>JAJJWW010015194.1:0-669514 GCA_023531295.1 Papaver armeniacum
CAAAGATAATAATGTTTCTTCGCATTCATTATTGGCCGACTGTTAAGGAGGCCTTCTATGTGATGAGAAATCTAGTGTTTGTCCGTCATAAAGTTTGTACAAAAAAACTAAAATTGGTTTTGCTGATTTTTCCAATCTCATGAAATTCGGATGATAGTTGGGATAATCGGTCAATTTATCATCAATTTCGATCAGAAAACATTAAACAAACAATTTAACTGTTCAGACTTTTTCAAAATAACACCTAAATAGATCGGAATCGATCAATCTCATTATCGTATTCACTCAAAAAATATGATAAAGAAGAAACAATTTTAAATATTTTGAAAATCCATTTGAAGGATCAATAAGAAAAAAATCTACATAAATTTAATGATTTTTGTTTAAGGGAGAGCAAAAAGTGATCCGAGGAGCGCAAAAATCGTTGTCGACCCGTAAACTAGGACCAACTCGAAATATTTTTCGGACTCAGACTGAAGTACCCTTATGTAACACATGTACTCCTCAAGTGTGAACCCAGACGAAAAAGATGAATTTTTCGAGAATCTAAGTAATGAATCAGACAAGGTAAGTGGAATTGTTAATTTGATATACTTTATTTAGATCTAATGAACACTACAAAACAATAGATCGGAAGAAGAATAATGAAAAAATAAAATTGATGAAATCGTTCAAATCTACCAAAAAAAAGAAGGAAAAAAAAAAAAAATCATTCAAGCACTACACAGTAATGGTTGTACAAGTGATTAGTCAATTTCACGATTGCCCAAAAACAAAGGGCTATTTTATGTTTCCTCCCCTTTAAAGATGGTTAATTAGCGTTTCCTCCCCAAATAGATTCAAATTAGTGTTTCCTCCCATCGTTAGGAATTTCGTCCATGGCTCGGTTAGATGACTCAGCACCTGTGCACGCGTGTCAGATTTTGTACACGTGTTTTGTCACCTTCCCAAAATACCCTCGACTACAAAATAAAAGAGAAACACGTTTATTTTCTGAGTAGCTAGATCCAACGGTTCTGCATATGTCTGAAAACAAGTGGTTATTAAGACTTCACCTTTTCGTACACCTATTAGAGGAGAACACGCGTCTTATCTCTTCAACTACCACCTATATCAAGCGGGAAAAAACAGGAGAGAGTTAAAAACCTTTCCAGTTGCAGAGAAGAGGAAAAAAATTCCCAAATCGTGTTTTGCTCATCTTTAGGTGTTGATCGAAGAGAATAAGATATTCTTGCAATAGAAAGACGATAAGTGTTTGGGTGTGTTCAATTTCTGCTGATCTGCGATGAAGAACCCTAGACTGTAAGTATTCTGTTTTTTAGGTTTTTTTCTTAATTCTCAGTTTCGTTATTTTCTTGATATAATCATCTCAGGAATTGAGTATGATATGAAAAACGTTATTGTTGCGATTCATATAGATTTGGTTTTTAGGGTTTGTACAAATTTGGTTTTTTGGGTTTGATTTATATGCATGATTTAGGTAAAGATTCAGTCTGCATGTTTAGGGTTTGTTTGTTTTTCATCATTACACTGTGGGTATTTCAATAATGATGTGATTGTTAGAAGTTTGGTGTTTGATTCATGTTGCATTTCAAGTAATTTATGTTGCCCTGTTTTTTTTTCCCTTTGATTTAAGGAATTGGGTGTTTTATTGATGTGATTTTTTTATAAATTGGGTGTTTATGTTGTGGGTTATGGGTTAAATAAGTCATATGATGAGGGTTATGCTATGTTTTAGTTATTATTGGATCAATTTCTCTGTTTTTAAAATGGTGTCTGTTTTGTTTTGTTACAATGCTAGGGTTTTTTTTGGTATAAAAACTCTGTATATACATTATGATGGAAAATGGCCTAATGTACAGCCAATAGGTGGATTTAGTTACATGGACTATATGAATGGGAAGGAGTTGCGTTGGCCTGAATTTGATGGAGACTATTTGAACCTAGAGGACTTGATGGATAGTGTCCATGACTGCATTGAACACTTGGATGGTGCACAATGCTTATTTCAGTACTTGGAGGATGCGTTTTTATATGATATTGATGAAGAGAAAGATCTGCTGAAGTTTTGGGAATAATCAGACAAAGATGTACCAAATGAAGTTCATTTTTTCATTACTTATGATAAAGCTATGAATGTTCTGAAGCCTGGTGAACTATTAGTTCCTCCAGTTGTTGTGACTGATGAAGTTGGTGAAGAATTAGGTCCTGCTCCTGCTATTGTGGATGATGAAGTTGTTGAGCCACAAACACAAACTCAACATGAGGCACCAGTTATCAGAGATTCGGAGAGTCTTGATGATGAATTTTGGCAAGCAACAATAGATGAAGAAGAAGATATATTGGCAAATCATACAAGTCAGCTCACATCACAAGTGGAAATGCCACCTCAGGATACAACACAACATACAATTGATGATACACCTCAGCACACATCACAAGTGGACATGCCTAGTCAGCATACACCCTCAAAATTATCATCACCTGCCAAGGTACCTGTATTAAAGAGAGATGTTTCAAAATCACCTGCAACAAAGAAGAAACAGATGTCAACAGTTGAACTTGATGAGGAGCATGATACATTGGAAGCATTTTTAGTTGATGAAGAACTTGATGTATTGCCTGAGAGTACAAACCTGAGGTACCAAACCATTCATGACTTGCCTATTGAAGATGACTATCACAGTGGCAACTCATCAAGCTCTGAGGATGATGAAGAAGGAGATGAAACTGATACTGACTTGGATGAGGAAGAACCTGACAGATATGAAGAAGGTAAAACTGATCAAAAGAAGTATGATGATGTATGATGATGCAGAAGGGGAGGAAGTGGAACCATGGACTTGTGACATTGGTGAAGAAGAACTTGGAGTAGGTATGACATGGCCCACTAAGGCTGAATACAAGATATGGTTGAAAAGTTTTGCATTGCAAATTGTATTGAAGTGAGGAAGATAAAGGATGACCCAAAGAGATTGAGGTGCCAATGTAGAGTTACTACTTGCCCATTCAGGCTTTTTGCTAACATTGCATGCTTAATTTTCAGCTTTTTCTATGCTAACACATTTGAATCTCTAACATATTTATGTAAATAGTTCTTCACTGGCACCACTATTATATAGTAACGCCGGCTAATTGAACTTGTAAAGTTCAGGAGTACTTGACTACTTGTTCTTCAACCACCGTTGCCCAAGCTAAGACAAGAGAAATACTAAAGTAGCTTCTATCCAGAAATCTTTGTCTGTCTTGAACTATGTTTTTCCATAACAAAATACGACAATTCTTCTCTTTGCACATAATCCATATGACAGCACAAGGAATCATCTCTCAAAGGAGAGGGTGATACCAAGCCATTGCCAAATGAATTTGAGACTTTCAAAGAATGAAAAATCTACTTCTAATTTCTGAAAACTTATTTTCGTCTGTGAGAAGAATCATTCTTTACAGACCGAGAAAATAGAATACGGCAAAACCGCCAGACTCATTTTTTTCTGATGGGTCTCGGTGGGCCCCGCGGAGGACAGCAGGGGGCCGGTATTTGTGAGAGAAGTTGGGGCTGTTTTTTTTTGTTCTCGGTTCGTTAATAATTTCTGCTGAGAGAAATAGAAGCACTTCTATTCCAGATTGACAGGTAGGCTATAATGAAACCCAATCTTCACTTATGATGATATTTGGAGGTGGAGGCATGGCATATTTACATCCGATTAATTAGTGCGTGCTCTTAATCTTTCGCCGACATGAAAATGATCTAAGACGATAATTTTCACGCGCATAAAATAATACACAAAAAAACATCACCAACTTGCTATTAACAGTTAAGAGGTGAAATGAAAAAAAATTAAAAAATGATCATTTTAATAGAGGCACTCTTTTCTTTATGGAGGTATCATTCCTACATTCCCCATTGCACTTTTATTGTGAATACAGAAAATATAGGACATTTGTCCAAATATTTCTAAAACCTGGTTCAAATGGACGAGTAAAAATTAGTATAGGTAAATGGACAAAAGAAAATAGCAAGGATGAAACTGGATTCATCCTGACTTAAACTTAAAAAAATAGCAAAGATGAAATTGGATGCATCCTGATGTAAATTAAAAAAAAAAATGTATTTGAAAATGGGTAGAATGAAACTATTTACATCCTGGTTATTTTTGTATTTTTGTCTATTTAAACAATATCAAAATCTAGATGTCTTTTTCACCCAAAAATTATTGATTTTGGTCTTTTTAACCAATTTTATGTTATGAATAAAACGCGGGCTTTAAAACCTAACGGAAGTGATGGATTTTGAGGTTCATTTTCATTTGCGTACAACCGTAGAATTCATACACTAAAAATAAGTCGATTATATCACATAAATCAAAAATCCAATCCATTCGAAAACTCGTTTCCAGCTTTAGTTAAGACTTGAGAAACAAAATTCATTAATAGTTTGTCTTATTCATGAACATCTACTCAAATTACGTAGTCTAAAATCTTAAAAT
The DNA here is from genome assembly GCA_023531295.1 of Papaver armeniacum. Taxonomy (NCBI): domain Eukaryota; kingdom Viridiplantae; phylum Streptophyta; class Magnoliopsida; order Ranunculales; family Papaveraceae; genus Papaver; species Papaver armeniacum. Next base: position 4,488 of record JAJJWW010015194.1, read on the forward strand.
TCGATCAAATCAAAATGAGTCATCGACCGAAGAAAAAAGTGTTTTTTATTTGGTCCATGTAACCATCTCACTCCACTCCACTTCTTCTTTCTTTGCTTTTTGACTTCAAAGGTTAAATTAATTCATATTGATGAACTAAAAAGAAGAATACATGCAAGAAGAGAAACGCTCCACTTCTTTTGACTTGATAGGTTTCCAAATTCAGATCGTTGATATTATATTATCACCAATTCTGCAGTTCAAGAATCAAATATGGATGCATTTAAATTTTGACATGCAATATGTGGTTAATGGGTCTGATATTTTCCATGAGTGCATGGTTGAATGACATGTTTATTAATCAGGATAGAAATGGGGATGTGATGCAATGGTTAATCAGAAAATCAAACCAAGTAGTGCTGAAACTGCCAAAAAGATAGTGAAATTTATTAATAGCCTTGTGAATATTAATAGAGCTGACTATAAGAGAATGCAAACTCTTTACTATAATCCTATGAATGATGAAGATTTGATCGTAACAACTAGAGATCCTGATGACCATAAGAAATTATTATCTGTCACAATAGATATGGCAATATCAATGCAAATGATGAATTCTATTGCTACATCTGGTGTGGGTCTAACTTTAAATACCATGACAGGAACCTCGACAGAAGCATGAGGACTGCATGCTAACTGTAGAACTAGAGAAGAGCTATAAATCAAGGCAGCTGAAGCTGCATTCCAATGAAAAACACAATGGAGCGGACACAACCTCATTTTCCAAAGTGACTCCGAAGCTAATCTTAGGTTGTTGAAAGGAATGTACATAAAAGCGAGAAAACAAAGATACAAGATTAGTGAAGATTTACTATAAAACCAGTTAACTGCATAAACTTCAAAGTAAACGGCTTCATTTTGAAAAGTAGATTTGAAATAATTCAAGCAGACCATATTCAACCTACTGTGATAAATTTGATGTTCATAAATATTGGACTAGGGAAAATCTAAGAATCCTCTTAAACAATCTGGAAGAATATCAATTCTGGCATGACAATGTAATCAATTCTCTTCCTATTCTCGGGATGGAAGAAGAGGTATTATTCAATATATGAGGATCTTTCCTCTTTTTCGAGAAGAAAAAAAGAACTTAACTACTCTATTTGAAACACATTTGAGCGATTCGATCCAATAATAATGATTCAGGTGTACGTACTTGCAATATGGTGGAAATTAATCTAATCACCTCGGTGCGGTATAATTTCTGAGACATAAGCAAAACAAAAAAAATAATACGTTATGTTTGATTTTTGTTAAAAGGTGTTTGTTTTTGGTAGAATTGCATAATGTAACGAAATATTGGTGCAACATTGATGAGCACATTTTTTGGAGTCTCTTTTGACGTAGCAGAGACAATAATCTTGTCCCATATTTGTTATTTACACCTAACTATATCGTTATTGTTGTCGACAGACAATGTTGGACCATGTTATTTTGGCTAGTTGATGATTTGGGTACAGAATCGGGTAGAATCATCAAACTCTGACCTAATTTTAATAATGCAGCGCATGTCATTGCTATCAATCCAGTTATGCAAGCCAAACCACGGTCCTCTTTTTTCTTCCTTTTTGCGCTTTTCACATTTTCTTTTTGCTTCATAATGGAATTGCTTTCGGCTATATATCAAACAAAATTTGTATCCCTAAAGTGTCGAAGAAATCAGAAGTCCTAGAGAAAGAGTAGAGCTGCACAAGACCCGCCCAGCTTACTCGAACCCGCCCGTACCCGCTAAACCCGTGAATTTTTAATCCGAACCCACCCGCAACGGATTGGTAGTTGGTTATGAATATAAAAACCCGCTATAGTTGGGTTGGTAGTTAGTATTAGCTAAAACCCGCCCAAAAAAAACGGTTAAATATACACCATTGATAAAGCTAATCCTCGAGGATGCTAGGAGGAGAGACTTGAAGATGATAGAAGAGGCATAAGTCACTTACTGTTGGTCTGCAAACTTTTATTGTTTAAGTTTTAATCTTAACTTTGAAGTAGTAGTATTGTGTGTGAATGATCATTGAATATAAAGCATGTACGAAAATATTGAACTATATAAATACTACATGTGAAAAACTTGTGTAAAATATTGAACTACAATATGAAGCGGGTTTAAACCCGAACCCGACCGATGTTGTGCCGTCTTTCCGTAGCGGGCATGTCAAAACCCGCCCGATGTTTAAGGTGCAGTTACATGAAAATAAAACATATATTTGGGTTGTCAAAACCCGCCCCGACCCATGTGCAGCTCTAAGAGAGAGCATGACCACATTTTCTAAATCCTCCATATGGCATTTGTGTTTAATTTCTTGATGCATTTGACGTATACTTGTTTAATTTCTTGATGCATTAATCTCTTATAGTTGTGTTGGTAGTTAATTATCTTTCCAACCGTCGATCTTAGTCAAAAATCGCCCAAAGAATTAAAAACCCATGATATGTTTTAAACTCAAGCTCTAAGAGAAAGCATGACCACATTTTCAAATCCTCCGTATGGCATTTCCATGACGTAACTTGTTTAATTTCTTGATCAAACACAACCTTATGTTTTTTGTTGACACAAATGAGAGTAGGGCTATGGGCCTATGGCACAAATCAACTTTGTGCTAGAAAACTATAACTAACTTTGTAAATCGGCTTGCAACCAGGGGAAGCACCAACATATGATAATCGGCTCATCCTCTTTAGCTTTCAGACCTAATTCAGCTATCTTAACCTTTGTAATTGTATGTCATAGAATGAGCTCCCAAGGGCCAAGTCCCAACCACATTTTGCACCTCCGTCCAGATTATGGTTTCCAAGTGTACCTGCGGATTATTCTCACTTTCGTGCACTATTTCTGAGTAATTGCTTGCAAACTTCCAATTAATGAATGACAGGCAACAATGCACAAGAAAAGCCTTGAAAGAATCAAATCAAAATAACGATATACGAGAGAATGAAATAATCAAAATGAAAGGATATGCTTGCTGATGAAAATAATTCATGGCCATCATGGCGTGCACATCTCCCTTTCAGCTTTCTATTTTGCCCATTTAAAAACCAAATAATTTCGGTCCCATTTCCTCTTCCACACCATACCTGAATTTAAATTTGGGTTTACCCTACACCCTACATCATTGGAAAATTAAAGTAGATCGACTTTGATTAAATTATAAACTCAACTCGATTTCTATTATAAAAAAATTAGGGGAGACAATCACAAATGAAAGAGTGGATAGAATTTGTTTCAAAAAAAAAATTAAACAAAATAAAGTGGATTAATTACTTTGTGTTACAAACATTTTTAATTTCGATCATGGTCGATTACGTTTACGAAACAAATAAAATTTTGTAGAGATAGTACATTGCAACAGTAATAACTGCCTGAAAATCTCAGTTTCCAACACAGTTAAGTCAAAAATTACTTTGGAATTTTAGTTTTAAAATTATTTTTAGAAAAAAAAAAAAACATCTTCTCATTTGATTTATCAATTTTTTTCTTATCCGTTAAAAATTACTTTGACAAAAGATTTATTTGTTTGCCCAACATTTTCTTAATAGACTCTATGCGACCAATCCATTGCCCCCATGGCATGCCATGGCCTTAATTATATTTATACTCTTCCATCAAATTTCGTGAGAAATGCTACCAATAAAATGTTCACAAAATTGGTCAAAAAGACCAAAATCAACAATTTTATTTGTTTGCCCAACATTTTCTTAAAAGACTCTATGCGACCAATCCATTGCCATTTTCAAATATTTTTTCTTATTTTTATTTTGCCATGGCCTCAATTATATTTTTTATACTTTTCCATCAAATTTCGCTAGAAATGCTTTTTTTACCAATAACGTGTTTTAAATTTTTTTGGACAAATGACCCATTTTCTCTAAAATGTTTTGTGCCGAGTTTTTTTTTTTTTTTTTTATGCAAACCGAACTTAATATTAAACCATAATATTACATAACTTCTGAGCTAACTTCCTTTCATCCTTAATCTGCACATCAAGTTCAGTAAGGATGTGACAATCAAAATCAAAGGAAGTTTTCGATCTAGCTTTATAAGCTATAAGCATGAGCTAGGGTGTTCACCGATCTTTTTACATGACTTACACCAAGATACTTAGTTTTAGACAGCATATGTCTTTTGTGCCGAGTTAATACACAAGAATAGTTACTGTCTTACTGATCTGAATATTTACCGCCCACCCAATAGCTGATCTCTCTCGTAAGTTTAATTTTGAAAATGTTATCTTAACTGATGTAAACAGTGCCGTAAACTACTCTGTTGAGATCCCCAAATATTTTTTTTCTTATATAAAAAAAAAAAAAAAAAAAAAAAAAATAGTTTTTGACGTATATTCCCCCCATGTTTTTAAAATTCTTGATAGACCAGTAAAATTTGCATACGTAATTCCTCCTCCACCATTAATTCCATTCATTTCATGGAAAAAAAAAAAAACAAACAAGTAGAAATTATGTTGTTATCATGTCTTGGTACATCCTACAAAATACTAAGACTGCCTTTTTTTCAACTTGGCTAATTAATGAGATTCCTCAACCACTAATCTCCTTCCATGTGTCACTGTTTGTCATGTCTTCCTTCCTTCCTCTCAAAGTCTGCTGCTCTATAACACTGGCTCTGGCTCTGTCTGGCCTTTGCTTTCTTTGAAGATTTCAAAGCCTACAAAAACAGATTGATAGATAGATACCACTTGTTTTTGTCTCCTTGAATCAACATGAAGTAGAAAACAAGAGTTTCTTTTTTTTTCTGAGAAGATTAGAGTTCAAGTTTATCTTGTTTTGGGTTACAAGATAAGTTTGAATTTGGCTGTTCTGAATTGGAAAAGGAGTACAGAAAAAGAATGGAGCGTTTTGAAGTGGTCAAGGAAATTGGGTCTGGGAATTTTGCTGTTGCTAAGCTTGTCAAGGATAAATGGTCTAAAGAACTGTTTGCTGTCAAGTACATCGAGAGAGGCCAGAAGGTTCTTAATTATCTCTTGAATTTGAGAATTTGATGTTCATATTTGATTTTTATAATATGGGTTCTCTGTAATTTATGGTTTTGCAGATTGATGAGAATGTGCAGAGAGAGATTATGAACCATAGATCTTTACAACATCCCAATATTGTTAGATTCAAAGAGGTGGGTGTGGTGGCTCTAGCCTTTTTGCTTTTGATTTTGTTTTCCAATTTTTTAAATTCATCTTGAATCAAAGAAATGAATTCTTCTTCTTCTGTGTCTTTGGAGTAAAAACAGAGTACTCTGTTGAACCATGTCCTGTTTTTCGATTTACTTATTATTTTTTCAGTTGAATTTTGTGTTTCAGTGATTCTTGTTGCAAAATTCAATAGTTCATCATCAGCTCATCCCTCAAAATTTGGCTCAAATTCAAGGAAATTTGATTTACTAAGTTAGAAGTTGAACTAAACCCTGATTAAAATGATGTAAATCCTTTCAGGTTCTTCTAACACCTACTCATTTGGGCATAGTTATGGAGTATGCGTCCGGCGGTGAGCTCTTTGAAAGGATATGTAATGCCGGTAGATTCAGCGAAGATGAGGTAAGATTCCTGCAAATTCGATCTCAATACATAGACCACAAGATTTTTTTATGTGATATGGGACTCCTTAATCTATACTGTACAGGCAAGATTTTTCTTTCAACAACTGGTATCAGGAGTCAGCTATTGCCATTCTATGGTATGATGTACATAACCCGCATCTCCTTTTTTCTCACTGGATCAAAAATTCCGTAATTGCGATACTAGAATTGCAAGTCATATGCTCATTTGGTTCTTGTGACAGCAAATCTGCCACAGAGATTTAAAGCTTGAAAACACACTCTTGGATGGGAGCATCGCGCCTCGTTTAAAAATATGTGATTTCGGATATTCCAAGGTAATTAATCTTAAACCAAAATCGGCTTAACTTGGTTGATTTTAGCAAAAACTAAGATTTTGTTCTGTAGTCATCGGTGTTGCATTCTCAACCAAAATCAACAGTCGGAACGCCTGCCTATATTGCACCTGAGGTCTTATCCAGAAAAGAATACGACGGAAAGGTGCATATTGATTTCATTTCTTTCAAATCTTAGCATATTCAATTGCAATTTGCTCAATATTGCAATTATTGGTTTGTAATCCTGGAGAAACTGCGCATGAATAGATTGCAGATGTTTGGTCTTGTGGGGTTACGCTATATGTGATGCTGGTTGGAGCTTATCCATTTGAAGACCCTGACGATCCAAGAAACTTCAGAAAGACAATTGGGGTGAGTTGTGGCTGTAGTTAGTTTCAATTTAGCCGTGCCTATATCGAACAATGCACCAAAACTTGAAATTCTCCTTTTCCTGTTGCAGAGAATCCTCAGTGTTCACTACTCGATTCCTGATTACGTTCGAGTATCCATGGACTGTAAGCATCTGCTTTCCCGGATATTTGTAGCGAACCCTGAAACGGTAATTCAGGTTCAATTTAGTTAAGTGGTAAACTGTTTTTAACTCAATTTGGCTGAATATTTTCCCTTGGCATATCTTCAGAGGATAACCATGTCAGAAATGAAAAATCATCCATGGTTCTTAAAAAACTTGCCAATCGAGTTCACAGAAGCAGGAGAATACCGAAACTATGACGACATGGGTAATTCTTCGCAAAGCATAGAAGACATATTGGCTATAATTCAAGAGGCACGGAAATCTGGCGATGGCAGCGAGCCTAAAGTTAGCAGCGGGCTTTTGATTGGTGGCAGTATGGATCTTGATGATGAAATGGACGCAGATGTAGACCTAGAGGAAGATCTCGAATCAAGTGGTGAATTTGTATGTGCAATGTGATTTATATCAAGACAAATAAGTTGGAATGACATTAATTTCGCACCGGTTTATATGTTACATGTAATGGCATATATGGTAACAACTAAACTGTCCCCTTTGCAATAGATGAGAGCTTCTTGTAACCTATGTTCGGGTAACCTTTGTTCTTGTACAAATATATTAAAAACAAAGTGTGATAATTTGCCTGTTTCTGGAATGTTCATTTTAATGTTTTTGCTGTAGAATTTAACATCTAAAATGTTTTTGAAAAGGGTGATTCTGACGACAAAAAAAAAAAACTCTTTAATATCTTTGTTGAATCATGGATTCAAAAAGGCTGTGAAAGTCATGTACCTATTGATTTTTTACGGGATCAACTACTAGATTAATTCACAAAGAAAATTTCTAACTTCCTTTTTGTATACAGCTGAATGGTTCACGAAATCCGGAAGAAAAAAAATCCCTAAAGAGGAGGATAGAGGCCCATTTTACTCAGCAATTATCCCAATGTTAAAAGGGCTGTCTAATAATCCTACTTGCATATTCTATGCACATGCATCTAATAAACTAACTCAACTCTAGTCCACATACAAGTTTTTAGGTCGGCACCTCTTTGTAAATTGAATGGGTAGGTAAACATCGTTTGCAGAGCGGATCATGTTGGCTTTTATGTCCATGTTGCTAATGAAGAAGACAATGTAATTTGTCTTTGCCGCTAAATACCATTTCATGTCTTTGTTGCCAAAGATATCGCCATAGATACGCTAAAACGCATAGAGGTCGCGAAAACTAAACAGATGTGCGGAAACTATTGCAGCAGATTTATTGACAACTCCAAGTGACAAATGACTAGCAACAATGCACATCAGGGTTATAACCTATGTGGGTAACTCGATCTTTCATCACCATTAGAATAACATCATTAAAGATTGGTCAAAGACTTTTCAGACAAAATCTTGCAGATCTTGTATTGAAGATTATCTTTATAATATTTATTTAAGCATTTCAAACTATAATTCTATAAATTATATCATCCATCTAAATCTGTGACGAAAAGTGGAACATGAAATAGTAGACTCCCATCCGGGCCATCTCCGAGAAAATAATACAACTTTGTCAACTTAAGCCAAATACTAATCTAATTAATTTTGCAGGTACTAACCAATTAATTAAGCACCACTTCCGGATTCATAATTACTTATAAATCAAAATCACAAACCTAAAAACAAAAGATGTACTTTAATTTATTAAATTCAGTATCCCACGGGTTCTCGCATGATTAATAGGTCAAATTGAAAATGTGAAAGGATGAAAGAAGTAAATTACGACACTTCGTACCTTTATTATCCAAGCCTCACTCTACATCTATAGAACATTATATCGAACGCATCTTTCCAGAGAATTTCATTTAGGCGTTTTGGAAAATCACCTCGTTTGATCTCACTTAGCTCCTCATCATCAGGTGCACTCCTTTCTCCGTTGTTCTTAGCTTTAGGTCTTTTCATTTTTGCTGTATAATGCGCGGCTCTATTGATAACCATTGGATATGCATCCAATTATTGTAGCTTTGGGCCTTTCAAGTGTCATAGCTTCAATATCCCGCACAACAGGCACCAAACTATCACTGCAACCCTTAATCCAAGCAAAATATAATTCAAGCAAGACTCGCAAGTATAACCATTATCTGTGCTTCTACAATCAACATCACCGCAATGCACTAAGTAATCAACGACATGCAAGACTTCATCCGAATTGCAGATGACACGAAGTTGAGAAAGTTTATGCTTCTTAGCAAAGTGCGATACCAGCATGTACACCCATGAGCACTTGGTATTCATGGGGTCGCAGGGGCAGGAAATGTAGCTACAACTCATGATTGTAGTGTGCTTGGTGTACAAAGTATAGGCCTTGGCATTCCTACCAACCATATGGCTCGGCTCGGTTATTGCAGGCTTAGAATGGTAGTTGAAAATTGGGTTAAGACTTAAGAATTTGAGCATCCCTGTAATCAAAGATTTTCCATCAAGTTTCCTTGCAAAGAAATTCTTAAAGTGGATTTAAAAGCATATGAATCCAAAGTTACTTATGTAGATTTGCAAAATGAACAAGGATCAGTCCAGTTAGTTGTTGTCAGAGTTCATGGTATTAGTATTGCGTTCTGTGCATTTGCCTTCTACTACCGAAGGCTCTTATGTTTCAATTCAGGTCTCCGCTATCTGACTAATCTAAAAGCTGCATTTTATTAACAATACCATCCAATACATAGCACACTTGACTCGACCTCATTACATAACTCAAATAGCAGAAACATACAAAGTAATTAAGGAGAACATATCTGATGACAAGGAGAACATAGCTGATGACAAGTACTAACAAGACAACACAGACACTAGATATTTCCGATCATGATAACAATCTTCAGGCAGCCGATGAACCGGAAATATCAATGGACTTGACTTCAGGCTTCTTCTGCTCAACTTTAGGAATGCAAACAGTAAGCACTCCATTCTCCATGGTAGCTTTCACTTCCTCCATTTTAGCATTCTCAGGCAATCTAAACCTCCTCAAAAACTTGCCGCTGCTCCGTTCAACTCTATGCCACTTATCATTCTTCTCTTCACTTTCTCTGCTTCTTTCTCCGCTTATCTGTAGCACTCTTCCTTCTTCCACTTCAACTTTCACTTCCTCCTTTTTAACACCGGGAAGATCAGCTCTGAAGATATGAGCTTCTGGAGTTTCCTTCCAATCAATCCTGGTGTTTGCTAATTGCGATGTCGCTCTTGCAGCATCAGAACCACCACCAGCTTGCTGTCCGGTTAGAGCTCCGGTAGAGAAAGGAAAGCCTTGGAAAGGATCCCAGATATCAAGTGAAAATGGATCAAAGACATTGCTCCTTTGGTTGCTAAAGAAACTTGGGATGATCGACATTTTTGGTTTTTTAGCTGAGAAAAATAAAATGAACTGATGAAACGGGCTTTGAAGTTGCTTGGTATGAGTAACTTGTGATTGGTTTTGTCATTGCTGGGTGGAATTTATAGAGAGGTTTTGCTTAGAATACATAAATTCTGGTCAAATCTTGAATTTTCGAGAAGCAACCTAAAGAATTCATTTTTCTTCTACTGGTTTCTACAAGCTTCTGGTATTGGACACCTAATTGAGCCCATATGACTAGTTGTAGGTCACTAAGGGTTTTGTATTATTTTCTCCTGAAAAATGTCAACTTGGGGCGGTGGCGCAGTTGGCTAGCGCGTAGGTCTCATAGCTATACGAGTGATCCTGAGGTCGAGAGTTCGAGCCTCTCTCGCCCCAATATTTTTTAATTTTTATTTTATTTTATTTTAAGAAATTTTGACAAGCGACATATAGAGGGAGTACATTCCAAATATGGACTCCCCTTTTCTCCCTATAAAAACGATGGCCGATTTTTTTTTTTTTTTCTGTCATTAGCACTTTTATTTTTATTATTTGTCGATTTAATCATAGGGTTTGGAGTTGAGATGGATAGTTTGAACCTGAGCCTGAACAGGCAGAGGGAAATTCAGTTGTCGGTAGGTTGGCTTGTGATTCAGATGGGGATTACAGACATGATTGATATTCTTGAAGGTCTCCCTACACCGCCGGTCGATATGGCGTTTAAATCGAAGATATTCCTAACAATTTTCAATATGTGCACTCAGAGAGAGCCTCTTGGTAATTATTGCCAACAACTTTACGAAAGATATGGAGATGTTTATAACGATTGCTTACGATCAAAAGTTTTACCAGCTATCCAAGAAAAGCAGCATGATGATGTATCTATGTTGCAAGAACTGGTTATTAGGTGGGCAAGATATAAGGTTTATGTAAGTAAGCTTTCGTCCTATTTCCATTATCTCGATCGCTATTATACTCACCGAAACCGACTTCCAACCCTAAAAGCTGTTGGGCTTAATTGCTTCGCTAAAATTATCTGTGAGGAGGAGATGATGAAAGTTCGACTCAAGGAAGCTGTTATCTCGCTGATTAATCAAGAACGCCAAGGGGAAGAAATCGATCAAACTCTGCTCAAGAATGTTTTACAGGTTTTTGTTCAACTTGGGAACCAGGATGATGACGACAAGCATAATATGGAGTATTATGTCAATGGTTTTGAAACGGCGTTTTTGGATGATACGGCAGATTATTATACCCGGAAAGCTTCAAATTGGACTAAGGAGGAATATGCGGTAAAGGCCGAAGAATGTTTGCAGAAGGAGAAAGACAGGGTGTCTCGCTATCTGCATTCCAGTACTGAGGAGAAGCTGTTGAAAACAGTTCAAGGTGTGCTTAACACTGTTTTTTAAAACAATTGCTTGGATAAGGGTCACTCTTGCTGGTTGCTAGTACCATGCCCTGCTAAGAGATTACAAGATGATCTTTCTTTTGCAAATTCAATTCTTTAATTCTGATACACACTTTAACTGCAATAGACTTTGAAAACTTCAATTATTTTTCTTCTTTTGCTTTTGATTAGCAAAAACACCAATCCTTGCTTGGTGGAAGCACAATTGGAACTCCGGGAAAATACCCTATATTTCGATGCCCCGGAAAAATGCCCCATGAAAAAAAGTTATGGGAAAATGCCCTACCGTCACTTTTTCCATCCAAAAGGTCATGTAACGAGATATCTCTGTGAGAGCATAACAACAACAACTAGTCCTCAGATTAGCAGTTAGAAGAGGAACTCCAGAATCATCTTTTCCTTAAATCTAGTAACTAGATTGTAATGAAGCAATTCAACATGACCTTGGAATACCTCCATTAGTTGAGGAAATATTTTCACAAACTTCTCCAGAAAAGACTCATCTACCATTTTTCAAAGTGAATTTCTAGAATCCTGGTAGGAATACTTACCAGTATACTACAACCACTTGATTTGTTAGTTTTGTCCCGATTAACTAACCAAAAGAGAATTTGGATTGCCCAAGTAATAATATTATGAATATCTAAATTCTTTCCAAGGCGGGAGATGTCTGGATCACCAAGTGTTCATCAAATTACAGAAATAAGATTGGTTCCTCCCTGACTCGTCAAGGAAAAAGGAATTGAAATTTTTTAACATTCACCATGTACTCAGTTCCACGTATACTTCTTTTCTTCTGCCAAACACAACCAAAAGTGTAAAAAAAGGGATTGAAAATTTTCCAGAGCTTCAGAATTTCATGCAACAAGAGAGACGCATTCTAAGCAACATTTGTTCAGATTCCCAATTATACACTCTTCAGCTTGCTAATAGATCAGATTCTTAACTGTAGATTCTAAGTTACTTAGTTTCATGAGAAAACCGAACAGCATTCAAACAGAAATACTGGCTAACGGCACCCATAATCAAACTCCTGACAATCAGCTCTTAATTCCATTGTACTGCAGTATGCAAGCCTGACAGCAACTCCCCGGCATTTTGCTTGATTCTCTTATGTTGCTGCTCTAACTTCATCACCTGCAAAGTTGAATATTATAAATCCAATTCCAGCATTTTTGACTTCTGAGATTTAAAAATAACATTATAATTCCAATCAAGCATTTTTGACTTTTAGACATTTCCAAATCCCAACCAAGCCTTTCGGAGAACTCAGAATTATTTATACAGGCAACTAACCTGATTGGACTTGTACGTTCTAAAGTTTATCTTGATTATTGCCAAGACAAACAGTTTGGTAATAGTCAACATACAGTTTACAACTGCACATATAATCTGAGAAGGATCAGAATGCAGTATTACAAATCCAAGTTAATACCCAGATAGAAAGTTGAAAACATGGACAAGTATTAAACAGGGCAAGGTAGTGAAGTATTTGGTATTACAGTGAGCCTACCAACCTTAAAATGAGAATTCTTGTTTGAGGAGGCAGTTAACTATCTTTCAACATTACAAGTTCCGCATAGATGTTTCTCTTCAGGTAAGCTTTGGCAAGCAAGATACTTTGAGTGAGAATTCTCATTTACAACCAAGATTTAGTTAAATTTGCAAAATTCAACTATCATATTTGTTGCGTGTAAGCTACTTCTATTCTAAGTTCTGTTTCAAACATCTTATGGCTATGGGGGGGAAAATCACCGAATCGCCAGAACTGAAGGTGTCTTCGCCAATCTGAAAGTGTGACATCTTACCGTTAGTCGTTTGAAACCCATGATGAAAACCTAAGTCAGTGTTGAGTCTATCACTATAACCACCAAGATTGTCATGCAGCCTGACTGTTGGATGATTTAAATTTCTCAATATCAGAGTCTGCCCCCATGACCATTCCATACCCCTAGTTTCAACATAGAAAATGGGTGTGAACTTAAGGTGACCTCGGAGTGAGAGCTGTAAATGATATCTCAAATCAACTACTAGAAGCAGCATTGATACTTCTCCAACCAATAGATGTGCCCAAATAAAAACAAGTCATTGCAAGTAAACTTACATTACTTGATCAATGTCAATCCTATAGTAGAAGACAAGCATATTCATTTGTTTGAAATAAATAATAATGAATAATTTTAATTTAGAAAATACTCATGCCATTTGATTCACATGATCAGTCAGGACAAAAATATGATGTCTGTGCAGTAGAAAATGAACTAATACATGAACCACACAAAGGTTTGTGTTGGCATGCTACAGCACCACCCGGCAGAAATATAACGGAGAAAACTAAAGTGTTAGGTGCAAATTTTCCAGTGGAAACATGTAGTCATACACTAATGGCCTCTAGAAAGCCCTCCTAGACCTACAATACACATTAAGATCCGTGAATCATCACACACAAGAAAAGCACAAGTGGGAGATTCTTTAACATTTACTTGTTATCCAGACACAGCAAACGATTCGAGCTGACCAACTAGTGCGGAGCCTGTTTCCGTACTTTGGATATGGATCCCCTCTTATAAAGCTAACACCTCATCACCCATATTCAATCTATTGTGTAAAACAGTTTCAAATGGTTTGTTCCTTTTTAATGTGTCTTCTTTAAATGGTTTCTATACATGGAGGGTGAATAAGTAATGAGGTGTCACTATATGGGAGGGAATTATACCCAAAGTATGGAAACGGACTCCATATGAAACAAACATCCTACCTATATGGCACATTACTGAGAAATATGAGAGAGATAAAAAAAATGACAAGGCTAATAGGATATAGGAGGGATTGCTTGATTTCGGGAAGCCTACAAATGAAATCAGCACTTGGGTCTAGAATTGACTAATTTCATGAGGATCCTTTCCCAAAAGGAACTATGGAGTTATAGGAACATTCAGAACAATAATTCCGAGAAGTGCCATATATTGCTCCAAGACTTTTTAAAATCCACAGAATATGACGATTTCACTACCCTCCATAAAATTAGCTTTCTTTGTTGGCTTGGTCCCTCTGATGATTTAGGCAACTTGTGGCATTGCCCTAATTAAAGAATGCATGTTAGGTTGTTTCACTCTTAAGCCCTTTAATAAGTGTAGGTGAAGTCATTTAGCTAACCAAAGGTTCGCTGTCTGAGCAGACAGCCATTTGTTTTATCTGGAGAATGGGAAAGCCTTTTTTCCATATTGCAGTATAACATGAGGTTAGAGATGCTTATCTGCAGTGTCTATCATAGTTTTCAATGACTTTCTAGGGTTAAACATCATTCCCCTATTCTCACAGAAAGCCTACTTCTAAATAGTCACCCAAATGCACGGACACAAGTAAAAGCAATTTAATGGGACTTATTTATTTGTACATGATAAACATGTAGGCTAACCATACCAAAGCCGAAGCTAACCTTCCAACTTCAAACATTCGATATATCACAAATCTCCAAGTTTACAAAGTCACTATCATAGAGATCCTCCATTTGGTATAAGAGATCAGCTAAGATTAACCATTTTAAGTATCTCACTTGAATCCAATTTGACATCATACCTGATGAGCTATTCCATGCAGCTGGACTTGATAAGATGTCCGGATTTACTTTCTTGACCAAAAAGGTACTGCCCAAGCAGGATTCTTTGCACACTCTGGTTGGCCTTTGTTGGCACTGCAGATAAATAACAATGAAGTTAGCTTTTACAAAACAGTAAAAAAAATCTCTTTTCCAACACCTTACGAGAGAATATAAAGCAACACATAACACGAAGGAGTTCATGCTTGTTGTACTGTAAATGAATAGAACCAAGCATAATTCTAGGTTAAAGAACACAATCAACTAAAACGCTATTTATAAAGTTAGAAAGCGAGAATGTAAAGATAATAAGAACCTAGAAAAGATAATTAGTGAATCTTATCCTGGAGGGGGAGGAACTAACAAATGCTGTTTAAAATACACATCATAACACTTTAACAGACTTGCTCTGCCAAGACACCTCCACAAACATTCATCACTTCAATGGCCCACTAGGCATATACAACTCAAGATTTTTTTTCCCTTTCTCCACAGAGGTTTTCTCACAGTTTAGAGAAGCTTCATCAGCCAAAACCTTCCTCTATTGGGGGTAAGAATTTCTGACAACAAAAGGGCAGCAGACCATCCATCTTCTACCACAATGGTTAGCACAGCCAGCTAATTGCCAGCACTACCACATCATAATGGGACGCGTATAGCTAACACATATTTTTCCACAAATTGGAACCTAACAGATTTGTACTGATGAGATGATAAAGAGAAGTGATTGACCAAATTCAGTGTTGTAACTTGTAACTAATGAGCATGGATTCCAGAAGGCTACTGGCTTGCTTGAACAAGGCAATCAAAAATGAGCCCTTAAAACTAGACAATTCTTTATCGAACACCTGTAGTGTTTATAACCAAAAGACTCTTAGACCCTACCTTCAACTCTTAGACAATTCTTTAGCAGCCTTCAACTCTTCATAAGTACTGTGGGACTTATAAATCAGAAGGAGAACTACCTTCAAGTTAATATCTGATATGGAGTTCAAATCCTCGGCATTGGCAGCCTTGAACTCTTCATAAGTCAAAGCAGTCAAACAGATGACACAGCAATCTGCAAAAAAAAAAAAAAAATGAAATCAGTAATCACAAACAAACCCAAAATTTGCAATTAAACAATTTCTGCGAATAAAATGAACAGTTGAAATAAGATAATACCAACTTCATATACTGAAGTTTTATCATCTCAGTACTGTAAGGAAAATAATGAAGTGTTACATAGCAGAAAAAAAGAAAAACATCTAATTAATCGACTCAACGGACAGTTAAACAAAGTTACTAAGTTGTCATGCTTTGAAAGAAAAGATCATAGTCCAATTATACAAACTTTCTTATCAAACAAAAAAACAAATTTGATGTGCCATAAGTATACTAATACTCCATGATATATATTCTTCAATTTTTTCATATGTATGAAGCATCTCTATATTTATACCCGAAATAACAATACTAGCATAAACAAGATTAGAGGCGCAGAGCTAATATATGAAAGAGAAACAGAAATTACACAAAAATGGGAAAGACAATATACACTATAATTTGAGGTTTCCGATAATTACAGTGTATTCATCTCATCAAATCTCTCAGTTCTGAGGTAGGTCTTGGTGATTAAGCTAGCATTGGAATACCTTCATTAGTTCAGCAACTTCTTCCTCATACTTCCAGACAAATTTCTCCAGAAAAGACCTATCTACCATTGTTGAAAGTGAATTAATACAAACTCTCTCCTGTATGAGACCCTTGGAGACTAAAATCCTGACACAGAACACCTAGGGATAAAATCTTGTCCTTCGATCTATAGCAAAAACCATTGGGGTTCGGAAACTCATAATCCTCAAAATATCTTATTTGCATAGGCCATCATACAAGCAGGGTGTTTCCTAAGTGCTGTATGATTGTCAGACCATCCCCATCTCTTGTAAACCTCCATTTTCTTTTCCAACTGACTTCACTCATTGATCCCAATACATGAACAGCTTTAACCTTTTCTACATTGTCTTCAAATTTACTGTCACTTTCCGAATAATGCTCTTGGCTATTAGATTAGATACTTACGAATATTAGTTTCAGGGGCACCTTCGTTTCTCAAAAGCTCTACATTAATCTCTATGGTGAATCCAATAATTCCGCTTAATCATTGTAATGACATTAATGCTCTTAAGGATATCAAAGATAAGGACAATTGAATCATTTGAGATGAAGTTGGCAAGGTTAACTCCAGAAATCCCTTCAGAACTAAAAAAGAAAAATAGAGTTAGGGTCTTATGGTTCTATGAGGGATCAGATGTTTTGAAATTGAGTTTCTCAGAAGCAGTAATAGCTTCATTTTTCAGACAATCCACATGAATTTACTCGTAGATAACAAACAACAAATGCCATAATCACAATCAGAAGAAGAAGAAGTGACATTTCCATCATTAGCGAGGGGAAGGAAGAGAAATTGGAATAACCCTAACCCTAGCCTTATTAAGAACAGTTTGATTTTGTGTTGTAAAGAGAAAATACTTAGCTGATGATGATGGTGAAGAAGAAGATTCTCCATTAACGATGGCAGTTACTCCTGATTTACAACACCAAGATCGATACATTTTGCCTTCCACCAGAAAATGAAAATTGTGAGAGTGAACTTTAGTGGGAACACTGTGGGAAAATTATGAATGCCCAATTGGGGGATAAAAAAACTAACCGGGGATATAAATTACTAACCCCATCCAATAATATCCGTTAAGAGCAACCAGTGGACGAAAGATAACCAAATATTTGGTCAAAAATCGAGACACAAATTCTATGACTATCGATTAAAAATCGAGGAAAGACCAAATCCTGCACTATATTTGGTGCAGGACCAAGACCAAAACCAAATATAGTCGAGCGAACGTATTTGGTGATCCTGTGATGGGGCGAACGTATAAAGTGATCATGTGATGAGGCGAACGTATAAAGTGATCTTGTGATGGGGCGAACGTATAAAGTGATCCTTGTATGGGCGGACATTATATGTAATCCTGACCAAATGGGGCGGACATTATATGTGATCCTAAAATGGGGCGAACATTATATGTGATCCTGACCAAATGGGTCGGACATTATATGTGATCCCAAAATGGGGCGAACATTATATGTGATCCCGACCAAATTTACTCTTCCATCCTAGTGTCACAACACGGACTAAACCCAAATTTTGGTCTTTTTTTTCCTCTTCGGTCTTTGGTTATACTCGCACCACTGCAGTTGCTCTAAGGGGTGTTTTTTGGGGCGAACTAAAATACCCTTCCATCTAAATTAAAATTTAAAACTAAAAATCAAAATCAAAATCAAACCCTAACAAGTTCTTAAAGATAGGTTAAATTGAATTGTTCCTGAGAAAGAAGAAAAAGAAGAAATGGCTTTATTGAGAAGGTACATGATACCTAATCATATTTAAAGTGTTGTTGTTGTTTTAAAACTTCGTTTGGGTTAGAATCATAAACTTTCAATCCACTCACGCTTGTGTTTATGATGAATACCCTCTACTTTTTTGTTCGCGTAGTTTTAGGATGAATACCATGTCGGTACTAGTGCTAGCATGGTTTTTTCTGATGTATACCATGCCTAAGACTAGTTCCCAGACGGTTTTTAGGATGAATACCATGTCGGTACTAGTTCTGGCATGGTTTTTTAAGATAAAATACCATGCCGGTACTTGCTATTTCAGACAAGTTTTCTGTATTTTTTTGTCCTAAAACCGGCATGGTACACTTGGGAATCAACCATAAGACTAACCCGGCATGCCCGATAATGAACTTTCTATGCCGTGAGTGTACTTCCAATTTTCAAAATTGGGGGATATTGTCTTAAGATGGTGAAAATTGGGGGATATTGTGTACTAGGTTCCGTTTTTTTTTTTTTTGCATTTGCGGTTGCCTCGTTAACAAAATTTCCAGTGTATGTGTTATTTATTTTCCGCATTATATTTGTGTATATAATTGAAATATCACAGGTTGTGCTTAGCTCAATCAGTTGATAAATCCGACCTTGTTGTTGGTATAACTTGATTGACACTTCGTTATTGGTCTTTGGTTTCGTCCAAGTATTTATCATATCAATCAGGCTCATAGATTTCTATCTGTTTGATTTGATATTTGTATTGACAAAGAGATATAACTATTTGATAACCTTCTTGATTGAGCTCGCTTTATAAGTTGGTGCTCTCGGAATAATATTAGAGTTAGTCCATGAAGATTGCCGAAAGAATTATTGCGTGGTGTTTTTAGACCCATGCATTTTCAATTGGTATCAGAGCAGGAAAACACGTTAAAACCTCACAAGTATGTGTTTGTAGCAATCTGATTTCCGTGGTCAGAAGCTTATCTTCAACAAACGTACATTGTCATGTCTTCCAAAGCTTTTGATTATGTTGGATATCTTGGGTTTACCTCAAATGATAACTCCTTAGCAGATTCTTCCGAATCTCGAGGTAGAAAACTTATGTTATCAGATCCTGATAACATTCTCTCTAAAGTGACATATAGCTCTATGTCAGAATCTGAGATGGGAGTCACAAGAACTTTAAGAAAATCTGCTGAGATTATTGATTTTCAAACTTCTAAGATTAGATCTATTGAAGAAAAATATGCTCAACTCACTGATGAACTTGAGAAGTCTCTTAAGAGAAACGGGAACTCTATGGTATCATTGAATCTTTTCTAAGAATACCGAGAAACTTGTTCAAGAAACTACTCGCTAGCCGCGAAGAGATTAGTATGCCCAAGATACCGTTAAAGAAGACTCAATTTGAGAAGAACGCTTTAATCAAGTCTCATTCATCGATTTGAATAGTTGTAGTAAACTTGTTGCATCTCTTTTACTTGCCCAGGAATAGCATAACTCCTTAAAAAAGAGAAAACTATGTTTTAGTGAGTAAGTCTTCTTCAGTGCCTATTTCTAATACTCATGAGGTATTACCAACATGGAGGAAATTTTTCTTGAGGATTTATTTGCTAAGAAACGTTTGCGTAACTTGCGGATATCTGAAGAGGCAATGAGACAAAAATTGGATTTATCAAAAGTTTCACATCCACGATTCTGTTCATTCTGCAGGAAAAAGAATGATAATGTCCTACATTGTTTTGCTACAAGTAAACAAATTTTTGATATTCAACATTTGTTTCTTTTTACAGTCGACAGAGTAAATAGTCTGACGACATCTAAAATGGATGATATTCTGTAGAATACCAGAAATATAATAAAAAAGGTTACCAAGGTTACTCATCTAGAAATCGTTATAAGAATCGTGTTCTTCATAATGGTGCGACTTCCTATACCACTTATGTACGCGCTTCCAGTGTTTATGAGAATAATTCTGGCATGTTTTACTCTAAGAGAGGGGATTCTCGTGATATTTATTCTCTGGAACAGATCTCAAGAGGTCCTAGACTTAATCCTCATAAAAATTCTTCTGATAAAGATTGAAAAAGGTATTTGTCAATAAGTTCTTCTTG
This sequence comes from Papaver armeniacum, assembly GCA_023531295.1. Lineage (NCBI taxonomy): Eukaryota > Viridiplantae > Streptophyta > Magnoliopsida > Ranunculales > Papaveraceae > Papaver > Papaver armeniacum. Next base: position 24,719 of record JAJJWW010015194.1, read on the forward strand.
TGGTTAATTTAATTCGAGATTCCTGAATAAACATTCATGTAATTTGTTAACGTACAAAGAAATCCTTCTTTTCTTGTAAAAGTAAGGTCGCTCGTTGTTATCTTGGGAATGACGTCAAATGGGGACAGTTCTTAAGTGAACTTGTGCTTAGTTGCTAATTCTTTGTGGGGAATGCAGCTGTGGAATATTTTATGAGTTATTTTGTATCTTTATAAACTCCTTGATGAATACACTAAGTTTCGACTATGTGAAATCATCGAAACAAAGTTGGTATGTTCTCTTTTAGTCATGAAGTATCTCTTTGAGAATTTCATTATGATCCCGTAGTTTTCGTACCTTTGCCAATTTTTATTGACAAAAAGGGGAAGAATTATTTGGTAGTTGACACTACATACATATGGTTTACGGATCATTATGTAAGGGGGAGTGATTTTCATTATGAGATGAAGTATTGACTAAGGAGGAGTGATACATATCACCATAGTATTTTTTCAAAGTTGTGATGCAATTGGACTTTGATTATGTACAATAATACTATGACACTGTATAACAATGATTGAGCACATCTGTTTTCTTATTGTTATGGCTACGAATATTCAACACCAATGATGCTGAGTTGAACATGTTCGTAATCGTTGGAGTACTTGGAATAACGAAGAATTCAAAGAAAGTTGAAGAGCCAAGGAAATAAAGCATGATGGTGAGAAGATACAAAGTTTATTTATTTTGTAGTTCATATGTATTGATAGTTTTTTCACTAAAATTGACAAAGGGGGAGATTGTTAGAGCACACTTCTCAGTTAAACTCGCAAGCTTTGCTATCTCAAGCTTGTTTGTCAAGTCTAGTTGATCAAAACTATATACTTGATTTCTATTCTACTTATAGCGTTGTTTGAGACCCACGACTACTGGTCGTACAAAACAGAGACGCTTTATCAGAGACCCCAACAGATACGGTTAAAACTGGTCGTATAAATCATATATATGACTTGTCCTGACGGTCGCGGAACTTCTGTTTTCCACTAGTGAGCTATGTCTCGGATCAGGATAGAAGGTGTAGTTGAGCTTTAGACTTCACATCGTTCACTAATTGAAGAAGAAGATCTACTGAGGAGCTTGGAGGAACTTCATCAACAAAAGGTTTGTGGAAACTAAAACTTATCTATCACTCAAAAGTCTATTATATTCTATCTTCTAAAGAGACTAAGTCGTATATCTATATAGACTTTTACGTTATACATATTTGATATTTCAAGCCGAGTTTATCTCGCTTATCTATCTCGAAATATGTGTTGGAAGCTTTTTATTTAGCTATATTCATCGTTGACGAGTTTGGTTGGAGACAATTTATTTGTTGGAAACTAAATATTAAGTCAAAAGATGAACATGTGAAAATTACCTTGAAACATCTTATATGATTTGTGTGAGACAGTTATTTGATGTTGACTTGGGAAGTTTCGTATTGATCATTTGATCACTTGAAAATTACTTTAAACTGATGGTAAGTGTGAGATTACCATTGTCGTCTTCTAAGGATGTTTCAATGATTGAAATAAGAGTTTATAACAACTACCTTTGTCTGGATACAACACGATATGCATATCCATTATGCGAACTGTATTGTGATAATTCAGGTCCGGAACTCTTGTTTGCGTACCTAGTATGCAAACGGATTTACCTGAGAAGGTCCGAAACTTTTGTTTGCGTACCTAGTATGCGAACAGATTTACCTGGGTTGGGTCCAGAACGGTTTTTCGCGAACTGGGTTTGTGAACAGCTTGACTAGGCCAAGGTACGGAGCTGCTCTTCGCTACCTAGTTTGCGAACACAATGGTTATGTTCTAAAATTGGTTATGTATGATTCTCGTACTCATGAACTAAAATATTTAATATTTAAGCAATGGAAATTAACTTTGCAAATCGTGGCTTAATGTTCATGAATTGATTCTTGTATAAGTAATTTGTACGATTACGAATCAATCCGATTTCATGTCAATTTAATCATGGATATTTCTATGAGATAGTGAACAATTGAAAAACTTTATCTGAAATACAATTAGATTCATTTGATTATATTTCATGATTTATTGATCATCATACTTGATATAGAAATTTTAGATGAATACGGATAAGACAAAAATGTTCATATGGCTAACTTCGGTTAACTATTATTGAGTCAACTCAATATAGACACGTTTAGGTACGGTTACCCATATCTAAATATAAGTATATCTAATTTTTATGTAACAAGCTAAGACCATATAACCGTGGAAATTAAGTGCTTAATTTCTAAGCAGACTTGGCTTGAATCTTAAATCAAGATTCATCTAGCGGTGAATATTAATTGCTTTGTTACTAAGATAAACCTAGCTTTGATTGTAGGAAACCCTAATTTGAAAGACTATATGAGGGAGAACTCTAGCAAATCGGAAAACCTAATCCCGACAATTTCATGCGTCCTAGTTGCAAACTAGAGTCGATTATCCTTTAACCTAGGGTTTTCCTAAACCTTTATTAGGTTAACGACTTGAATTCTGCAATTGCGGTTTCCTCGATAACATATTTCTGGTATCTATGCTATTTGTTTTCCGCATTATATTTTTTATATAATTAAAATATCACAAAGTTGGACGTAATTTAATCTGTTGATAAATCCGACTTTTTTTGTTGGATATAACTTGATTGACAATTGGTCGTTGGTCTTTAGTACCGTCCAAGTGTTTCTCATATCAATCAGGCTCATAGATTTCTATCTGTTTGATTTGTTGATTGTATTGAAAAAGAGATATAACTCTTTGATATCCTTCTTTATTGAGCTCGCTTTATAAGTTGGTGCTCTCGGAATAATATTATAGTTAGTCCATAAAGATTGCCGAACGAATTATTGGGTGTTGTTGTTAGACCCCCGCATTTTCACATCCTTTATTCTAAGACGATGTAAGTTACCTCATACAAGAATAAACATTGTTTAACTCTCGCATCGTGACAAGATGATATGGATTACCTCGAACTGTAATAATAATCTCTTATTTTACGAGTCCCATAATTACCAGATGGTATGAATTACTTTAAAGGGGAAACAATCATCTCTGAAAACGTGGGGGTACCAAAACACACCACCAACTTTTTCTTAGGTAACATATATGGACAAAACCTAAATATAATTCCGAGTTCAATTTAACTAATCTCAATAAAGGAATAATATTTGGAATTATATCTCTTTCTCTTACAATTAGAAAGTTTACGTAACTGAATTCGTGAACCTTGTTATTTGCAAGAGGACTTGGACGATCTCAAAAATCAATATCCAAGAATCAATCAAGTCAAATCCAACAAACTAGGATGGATATAACAACTATGATTGATTTACGTGCAACCTGTGATATTTCGATTATAAATATAAATAATATAATGCGGAAAAGAAATAATACTGAGCAATTCTAAGTTTTGTTAACGAGGAAACCGCAAATGCAGATTAGCCCTGGGACCTTGTCCAGTTTTGAACACCAAACTGTATTAAACCCCCACAGACACTACTAGCCTACTACAAATAACTCTTGACTGGAATGTAGTTGATACCGAATTAAATCCTCACAACAATTCGCCATTAATCGTGCTCCTTAAGCCTCTCCGAATCCCAGAGGAGGACTCTATGCAAATGATTCCCCGACGTCCCTTACGCACCTAAGAGTTGCTTCAACTTATTTGAAGACTTTAAACCAGTCCGCCTCCCATCGGGTAGTGTGTGATTTACTTTTGGTCAGTAAATCAAGGTGAGATTGAAATCGATAGTAATAGAAAAGTCTAGCTAACCTCAAAATACATACTTACTCTTCTTTAAGAGAAACCTAGATTATTATTCACCTCACAAGTATTAAACATGGGGAATCAAAAAATCTGAGATGAATAGAAGTTTGCAATTTCTATCTATCTTGTTCGAGTGAGCATCTTAACAATCAAACAAGATCATGATACACAAACTATCACGATAAAGATAGTTGGACCTGGCTTCATGAATCCTTAGGTGAAGTCTTATTTAGTCGCTAAAGCCTAGAAAGGTTTTAGGAGAGGGCGTCTCTAGTTTTCAAATATGACACACAAAGAATAGTATCATGGATTCAAAAATCCAAGTTGCTAGAGGTTCTCCCTTATATCAACTTTCAAAGTATACGTTGCTTCAGGTTTAACCTAAGATAGCTCTAGAACCAAGCAAACAATATCCACCATTAGATGAATCTTTGAAATGAGATTAACATACCAAGATATACACTCTAGTTATGATGAACCGTAAGATAACCATGTATAAAGAAACTGTTCATACATGGTTAGCCAAGACTAGCCGATTGAACCATAAGCTTAATCATTTTCATATAACACTTAAGACTTTAGGTTTGAGACACAACCATAGGTTATAATGTGATCAATCATGTCTATATAATGTCTTTATAGATTTATTCAAATGCTAATTATCTCACATAAATAATGTTTGTGCATCCAAAAATATTCGACAAACAAGCATGTACCGGTACGTGTACTCGACCTTGTTAGTGACTATTTTTGTCATGGTACGTGCACAGGGTATGTGTACCCTTAAGATAAAAATGGTTCAAGAACTTACAAAACTTTTCCGGTTTTGCGATCGGCACGGATACCACGGTGGTTTCAAAACCAACAGTTCCTTTACGGTTTGCATACCAATTATGCGTACCATTCCTGGTTCACGGGCAACAGACTTTTTATGGTATTAATATCGGGTATGCATACCAAAAAGTTGATGTCGATATAGCTATGCCGGTATGTATACTGGGTACATGTACTACGGCTCCGGACCTATGACAGTTTCCCAGTATGTGAAACTTGTTTGCATACTGGCATGTTTCCATATTTTCAGTAGTTTTATATTTCTCTCTAAATCGATTCACAACATTCCCAAATAACATCAATGACACGTATCACTATTCCAGGTTATTTTCGAATTATAATATTATAAATCACACATTGTATTATGAACTAATAAAAAAAATTAACCGAAATTCACCAAGTATGAGCAAATGTTCTTTTACCTTAGTCATATATATTTCGAGAACTAATTAGAAACATAAACTTGAAATTCTTGATATGCTTACAATAGTCTAATTAGTTATGCGACAACGTCTCATAGATAAAAATATGAATGTAAGTTAAGAAATAGGTGGTTCAGTCTTTACTTACCTTTTATTGAAGAAGTTCCAAAAGCTTCAGTTGATCTTCGTCTTCAAATGGTAGAACACAGTGATATACGATTCTCAACTACACACTTTTATCCTAATCCGAGGCTTGACTTACTGTAGACTAGAAATCAAGGTATAGTTTTGATCAACTAAATTTGATAACAAGCTTGATATAACAACACTTATGAGTTCGACCGAGCAATGCTATAATAATCTCTATTTCAAATTTTGCATAGTTTATCAGAAAATATGAACTGGAAAACAACAAGCATCTTTTCTAGGTAGTATGAACAACCAATACTGCAACTACTTCTTACCTATAATGTACTTCCAAGGTTGCAATCATCACCGAATAGATGGTATGAAATCGCCAAACAAGAACCAACCCTTTTCTCGACGATATGAACAACTCGCATAATCAGCTGAACCGCATAGCAACCGCCACGTACCCTCTCGTTGCTCGAAGGGATCAAGCACGATAGTAGTTCTATTTCCATAACTACTATACATGTTAAATTAGTTAATAGTTTAAGTGAAAGCATGCACTTTTCACTACTTTTCACATGAGTAATATTGGCATAATTGCCACAATTTATCGAATTGTACAAAAATTATGTTTTACAATATGCGATCTAGCTTGATCTATACATTTTCGTATTAGAAGTTATCCGATCATCTCGAGATTTTTACTGTAGTCTTAAGACTTATGGTAACAAAACATAGATAAAAGTCAAAGCATTCCAACGGTTAAGGTTAAATAAGAATATACACACATTATAACTTGAGTACTTGAATTACTCTCCAAGATAAACCATACAGGATTAGCACACACTTCGAGGTGCCTATAGAGATCAATAATTCTTGAAATTTTTTACAGTATTTTACCTACATGGTGCTAAATACCATACTAAAATTTTACCTCTGTCAAGAGGATAACGAGAAATGTTATCAACAGTTGTCTGTCCACGATTTTAATCCTGTATAACACAGTCATAGCTTATGCAGTCTTTTGCAGTAGTAGATGTGACCTGGTCCTCCTGAAATTTTAATCATTTATCTATCACTTAACGAAGTCGAACATACCCAAAAATCATTATAATCTAACCATATGATCTCAAGATATTAGTAGAAAAACAACATACATTCAAGTGTACATAATGTTCAAGTCATGCAACTTCTTATCAAGAGTTTACTAAACATAAAGCAAGAATTCAACGTAACTAATATATATGTTTGCATAATAATGTATTTAAATCTCTATATTTCATGAAGAACCCTATTTTAAAATTCTCACATCAAAGCATCTATACATGAAATTGACATTATTTACAAATTACCCATTGTTCTAGATCAAGTAACATACCATAATCAATACTCAATTTATTCAAAACGGTGATAACTATCATTAGGGTAAAAATGAACTCAACACAATCAAGGAAAATGATCCTACGCATCTTTGCATGCAAACCAACTCCATAATTTAATAACAAACAAAAACTCCTTTGATATTCTCCAACCTTATTCTCACCAATCTCTCGAAATATTTATCCACGATTTTGTCTTGACAAAGATAGGTCAAAAATCATCCAAGAGAAAAACGAAAATAGGTAAAAGGAGATCTTCATACAACTCTTCATGACATAATCTCATAATCTTTCCAGACTCGCGTATTCTCTAGTTCTTAGGTTTTTCTTTTATGTATGGAGAAGGATTAACACTTCATATCAACTCTCTGCTGATATTTATCGATTCTCTTTGAAGAAATGTAAACAAAAATTCTTTATTTTTGTTTTCTTTCCCCTTTAAAAACAAGGTAATAAGTAAACATATGGCCATATGTATGGTTACTATTATAACACCTGAAGGATTCGACTAAGGCGGACTCTTTATATTTGGTCCCTAACATATACTATTGTGGCAACCTAAAATGTCAAAGTATTTTTGAGTAAAGTTTTAAGCACCAAAGTGCATAATTGGGCTAATGGATTTGGTTAAAGCCGAGAAAAATTTGGGGTCTTACAACTGGAATCGGTCTACTGCAAATAATTTTCCTCACCTTGATCTAACTGGAAATCATATAGGCGTTAACTGTGAGAGGCAGATTGGCCAAAGTCTTCACTTAGGCTGGAGCAACTCTTACGCTGTAAAGGAACTCAGCTAAGGGAATCAATTATGTAGAATCTTGCGAGATTCAAGAGACGTAAGGAGCGCGAATGTAACTGAGTTACTGTGACGGTGGATTAAATCTCAACTACATTCCAGTAGGCTGGTATTTGTAGTGGCTGAATACAGTTTGGTGTTCAAAACTGGACAAGGTCATGGGGTTTTTTCGCACTTGCGGTTTCCTTATTAACAAAACTTCTGGTGTCTGTGTTATTTCTTTTCCACATTATATTTTTTACTTATAATATAAATATCTAAATCAATCAAAGTAGATAAGTCCATCTTTATTAGTTCGATACGACTTGATTGATCTTTGGAATCGCCTAAATACTCTCATGGTTAAAACAAGTTCACGGACCTAGTCTGTTTACATATCCTTCTGTTTGTGAGAGAAAGAAATATAAACTCTTCATATAATTCTGATTGACAACCATTAGTTGTTTTTTTTTGGAGTTGTATTAAGGTTTAGTCCATACATGTTGTCGAACAAAAAAGTTGGTGGTATACTTAGTACCACCGCGTTTTCACCACTTATGTATTCAAGCATGTAGTCAATCATTAAACTAGAAGGATTTAACTAATGGTTGATGTATACATTATACTTATAATATATACTCAATGTATATTTAAATAAAGAAAAACATCACCACTAGTTTTTGATTTACTTTAATTATATATACTTCAATGTAATTTTTCAATGAGCACGATTTATAATATAACCTTTAAATTTTTTGGATTCCTCATCATAGTTTTGTTTTTATTAGCCGATAACAAAACGAATTTATTAATTGTTATTATGAAATTATCGAGCAATTTTTTTAAAATCTCGCATCCGGCCCTCTGATCAAGTTCGCACACAACCCTTCAAAACTCATGATCCTCTTTGGAAACTCCATGTATATCCTGTGCGCCAAATTTTGCGAGGTAGTTGATCTTCCATCGAAATTTGCTTAACTTGGATAAGTTTGATCTCAAAAAATAGTTCATATTGAATTCAGGCCCATATGCATATGATTACGTAAAACATCTTATAAAATTATTTCTAAATTTTTTTTTTTTTGATTTTAAAATAGATACTAATGTTATTAGTTTAGTTATAGAGACACGATCTGCTCATAATGGTTCCTTTTTATAGGATTTTACTGGCTCATCCTAGCTTTTTGATAGGCTGTTCGGAGAATATGATGACGATCCAAATTATGTCACAAAATATGGATTGTCCGAGGGTTATTTGGATTTATTTAATGGGTTTTTGTTTTAGTTATGGATTATAAAAAAAAAAAAGAACAAAAAAAAAAAAATCTAAAACACCCCTTATCACTGAAAATCTAAAACACCCCTTATCACTGAAGGATGGATGTACTCACCATTCAAAAATGGGTCCAATAGAAGGTTTGGGCTTATAAATCGTAAAAACCCTAAGCCCGAAAAACAATCTCATCCAAACAACTTGGTATAAAAAGAAGATGAAATCTCTTTTCGCTGTTCGAAGAGGAAATATAACCCTAGAGAGAAAGCAGTAGAAACCCCAGGAAGGAAGGATTGAGGATTGAGAAGGAAGGAGAAGCATGAAGGTTCGTCTGTTAGATTTCAATCGTTTTCGTCACTAGTTACGAATGATTTCTTCCTTGTTTCCTAATATACCTGTGTTGTTTCTGTTTGCAGTTCAATATCGCCAATCCCACCACTGGATGCCAGAAAAAGCTGGAAATCGACGATGATCAGAAGCTGTAAGTTCTTCTTAATTAGATTTTTGCAATGTTTCCTAGATCTGGTTTTGTTTCTCTGCTTGATTCTTTAATGCCGTTTGTTGTTTATTTCGATTTAATTCTTTTTGAATCTTGGTTAGGATTTCATCGCTGTTACTAAGTTTACTAGTTCTTAATCTTTGTTTCTTTTGTTCTATTTGTTTCAGTCTGGTCTTTGGATTAGGATTCCATATGCGCTAACTAGCATACTTGATTTTACTTGTTGAAACGAATCCAATGAAACCAGTTTATGAAATGTGATGATTTAGGATAATTGCTTTTTTTTCTTCTGAAATCAGGGTTTTCTTTTTGTTTCATTCTGGGGTTGGATTAGGGTTTAAACTAGTATATCAAACAACGTTATGAAATGTGTTCAATTGAAATCAGTGGAAATGTCAATTTGTCTTCCTTTTGGAAATGAATCAAAAGAAACCCCTCTATGAAATGTGATGATTTATCTAAATTACATTACATCTATATTAATGAAGATAGATTTTGGTTTGTGCAGCCGTGCCTTTTATGACAAAAGGATCTCGCAGGAAGTCAGTGGTGATGCTCTTGGAGACGTACGTAGCATTTTCTAGTGCTTTTTTTATTTTGAAATTTATGTCAGTTGTGATTGCCAATTTATGCTATTATGTTTGTCTGACAGGAGTTCAAAGGCTATGTTTTCAAAATCATGGGAGGGTGTGATAAACAGGGATTCCCAATGAAACAGGGAGTCTTGACTCCTGGACGTGTTCGGCTTTTGCTTCACAGAGGTACATGGAATCTGAAAATCTGTACCTCCTTTTGGTTTTGCATTATTTGAGTTATTCGTTTATAATTTTGTAGTTTCTTTTGTATATGCGTAGTTTTGAGTTATATAGGTTTTGTAATTTTGTGGTCTCTTTTTATGTCAGGAACTCCATGCTTCCGAGGACATGGAAGACGTAATGGGGAGAGGAGAAGGAAGTCTGTTCGTGGTTGCATTGTCAGCCAAGACCTTTCTGTTTTGAATTTGGTTATTGTTAAGAAGGGGGAGAAAGATCTTCCTGGTTTGACCGACACTGAAAAGCCAAGAATGAGGGGACCCAAGAGGGCTTCAAAGATCCGAAAATTGTTCAACTTGTCTAAGGATGATGATGTAACAAAGTATGTCAACACCTACCGTCGTACCTTCACCAACAAAAAAGGTTTGTTATACTTGCCAGTTTTAGATTATTGATTGAAGTCTGAAAACTGCTTGTTCTTACACCTTCCCTTGTATGTTTATAGGCAAGCAGACAAGCAAGGCTCCAAAGGTTCAGAGGCTTGTGACTCCCCTTACTCTGCAAAGGAAGAGGGGACGCATTGCAGAGAAGAAGAAGAGGATTGCCAAGGCAAAATCTGAAGCGGCGGAGTACCAGAAGCTTCTTGCCTCAAGATTGAAAGAACAGCGAGATCGTCGTTCTGAGAGCCTTGCAAAGAAAAGATCAAGACTCTCTGCTGCCACTAAGCCTGCAGCTTAGGTTTCACCATCATGTGTTGCATTTCCTGGTTTCTTTCTGCCTTCCTCTGGAATGATTTTGTTGTCCTTTAGTTATTGTTACTTCAAACTTTAAAGAACTTCATTGTATTTTGTGGAGCAGTAAAATTATAAGCTAGCTAGTGTTATATCTGGACAACTGAAAATTTTCCATTCCCCTGCGAAGTTTGATATGAATATATTTGAATTAGTTATTCTGGAGCAGTCTTCTTGTCTATTAGAAATAGTGTATGGTTTTAAATGCAGCTAACTTATCAGAAATTCATAAAATTTCTGAATTGTTTCTTTTTTGATGATTGGAACTGCATTGGACCATTGTTATATTGCCATTTCAATTTCAAGTATGTTGGAATATATGGAGGGGGTAGTATATGAATTTTGATCACATGAGATTAACCACTTAAGACGTTAGCATGGCGAGACACGGAGGAAACAAGTTAGGCCATTCAATCTCCCAAGGGTGCCAAGTTTGCGGTCATTCTCCCTCTTTCTGGCATTGTCAGCTTCACGTGCCAAAAAGAGTACCGCAGCAGGTGCCCTAAATGTAAACCGGATTGCATCTAGAGGCCAATTGAAGATAAAAGCCTCCACACATTAGTCTTACAAAAAAAACAACAACGGACCTCTTATATTATGATTAGGGCTTAACCCGTAACTGTACGGGCATAATTTTTATTTGGGCATAATTTTTATTTAATTATAAATGCATGTTAAAATAGCCTGGCTTGATTGGGGTATACCCAGATTAATTGGGGTATACCCAATAAGACAAAATAGGGTCATTTTGAAGTAAAACCAAGCCACCTTAACCTTGTATTTTCAAAATGGCAAAATTGCCCTCGTTTAATTAACACTAAAATTTTGATTAGATTAATTAATTAAGTTTAAATTGATTGAATAGATTAAAACTTAAGAATTTTAAGTTATGAAATTTGGTTTTTGATTGAACTTTTGTGGGATGATTTTTGATGATTTTTTTTTTTTTTTTTTTTTTTTTTTTTGAGAATATCTCTTGCAACGAAAATGAAGCACACAACCGAAATACTTCTAAAAAGGGGATTGCAAATCTGTTATATGAAATCATACTCAAAATCAAAGAATAAATCAACACTTTCAGTTCCGAAAGTATGAAAAGCCAGTCGACGATGAAGATCATATAGGCCACTTTTGGCCTAAGATGATCTTCATCGTCGACCTTTGCTTTTTTTTGACATTTTTTGACATAAATAAGATGACATAAAAAAATTATTGTTTGGCCAAGGTATTCAAAAAATACCCTTCCTATCCGTATTTGGCCTAAGAAGGTATTCAAAAAATACCCTAAAATTGTTGAAAAATTCTGATCGCCGCCATGGATGTTATGAAAAGTCGGCAAGATATGCATGTTACGACCTTGCCGACCAAAAAAACACATAAATCATAATTTTCGATTTCTAACCTAATATAACAATCAAATCACACAACACAATGATGGGTTTGAGTTTAAACATCATTTATAGTCTTCTTTTATTTGGTAGAGTCAACAATTTTTTGGAAAATCAAAGTTGAAGATTTTATATGGCTTTGGTTGATGGAAGATGAAGAAGAAGAGAAGAAGATGAAATGAAGAGAATAAAAACTGATTTAGGGTAATTAAAATTATTAATGGGTAAGGGTAGTTTCGTAACTTACCCATTAGGACTCCCCCTAAAACCCACAAAAAGTGTCCCTTTAAAATTGGGTATACCCCAATTAGTTTGAGTATACCCCAATCTCGCCAGGTAAAATATACTCCATCCGTTTCATTTTAGATGATGTTTTAGGGTTATTTTTTTGTTACATAATACTTAAAAGTTTTCATATGTTCCCACAAAACTACCAATAAACCCTTACATTTTATCTTGGAACTATAAGTTTTTTTTTAAATAAATTAATACTCCCTTCGTCCCAAATTAGTTGAGCCATTTGTAGTTTGCACAATTATTAAGGCAAGGAAAGAAGGGGAGTGTGTTTAAGTACTTTTTACAAGTATGCCCTTATAGATAATAACTTGTAAAACTTCGAAATGATTTATCTCTTATACCAATACCACGGTTTTTCGTAAACTTTATACCGTTGAAAAACATTTTAAAACACCTACGTAACGAATATAAACATGGCTATCAAATTATACATATTTCTAATATTAACTATAATCAATTGAAAGGGTAGTTTTAGAAATACCCCTTGATTAGTGAAATAGCTCATCTATTTGTGGGACAAAATTTAAAACCAATTAGCTCAACTAATTTGGGACGGAGGGAGTAGCATTTAATGTTCGAAGACTTTTCTCAAGGGTATAGATGGAAAATCTTCATATCTCTCTCCATTTCTTAAGCTGTGTGAAAACTCCAAGAACATCATCTAAAATGGAACGGAGGGAGTAATATTTATTAATATCAAGTTTACCCTTCTTATCATTACAAAAGTAAAGGAAAACCTGATAGATACTTTTATTCTTCACTCCACAAATCCTTTCTAGCATTTTTCGCCTTGACATTCTCCCATACTATGACTCTCCTTTCTCGAGTTGCATCCTCAAGCCATCCATGAAATTATATCGGAATTAATTTTTACATATTTTGTCCCCCCAAAAAATATTATTCGATATATATGTTTTCTAGTTTACAAAGATATCTTATCGATCATTTGAAATGGTATTACCTTTCTTCATCTTCCTTATTTCAGTGAAGGATGTTAGGATTTTCATGGACCCTAGGAACCAACTATGGGCCCGACCACATAGCACCGATGTTGTCCCTATTTGACCACCTTGGAATAAGAAGTGTGCGATTTTAATCTAAAAAACATTTGTGCTACGTAAGGAGATGCCCAAGCTTATAAAGCTCCACTACTCTTATTTCTTCCGTGTGGGACTATTTCTAGGTATAAATATGTGGTTTATCGCGCCACATACTACAACAATCTCCACCTTGGAGAGATTAAACCACCTAACCAGTCCAATCAGACTCCACCATATGATTAACATTTGTATATGCTAACAATCGATCATGATTATTGTCACTGTATGCCCTGGAATCCTACTCCACCATGAGTTAATGAGAAGGCAAGCACTAACTCCACCTGGAGCATTTCCTTTCCCACCTAGAAGCCTGCTCCACTTGAGAGTTAATGTGTGAGACACTAACTCCGCCTTGAGCGCCAGTTCAACCCTTGAGCTTTGCCTTGCCGATCTAGAACCCTGCTCTACCTTAGTTAATGGGTGAGACTCTAACTCCACCTTGAACGCTAGTTCAACTTTGTGCCTTGCCTGATCCACCTTAAGTCCGACTCCAATTGCTCCCTAAACCGGGTGACATCCACAACCACTTCTACGCTCGAATAGTAGCCCCAACCATGGGCTCAAATATCAATTGTTAGGATCTTCATGGACCATCGAGCACTACTCAGGGCCCGACCACATAACCCCGAACCCCACTTGACCACTTGGGATAAGAGGTGTGGGGTTTTTAACTAAAATTCCTTGATGCTATTAACCCAAGCTTATTAAGCTCCACATGTATTCATGTTTATTCCATGAGGGACTATCCCTAGTTATACATATGTGGTTTATCGCGCCACATACTCGAACAAGCGAGCGGAACCAAAACATTAAACTATGTAAGTTGTAAAAAAATTACAACACTTGAACTCTTTCGTCTCAAGAATAATTGTGTAGATGTTAATAGTGTTCGAATACTTGTTGCTTTTTTCCCCTTTAAGAATAGTATGAAAAGAGTAAAACTCAATTGACTCAACAATACATATCGTATTGTATGTTCTTACTAATCCCATAATCCAGAATGCTCCAGTAGTTGGATGAACTGGATTCCATCTCTCATATCTCCTAAATAATCCCTTTATTATTATCAGGACCTATAAATTCAAAATCAAAATCAATCCATAATTCTAAAATTGATAGATATTCAAATTCACTAACTAATCCAATTAATGGAATCCATATTAAAATTTGAGCTTAATCCTAATACTAGCTCAATTCAACTAAAATATCTCAAAATTTCATAGATATTTATATGATTTTAAGATTCAAAAGAGAAGAAAATCTAAAATTAGAAAATTAGAAAAAAATCAGTTATTGTATTCTCATTACCATTTGCTTCAAGAGTTCAAATCCTTATTCTTCTTCTTCTTCTGATGATGATGATGATTTTTCTGACTTTCTCTCAGTTTTTGTGTCTCTCTTTACACTCTACAGAGAGAGATGATTGAGTATCACGGACGAGACTATGAAAAGTGTGTGCAATTGATTAATAATAACTCCCCGTTACTCTTGATTTTGTACGATACCCCCTTTGAATAACTATGAATTGTGAATTTTTGTTTATCCCAAATTATGAACTGAACGCAATAAATTCGAAGGCATACAAAATAAAATTTTAGATACCATTGTTTAAATGACACGAGAATCATAAACACTTTTAAAAGAACTACCCATTGTTTTCAATGTTTTTGTTTTGTTTATTTCAATGAAAGCAACAAAGAATACCAAAAATAAAAACCAACATGAAATTGAAAGGAAAAAAGGACAAAAGATAGGTTTAATAAATTTGAAATTCAGCTTTAATATATTGCGATTATTTCATTTGTGTTTTATATTGTGGCATGAAAATTAGCAATATTAAAAACCTTAAGAAATAACTATCGAAATCAAAATAATATATAACATAAAGCAAGTTGTAGTGAATTGCAATTTATAACACAACTTAAGAAAGTAATTGAAAATTCTCAAAATTAAAAAGCTTTTACACAATCAATCGATTCAATCCCATAATCATGGTAATTCACTGGACGAGGTCTCCTCCTTATATTCTTTTCATGAGGCAACCATTTTTTTATTATTGTTATCTTCATTAGTTCCAACTTATCCTCGATTCTTCGATTGATATCTTCCTTGATGTTCTTTTACATGCAATCTTGAAGAAAAAAATAATATTTGCATTCATTACCGACTTGTAAACGTCCTTTTTAGCACCACTGTATTCATCACTTATTGAATCTCTAACAACAAAACAACATATTGTTCAAGGTGAACATCAATTGTCATCTTCATCAATTTGAACTTATCATTGACCCGTTAGTTAATATATGCCTTAATGTTCTTCCACATGCTACCCTCAAAAAGAAAAAAAATGAATGTCACTAGTTTTAGATTATATGCATCCTTTACCGATTTGTAACCGTCCTTCTTGGCACCACCGAATTTGTCACTTCGTAAAATCTCTAGCAACAAAACAACATATTGTTCAAGGTGAACATCGCATTGGCATATCTTTTGGGAATTGAGAACTTTCTCCCTTGAAATTTGGGTATGACCACCTATAATGCCATGTATATTGTGCGCATCCATACCGGCCCAATAATTGTATGGATATTGTAGATTGCTACATGTGAAACACTAATCTGTGGTCCGATTTAAAATAAGTTGGAGATTTGACATAAATAAAAAATAAATTAATATTTTGGGGAACTTTTTCCTCACATTTTTATGATTGAAACATATAAGCTTACGTGATTGAAGTCAAATGTAGAGAAGGATAAGAAAACTAAGCTTTCAATTTAAATAAAAGAAGTAATAGAGATAACTTACTTCTTGTTCAAAAATCTCATGTTATTTAGGATATTCTGCTAATAAGTCCACTGTTGGGTAAAGTGGGTTAATCCCTTTGTCAGCTGGTGTCAACATATGAAAATAATATTGGTTCTCGTGTCCAAAGCATTCCTAAAAAATAATAGTAATATCAATAACATTTTTCAAACATAAACCAAGTTTTTCAAACATAAAAAAATTCACCAGAAAGTTCCACACATTCCAGCATTCATGAAACGAACATATCGATACGCATCTGCACCGATCCGCTAACATAAGGATCTTTGTGTGCTATCATGGTTGGGTTGTGAGTTTGATGAAAGGTGATCCTTCGAGAAAACAAGACTTAAGTTAACCATCCTCCTCCCGGATAAACAAAGAATATACTTTTGCTACAAAATGTATTTCATTTAAAAATATTGAATAACAAACAAGGTGTTCCTCCATGTTTACAAAAAAAAACAAGTGAAACAAAGAACATAAAAAGAAATGATCCCAAGAGGAGAAAGACAATAGAGTTTGTGTGGACTGAATATAAGTATTGAGTTAGGAAAATTAAATATATGTAAAAATGAAAGTAGAGAGATAGAAGATCAAATAGAGACGTCAGGTGAAAATCATTAGTAACACCGCGTTCTTATTAAATTATTTTACTGTATCTAGAGTCTTAGAGTACACAGAGAGCTTTTAGCTTTTGGGTCTTATTAAAATTGGTCAGTTGAGGTGACATTTTTTTTTTCTCAAATATGGAGTTTTTTTTTGCTAATAACATTAACATGTGTTTCTTAAACGTGTATTAAAATTCAGTAAACAATAAGCGCATTATTCACTAATAGCCATAACTGTAAAAATAATAGGTATAAAGATCTTACAAAGAAGAATATAAATTAGGGAATACCTTGATGTGTAGCAAGAAATAATCAACATGAAAAACTTAGTGAAAGCAGATAATACGACATTGATATGTTACCAACATCCACATTCTTAAACTATGAATTATAAATTTTTTTATCTCGAATTCCAAAGTCCAAACTGAACAAAATATTTAGAAGAATAAAAATTAATTATTGATACCATCATAAGAGAATATGAAAATCACGAATACCACTAAAGAACTACCCATTTCTTTAATGCTTGAGTTTTGATTATTTTGATGTAAGAAACAAATAATAAATACTAACTAAGCATTTTTTTACTTCAATGAAATAATATAAAAGTAAATTGCGAGAGTTTTAGAAGTTCGTGAAGTGAAGATGTAAATGGGGGGAGATGTGGTTCAATCTTTTGGGTTATGATTAGTAAGGTATATTGCTTAACTTTCTTATATTAGTTATAATTGCTTCTTTAATCTCTGACGTGCTTGAAATGATATATGTAAAACATAGTTCTTATCTCTGTTTATATGTAAAACAAAGTTCTCTTATATTAGTTATAGTTGGTTTTTTAACCTCTGTTGTGCTTGAAACGATATATGTAAAACATAGTTCTTATCTCTGTTTATATGTAAAACAAAGTTCTCAAGAGAACAAAGTGTTCCTATTTTCTTTTTTTTCTGAAAATTTTCTTTTCAAATGATGACAAACTAGTCTCCACATCCTTTACATTCAATCCTCTTAATGTGATATGTGGTGATAAGAAAAAATTTGAACATGTTTTTGTTTCTTGCCCTGTTTTCTGAAAAAACTCATTTTCCTAAAATGGTTAGAAAGGTGTCTTCACATATTTACGGTATATTTATAGTTGAAGTTTGAAATAAAACAAAACTGTCGGATAAAAACAAAAAAAAAAGTCTAGAGTCACAAATCCCGATATCAACTAAAGTAAAAAACATTTCACCGCCAAACAACTACATACTTCTTCAATGTCAGCAACAAAAAATACGAACAATAAACACTAACATCAAATTAAAATAAAAAATAATGGAAATTAGGTTCTATAAAGTTGAAAATTCATCTTCCATATATTGTTTTTTTTTTATTTGTGTTTCTTTTCTAGGATGAAAATTCGAAATAAAAAAAATTTAAGAAATGATTCTTGAAATCGAAATAACACGGAACTTAAAGCAAGTTATGGTGACTTGCAATTTATAACAATTCTTAAGATATTAATTGAAAAGTCTTGAAATTAAAAAGCATTCTTATAATCAATTGATTCATTCTTGCAATTTTGGTGCTTCGCTGGACGTGTTCTCCGCCTTATATTATTTTAAGAGACAATCAATTTTTCTATTATCGTTATCTTTATCGGTTCCAACTTATCCTCGACCCGTTAATTAATATCTTCCTTGATGTTCTTCCACATGCAACCCGTAAGAAGAAAAAAATGAATGCCACTATTTTCGGATTATATTGCACTACCGAATTGTAGTCGTTCTTCTTGGCACCACTGAATTTCTCACTTCGTAAAATCTCTAGCAACAAAACTACATATTGTTCTAGGTAAACATCATGTTGCCATACTTTTTGGGGCTTAAGAATTTTCTCCCATAAAATTTGGATGTGATCACCTATAATGTCATGTAACTTGTGCGCACCCACACCAGCCTTAGAAAGCTATTGTTCGAGTTTCCTTCGAAAAATTAAGAGACAAGTCAATCCTTTCCAAATAATGCTCAACTGAGATTTATTTTAAGAAAAAAAATATTATTTTATTACAAGTAGCAAAAGAGAGGAAAGAAGAAAACTAAGATTACAATTTTACAAGAAAATTAAATCCCAGTTGAAGAAAAATGAAGACCAAAACAAAAGTAATACTCTACAGACATGTTCTACATCTCATACCTCCTCGTTAAACATTATTTGATTTCTTTCTTTTGTGGATTATCTACGAATATCAGTGAGAATAAAATTCCATATTGTTTTACTGATATCAGGAGATCTTTATCATTGAGCATGTTTGCATTTGAGCTCAAGTTGTTAAGAAAAAAGTATAACAATTTCACATAAATGTA
Source organism: Papaver armeniacum (assembly GCA_023531295.1). NCBI lineage: Eukaryota > Viridiplantae > Streptophyta > Magnoliopsida > Ranunculales > Papaveraceae > Papaver > Papaver armeniacum. The sequence goes on from JAJJWW010015194.1 coordinate 43,923, forward strand.
CACCTACAATTAACAAACAATCTGAATTAGTTATCCAAACCTAGAGATTGGAAATTATTATTAAGCCTCGTTTAATTATTGGGCTACTAATGTTATTGAACCTAATATTAGTGGGCGCAATTGTACTATAATTATAAGACTTCTAATGTTGTTGGAACTACAACTAATTCACTAATATAACTAGAAGCCTTTCTTTAGGAAACCTATTATAGATGCTCCAAACTTTGGTTTTTAGGGGCACACAAGATGAAAAAATAAGAGTCATGAAATAGTAATAAACAAAACCCCTTAATTATTGTTTTTTAATGGTAATATCATCCATTAGTTAGTGATAATAATTAGATTAAATAAATTAAGTGTGATCAATAATTAAGTTAGACTAAATTATAGTTAAGGTTTGAAAATCAAAATCAATTTAATTTTTTTTTTTTAATTTAACATACGGTCGGGAGTCTTCAATTTTCCCAAGCGCAACACCATATACGTCTGGGACTCCCAACAGTAAAAAAACCTAGGTTTAAATACGGTTGAGAGTTTATACTTTCCAAACCGTAACTACCATGTACGGTTGGAACTCCCAACCGCAAAAAAAAAAAAAAAAACCAGGTTAAAATACGGTTGGGAAAACCAATATTTCCCAACCGTAACTAATTATGAAACTATTTCAAAATCCCTAATTTGATCAAATCTAACCTATTTATGCGATCATAAGCAAAAAAAAAAAGGGTGGGATTTCGATTCTTACCTAATTGAAGTAATTATTTACGGAGAATCGAAGAAGTAATTACCTAATTGAAGTAATTTCTTGCGGAGGATCGTCGTTGAAGAACAACAAAAAAAAAAAACAAAAAAAAAAAAGAAGAAAAAGAGGAAACGATGGAGAAAAAAAGGAAGACTACGTTTAGTTTTTGGTTTTGGGCTAATTATTTAAGAACTTTTTTTCTTCGTATGGATGAAATATCCCCTTATCCATATATGGGGCACTTGAATATATAGGAGCCCTCAAAACTAAAAGATTGGAGCCCTTATAATAGGTTTCTTCTTTAAGGTCTCAAAATTTTTAAAAGAGGCTATATGATAAGATAAAATATGGTTATTTCGAAGTAAAACCAAGAAACCCTTTATCAATGACTAAACTAATCTCACTTGATTATGTTTTAATCATTTAATTAATTAAGTTAGTTGTGAAAATGCGAGGGTACCTAAATATACCTCAAGCTAAAACTTTTCCTACTCATAAGTCCTTTCTCCGAAAGTGATTGTCTATGGACTGAGTCGACACAATGCAACTAATCGGTTCACACTTCGTGTGATCGTCTATGGATACGAGATCGAGACAATACAACACCGAAGTATGTTTACTTGATAAAAGGATTCGGACATAACCAAACACAATAGGATTGCTTATCAAGTAAATAGGAATTAACGTTTGTGTAATTTACTCTAATTATAATAAAACAATTATAATGCGGAATATAAAGTAAATGACACAACAAGATTTTGTTAACGAGGAAACCGCAAATGCAGAAAAACCCTGGGACCTTGTCCGTAATTGAATACTCTCGAGTGATTAAGCCGCTACACAAAATTACACCAACTTCGTATAGTTGAGACCAAGCAACTAAACCTATAGTTCACCTAGTTCCTTATGTATTCCCACACCTCCAACTTATGAATAAGTCACGTACTTGGAACAATTCCTTGGTTCGTATTCTAAACAGTAAAGGAACAACAAATCTGTTTGGTATCAACTCTCTTCAACCAAGTGATGTGAGTTCGACAAAGGCTCTTCTCGCTTATCTCAATAAACTCCTTCGTCAAAGTTCTTAGATCTATCTTATGTTCAACTACCAAAGGTAATTGTTAAGATTTTGCAATCAATACTTTTAATCACAAAGAATTGTATTGATGTCGATCTACACAACTATCAATCCAATCTACCACAAGATTATATCGAAACAAGTATTGTGCACACCAAATATTATGAACCCAAAATCAGAAATCTTCAATATCTTCTTTGTCTTCAAATCTTCTTAGATCTTTAATAAACACCGCACACAATAACTTGAATCTCTTGTGATCAATCACGCATTTAACGGAGTCTCGTTAACAATGGATTATCACAAGATCGTCTTTAGCACTAACAACAGTCTAAAGATCCCTGTCGAAACTTCGATCTACTTTGAGTGAATCTTATATCAGAAGAGAAGATTCTCAAGCATAAACAAACTAGGTGCAATCAAAGTTCAACCACCGTTAGTCAATCAAATCAATCGAAAACACAAGATAAACCACAATTATCTAGTTTCCCACCAACGGTACTAATAGAGCTTCTCAATTCCAAAGAAGACTTTAAACTGAGTGGCCGTAAGAGATTTCGCCTAATTAGGTTACTCTCCTCTCCGAATAGGCGGCTTCACCAAGAACAACACAACCGAGGAAGTTTGTTTGTCACGAAGGATTAGTTTGCTAGAAATGAAAACTTCAAGTATTTATAGACAAGGAAGTTTAGACACCAAGGAATTTCCAAAACCGAAAATATTCTCAAGATATGCAATATAATTCCAAATTCGGTTTCCATAATTCCCGAAATGCTCATCCAAAATAATGACCAAAAATCTCTTTGGAAAATCTTTAACTAGTAAATGCACATTACTAATTCTTATTTTCCTAAAATAAATTAAGACCTTAATTAAAAGATTCTTAACTTATTTATGTTTCGATCCTGGGATTTTCTTCCTTTAGATATTAAGGAATAACTTTGAACAATTAAGATAAACATTACGCTCGTGTTCAAAGTGTGTCGACATCCTTACTTTGTAAGTCCTCTTTCATACTCACAACCTTGAAACCGATTTGCCACACTTCCAAACAAGTTTAGAATTAGTTCATCTGACTTTCAAGAACTATGTGATTTATCAAGAACACTCAATCACAAATCATGGGTTTAATCTGTTCTACCAAAACAAGTTTTGGTTCTACCTCCATGTGAGTATTGTGCATAGTCACACCAAACTTTCCAAAATTCGGTTGACAAGGTAAAGGATCGGTTCACCACATATATATGGTATCTAACTTATATGTGTTGCACATGTCCATAGGATCGGTTCCCCTTCGCTACAAACTTTCCGCACATCATACAAGGATCGATTCCCTTTGTGATGTGTTGCACCTCTTCATAGGATCGGTTCCTATTTACCCGAGTTGGTCATACACAAATCACAAACTCTATCATACCATCTCGGTGATTACTTAAGATCGGTTTCACTAATAAAAGTCATACCAATACATAAGTCGTGGGGCCTTTGTGAATAGTTTTTCCAAGAACACAAACAAGTCATGAGCCGTTATACTAAATCACACATATTGGTTGTTCACAAGATATGGAATAAATAACAATACCAATAACGCCTGGCGATTTCCTTTTTGATTCATAAACAAGCAGTTTATGAACTTACTTCCTTAAAACACATGTAAAACATTGTTTCCTAGGATAAAATCCTCACCTCATACCCATACATAATCACAACATCATTTAAACGATTATGTCGATGTCTTATCTATAAAGTTTAATGGTTAAGCAATAAACCTCGTATTGTATTCCTTAATACTATGTCTATCTAGAGTATTCATGATTCGCATTCTGTTTTCAATATGCATGACTTGAAAGATACGTTAGGGAATGAAACATGGGGTTCAAGTCAAATATCACTAACCTCAAGTGGAAGGATGATGTTGTCGTTGTAGCTTCTTACTTCTTCACTTCTTCAAGTCTTCGCAATACTTGTAATGTCTCATATCCTAATACTTTCAAGCTAACCTATACGAAGTTGACTTTAGTACATAATCAAGTGACTCTTAAAATGAGTTTTGGTTCACTAAAATATGACAACCAAACTTGACATACTAACGCTTGGTAGGTTCAAATTTGAGCCATGCTCTAACAATCTCCCCCTTTGTCAATTTTAGTGACAAAACTCTTACAATCATATGGATAAACAAATTACAAGAATTCATTACACATACGCTTGATTCCGAATTCAACATCATAATAACCTGTATACATTCAATTCTTAAATGCCGATGTTGACATTATAATAACAAAGCTAATACTCCCCCTAAAGGTGAGATAGGTAGATTTTATCAATCCGCACGTCTTTGTTATACCAATTAATATGATATGTTACTCCCCTTAGTCTATGCTTTCACTCTTTCGTTAGATAAACGTTTAAGAATAATTGTCCTTTTCTTTAGTGATACCAATCAATATAAAATCAATGCCAATATCACTTGTTTACTCCATATATTTCTCCCCCTTTTTGTCACAAAATGACAAAGAAACGAAAAAAAAGGGCAAACCGAAAAGAATCTTACAAATCTCAAAATAGACTTGCAAACCTATAGAGTTAAGCATGAGGGTTCCACACACATTTTTGATAACCAATTTCAAAACCGAAACTACAAAGTAATTTTTTTTTATATGTTATCAAGGAAATAATTGCCCGAAGCAATTTTACCAATTTAGTTTAGTAAACCAAAAATCAACTAAGCACCTTAGTTTTTTTTGCTAAACCGATTGTACAAATACAATCTCTTCATTCGATAAGACCAAAATAAAGATAACTCTATTTTTCTCATCAGGTTCTAATTATCCATATAACTTAGACCTTTAAGTTTTAAACAAGACAAGTACTAGGTTAGTTAACTAGCATTTCTTGTTAAGACATTCGATTAGACTTGAATGACCGAAACCTCCACTTTCATAAGTCTAACTAAGATAAACTTAGTTTCTCTTATCCGGAATCGAATTGGACTAAACAATCCATTGATTTAAGGTTTTTCTTAGTTTTCGTAGTAGTAATATAAGATTCGTTCTCTCGGATGTTGTTAAGATTAAATTAAAAGGTTTAAATAAAATAATAAATAAAAGAGAGTCACTGGGTCTTAGATTCCACCGAATTCACAACACAAGGTTCATTATTCATTCTCAACAATTATCGCTCAGTGAATAAATAAAACATCAACTCTTGTTTTGCCAAAGTAGATCTTCAAAACATTAATTGTATCCCCTAAGCATAGATTATCTTAATTCAAAGCATAACCTATCTAATTGAATCACAACTAATTTTATCAAATCATAATTCTATTATAAATTAGTGCAAAAGTCAAATAGAAAATAGAATAAATTCACCCATGTGCGAAAATCAGCTTCCTCCATTGACCCAGTGTAGGGGTTTAACTCCTCATATTGTAGACACGCTCAAAATCCATTTTTTATTGCTCAAAAGAGGTGTACAAATGATGAAAAGGGAGAAGAAATTATAAAACCGGGTTTGTAACGATTTTATTTGTTACAAATCCGACCACATGCAGAACGATAAAACAAGTGTCGTTGACACCGTTGATTTAAGTCCGCCTATGGACTACGACCCACAAGAACGACGGTCCTTCGTGCGTTGAATGTTCTTCGTGTTCTTCAATGGAAGCAACAGCAAAGATTCTCCCGCAAATCGATTTTCTAAGCTCGTGGTCGCTCCCAACTCTCCCCAAACTCTTCATCCTCTCTATGATCACCTGAAATCTTTTTATACTTTGATGCCTACAAAATATCTCCTCATAATCAAGCTCCAAATCTTTCTATGTCAAACCATAACTCGATATTATTCTCCATGCAGATACAAGAATTTTCTTTCCCTTTTTTTCTCTTTTTCACGAGTCCGTTGTCTGTCAACACGCTCCAATATTGTTGATTTCATCTTCCATAGACAGATAGAGTCGTGCAGACACATGACAACCACAACAGATATTCCCAAAAATATCTCAGAAATAAACCGAGAATATATTCTTTTCCTTGTTTTTCTTCTTTGTACATGTATATGAGCTATTGACATATTTTCAAACTCTTCCGGTGGATAGGACGAAATCTCAGAGAAGATATGCTTCCCTTATTTTCACGTAACTTCCCAAACTAATCCACCATAAAACCCGTAATATTACTCTTCTCTCGATTTATCGAGAATCAAAGATTTTCTTCCTTTTTATTCGATTCTACCAACCATACCCTCCCCCGTTTAGGTAGAACAGGTCAACCCAATCAAATTCCAATAACTAATCTCCCCGAAACACTCCGCAAATCAAATCCGTATACATTAAAAGAGAAAACATTTTTCCCGCCAAAACTGTTCTTTCTGTTTTCATCAATGGGTGATTATCCAGCCCAAGTTAACTGAATCAGAGGACATTACCATCCCTGTTTAGTCTCTAGCAACAAACCCATTCAATTTCAGCCATTTAGTCTCACTCAAACACCTCCAGAATATAAACCCTAATTCTGCTGCCATTTTCCCGCCAAAACTGAGATTTGAATTGTTGAAGATGAAGTGCCCCGATCCAAGACAAGGGCGCTTTAACAACCGGATGACTGGGGTGCCCTTATCCAAAATTATAGTGCCTTTAACACTTTTTCTCGGGGTGTTTCCAAAACATTTTACTGGGGACGCCTTTAACACTCCTTCGGGGTGCCTTAAGTACTTTTTTTCGAGCAACTTTCTCCATAAGAGCTTATTTGACAAAAACACCTACAAACAAGATTATTAGTGATAAAATTGAGACCTAGCTAATATAAATATGGGTATAAAATAGTGCACTTGCGTGCTTATCAACACCCCCACACTTATATTTTGCTAGTCCCGAGCAAAACAAGAAAATTGACTCCGCTACACACAAGTGGTCATATAAAAAGAGACTTAGACCCGCTACACACTGGTCATGACAATTGCCGACACACAAGACACACAATTTTTTTTTTTTTTTTAGAGACCGCTCCACCACACTCGGTCATGAAAAGAAAACAAAGAATAGACCCGCTCAACACTGGTCATAAGAAAATGAAAAGAAAAGAATAGACTTTTTTTTTTTTTTTTTTTTTTTTTTTTTTTTTTTTTTTTTTTTAGACCCGCTCCACAGCTGGTCATAAAGTGATAAGAAAGCAAAAGAATAGACCCGCTCCACAAACCGGTCATAACCCTAACAATCATAATATTTATTTTTTATAATTCCGCTACAAGCCGATCATTTTTTTTTTTTTTTTTTTAACCCGCTCAACAAATGGGTTCCCCGAAAAATAGTAAAGTAAAAGTTAACCACTCCCCACACTTAAACATTACATTGTCCTCAATGTAGTTGAGTCATCCAACGCAAAACTTAAGATGGGAAATTCAAAATAAAATAAACAAAAGTAAACAAACATAAATAAATAATTATACCACTTGATCAGACAAAAACGATCCCCATACACTAATAACTCCGAAAACTTGGGATCGACCCAAAATACAATATATACAAATGAGCTTCACAATTATTTTATGAAAAAATGGGGACACCGAAACCGTCGAGAAAACAAAATTTACCCCTAAACAAGTTTTAACCGCACATGGAAGTGCGTAAAGAACGAAGTATGGGGATTCTCGGGAAAATTTCAACTGGCTCATGCATGGTATTAGAAATAGGCAAATCCTCTGGGTACTTAGATGCAAAGTAATCCAACAATACTTTAGAAGCACACAATTCTAACCCTAAATTAGGCAACTTTGGAAGTCTAGTGGTCTAGAAACAACCTCTAAGTCGGGTGAATGATCTTGTGAGGTAGATTCATCTATGGAATTAGGCGAATCATCCACACAATCATCCACGAGGTCATCTATATGTTCTGTTTGGGACAGAGAGTCACTACTAGATTCATCATCATCAACAAATAATCTTTCACATTCAAGAACTCTCAATCTTTGTTCCAAACTAGGCGGTGTGTGTTTGTAATACTTCTCATAAATAGTTTCATGTGATTCTTCACTTACCTCATGTGGAGTGTAAAACTCCATACCATTGCCTACGCATATATTCAGCAAGCGTCATCTCATATGAGGTTTCCTGATAATTTGACTTCCTACGCATGTATTCCGCCAGCGTCATCGTAGGTGACGTCTCCTCAGAAGAAGTCATCATCCTCAAAATTCCCTGAAAGGAAATACAAAAAGAAACGCATAAAAAGGAAAAAATAAAATGAAAAGAAAATACTGTACAAAATAAAAATAAAAATAAACCTAAAAATTAATCTAAAAACAAATCCGCGTCGGCGGCGCCAAAATTAATAAAGTTTTTGATTTGATGTTGTAGTAAATAAGGATTCAAACTCTAAGACTTGTTGAGATTAAATTTAAAGGTTCAATGAAAATAATAAAAGAGAGAGTCACTGGGTCTAGATTCCACCGAATTCACAACACGAGGTTCATTATTCATTCTCAACAATTATCGCTCAGTGAATAAATAAAACATCAACTCTTGTTTTGCCAAAGTAGATCTTCAAAACATTAATTGTATCCCCTAAGCATAAATTATCTTAATTCAAAGCATAACCTATCTAATTGAATCACAACTAATTTTATCAAATCATAATTCTATTATAAATTAGTGCAAAAGTCAAATAGAAAATAGAATAAATTCACCCATGTGCGAAAATCAGCTTCCTCCATTGACCCAAAGGTAGAGGTTTAACTCCTCATATTGTAGACACGCTCAAAATCCATTTTTTATTGCTCAAAAGAGGTGTACAAATGATGAAAAGGGAGAAGAAATTATAAAACCGGGTTTGTAACGGTTTTATTTGTTACAAATCCGATCTGTTACAGAGAACAATAAAATGTAAGTGTCGTTGACACCGTTGATTTAAGTCCGCCTATGGACTACGACCCACAAGAACGACGGTCCTTCGTGCGTTGAATGTTCTTCGTGTTCTTCAATGGCAGCAGCAGCAGCATTCTCTGCAAATCGATTTTCTAAGCTCTGTGGTCGCTCCCAACTCTCCCCAAACTCTTCATCCTCTCTATGATCACCTAAATCTTTTTATACTCGACAACTACAAAATATCTCCTCATAATCGCTCCAAATCTCTCTCCGTCAAACCATAACTCGATATTATTCTCCATGCGTGGATACAAGAATTTTCTTTCCCTTTTTCTCTTTTTCACGAGTCCCTGTTGTCAACACGCTCCAATATTGTTGATTTCATCTTCCATAGACAGATAGAGTCGCATGCGTACACATGACAACCACAAATGTATCTTCCCAAAAATATCTTAAATAAACCGAGAATATATTCTTTTCCTTGTTTTTCTTCTTTGTACATGTATATGAGCCATTGACATATTTTCAAACTCTTCCAGGATAGACGAAATCTCGCAGAAGATATGCTTCCCTTTATTTTCACGTAACTTCCCAAACTAATCCACCATAAAACCCGTAATATTACTCTTCTCTCGATTTATCGAGAATCAAAGATTTTCTTCCTTTTTATTCGATTCTACCAACCATACCCTCCCCGTTTAGGTAGAACAGTGGTCAACCCAATCAAATTCCACGAACTAATCTCCCGAAACACTCCGCAAATCAAATCCTAAGTACGCAGTAAAAGAGAAAACATTTTTCCCGCCAAAACTGTTCTTTCGTTTTCATCAATGGGTGATTATCCACCCAAGTTAATCGAATCGAGGACATTACCATCCCTCGTTTAGTCTCTAGAACAAACCCATTCAATTTCACCATTTAGTCTCACTCAAACACCTGCACAATCTAAACCCTAATTTCGCCGCCATTTTCCCGCCAAAACCGAGATTTGAATTGTTGAAGATGAAGTGCCCGATCCAAGACAAGGGTGCCTTTAACAATCGGATGACTGGGTGCCCTTATCCAAAATTATAGTGCCTTTAACACTTTTTCGGGGTGTTTCCAAAACATTTCTGGACGCCTTTAACACTCCTTGGGGTGCCTTAAGTACTTTTTCGAGCAACTTTCTCCATAAGAGCTTATTTGACAAAAACACCTACAAACAAGATTATTAGTGATAAAATGAGACCTAGCTAATATAAATATGGGTATAAAATAGTGCACTTGCGTGCTTATCATCCATCCCGTATACTTTTTTATTTCGTTAAGCCATAAATAATTCATACAAACCAAAATAAATCAACTTACATAATTATTCACCTCAACCTAAGCAATTGAAACAACATAGACATTATAGCACCGCAATTGCACCGAAATTTTGTAAGCCTAAACAATTGATACCATACGATAAAGCAAGATAACAAATTTTTCTTAGCCTAAACAATTGAATATCCATACACACATAATGGAATAAATCATCAATTGTAAATTTTGTTAGCAAAAGCAAAATATATATGAAATAAAATCGGTTTTTCTTAAATAGGAAAACAATTAACTAACAACATTGTTACCTCAAAATTTCGTGATCCGCTTCTCCAATATGTTTGCATCTTCTTCCAGGGAGAATTGATATCAAATATCATTATGTTGTCATCCTTATGCAAAAAAATGAATAACAACAACCAACCTTTACTAGAGAAAGGTTGAAAACCGGTTTTTAACTATTGCAAGAAAAAGTTGAAAACCACCGAAACACATATGATTTTATGCTAAACCAAAATCGATTCAACATATTGTGACTTTTTCACATATTGTTTCTACCAGAACCCCTCATGATCCTTTGATAAAGCCTACCAACATGGGCTAGAACTTAATCCTTCTAAATAAAAAAGCCACCCAAACCATAAGGGTTCACAACATTATGAGATCGAATATCAAGGTAATAAAACCGAAATCAAACATCCCATAAACATCCATATAGCAATAATAAAGCATTCAAGCACATGCTATGTAAATCGAAAACCATCACAAGAAAAATTATAAATCAAATAATTTTATTCATAATTGTTTTATTCATAATAGACCTAATACAATCATTGAAAGAAATCAAAATTGATGTCTATTTTCTTAGATTAAGTATTAAAAGATATAACTTAATCTCTAGTGGTGCTCTTGTTGTTCACCGAGGTTTCTTCGGTGTTCAAACTTTTGAAGCATGTCTCAAGAGACTTGTCAGCAACCACTTCTTGTTTCTCAAGCTTTTCAACTTGAATCTTCACATCAACAATATCAGCTTTTGTTTCCTCAATCTTATCTTTGAGCCAATCTTGATTTCGAACCGTTATAATGAGACTGGTTCTTAGTTCCTCAAAACCTTGGATATAGTCAATCATACTGTCAGAACGAATCCACTTGGTTTTGGTTGGATCTTGCAGGTTGTAAGCCAACAGACATGACTCATCTTGTGAACCAACTGAAATATCAGAATCATAGTCAGACATGATTTTTGATATGATTTTCTTCTTCCTCTCTGTATTGATTTCTTGACAATCTTTAACCCTTTGAGCTTCCTCCTTATTAGCCTTTGAGATACATGCGAGTTATTGGAGGCATGCTTGCTCATATATATATATATATAAGGATTGATCAGGGTATCAGAATACATACAAGAGATAGTTTCCCTTTTAAAAAGAGACAACTTCCAGTCCGAAAGATATCAGGGGAAATCGAAAATATTAAACAATATATTTCGTTTCCTTTGTCCGAACTTCCCAAGTTGGAAGGTTTATTTAAGTTCAAAAATTCCAAATATAACCTAATTGTTTGGAAGATCATGATAAACATGAACATTTTTACACAATTATGGATTCGCAGCTATCCATAAAGTTTCATAATTTTTCTGATAAACAACTACACAAACAAATGTGCTCCAGATTTATTGTGCCTTTCCCATCCATGAATAAGAGCACGAAAGAGGATGAGAATGCACAATTTTGATACAACATGGTTGCATCGGAGTAAGCTTTTTCTAGCTTACAAGGAATATCGAAACATAGTTCATGTTTCTCTTAGGGAATTTCTGCCCAAAATATTTTCTCCCAAGGCGATGATCTTTTCTAACTCTAGAGATATGATCATGTGGAGAAACAGATCGACGTGAGAATTTTCTGAGATACATAAATCTCTCTTAATTCTATCAATGAGATTTTCATAATATTTTCTCATTCTAAGGACTTCCTTGTGATTCACATCAGTGTGATTTTCTAAAACAATTATAGAAACTCCCGATTGTTTCTTTTGCAGAGATTCTCTCTTTCCTTTCTTCCGGAGTTTTCTTCATCAAAACAAGGATTGTTTCGATAAGGATGAGGAGGAATATTTTTCCGTAAGCGATTATCATTTCCTTCCTCCGATTCATTTGAGTTGATATTATCGGGTAGTGGTATGATCTGTCTTTCTACCGAGGAATGGTCTTTCATTTTTATAAGACAAGAAACTTCCTTCAATATTTTTACCACCGTATGTTGAAGAAGTATAAGTTTTTTCTGCTCAAAGTTTCCTTTGTACAAGATTTCGTTTGATCATCAATGAGATATAAAAGATGGTTTCTTATCCTCTGCTGACTTGATGTAGTTAGGCAAACTACCATCATCTTGATCTGTTTCGAGATGTGACTAAACCGGTTTTATCACCGTAAAAATCGAGCAAGGACTTTTAGTTTCCTCAACATCGAAGAAATCACAACAACATCATTAGTCGAGTCATAGGACGTGTCTCTTTTTCTTGAGAAAGAGTTTTACCAAGAGCTTCTAATTTGACAAGAAGATCCATATTCTCTATAGCTAGAATATTCAGTTGGATGTATTTATCTCTGATCTCATGTTTAAGAAGATTTGTCTCTGTCTTTAATAACACCACTTTAGAAGACATAGATTTTATGGGCTTTAGGATTTTTACCAACTCTTTATCAGCATCTTCCTTTCCATCAGAGATGGACACATATGTTTTCGCAACTCCAGGATCATGAGTCAACGAAGTAGTAACATCTTCAAATTTTGAGTAATCAAACTCTTGCATAACATTAATTGATACAGACATAGATTCAATTTCTTATAGGTTGGATCGCACCAAACACAGATTGTTAGATCTTTTCGTGTTTGCCTTCTATGATACCAATTGAAAAGGCGAGGGTACCCAAATATACCTCAAGCTAAAACTTTTCCTACTCATAAGTCCTTTATTCGAAAGTGATTTTCTATGGACTGAGTCGAGACAATGCAACTAATCGTTTCACACTTCGTGTGATCGTCTATGGATACGAGATTGAGACAATATAACAACGAAGTATGTTTACTTGATAAAAGGGTTTGGACTTAACCAAACATAACAGATTGCTTATCAAGTAAATAGAATTAACGTTTGTGTAATTTACATTAATTATAATAAAACAATTATAATGCGGAAATATAAAGTAAATTACACAACTAGATTTTGTTAACGAGGAAACCGCAAATGCGAGAAAAACCCGGGACCTTTCCGAATTGAATACTCTCGTGGATTAATCCGCTACAGAAAATTACTCCAACTTCGTATAGTTGAGACCAAGAAACTAAACCTATAGTTCACCTAGTTCCTTCGTATTCCCACGCCTCCAACTTATGAATAAGTCACGTACTTAGAACAATTCCTTTGGTTTGTATTCCAACCGTAAAGGAACAACAAATATGTTTGGTATGAACTCTCTTCAACCAAGTGATGTGAGTTCGATAAAGGATCTTCGTTTATCTCAATAAACTCCTTCTGCTTGTTCTTAGATCTATCTTATGTTCAACTACCAAAGGTAATTGTTAAGATTTTGCAATCAATACTTTTAATCACAAAGAATTGTATTGATGCCGATCTACACAACTAATCAATCCAATCTACCACAAGGATAAACCGATTATAGTTGGATCCTCTTATACCGAAACAAGTATTATGCACACCAAAGATTATGAACTCCAAATCGGAAATCTTCAATATCTTCTTTGTTTTCAAATCTTCTTAGATCTTCAATAAACACCTAGACACAATCAACTTGAATCTCTTGTGATCAATCACGCACATAACGAAGTCGTTAACAATGCATTATCACAAGATTGTCTTTAGCACTAACAACAGTCCTAAAGATCCTCGTCAAAAACTTCGATCTAGTTTGAGTGAATATTATATCAGAAGAGAAGATTCTCAAGCATAAACAAACTAGGTGCAATAAAATTTCAACCACCATTAGTCAATCAAATCAATCGAAAACACAAGATACACCACAATTATCTAGTTTCCTACCAACGATACTAATAGAGCTTCTCAATCCCAAAGAAGACTTTAAACTGAGCGGCCGTAAGAGATTTTGCCTAATTAGGTTACTCTCCTCTCCGAATAGGCGACTTCACCAGTAACAACACAACCGAGGAAGTTTGTTGTCACAGAGGATTAGTTTGCTAGAAATGCAAACTTCAATTATTTATAGACAAGGAAGTTTGGACACCAAGGAATTTCCAAAATCGAAAATATTCTCAAGATATGCAATATAATTCCAAATTCGGTTTCCATAATTCCCGGAAATGCTCGTCCAAAATAATGAGAGAAAATCTCTTTGGAAAATCTTTAACTAGTAATGCACATTACTAATTCTTATTTTCCTAAAATAAAATTAAGACCTTAATTAAAAGATTCTTAACTTATTTATGTTTCGATCCTGGGATTTTCTTCCTTTAGCTATTAAGGAATAACTTTGAACAATTAAAGATAAACATTACAGCCTGTGTTCAAAGTGTGTCGGCATCCTTACTTTGTAAGTCCTCTTTCATACTTACAACCTTTAAATCAATTTGCCACACTTTCAAACAAGTTTAGAATTGGTTCATATGACTTTCAAGAACTATGTGATTGATCAAGAACACTCAATCACAAATCATGGGTTTAACGGTTCTACCAAAACAAGTTCTAGTTCTACCTTTATGTGAGTACTGTGCATAGTCACACTAGCTTTCCAAAATTCGGTTGACTAGGTACTAGGATCGGTTCCCCATATATATATGGTATCTAACTTATATGTGTTGCACATGTCCATAGGATCGGTTCCCCTTTGCCTAAAAACGTGTTGCACATGCCCATAGGATCGGTTCCCCTTTCTGCAACAAACTTGTTGCACCTCATACAAGGATCGATTCCCCGTTGTGATGTGTTGCACCTCTTCATAGGATCGGTTCCCCTTTACCCACAGTTGGTCATACACAAATCACAAACTCGATCATACCATCTCAGGTGATTACTTAAGATCGGTTTCACTAATAAAAGTCATACCAATACAAAAGTCAGGCCTTTGTGAAAAAGCGGGGGTATAACAACCACACCCAATATTTCGCTTAGAATTCTGTATGGACAACTCCAATACACTTTCTAGAGAATCAACTAGACAGTCAGACTCAATCTAGACAAAAAGTATATCAAAGAGTTTATATCCCAATCTATCGATTTGATATATACTCAAGCAAATAGAAATCATGAGTCTTTATCAAATACTAGAGAGATAACTTGGATGGTACCAAAGACCAATATCCAAGTCTCAATCAATTTAAATCAATAACCAAAAGATCGAATATTCTAATTGATTGAACAACGCACAACCCGTGATATTTTAATTATATAAACAAATATAATGCGGAAATAGAAATAACATGTATAACCGAATTTTGTTAACGAGGAAACGGAAATGCGAAAAACCCGGGACCTAGTCCAGATTGAACACACACCGTATTAAGCCGCTAAACACTAGCCTACCGCAAATTAACTTTGGATGGACTGTAGTTGAACCCCAACCAATCTCACACCGATCCAAGGTACAGTTATGCTCCTACGTCTCTCGATCCAAAGCAGGATGATACGTACTTGATTCCCTTAGCTGATCTCACCCATAACTAAGAGTTGCTACGACCCAAAGTCGAAGACTTTAATAAACAAATCTATATCACACAGTAAAGTATATGGTAATGGATAAATCCGTCTCCCACGAATATACCTACGAGTTTTGTTTCGTATTTTGATAAATCAAGGCAAACAGGAACCAACCGATAACTCGTACTTATATTTATGAAGAACAACCTAGTATTATCGATCACCTCACAATAATCTTAATCGACGCAGCGAAAAAGGTATTGCAGGATCACAAACGATGAGACGAAGATGTTTGTGACTTATTTTTATCTTGCCTATCGGAGATAGAAATCTCAAGCCAATTATTACAATTGTACTCGTACGATAGAAACATCAAGATCAGATCACACAACTACGGGAAAGTAGTATCGGTCTGGCTTCATAATCCCAATGAAGTCTTTAAGTCGTTAACCTGGTTTAGAGAAGAAAACCCAAGGTCAAAGGAGAATCGACTCTAGCTTATACAACTAGTATCACACGTAAGGTGTGGGATTAGGTTTCCTAGTTGCTAGAGTTCTCCCTTATATAGTCTTTCAAATCGTGGTTTGCAATCAATGTTAGCTTGGTAACAAAGCATTCAATATTCTCAACCGTTAGATTGAAAACTTAGCTTTTTATACACAAATGAAATGCATGTTTATAGGCTTGTGTAACCGTACCCAAACATGTACATTTGTTGGTTCAACAATAGTTAACCAAAGGTTAGCCATATGATCAATTTCATATCAACCATATTCTTCTTCACCATAACTAGTCCAAATGACTCAAATGAACTAGTTAGAGAGTTGTTTAATTGCTTAGATATTTATGTAACTACACAAGACACAATCGAAGCAAAAACGATTTGATTCACTCGAATCGATTCATGAACTTTATAGACACGGTTTGCAAAAGCATTCCTTAGTTTATTTAAACATGAGTTCAAGAACAATCGTTTTTAGATATAACCAACTCAAGTTCATGACCGGGTTCGTGGACTTAAGTTCACGTAAGGAGTTCACAAACTCCTTGAGAAATTCTCGGTCGAGAACTTCCGACATTTCGCGGACTTGGCTCACGCCACCATTCCGGTTCTATTGATCAACAAAGTTCACAAACTTTGGTTCAAGGAATAAGGACTTATACATATATGTGTTTCCACAATAATGCTTATATCCTACCATGGTTATGTAATCTAAACTCTCATTTCAATCATTGAAACATTCTCAGAGGACGTTATATAGTTGTTATTCACAAACCATTTTTTGTCAGAGCAATTTTCAAAGTGATTGAAACATAACATGATTTTCGTCACTAGGTAAAGATGAATTCGGCTAAAGCGAAAGCTTACCAACACATATTTCGAGAAATAGATAGGCGAGATAAACTCGGCTCGAAATACCAAATGTGTATAATCTTAGTCTATATAGCAAAACGACTTTTGTCTCAAGATAGGAGATAAATAGACTTTTGAGTGATAGATAATTTCAAGTCTCCACATACCTTTTAGTCGATGAAGTTCCACCGGTTCCTTGAGTAGTCCTTCATCTTGTATGATGATTGCCATGGAGTTCTTGAGCTCAACTACACTTTTTATCCTAGTCCGAGACCTTAGCTATAGTAGACTAGAAATCAAGAATTATAGTTTTGATCACTAACATTGACAAACATGCTTGAGATAGCAACGCATGCGAGTTCGACCGAGCAATGCTCTAACAATCTCCCCCTTTTTCAATTTTAGTGACAAAACTATCAATACATATGGAATACAAAAATAAATAAAAAAACTTTTGTAGCTCCTATTCCACATGTCTAATCTTCAACATTACTCGAAATCTTCGTCACTTCCAAGTACTCCAATGATCCCAAAGGTTGTAAGTTTAGCATCATCGTTGTTGAAAATCCGTAGCTATGATAACAAGAAAACAAGAGTTCTCAATCATTGTTATACAATGTCATAGTATCATTACAAAGCGTCAAAGTTCAATTGTATCACAACTTCAACAACAATACTATGGGGATATGTATCACTCCCCCTTAGTCAATACTCCATCTCACATGGAAACCACTCCCCCTTACATAATGATCCGAAAACCATATGTGTTTGTAGTGTGAACTACATATTAATTCTCCCCTTTTTGTCAATAAACGGCAAAGGCAAAAGAACGGGATCCTAATGAAATTTCCGAAAGAGACATTTCATGACCAAAAGAAAGAAAACACATATCATCTTATTTAGATGCAAATCATAAAGCCGAAGCTAAATGCATTCATCAAGGAGTTTAAAGATACAAGATAACCCTCAAATATTCCACTGCCGCACTCCCCACAAAGATTTGGCAATTAAGCACAAGTTCAATTAAGAACTCTCCCCCATAATATGTAATTCCCGAAAGAACAACAAGAGCGACCTTAATTTCAAGAAAGAAAAGAAGGATTTCTTTGGACATAAAAAATCACATACAAGTATGAATTTGAATCCAAAATACTCAATTAAATTAACCACAAGAGAACCCATGATTAATTTAATCGTAAATGTCCAACATAAGTGAACTTATGGAGACTCAAAAAAAAATACTCAATTAGATTAATCACAAGAGAACCCATAATTAATCTAACCAGGACTACACAACCGAACTAATCACAAAAGTAATCAATTTAATTGGTCATGCTCGACATAAGAAAACTTACGGAGCAACAACTAAATAACCAAACATGATGATTAATTTAGTTGAATATGCTCGTCATAAAGTACCTCACGGAGCAACAACTAATCCAAAACAATAACTCGGTCGATAGAGATAAAAATAAGACACCTTATGGAACAACACAAGATATACACAAAAATTGTGGATCGAAGACCGCCTAATACCGTGGAATAAGCAAGGACTCATTCTATTTTCCATCACCATTTTCACAATGACATACAATAGACATAATCCTTGTAAACAAAAGTCAAATCAAGTGATCGCTAGTACATTTTATTTGTGTGCAAGCTAAGTTTGATGGACGGTTGGGGGAAGTATCATCGACACAATAGAAAGAGGTAATCCACATACCTGGACAAAATTCTGAAGAGCCAACTGATAAGCAGAGCCTTTGTTTGTTGGAAGCTATCTGGCTCTGAGAAGCAAGGTAGCAGTAAGTACGGGTGTCAACCATGGTATAAATGTCAAGACCACCATCTTTGATAGGCAAGGTAGCCAACCTCATTTGCATTGAAATATGATGTAGTACAAATGACAAAAGTCAAAAAACCCGCACCATCGCCACCGATTAGTAATCTCAAATACATTAGAAATAGCCTTTCCGGGACAAAGGAGCGAATACCAAGACCCATGAAGGGAGAGGACATCCATACACATCTTGACCATTTTCAGTTGAGAACATGAATATCAGCATGGTATAAATGTCAAATGATCATAAATGATCACATCGGATTTTCTTCTTAATCGGATCAAGTAATCTGTAATCCACATACCTCGACTTAAAAGCCTTGTTTGTAAATGATCATCATGGTATAAATGAAAAAGATCGGTGGATGGTTGGCTATTGGATTAGTAGTACCACTACAACAAAAATACACATGGATCATTCTTTTGATCTCATGATGTTTTGCAGCAACTACATAGGAAACGAGAAAAAGGATCTATCAAGAGTTGGCAAAAGCACAACATATTGGTAACTAAATTAAGACACAAGTAACGAGACAACTCCCAAACATGGATTTGGTTATTCCCAGTAAAAGGGTTTTTCCCTATCACAAGTTGATAAAGGATAACACCTACGCTCCAGAGATCTGCCTGCATATGCGTGTTAAGATGAATCGGGTAAAAACGGAGATAGAAAAAGATTGGCATGCCATTCATGTCGTGGTTTTCCATTGCATCATACTGGAACCGCATTATTTCGGGAGCCATGTAGAGAGGTGAACCACATAGTGTTTCAGCTAAACCTCTAGTCAGAGAGACCGCAAAGAAAAGGAAAACACGCAACCACCATCAGGATTACAAGTGTAAGAGCATACATTTGACAAGTTAACATGAAATTATAAGAAAAATACTTCTACCGTAAAGTTGTTAACATGAAAGGTTTTTTGTGGAGAAATGTAAGAGGGATTAACATAATAAGTGGAAAAGGTTACTGAGGGGAAAACTTACCGCACATGGGTTCTTTTGAACAATTTCCACAGCTTAATCGTTGCTAATAGCAGCAACACATGACTCCTCAAAGTCTATCTTTTTGTAAGACAGCGGCCCTATCTAATAGATGCAACAAAGTCACATGAAAACTATAATACAACACACCAACAAGAACTAAGGTCTTTATGCAACTAGTGAAAGAGCATAGTAACTATTGCCACTGGCAACAATCTCATCAGAATTGTGGATTACATGCTAAAAACAGAGTACTGGACTTATCAACCTGGTTGGAAACTCACGGGTATCGTAAGCAGCTGTTGGAAACCAACCTGGTTGTTTTCCTTCTTCATCACCAGGTACAAAGTAACACATAACTAGATTAAACTTAGGCATATCTAAGCCAGAAGAAATATCATGCTCATATATGGGTCCAAAAATCACCAAGAAATGGAAAACATCCGGTATAATATATAAACCCATAGAGAAACAAAAGTAGGAATGCCAACTAAGAACTCTCCATAAGATAAGAAACTAAAATAATACCCATAGGAGGAAAGTAAACAACCTGAGGGTATGTCCACATTGGCAACATGTTTAGGCATTCTTGTGCAAGTGGAGCTTCTAGGCACAAAATCCCTCACTATCTAGGTCTAAGTTTGATGTTCGACATTGGAAAAAAAAGAACAAAAAGCAATCCTCCGATAGGTTATCATCTCTCGGGTCAGCTTAGAAATTGCATGTACTTGTCTTCCCGAATTGGAAATAAAATATGTGTTACTCCATCCAACAAAGTCCGATCACTCTCAAAACAAATTTTCCTTCTCATGATGACGATACTACACAATGCTAAAGATTTTTGTCTTCTGAGAAAAATAAAATTTATTTGGGACATTGTGAGAACTCACCAAAGATTTAAAGAATTCAAGGTAAAACTTATCCAACAAAGTTGGTTTAATGATCGATTTATTTGTATTAATTTGGTATCCTAGAAGACATTGATTCCTTCATATAAAAAGTAGACTAAACTTGGATAAGTAGTGCAAGGGAGGGATAAATGAGGAATCCTAATCTATTTACAACAAAATAAGGAATAACTTATCTAATTACAGCAGAATTTGTTAACAAAAAATACATCTAGCTACAACAAACAATTTTGTGAGCGGATATGGCAACTGATCATATCCAATATATGTCATCAAATTTTCTGGTTATAAAATATCCAAGTGATCATATCCAATATATGTCATTGAATTTGAATACAACCTTATTCAAATCCTATTTCTTTACAGAGTTTATGGTCATTAATAAGCTTATGGTTAATTCAGATTATGCATTTTAGTCCAATAATCATTTTGGATTTATTAATTTATCGTTCGTATCTTCATTTCCTCAGTAAGGATCTACATGTAGTTGCCTTTAAATGAATAACTATTTATAGTGTTGTGTATGTATATATGCATCCCCTCCCAATTCTACTTGGCATTTTTTTCTTGACGTGGTACTATCTAAACCCAAAATCGAGAAACTACAAAAAATTGAAAACAAACTTACCTGGTTAATTCACAAGCGCAAGCTGCACAATTATTTCGTATTTTTCACACTAATCCTTATTACATATCTGTTTGAACCCAATTAGGCAACCAATCCTTCATTTTCACACTAATTAACCATAACCCCAACTATCTCATCCCCATCCCCAGCCAAATTATACAAAACCCTAACATTCCACACCTCTATTAAGTAAATTTCCAAATAATTCCCTAATAATCAAGATATTACTCTTCAAAATCATTAACTCAAATCAAACAAAAGATCATTCCATCGCAATCAAAACCTAATATACAAACTTAACTCAAATCCAGTGCAGATCAAACCAAAACCAAACCTCATCATAACGCCAACATTAAGAAATTACTCAAATCAAACAAAAAATTAAACAAAAAAAAACAATCAAAAGTAAAACGATCCGTAACTACCTGATCAAGTTTAAACTAATTCAAAGTAAATTTCCTCCTCCCCCTCCCCCTTCACCTCCTTCTTCTTCTTCTTCTTCTGCTTATTCTTCTTCAAGTTGTTTTCAAAAATCAACCCTGCAGAAAAACGTTATTGAAATCAAAAATTAAAACAACTAAACAATCAACCCTAATTTCAAATCTCAACTTTAATTTTCGAATATGACTACATATATAACCCAAACAAGAGGAGAACCAGTTGAATCATGCCTGCATCCAAATGAAATTAGCAATTTCTATGAAAACTCGTTTGAATTTTCTACGAATTGAAGAAAAATCGAGAGAAGACTAGGGAGAGAGTTTTGAGAGTGAAAAAAATGAGAAACGAGTTATGAGAATTCGAGGAGTAGGTGAAAATAAGTTAGGTTTTGCTATTAGACCCCCCCAAAATTTTGTGGGCGGTCTTTTTTTCCTCTATTGGACCTGAAGGTCGCAAGTTCGAGCCACACTGACTGCATATGTTTCTTAAAATTTATCAAAAATGCTTAATGGACATATTTTTGATCACAAAATAATGGTTAGAGTAGTCAAATGCTCAAATTGTAAGATCACACTTTTTAAAATGTATCAGATGAATGGATAGGACTTTATATCTAAGATCACAAACACTAAAATATTAATGGTCTTTAAGTTTTAGCCCTTAAAAGACCACAAGTGTTCATACATTGTGATGTTTAGTGTGTGATCTATAGCATTTTTTGTTGTAGTGTACGCATTGCAAAATATAATCTAGATACACCAGTGCAACTGCGAAGTAATAGCATCTCACTTTGAGGGTCCTTGAGTTTTTTGATTGCAGACATTAGTTGAACAATCTTGTTTTTGTTTTTGTTTTTATTGTTTTTGTTTTTTGTTTAAGATAATTTTCTTGTATTTGATTGATAGATTACCTTTAATAAAAAAAAAACATGAATTTTTCGGTAATTACAGAATGAAGTTCGGCTTATAATTGAAAAAAATTATCATCCGAACTTCTCATTTTGTTCTCACTCTGAAGATGTTGATGGATAGTTCAACTGATAATTACGGACGAATAATAACCGAACTCCACTTTATGAAAAACAACACTAAGTTTGGTTGTCCTATTCTTTTATCGAATCAGCCGAACCCAAGTTCGGAAATTTCAGAGTGAACCTCGGCTGCTAACATGTTAGCCGAACCTGGGTATGTTTCTAGAAGACCTAGGTTCGGCTGACTAGTTATCAGCCGAACTGCTCATACCCGGAAGTTCGGCTGATAAGTTATCAGCCGAACCAAGTGTGAAATATAAAAAAAATTAAGGAAAACTAAAAAGAAAAAACAAAGTCAAAAAAGAATAAGTTTTTAAAATATTAAAATTAAAAAATAAATAAAATAAGGACAATTTTTTCACTAAGCAAAATATATGGATAAATTTGGTGACCCATTTTTGTCCTTATTTGGTGTGCCCAGGTTGCAGATGCTTGTCTCACAACTACCTTAAACTAACAGGTACAGTTAGGGCTGTTCATGGTCGGTTTTGGCTCGGTTTCCAGCCAAACCAAAACCGAAACCAATACTATCGGTTTCTAAAAATCTAAACCAAACAAATCCATTAACCATTGTTTCGGTTTCTAAATGGTTTTAGCCGGTTTCGGTTTGTTCCATTGGGTTAATGGAAAACCAATTGTATGTCAGTTTTCTGAAACTGACAGTTCAATTCCTTAAAAAAAATAACACAGTTGAATTTTTTAACCTACCCGCGAGAATGTAATTAACACACAAGCGTAGTTCATAACTCAAGTTTATAAGCATAGTTCAAAACATAAACATTACAGATTCAAGATACTGAAGAAGAGAAAAAAGAAGAAGAGAAAATATGATCTCGTCTGGGTAAGGGTAGAACTTAGGTTTACAAAGTGTGAGATGGACGGGGTAGATTAAATCTATCTGATTTTAATCAACGGCCTATACTTAACGGTTTTCCATTGGTTTTTGGTTCGGTTTTCAGGTCAAACCAAAACCGAACCAGTAATGTCGGTTTTCAGATTTTTTTACCATAACCAATCCATTAGTAAATGGTTGGGTTCGGTTTCTTCCTTATCGGTCTTGTTCGGTCCGGTTCCGGTGAAAAACCGAAACCACGTTCAGCCCTAGGTACAGTCGTACAGATGCCGAACGAATTCTTAAATGTAGGAATTACTGTTTAGTCCACTTTTTCATGACCCAGTTAATGGCTAGTCCACCCGTGAAAAACATTTACTCCCTAGTCCAAAAACATGTTTTTGGACTAGATTATTTACTCTCTAGTCCAAATATCTTCGTGGAGATTATAAAGTGTATTTTCTAAATGCCTAAAACACTCTTATAAGTCTAATTAGTATCAACAAATGTAAATGTTACTAGTAGTATGTTACTACATACTAGTAATATCAATACGGTGATACTACATATTAATATGTACGATACTAGTAGTAACAAAAAACACAGTAGTATACTAGTAGTAACATATGTAGTATCAATACATAACAATTTTTTGATATGTAGTACAAAATATTAATATGTACGATACTAGTAGTAACAAAAAAACAGTAGTATACTAGTAGTAACATATGTAGTATCAATACACTGGCGTTGGAAGAACCAAAAAATTGTTATGTATTGAAATATCACCTATATGTTTCCACTAAATATTGTAGTAATAACATATGTAGTATACTAGTAGTAACATATGTAGTATCAATACATAACAATTTTTTGATATGTAGTATCAATACATAACATACTACATATCAATATGTAGTATCAATATATAACATTAACATACTACATATCAAACATACTACATATCAATATTGATACTACATATTGATATGTAGTATGTTTGATATGTAGTACATTATATATTGATACTACATATTGATATGTAGTATGTTATGTATTGATACTACATATCAATACATAACAAAAAATTGTAGGAAGATTGTAGGGTTTTCAAGATGATTCACTGATCTGTTGTATATTCTGGTATTAAAAAATCTAGATATAGTCCATCCGTTTTAGAAAGATAGGCTGATTTTACATATAAATGATGCACAAATTAGCACAATTCATTCAGATTGCATTTGTAAACCTCCAACTATGTACAGAAAAATGAGAAAAAATTGGACCATAAAATGTAAAAAGGAAACTATCAAAAAGAAAGAAAAACAAACAATTGAACAATTTCATTCAAGGGTCTTACATATGAACTCAAAAATCCATGAATAACTAAAAATAATAAAAACAGCAGATCTAGAAGAAGAAGAGGAAGTAGAAATCTTACCCTTATCAAAGCAATAACAAGTACATTAAGAACGAGTAAGTAATAGAGAAGAGAATGAGTATGAGACCGCATAATGAAGATGAAGCCATGATTATTTGCACAAATTTTCAAAAACAGAAGTAAATTTTGGGAGTGGAGGAAATGGGGTTCAAAAAAACAGTGGTTATCAAAGTGTATGGACAGATGAGGAGATTGATTTCATTTGCCAACTGGTTCTGAAAGTTCCCATTATATTGCTTTCATTTGATACAATAACTTGGGGGTTCTTATAGGAAAGAGATGAGTGTGAGTGGGTGTAGTTGAAAGCATATTTGAGTTAAATTCAAGAGAGACTTTGTTAAAAGCAGTTTTTGCACAAGCAATGTGTTTGATTGCTAGAGTTTTCTTAAAACAGAGTATGAAATTGTGGACAACTTTGCTAGATTATGCATGTAACCTTCAGATTGGCTGCACCAGGCACGATTTTGCTTCTGGGTTGCGGCAACGTAGATAGGCTCATATCATACTGATGTGCCAATGTGGGACAAGTCCGGAGTACGTACACTCGACTAAAACAAGCGTGCTCCAACATTTTCTTTTCTTCTGGACTTATTCTTTTTTTGGTTTGTTTACTAGTTTGTAGTGAACTTAATAATTTTCATTGCAGCTTGAGCGCATTTAATTTTGGCTTAAAGAAGAAAGGAATGGGTTAAAGTCCTGCAAGCAACATAAAAACCAAAGTAATTAAAAGGAAAGGTTTTGAAATTTGTTTCATGTCTAAATCATAGACATTAGTTTGTTTCATGTTTGTAAATTTCTAGGAAAATGCCTAGCTGCATGCTCTGCTTTTTAGTTTGAGATCAAATCCCCTTTGTTAGCTATTTCTCCCCTTGGCCTTATCTAAAATCCATCATTTTTAATAGTATTTACAAGTAAAAACACTGGTGTGATTTTCTATTTCACAAATATCACAAATCTAGGGTTTCACAAATATCACCTATATGTTTCCACTAAATATTGTAGTAATAACTTATGTAGTATACTAGTAGTAACATATGTAGTATCAATACATAACAATTTTTTGATATGTAGTATCAATACATAACATACTACATATCAATATATAACGTACTACATATCAAACATACTACATATCAATATGTAGTATCAATATATAACATACTACATATCAAACATATACTACGTATCAATATGTAGTACATATCAGTATGTAGTATCAATATATAGCGTACTACATATCAATATGTAGTAGTATCAATACATAACATATTACTACTAGTATACTAGTTACTACTAGTATACTACATATTGCATATGTTATTACTACATACTACATACTAGTTACTACTAGTATACTACATACTACATATGTTATTACTACATACTACATACTAGTTACTACTAGTATACTAGTATACTACATATGTTATTACTACATACTACACTACATACTACATATGTAGTAACATATGTATTAATATACGTAATCTTATATGTTGGGGTTAGTAGAGTAATTTCACTCTTTTCAAAACATTTTTGGACTAACGAGTAAATGTATTTTTCATTTGACTAGCCAGTAACCCGGGTCGGGTTTACTGGACTAAACAACAAAGTTCTCTTCTTAAAGTTGGTAACCACGACAAACAGCGACCACATGTACCCGCCTGCGATCCATGAACTAGATACCCGCCCGCAAAAGATCGGGTGGGCCGGGTTGAAATGGAGTATGTCTGGGCTTTAAGCAGAAAAAACCTAAGCCCTAAACTCTTCAGCATCTCGTGGAGGAATACAAAGTTAGAATTAGAAATAAGAATTTGGTCTCTAGAAAGCTGAAAACCTCAGCAGCGGCGGCAACTACAGGGCGGAAGAAGAAACCCTAGGCAAACACCATGAAGGTTTGATCATCATTATCCTTTAATCTCGATTTATTTTTCTTTTTTACAACCT
This sequence comes from Papaver armeniacum, assembly GCA_023531295.1. Taxonomy (NCBI): domain Eukaryota; kingdom Viridiplantae; phylum Streptophyta; class Magnoliopsida; order Ranunculales; family Papaveraceae; genus Papaver; species Papaver armeniacum. The sequence goes on from JAJJWW010015194.1 coordinate 70,979, forward strand.
TATTCATCTCTTGTTGTTTTTTTGTGCAGTTCAATATCGCAAATCCGACAACTGGTTGTCAAAAGAAGCTGGAAATCGATGATGACCAAAAACTGTAAGTTCTACACTGTTTTCTAAGTTCTAATCGTTGTTTCTGGTTTTCTAGGTTTCAGAAATTTGGGGTTTCTTCTGTTCTAGTGGATTCATATGTGATAACTAGTATATTAAATGTTATGAAATGTGTTCAAATTTAAGTAGATTAAGTAGATCTTGTCAGTAAAATCAGTTGTCTAATTTCTGGAAATGAATCAAATGAAACCCGTGGTGATGATTTACCTAAATTACCTTCAGTTATGATGGTGCTGGAAGTTAACATTTATCTGCAGGTCTAGTTTTTATGATTTTCACTTATGTGTATCTTTTGATTTGTGTAGCCGTGCCTTTTATGACAAACGCATCTCCCAGGAAGTCAGTGGAGATGCTCTTGGAGAGGAGTTCAAGGGTTATGTATTCAAGATAATGGGAGGGTGTGACAAGCAGGGCTTCCCCATGAAACAAGGAGTGTTGACTCCAGGCCGAGTCAGGCTCCTGCTGCATAGAGGTATACAGAATGTGAATATCATGTCTAGTTACACTTTTATAACTATACCTCCTTTTGGATTTGCGTAGATTGATTTCATTAGGTTTGTAATTTTGTGGTCTTTTCTTTTGTCAGGAACTCCCTGCTTTCGTGGACATGGAAGGCGTAATGGGGAGAGGAGAAGGAAGTCAGTTCGTGGTTGCATCGTCAGCCAAGACCTTTCTGTTCTCAACTTGGTGATTGTTAAGAAGGGGGAGAAAGATCTTCCTGGTTTGACGGACACTGAAAAGCCAAGAATGAGGGGTCCCAAGAGGGCTTCAAAGATCCGAAAATTGTTCAACTTGTCCAAGGACGATGATGTTACAAAGTATGTTAACACGTACCGTCGTACCTTTACCAACAAAAAAGGTTTGTGATTCTTTCCTACTGTCACTTGCTAATTTCAAAGTATTATTTTTAGATTACAGATTAAAGTGTAGTAACTTATTAGAGTGAGAATTTGTATCGTTTGTAGGGAAACAAACAAGCAAGGCACCTAAGGTGCAGAGGCTAGTGACACCCTTGACTCTACAAAGAAAAAGAGGAAGAATCGCAGAGAAGAAAAAGAGAATTGCTAAGGCGAAATCCGAGGCGGCCGAGTACCAGAAACTCCTTGCCTCGCGTTTGAAGGAGCAAAGGGATCGCCGTTCTGAGAGCCTGGCCAAGAAAAGATCCAGGCTCTCTGCCGCCACTAAGCCCTCAATCGCTTAGGTATGTGTCACATTTTTCAACTTCTTATCTTCCTTCTGTCATTCCTTGCCATTGTACAGAGCATCCTATAATGTTCCGGCAAGCTAACTTTGCCTAATTAGTATGAGTACTTCCGTTCTGTATTAAGAATTAGAAACGCTTGGTTGGAAAACATTGTTCAACTATATAACGTAGGTCTTCAGCTCTGTTGAATGAAATACATAATTGTTTGGTTGCAGTTTCTTTTGACTTCCTTACAGCTGATATAGCCTTAGCATGCCAACTTTGTCTAATTAGTATGAGTACTTTGTGTATTAAGAATTAGAAACGCTTGGTTGGATAACATTGTTGAACTATATAAACTATTTTAATTTTGGTTCATTTATCTTCTTCTTCAGATTGCAATTTGTAATTTCTCCTTCTTACCTTCCAGGAGAATGGAAGACCAGCCTAAACAGCAGAGATCAAAGGCCAACGAGAACAAGCCTGTGATGAATGAGTAATGAACAAGTAGGAATAAGTACAGTAGTATATGATATGCACAAACGTTGTGGTAGTTTTTTCTCTTCTTTTTAATAGCTAAAATACCATCTATTTTGGATTTGGATTTTTCTGTTGGCATGAGATTTTGTTTGGATTTTTCATAGCCTTAAAAGTGATGCTTGGTAATGCAGTTCCAACTTTGATCGTTAAGTATAGTAGTTTAGTTTGAGTGCTTATGCACGTTGAATCCTTTTTTTTTTTTTGGCAGTATTATTATAGCTTTAAATTTGTTTTAAGTTGAAGTTCAGAGCAATGTGTCTACAGTAGAACTTCGATAAAACTTTGTTTTTAGAAAGTTGGGGTACAAAGCTCTCCATGGATGGTGTTAACTAAGAATATCTGAGCTTTAGTCGGTAATTGTTGGTTTAGACTTGAGAGTAGCTATGGTTTTTGAGCCTATCGTCCAGCAAGACTTATGGGTGATGGATGATGATACCAAAGCAAATCATTCAGAGACCTTGTTTTGTTATGATAGAAATATATGGTTACAGGTTACATGGTGAATGAAGATAATTTTAGCTATAATCTTGTACTACAATTTATACGGCCATTCAAAAACTGGATATCACCTTCAGCTGTATGAAATCGTTCTTCAACTTCTGTTCAGTTTGTTTTGGTTCTCTTCAAGCATATTCATATGTTTGACAATTCTCCGATTTTGTTTTTCGAGAGAACTCAGTTTTCCTGCAAATTTTTCTTCAAGAGAATTCAGTTTATGTGCTGTAAACCATACTTTGCTATCGGAAAGCTAACTTTGTTATCTTACCTCACCATATTTACCTCTATGATGTTCTAGAAACCAGTGAAGTTTTCTTGGCCAGGGATGCTTGATTCAGCCCACAGTACAATTCTGCTAAAATTGCAGATCCCCAGTCATAATTTGGTGCTTTGTCGAGATATTCTAACGCTTCAAGCCAACCAACATGAGCAACATAAGTTGAGTTTGGAAATAATGTCTGACCCAGAACCCATAAGATAAACATCCTTTCGAGTTCAGGATAGTCATCTACATGTTGTGGGCGTCTGGGTTTAGTTAAGAAAGACTTCAACGTTGCGGGCTTCTGGGTTTAGTTAAGAAAGACTTCAACGCTGCACATCTAATCCCACCTCCTTTCAAATTTTTATAATCTTGACGTATTTCTGATTCCACAAACGGGGAAAAAGCATCTCCCATTTATTATTTGATATCCATTCGTCTTCGTTGAATGGTGGCGGGTCTCTCATTCCACTTGGGATCCCAACAATGAAATACAAATCAAGGGACGTAATTCCTATTACAAGTATAATATCAACTATGATTAATTCTTTTGATTATTTAATAATTATTTAAAAAATACTGTAATTCTTTAAGTTATGTTAAAAAAACTTACCAATTTCGAAATCCACAAAATGGAATGTGCGCGTTGTAGTCCACCACCTTTCTACCACTGTTTTCGGAATTTTGTTGTTATGTTTTCTAGGCTTCATTATATAAAGCGCACGCCAAGGTTATCTGTCAACCCTTTCTCGAAATCCAAGGGATAGACCCGTATAAACATCATTTATTTCATAAAATCCACCTCTCATGTTATAATAATCCTCAGGCCGATCTTGATGCCCGACACATGACCTGGGACTAATGATGGAGCAGCAACGATATTTGGCGAAGAAAACTCTGCTTCTCGATTTTGAGAAAAATCTACACATGTATTAGGCAGCAGTGCCGATTCATTTTTTCGATCTCTTCTCTTCTTTATACAATTCGTCGCTCTTCTCACTAAGTTGTTCATATTGTGTTACAATTTTTTGATTTAAAAGAGTTTTAGAAGAAAGAAATGGTAGTGGTGTGACTGAAAATGAAATCAGTAGAACGAATTTCATTTGCTAGTTGCGAAGTACCAGTTTTAGATTATTGATTGAAGTCTGAAAACTGCTTGTTCTTACACTTCCCTTGTATGTGTTTATAGGCAAGCAGACAAGCAAGGCTCCAAAGGTTCAAAGGCTTGTGACTCCCCTTACTCTGCAAAGGAAGAGGGGACGCATTGCAGAGAAGAAGAAGAGGATTGCCAAAGCAAAATCCGAAGCCGCGGATTACCAAAAGCTCCTTGCCTCAAGATTGAAAGAACAGCGAGATCGTCGTTCTGAGAGCCTTGCAAAGAAAAGATCAAGACTCTCTGCTGCCACTAAGCCTACAGCTTAGGTTTCACCATCATGTGTTGCATCCTTGTTTCTTTCTGCCTCTGGAATGATTTTGTTGTCCTTTAGTTTGTTACTTTAAACTTTGTGGAGCAGTAAACTTATAAGCTAGCTAGTGTTATGTTTGGACAACTGAAAATTTTCCATTCCCCGGCGCAGTACTTTAATTAGTTATTCTGCAGCAGACCTCTTGTCTGTTAGAAATAGTGTATGGTTGTAAATGCAGCTACAGCTAGTTCTCATCGGCTCACGCCTAAGCATAAAATATGTTATATTTTCTGCATTGGACTGTTGCCTTAACCTCTTGTTATTTTGCCATACAAGTATGTTGGACTTGAGCAGGCAGCAAAATTATATGTAGGTGCTGAACGTAAGAGATCTGATCACATGATGTTGTTGAACTTAACTTTAACCACCTGACGGTGTGATGGAGAAACCTAGAAACAAGTTGGGTCATCAATGGACGGATTCAATTTACAACTTCAACAATCCAAGATTAATCCAAAACTTTCTGATGCGCCCTAAACAAGGCCATTTAGTCTCTGTCACCTGGTAATGCACCATCTCTAGTACCACCTCATGGCTCATACCGCAACCAAGGACCTACCCTTCTTTTGCCATTCATTCTGTCAAGGGCGCCAAGTTACCCTTCTGGTAATGGAAGGGTTGATATCCTCGGTTAGATTGGGCAATACTGCGAAAGAACTCAACGGATCAAGTTTCTAGTTTCACAATATGATAATATCGATGTTACTTGTGGGCTGTGGCTATGTTTAGGATTAGAAACATTAGAACTTCAACTGGATGTTTATGATCAACTCTAATGCTTAACTAAAGGATGTGTTGCTATGATTTACAATTCCTGTTTTTTTGTTGCATATTTTCTTGATTTGGGACTTAAGAGAGAAAACCACATATCTAATGTAAGCCCTCATTTGTAATGGCGGTTAAGAAAATGATTTTAAAAGTTAACCAAAAAAAAAAAAAAAATCACCTCTAGTTGGAGGGGAAAAAAAAAGCCATCCTCATGACACCTAAGGCTGGGTAGATATGGGTGCCATAATTCATTTCCGGCTATGTAAATATCGTACATCTGCAGCTTCTCATTGTCGGGTATCTAACACACTAAATCGAGAATACCCATCAAAAATGACACTACAATCTCTAAATACAACAATGGACCTACCTCTTATATTATGATAGAAAATATGATTACATAATGAATGAAGATTTTTAGCTATAATCTTGTACAACAATTTACGCGACCGTTCAAAAACTGGATATCACCTTCAGCTGTATGAAATCGTTCTTCAACTTCTGTAATCTTCTTAATCAGTTTGTTTTGGTTCTCTTCAAGCGTATTCATATGTTTGATAATTCTCCGATTTTGTTTTTCAAGAGAATTCAGTTTTCCTACAAACTTTTCTTCAAGAGAATTCAGTTTTCGTGCTGTGAACCATAAACTTGCGCAACATGACACAACCCCAAACAAGGAACAAGGAACTTCACAAAATCGATCGTTCCCACATCTATCCATGGATAAGAATCAAACTAGTTTTGAAGAAAGAAGAGATTTTATTTTGCCCATCAAATCAAACAGTTTTCCTACAAACTTTTCTTCAAGAGAATTCAGTTTTCGTGCTGTGAACCATAAACTTGCGCAACCAACACCCAAAGGAACAAGGAACTTCACGAATCGATCGTTCCCCTTATCCATGGATAAGAATCAAACTAGTTTTGAAGAAAGAAGAGATTTTATGTTGCCCATCAAATCAAACAAATTATATTTGCGTGCCATGTTTATACAAGAATAACCCAGTAAAGGCGCCTAGTATTAAAAAGAACGAGTCTTGTAGGAAAAAAAAAAAAAAAAAACGGTCAAGATACTTTTGATGACACTACACCGCAAATATTGTGAAGAGGCTGACAGTTTCCCAGGGTCAATTGAACATACAGGATAAACCAACAACTATACAGGATGTGTACAACTGTATATATACTTTCCCTATTTAATCACTGCAAATAACAATCTTGGCAAAAACAAAACTTAAGCACCGCGAATATAGGTTTAATTGTCATGCATAACTAATTTATTGCACATTCTTAATGAGTCTTTTTTTTTTTTTTTTTTTTTTTTTTTTAGGAAACCTAGATCATAGGTTTTGTGTAAGATGGAGAGACTACACCATGATATCGTCTTAGACATATTATTACGCTTGCCTCACCAATCCATCATCAACTGCAAATTAGTTTGTAAACCCTGGAGAGATTTACTGAGCAATACAAAAATAGGTCTCCTGTTTCGTATTGGGATGCAGATGTTTGGTCGATTCAGTGAGTTGGATCCGAGTCGACTATGCCATGGAGGTCAAGAATATGATGATATTGATATTAATCGATGCTACTCTTACAACACACTAGCCAAGTTGGACACATATCATACCTCTGCGCCACCAGACAACTTGAAACCCCAACTGGTTGCTTCATGTAATGGTTTGGTATGTTTCTCGCTCGAATATTACTTCATGGTATGTGATCCCACTTATATCTGTAACCCCGTCACCGGAGAATTTGTATATCTTCCAAGATACATGTTGAGTGATGATGGCAATAGGTTTTCAAAAGGTTATTTATATAATGGATTTGGTTACAATTATAAGACCGATGAATACAAAGTTGTTAGAATGTACGCAAGAAAGGATTATGCATCATCTGCCGATATGAGCCTCAAAGTCCAAGTGTACACTCTCGGTAGCGGTCTTGGTTGGAGAGACAAAGGAACAGTCAACGACTTGCTTCTAACCGTAAAAAACGCTGCTGTCTGTGCAAACGGAGCCCTTCACTGGATAGAGATGTTGAAACCCAAAATTGTGGCTTTTGATTTGGCAGATGAGAAGTTCACTATGATTCCACTGCCACCAGCCTCGCATGAGATCCTTAATGAACATACTCTAAAGTTGTTGGGAGGGTATTTATCTGTTGTTCAGGTAGATATTAAAGAAGAAGAAGAAGGAGAAGCAACGTTTATCAACATATGGTCATTGAAGAAGAAGAAGAAAGAGTGTAACAGTTATGACATGGGAGGAGGAGATGACGATTTTGAAAAGTACTGGAATTGGAATAAAGAATTCACTATACCATTTGATCGCACTAAAGCAAAGTACTATAGGTTGTATCGTCCATTTGCTATTACAAAGACCAACCAGGTTCTACTATGGGTTGACGGACTTGTTTCTCTTGTTATGATGCGAATACTAACACTTTAACACAACTTTGGGACTATCATCCGAGGTTAAGGGTAGATGAATTACCCCACTTAAACAGTCTTGTTTCGCTTCAAGCATTAGGAGAAAAGTCCACAAAACCAATATAGAATACCATATTGGCTTGAGTTGGATTTGTCAAAGAAGAACATACTCGATAATGGCAATAAATGTGATTATGCAAGCTGCTGAGCTTTTATAAACTTTTGCTTTAAATTTACAACTGACCATACAGCTGATATATGCTGAGCTAATTTATAAATCTGTTGTTTTTGCTTTAAATTTACATGTGTGATTTTAATATGCCCAACCTTGTTAGTTTTTTTTCTTCTTTTTGATATAGCTAAACACTACTCAAGATTTTTCTTCTGATATCCTCTTTGATTTTTAGTTTGTTTGGTAATGTATTTCAACTTTGATCATCATTAGAGTATAGTAGTATAGTTTTTTTTCTCTTTTGCATTTTATTATTATATGTTTAAATATATTTTATGTTGAAGTTCAAAGCAATGTGTTGCTCCACTTCTATGATTGAAATATTTTTTTATTTATTGTTGCCCGTCAATGTAATTAACTTCTCAAACAGTGTCCAAAATTGTATAATATTTACCAACAAGGTGACGGACTTTGTTTATACAAGAATAACCATTAATATTCAAGAATAACGATTTGGCGTAAGAATTTTGAAAATAGGCACCGGCGGCAAAGATGGCACAACCACTATCACAGTTTCTGGATTAGGAGATACTCCAAATGAGATGCGCCATTCAGTCTTCGTCACCTGCTTGGTAATACAACTCTAGTACCATCACATAGCACATACTGCTACCAAGGACCTATCCTTCATTCTCTCAAGGGCGCTAATTTGCCATCGTTCTTCCTCTTTCTGGAATTTTCAGCTTCACGTGCCAAATCCCCAAATACCGCAGCAGGTTGACCATTATCGTGATGAGCTGTAGGGGCTAACTGTTTCTCTAGGTTAGCCCTCATTCCCAACTCATGCCATCTGCTTCAGAAATCATTTGTCTGATCGTGGATCCGCAAACCCAGATGAGAAAATATGTATATAAGGCGAGCACGATCAATTTCTCCTAAATATAACCCATTCAAACTGTGGATGACTGCATCTACAGGCCAATTGAAGATCCTTACGACATTACAGTCTTATTAAGAAACAACAATAAAATGGACCTACCTCTTATATTATGATAGAAAATATGATTACTACAATTTACGCGCCCGTTCAAAAACTGGAAATCACCTTCAGCTGTATGAAATCTTTCCTCAACTCCAGTAATCTTCTTAATCAGTTTGTTTTCTTCAAGCATATTCATATGTTTGATAATTCTCCAAAGAAGGAACAAAGTTTATCTTGCCCATCAAATCAAACAGTGTCTTTTAAGATTATATTCACAAGTTGGCGTGCCATGTTTATACAAGAATAACCCAGTAAAGGCGCGTCGATACCTCCAAATAATGAGTTTTCTTGAAATTTAACATAGATGCTTCTTTTAAGAAAGAAACATTACAAGGTGGTCTGCGACTAATTGTAAGGGATCTTGTAGGTACCTGTATTGGTGTCCCAGGTTTCCAGTTTGATGGAGGAATGAAGGGTGGAATTTTGAAGTGAAAGAAGTGGAGTGTAAAGCTATGAAAGAAGTTGTTACTCTTGTAGTCAAGATGATGCTGAAAAAGGTTATTTTTGAGTCTGATAGTGAGGTCTTAATAAATGAACCTACTTAATTTGTTCACTGGATGAACCAGTCTTTAATTCTTGATTTAAGTTTATGTCAAGTTCTCTGGAAATGCATCTCAGTCAGGAGGAATGCAAATAGTGTTGCTGATAAAATAGCAAAAAGAGCTTGAGTTATGAGAACTAGTTTTAGTTATTGGGCTGATTTTCCACAAGAATGGGCTGATTAGGACCAAAAAAAAAAAATCTAGCTGTGTATGTACATATGTTTTTTGGGACCAAAGTTGAGGTACAAGGAGGATCAAACAATCACGGCAACAAGAATTTTCTTCCATTTGCATTATAACTCGCACCAGTAGTCGGTCGAATCAACCAGCAGATTACCTGCATAAGCTCCTTTTCCATAGATTCCAGGGCATCCTGATGCAACTTGTTGTGGAGCTTCAGCTGGTTGTCGACAATATCCATTGTTATAATTCCATCTACAACAATACCATTGTTGGAACCCTGTGGTTCCGTGGACTGGTTGATGGAGAGGCCAAGCACACTGAGTTCCCAGCCCAAATGTAAGAAAATCTGGGACTTGTTTGAAGTGGAAAAAGAAGACCCTGGCCTTGAGTACTACATCTACATCTATCTTTTCATCTCTTGATGCTAATCTAAATTTTTTGTTATTGCTTAGAGACTTTCCCAATGAGTATTTCTGATTAAATATATGACTCCGTAAGTTAAGAATTATCAATGGACACGATTGATTTTACTTTTTTTCATTTTTTCTTTTGCAAAAAACCTCCCTGGACACGATTATCAATGGACACGATTGATACCAATCTAGGCATGATAAGAGGATCTAGGATATTCATGCTTACCACGAACAAATATATATAGAGAGCACTTGATAACATGTTTTTTCTAACATTAAAAAGCCAAACCAACGATTCTTGAGAGATACGATTCAAAGTAACGATTTGAATGAAGATAGAAATATACAGTATGATTTTAGAAACCATGTTGTAAATAGAGAGACACAGTGTTGATGGATTAATATCCCCAGCATACATTTAACTTACATATTAATTGTCTTTAAACCTAAATAACTTAATAAAAACACATCATCCTTTCATAAGTACTTATTAATAATAATAATAATAAAGGCAACAACATACTAACCTGCCTTAGTTACTTAATAAAAACATCATACTTGATAAAAACACCAGCATTCCAACCTGCCCAGAAGCTAGAAGGTTCTAGCACGCCTCAATTCTCGGATGAGCACATTGATTTGCTTCATTGAAAGAAGAAAATATACATCAGTGTTAATAACAGAATTGATATATGAGGGAGGATCCATGGACACTCTTAGATGGACAAGGTGGACAAGATTTGCACCATTTTCTCCGCAAAACCCAAACGACAATGAATTTAGGTTTAATATTTTAATGATATGTTCCTATTATAAGACTTTATATTCCTACTAAAAAATGAACGCGGTCGAGATAAAGAAACCGACCATCTACCGATCTTGATATATATATATATACATAATCAAATAGGAAAAAGAAAAGAAAAAGAAAAACTGACACGCATACATACATAAACCTATTATAAGCTTTCCTATTTTATATATTTCTTGACACGCATACATACATAATCAAATAGGAAAAAGAAAAAGACAAAAAACACCTATCAGTTCTATTATAATAGCAGACTTTATGGGCATAACATTCCCACGTGTAATCTCAGTTTAACTTAATAAAATACATGCTTCAAAAAAAAAAAATACATAATCAAATAATTCTTGGGCACGTGCGAAACCCAGGACTTGACCTTCATCACGTTCGGGGGCATTAGCAAAAGCGGATTGCTCCATAAAGGTGATATGGTTTTCATGCAAAGAAATATTATTTCTTCAAACATGTTAACGTTTATAAAGTTAATAAACCTGTCCTGTGACCAGTTCAAGCAATAAAAATAACGATCATAGTCCTCTGATGTTGGCACGGCAGCTGGATTCGCCTCCAAAATTAATCGGACCGCGTCCCGGACTTCCTGACTCTACAATATAAAAGTTGAAAATTCAAACTAAACTTGTTTTCAAAAAAAATAAAGAATAAAAGATTGATAGCGTCTGCGAATCTTGTTATCAGATATCTCTAAAAGATTTATTTATGAGAAGACATATATTGTTCTTTCATAAAATTGAAGCTAAATTTGATATAATCAATCACAAGTTTCAGTCATATATAATTGAACAATAAAACTCACAGTTGAAAGATCATAAGAATAGCTCGATCGTGATTGATCAATTTCTTTATCATAATCATTCAAAATATATAGGAAAAAAAAAAACAATTTGAATATCCATACGAAAGATTGAATCAATGCTAGAAAAATCTACTGCGAGACTAACAGATTTTGATAGCTTACTAAATCTTCCAATCAACTCAATTCTAAGACATTCGATTTTTTATAAAACAGAGAAACAAAACTAAAGAATTTCGGTAGAGAAGAAGACTTATTCGGGTTTGGTCTACGGATCCTATCCCTGAACCTTGAGTCGAGTTGATTCAGCACAACTCACTGAGCTGACTCAATACTTGTTCATTAGTAGTGATGATTTCAAGATCGTAATCGACAAGAGTCAGAAACTAACTTGATGGAATAAAGGAATATAACTCTTAACCCAATTTGATGGAATCCCAAACCAGATCTTAAATTGTAGCCATGTTAAATCAAAAGTACCAAACTCAAATATAAATACATGAAACTAAATCCCGGTTTATGATTCTGGAAAATCAAACAACCCATTTTCAGCAACATGAAAAGAAATGAACCTATGAATTAATTAGACAAGGGGCACACATGTGACATGCTTTGGCTTTTGAGTGAGTGAGTAAACGAGAAAAGAAAGTCGAGGAGAAAGAAAACTTACTTCCTGTTCGACAATTTCATGTTGTTTGGGATATTCAGTTAATAACTCCACTGCTGGATAAGCTGGATTAGTCCCTTTATCAGCAAGTGTGAACATATCAAAATCATAGTTATTCTGGTGTCCTTGCAACTCGTTCCTACAAAAAAAAAAAAATCAAATACTAGTAACATTTTTCAAATATTAACAAAATTTCCAAACATAAATTAACATAAGAAACTCACCAACAATCGTCACACATTCCAGGATTATTAAAACGAACATATCGAAAACAATCCGGACCGAATGCATGAGAATCAGGATCCCTGTGTGCGATCATAGTTGCATTGAGTTTGATGAATGGAGACGCATCTTTCACTTCACAGCTAGGAGAACCTGCAATAGAATTCTTGGAGTAAAAAAGCTTCAGGTTATTGCCATCTTCCTCCCGAAAAACCAAATAGCAGACCCTTGATATCGAATGTCTTCCATCAAAAAACCTTGAGTAAGAAACAAGGTGTTCTTCCCCCATGTTTGCAGAGAAAATCAAAGAGCAAAGAAAATAATAAACCCAGGAGGAGAGAAAACAGAGTTTGTGCGGACTGAGTTAGGAGTATGTATAATGATGGAAGTGGAGAATAGAAAATTAAATTATTTTATTTATTGAACTAGAAGAGGATAAATTCTTATTAGGCTAGCAGTTTTGTGCAGATTACACAGAGTGACAGAGAGCTTTTAGGTGATAGGGTGGGGTTGTTACAATCTAAGTGGGACCCTAAAGCAGCTTTGGTACACATTTAACTTTCTGAAATGCAGGTGGTGGTGTATTGAATCTATTGATGAAGAGAGAGATTTTGCATGGTAAGGTGCAGCACTGCAATCCATCAATCTATACGTTTAACTCCATTTCATCATTCATGGCTTTTTTTTTTTTATTCAAGGTAGTACATGGATTGATTCAAAACCCAAACAAGAAGGCATATGACCTCATCAATTAAAAATGTGCCTGATTTAATGACAATGCTAGCTGCCAAGCCAAGAGTACACTCACGGATCCTAGAACCCCGAGCTAATACTTGGTATAAACCATTACTGCTTGTTAGAATACGGGCATCCAACTCAAGACCAATTGGCAATGAGTGGAGAGGCCCTAATAGATTATAAACCGCAGGATCTTAAATAACCCAACCATGTGGGACTAATAATCTCAACACGCCCCCTCACGTGTAGTCTCGGCGGGTCTTACAACCACGTGGACAATTAAAACGGGTGACGCGAGTAAAGGTGCGGTCAATTGACTCGACACAAATAGCCTGCTCTGATACCATGTTAGAATACGGGCATCCAACTCAAAACCAATTGGCAATGAGTGGAGAGGCCCTAATAGATTATAAACCGCAGGATCTTAAATAACCCAACCATGTGGGACTAATAATCTCAACACGCCCCCTCACGTGTAGTCTCGGCGGGTCTTACAACCACGTGGACAATTAAATCGGGTGACGCGAGTAAAGGTGCGGTCAATTGACTCGACACAAATAGCCTGCTCTGATACCATGTTAGAATACGGGCATCCAACTCAAAACCAATTGGCAATGAGTGGAGAGGCCCTAATAGATTATAAACCCCAGGATCTTAAATAACCCAACCATGTGGGACTAATAATCTCAACACTGCTTCTTCACCTAATAAAATCCTACCAAGAGATGGGGTTTCAGTTGGTTGATAAAATCCTGTGCAAATAAAACCTGCTTGTCATACTGCCCTGTAATTTATAAAAATACATTGCCATATGCATTTCTTTATCCTTGTTCTTCAATCTTGTTGATATAATATTCGTATAAATTTTGAAGCTGAACTTGCAATGATGATGGCAAGAAATCCTAAATATATTTTTCTTTAAAGCAGTACTTTCTAGTTCACTTATTCACACTTCTTTAGGACTATTCCTATGCACATGCCAAAACATGATATTTGGCATATATGCACCCATTATGGGTATGTCAAACTGCCAAATTCATATGCCAATATATTTTTCCTGGCATATAGGCATACACGACAGAGTTTCCAACGAGCGATAGAGTCTCGGTCGCTCGATGGTCTTGAAATCGCTCGTTGGTCTTGAAATCGTTAGTGTTAGTCAAGATGTCACTCGATACTATGATTATCGCTCATCAAATCTTCATCTAACGGCTACCATTTTCCCCCTCTATAAATACATAATTTCAAACTCATATCAACTCACACCAGAAATCCTAAAATTCTCTAAAATTTCTTAATCTCTCAATCTTTTTCAAATTTAAAACTATCACACCTCCTCACAATTATATATTTTCTTGTAAAATGGATTCACAAGCAGAAACTCAAGGCAAGGGTAAGAAGAACCGAGTCTGTGGTGCAAAATACAACATGATAGAAGATGAATGTATTTGTCGTAATTATGTTTTTTTTTACCCAAGATTGTATCGGTGGTGCACATCAACATGGTAACACTATGTGGGATAATATATTTCAAAAATATGAAGAACAAACCATGAACATCAATAGTCGTGATGCAAAAGGATTATCAGAACACTTCATTGTAATCAACCGGGAAGTAGCCTCTTATGTTGCATTGATAATCCAAGCCAAGAGAAAAGGCAAGGACAAGTGGTCGAGTGATGTTGATTTTGAAAGAGAGGTTAAACAGATTGGAAACGAAAACATGGTAAAAAGATTCGCTTTCAAAAGTTGTTATCATATTTTGAAGGGTTTGAACAAATATAATCCAGATTACTTAGCAAATAATCAAATAGTACACGAAAAGTCACCATATAATTCTTCTCCTCAACACCAAATTCTTCACCATTTTCACAAGGTCCATCAAATTCTTCACCAGATACCCCTACAAGATCAAATTCCAACGTAGTTTTCAATAATTATGTTGATGGTAATAATAAGGGAAAACTTCCAGGGAGGAATCGGGCAAAACTGGCTAGAAAATTAGCTCAAGAAGGAGGAAGTTTCGGAGGATTTAACATGGCGGAGTTTATAAAAAATCAAAAGACCGTCGAGAAGCAAAGATCCATTGAAAGGAAATTTCAAACCTGGGAGAGTAAGAAAAGTCGTCTTTCTCAAGAAAAATTTGGGTTTGACTATGACAAGCATAACATTCTTCAAGCTAACACCTCAATTATGAACGCTCAACAAAAACATGTATGGCAAATCGAATTTGACAGAATTCAAGCACAGATTGAAAAGCAAGCTGGATTTACTAACAACCGTGATGAAGATAATGATGATGGAACTGATGATGAGTTTGATGAAATAATTCCTCTAAATGATTAATGTACTAGTTTAGTACTAGTTTAAGTTTTAATGTTTTAGTTTAAGTTTTAATTTGATATGTTGTTATGCATCCCAATTAATATTAGTTTGAAATGAAATGTTGAAGTTTATTAATTAGAAAAATAACAGTACATAACATAACTTAAACTGAAGCTAAAACATTAATAAAAATACATAAAATCATCTTCCATGCTCTGCCCAAAGATTCAATCTCAGATCATCTCTTAACTGGTCATACAAATTACGGTTCTGAATGTAGTTAGTCATTTGACCATAATTCCTTGCAGGGAGGCCTCTTTCAGGTCGAATCTCCGGCCTCAAATCTTCATCATCATAGTTAATCCAATCCGAATCACGCCTGGTTTCATGAATTACCATGTTATGAAGAATTATGCAAGTGAGCATAGTCTTATGCATTTCACGAGGACTCAACCCACGATATGGGCCACAAATGATAGCGAACTTCCTCTTCAAAATTCCAAAAGCGCGTTCCACATCCTTCCTCGGTGCCATTTGGGCATCGTTAAAATATCGGTATGAAAGGCCCAATGCACCAGCAGGAGGCTGGCGGTAGCATTGAACCAAGGTGGACCATTTTGGGTAGATACCATCCGCAAGATAATAGCCATGAGTGTACTGATGGCCGTTGATCATGAAACGGACAGATGGAGAAATTCCATACTTCAAATCTTCAAACATAGGCGACTTGTGCAAAACATTAATATCATTTTGTGAACCCGAAAGACCAATAAAAGCGTGTCATATCCAATAATCATAAGAAGCAGCAGCTTCAAGGATAATTGTTGGCTTTGGATAATAACCTTTATATTGACCAGCCCAATAAACATGGCATCCATGCCATACCCAATGCATACAATCAAGACTACCTAGCATTCCTGGGAACCCCTTTTCCTCATTCTCCCTTAATATTTGTTTAACATCTTCGTCGGTTGGTTTTCGTAAATATGTTGGACCAAAATGATTAATCATTACTTCACAGATGAAAGGTAAGTGTAAGAAGTTGTTTTACCCATACGAAGGTACGATCATTCGCATCCACCGGAGTGCCATAACCTAGAATCCTTAAAGCCGAAGTAACTTTTTGTTCGGGAGTATGACCTCTAATATTCAGTGCATCAAATTGATAATTGAATTGAGGTTCCACTCGACAAAGCTCTTCAATAATCTTTTTCACCAGATGACGAGGCATGCGGAATCGACCTTGGAAATCTCGATCAGAGTACACACAATTGGGAAGAAAATAATCGTGCATGAGCTTCTGATGGTAAACTTCCCTCCCTCAATACGCATGTCTTCTTGACAATACTTCTTTGGGCTCTGGAACTCTTGGTATTTGACCCGTATGTACAAGCATCAAAACTTCGATTAGTTTATTATTCTCAGCTTCCTCTTTGTCAATTTGTTGCATCCTAATACGATACCTTTCTTGTTGTAACCTGAACCGATTCATAATAATATCCCTTTCTTCATTGGATCTCGACATTGAGATGATTAATGAAACTTAAATTGAGAATATAGGTGAAATATCTGTAGAAGCAGATGTGAGTTATATAGAGTGGTAAAAGGGCGTATATATAGGAACTATAGGGGGAAATAGCCGTTGCAGAATAACTACTGGGCGATAACCATTGTATCGCCAGCATTATTATTTAACGCGGGCGATTTTAACAATATCGGTAGCGATAAAGTCATTATCGCCAGCGATATTGTGAATATCGCTCGCTAGAAAGTCCGTCGCTTATTGGTTTTCTCATAGTGGAGCAAATAATTTGCCATGCCACCTGGCATGCCAAACACCATTTTTTTGGCATGTGCATAGGAATAGGCCTTAATAACCCCTTTTCCTCGACTCTTTACATCTTCGATAAACATTTTCTTTTTCATTCAGACGTGTGTGTATATATATCTGTTCCACTCCTTTGTGTTCAATTTAAAAGGTTTGTTTTTTCTGATCTATATAAATAATGGTTGGGGTTTTCATAAATGTAGGTGGTGTACTGATAAAGAGATTTTGCCAATGTTTTAAAACCCGAACCGGATCCAGTAATTTTACTGATTAGGTGACCGGTCCGGTTCTTAAAACATTGGATTTTGCATGGTATATATCTACTAAAAGTGCAATCCACCAATCTTTACACTTAACTATGTACATTTCATCATTCATGGCTGTAACGGATGAGAGAGATGCATAATTTTATTTTATTTTTACTTTTATTCTTGGAATAGATGGATTGATTCCTAACCCAAACAAGGGAGGAGGAGAAAGGCATGTGACCTCATCAACAGTGCACCCACTCAAAACATCTTACCGTCTGCCGAGGGGGCCAATGAATCATACTAACACTGCATGAAACTTGCATTATTCTATTATGACCCTCTTAACCCTAAAACCTTCCATCAACTACGATGCAACAGATAGGGGTTGGGTAGATGATGAGATTCCATTGTATCACCAAGTGATGTGTCTGGGGTTTAATTTGCGTGATTGTGAAATACATGACAATACTTGATCACCAACGTTATTGTACTTTGGATTGAATTTCTGTCTAGATTCGTCTTCCACCGAAATAAAAACAAAACTAGTGTTTGTATGATCTCTTTCTACTAAAGTAGCCGTTATATACCTTAATTTTAAGTCAACAAGGGGGGAGGGGCACTAAGAGAATCTACAATGTTGAGTAAAAAAAAAGTTGAATTTGGTTTATTCCACCACGTAATAAGTAAAAGGTATTCCCATGTCGAAGATTTGTGAAAATATTAGTACTGATTGTGTCTTAGAATATGTTTAAAACGTAAGCCCTTGTATAGTAATTTAAGAAATTAAAACTGCATAATCATTTTGCAAATGCGCAGGTACAATTGGGGGAAGATAGCATGCGTAGAGTGATGCTCAAAAAAGACCTTTACAAATACTCTTCCACACACCCAAGAGGAAACCATCTCCAAAAAAAATAAAATAATTCTTTATTAAACCTTCGGGAAAACAGGTCATATGACCAAAAGCCGTAAAGTATGAAAGAATTGATGACATAAAATATGGTGCAGGTGAAAAAGACATGGAAATATTAGTAATATATACCCTTTGTTTTAAAATTTATTCTTTTTCTTATCCTTTCTCTCTCTTATTTATTTTCTCTCTTTACAATTAAAATTAATCGCGAGAAATGTCTTAACTTAGAAATATAAGTCGGATTTTAATAAAATTTATATTTTTGGAAAGAGTTCGAAAATCTCTACAAAACAAGATCCATTGTTGATATGAAATTGAAAAAATAAATTTTTTTATTTTAAACTAGCCGAGGATACATTATGCACCCGGACGCAACCTCCAAAATTTATTTCTTATAAAATATGCATTATGCACCTGGATCAACTTGGCTTTAAAATTTATTTTATATAAAAATATGTATTATGCACTCAGGTGCAACTTGGCCAAAATATATTTACTATAAGAATACGCATTATGCACCCATGTGCAACCTGACCAAAATCTATTTCATATAAAAATATGTATTATGTACTCGAGAAGCAAGAAAAAATTCAAGTAAATAAATAAAAGGCATTATGCACCTAAGTGCAACCAGCCAAAATCCATTTCCTATATAAATACACATTATGCACTCGGGTGCATCTTGTGTACTTCGTGGACAAATCTAGATTTATCATAGTAATCACTTGTGATTTATTATAAACAACCAAAATGACTAATTCATAATCTCGAGCGTTGAACTCACCACCATTACAATAACATTGAACATCAAAACATCAACCAAATATGTATTAAGAAGAAAAATAAGAGGAACAACAAAAAATTCAGAAAAAAATATACATAATGCACTCGGGTGCAACTTGTAGAAAATATAATTTCTGTCAGAATATATGTTATGCACTTAGGTGCATCTTGTACAACCAGCTCTGTCAAAAACCACATCCAATTTACGACTCGAAAAACACACATTCCGCTGCCAAATTTCACATCCTAGAAGTACCCCCTCATGATTCAGTGAAACTTTATTGTTCCCACACTGTTTTCTAGCTTCCGTTGTCCGGAATTAATAGCAGCTTGCTACTTTCGATCCTTTTCCAATTGTTTCTGCAAGACTGGTTCCAGCATAAATACAAACACGTTGTGTGCCTGTTACTGGTGATAATGGAATGGGTTTAGCTGGATTCTGGGACAATGAACACAACTCCTTCCCTGAAAAATTCCATTCAATCAAGTATGCAGTTACATATGTGCAATTACATATTATTATGGGAGACAACCTAATATATAGAGATTCAGGTGTATCACTTTTGGACTTTATCGAACAGTCCATGTGCGTTTTCATGGCGGTGAATAGATGAATTTGTTGTGGTATTTTTGGGATCTAGTTTTAGCTCTTCTTCCCTACAAAATTGAATTGGCAGACAACCCATCAATCATAATTCTACAGTTGGTGATGAAAACAGTGTTGCTGCAACGTGTAAAGGTGTTGTTTTTGCATGATTTCTAATCGCTTCTTTTGCTATGGAGTGGTTTAATATACTCACTGCTTCTGGTGATCAATGCTTGCTGATTGATTCCCATAGACCACCAGCAACAAAGTAGTTAGAAAAAGAGCTTTTTTTCTTTCTTCTTTTTGTTTCTAAAACTGACTCCTTATCTTGGTTTTTAACAGATTAAAAATGGATCTTCTTTCTATTGTTTCAATCGGATCAAAGCTCAAAGCAATTAAAAAACCCAAACCCAATTTTGTGTTTATGATTTTTTTGGTCGGTGAATTTTGTTTTCTTTTAACTGTTCTAAGATCCATTCACAGAGTTTTGGGTATCAAATATCATCGGTGCTTCAATCTTCTTTCCTTGATTTATCTTGGTTTGAATCTTGAATTGGAGAAATACCCAAGTTTCATATAACTTCCATTAATCTCTCATCTAAAAACCCCTAATTTCTATCTTGCATCGCTGTAAATTCATATTGAATGTGAACCCAACCTTTTTCACATCCATGAAACAGTAGCAGCAAACATACCAGTAACATCATTCTCCTAATTGGAAGACTTTCAGAGATATTAAAAAATAAATCAGTTTCACTTTGGGGATCAATAATGGTGGTTACTGTAAATTATGATTCAGAATTGCTATAAATTATTGTGAGTTGCGATCGATAACAAGAAAATCTTTTAATTCGATCCCTAACTAAAACAACGATGATCTAAAATCTTCAAACATCTCTTCAATGGTGATTGGAGCTCGTGTTTTGCTTCTCCGCTGTGACCGAAGGATCCGTTTTTACTTTTTAACGAGGTTTCAAAATTTGCTTGTTAAAATATAGTTTCTCTTTAGGGCCATATTAGGAACTTAGCTATTAGATATTTGTTTCAAATTTGGGTAGAATGGCCATGATGGCTATTAAAACAAATTATTTGAATATATGGCTATTTGAAAGGTTGGCAAAGTTTGCTTGTCTTTTAGACCCAGGAATTCAAATCTAGGGCCTATTTAACCAAAAAACTGAAACCTTAATATGTATATGGGTATACAAGTTAATAAAAACCTATTTTGAGTCATATTTTTTTTAGCATATATACGAGTATACAAGTTAATAAAAGCCAAGTTGTTAGCCTCAGATATTTTGGTCGTAAACCACTCACACCAAACATCACCACACTTATTTAATAATTTAATAGATAAAGCAGGTACTAAACCTGAAAGTTATAGGACACCACAAAAGAAAATAACGAGACCGATGCTAACGCTCAAACATGACCAAGTAGCTAATCTCCGAGTAGCTAAATCTCTCAATGAGAATCACGTGTACGAGAATCATAAGTAACCAATAACGGTGAGTAGCACGGAGTATACGGGAGGTACCAGTGATAATAATGCTTAATAACCCGCTTACATACGGAAGAGCTTGGATCGTTGAGGCTTGATCCACAACCCTAGAATAAGTTTTAATTTTTTTAGAAGAACATGACCTTCCAAAACTAGTTTATCGGAGAATCTTCTTGCAGTAGGAAAACTTAAAACTACTTGAGACAATCGTCGGAGTTGCTCTTGCATTGTGAATAACTCACCCCCAGATTTAGGGCAAACATCAACCAAGGGTAGGGCTGTCAATGGGTACCCGTTACCGCTACCGAACCAGGACCCACCTGGTGGGTCGGTTCGGTCCAAAGTTGGACCCATTAGCCACTTAAGACCGTGCGGGTAATTACCCGAATAGACCCGTTTATAATAAGGTCCAAAGCAAGATCCTACCAGAAGCAAGTACACGCGGGTAATGGGTACCGTTTATTTAACCTTTTGATCATTTTTTTAGCAAAATTATAGGTATTTTGCTAGTTTTGGCTTTGATTTTTTTTTGATTTTTGATTTTTTTCTTACATTTAATCTTTATTTAGTACATTAATAAATAAATAATAATAAATTTTTATAAAAATAATTTATATTCAAGTTAAAAAGAGAAAGAAATTAAGATTTTAATAGTTTTTAATACCCAACGGAGTACAGGACAAGCGGGTATTTGGGACTTTAAGCGGGTCGGTTACAGGCGACACATTATGGAACGGACCGGAACCGTGAGGACCGAGCCGATGTTGATATGCGGGTCGGTTAAGGCCATGTCTTACCGGGAGGACCCAGACCGTTGTGCCACGACCAAGAGGGCTCAAGTTTAGGTAAGAGACTCTTTAATGAATTTATGGCCAACACACTACACTCATTGGTCTAAGGGCTATTATCTAGTCCCAATAAACTTTAATTCACTGCTTCATAACAATGAAAGCAAAATATCTGATTAGAATCGGGCGATTGAATCGGTGTTAAATCGTTTTTTGTTTTTTTTCAAATTCCTGTCTTTTTTAGGTTTCGATGAATAACAAAGATCAAGCTACCATGAATAGAGGAATAGATCCGGGAGGAACACAGCAAGTTGTTACTCCTGTGGGTTTGAATCATGAAGATACTGAAATGGAATTTGATGTGGCAAAGAATATTGGGGGAGATCAGATAGAAGAGGGGTCTTCAAATCCGAGTGAGAGAGTTCGATGCTCATACAAAGATGCTTTCCTAAGATCTTCTGATTGTTGGAATAATCGATTTCAAAACTCGGAGATAGAGGAACTAGAGGAGGATTTTGAGAATCTTGAAACAATGGAAGAAAGGGTTGGACAGGAAGAAGATTCAAGCATCCCAAGCATTGAATTTGATGCCGAAACAAAGAAGAGAATAACTCAACCATGGAAACAATGTTTAATTGGGAAAGTTGTAGGAAAAACAGTGGGATACAAATACATCTGCGCAAGACGAAGGAAATGTGGAGGTGATCGGAAAGGTGCAAATTTTGGATATGGGTTCAGATTATTTCATGTTTAGATTTGAACACCAAGACGATTTCAAGCATGCTCTTCTTGAAGGACCATGGTTCATCAATGGACATAATCTTTCACTTCAAAGGTGGAAACCAAATTTCAAGCCTTCGGAAGCAAGGATTAACAAGACAATTTGGGCAAAGATTCAGGGAGCTGCCAGATCGGATACTTTGATAGGGAAGTACTCTATAAAATTGCATCAAAAATTGGTATTCCCATAAAGATTGATAATATTCTTTGAGTCAATTTTAAGGGGAAAATATGCTCGATTTTGTGTAGAGTTGGCTACTGATCAGCCTTTGCAGTATGCCATTCGTATTGGTAATTTGAAGCAAAGAATTGAGTATGAGGGCATTGGTCTAATGTGCTTCCATTGTGGAAAATTGTCACATAGGAAAGAACAATGCCCTTCATTGGTTCAAACTACTAATGCTAATCCAACTGTGGTTGCAGGTACAAATCAAAATGAATCTAATAAAGAAGCTTATGGACCTTGGATGTTGGTGTCAAAGAGGAACCACAGAATCCAAAGTAAGGCGGAACAAACTCGTAGGAAAGTATGAATCTTTACAGGAAAATTCTAAGATAGATGCTAGTCAGGTTGTTCAAGGTGGACAGGGTTCTACCAAAAATGGTCTATTGAGCACCCGGTCGAGAATACCATGAGTTACGGAAAGTCAAGTGGTGGGAATGTGAAGAAAAATGACGATTCTGAGAATTTTGAAAAAGAACAACTTAAATGCTTTTTCGGTTTTTAGAAAATGAGAAATTAAGGATGGATGGTTTTAATGAAAATGGTGATGATCTGTTTGTAACGTCTAATCAAATTGTTGGTAGTAATGGTGCCCATAATGGAGGAATAAGTGCGAGATGATAGTGGTGCGATTCACGGGAAAGAGAAGCATTATTTAAGGAAGGGAAAGCTCGGGGAAGTTCACAACATTTCTGAACAACATGAGCAATCAGAGAGACATCCTCAATTTGTTTTCTCAAGCCTCAAGAATGCTATTGGTAGAAGAATGGAGGGTGGAAGATCTAATGGTGCACAGAGCCCAAGAGGAGTTGGCGGCTATGCAAAACAGACTTAGTGGAACCGATAATGGATCAAGCCACGGGGTCGACCAAATGATTCAAATGATGGAAGAAGTGAACCGATTCTGAGAGAACGATAGCCATAATGCCGCCAATTGGTACATGCCCCGAGCAACGGGTGAACGTGAATGGAGTTTTGAGCGCAAATTCAGAGAACACTGAGGCCAATAAGGATTTCTCCTTCAAACTGGACACATTTGGATCCAGTCGAGTTTCTAAACGAAGGGAGGGTAGAGCCCGATTGCGTGTCAAAGATGTGGCGAGAGGCAACCATACTGGAAGCAGTAATACCACCAATGGTGGAGACTCCGGCTGTAATAAGAAGCCCAAAAGGACTTTGGAAATTCGGGATGCGGATCAGTACCAGATTGGATTTGGAGCAAGAGGCACGAGAGAATATTCAAGGCGAGATTGACCCACTAATCGGAATGAATCAAGGAGTGATCCAGGAGACGGAATGATGGTGGATGCCAATAACTCTGGCGGTATCTGTGCCTCATCCCCTCTGGCGGATTATAGTATGAAGATTATAATGTGGAATTGTAGAGGTTAGCTAGACCCTCTTTTAATAGGGTTATGAAGCGGCTTGTGAAGAAGCATAAGCCTCGGAGTGTGGTTGCTCGCCTGAAACTAGAACAATCCGAGAACATCTTCTTTGAGCTTATCAAAAGACCAGGATACAACCAATCAATCATTGTTGATCATTTGGTTTCTCGGGAGGAATGGTGCTTTGCTCTGGAATGAAGAGGAAGTGGATATTCAAGCAACGTCCAAATCCGGTGGTCGATTAAATGCGATGGATTGCTGCAAAGTTTCAAAAATCCTGGATTTTGTCTCTTATTTATGCCGGTACGAATAAAATCGTAGGAAGAGGGTGTGGGATGAGGTGAACGGAATTGGTGGTATACAAAATCTGATTGGATGGTTATGGGAGACTTAAACACTATTGGCGGTGAGAATGAGAAGATTGGAGGAAGGAAGCCAAGTTGTAAAGAAGTTAGAAGAGCTTCAAAATGTGATGAATCGAGAATGGACTCATTGATACGGGTGCTCATGGACCTAAGTGGACTGGAACAACAAAAGGGTGGGCATGGCTAACATAAAGAGAGACTTGAGGGGTTATGGCTAATTCAATGTGGTGTACAGATTCTAGAATGCTCAGTGTGCATTTGCCTTATTTTAATTCGACCATAGGGTCATTTTAATAGATCTCGAACCAAAAAGATTTTTCGAGCCTAGGCCATACTGGTTGAGGCTATGTGGGCCCGAGGATGATAGATTTCTAGATGTGGTAAAAAGGCCTGGTCCCCAAAGCGATGCTAGGAGACAACAACAGAGTTATTTATTTGTATAGATAGATTCCAAACAGACTCTAGAAAGTGGAATAAAAATGTTTTTGGAAACCTGTCTAAGAACATTGATTATGCTTTAGGGAGCTAAATAAGGCTCAATGTGAGTTTGACAAGTGCCCTCGAGACTAACAAAGCTTACATGACTAGCTGTTTATGTGATTATTTGAATTTTCTCGGGATGGAGGAAATCTTTTTAGACGAGAAGTCTAGAGTTAGTTGGCACCAGTGAGGGGATTTGAATACTAAATTTTCCACACCTCCACCCCGGTTGGCGAAATAGAAATTTGATCGTTAGATTAAAAGATAATAATGGCAATTGGATGAATGAAATATACGATATTGAGAAGCATACGTGATCATTTTTTATGTGTTTACTAGTAGCGTAATGATTATGATAATGATAGTATTGAAAGTACGATTTAATCCTGTCATTTCTTCTTGAGAAAAATGTTAGGTTAACTAGAAATGTTACACTAAGTGAAATTAAAAAGGCAATGAAACAACTTGGTGCCTACAAAGCACCAGGACCAGACGGATTGCAGGGTTATTTCTTTGCTAAATATTGGGACCGGAGTGGGAGACAGTGTCACTAAATTTGGTTATGGACTTTTTCCAACATGGTCACTTGGATCCCTGGAAGCAACAGAACTTTTATTGCTCTTATTCCTAAGAATAGAAGTCCTAGTACTATAAAGGAATATAGACCCATTAGTCTTTGTAATTTCTCATGAAAATTATCACCAAAGTCATTGCTAATAGGCTTAGGCCTTTACTAAACAAGATTATTTGACTAATCGGCATGCCTTTGTGCGGGGCGGGTCTATTTTGATTCTCACTGTTATTTGTAATGAGATAATACACTCGTTTAAGCATAAGAAAGGAGAAAAGGGTTGGATGGCTTTAAAGCTTGATTTCGATAAAGCTTATGATAGAGAGTGTTGGTCGTTTATTTTCAAAATTATGAGCTGATTTGGGTTTTGATAATACTTTTGTGCATTGGATTAAGCTTTTGTGTTAACACGAGTTTCGTTTGAGGTGCTTGTTAATGGATCTCGAGTGAACCATTTATACCGGCAAATGGACTTAGGCAGGAGACCCTTTGTCCCCTTTTACATTTTATAATTTGTCTCAAAGCCCTATCAAGACTCATTAATAAGGAGTACGGAGAAAAACATTTCTGGTTTTACGTATCCGAAGCGCACTGTGATTACACATTCACTTTATGCAGATGACTGCATTATTTTCCTTAAAGCTACTTATAAGAATGCGTGTAATCTAAGGAGTCTTCTTGACAACTTTTGCAGGTGGTCAGGACAGCTGATTAGTGATGCAAAATCGACTCTTCTCACGTCTGCAAATATAGGAAGGAGTTTCTCTAGGGGAATGGCAAATGCTTTGGGTGTTCAAGTCGCTAAGGACCCAGGTAAGTATCTTGGAATTCCTTTACAGTGGGGCAGAATTAGTTCAAACACTTATATGCATATTCTTTGAAAAATGGCAAATAGGTTCTGAAGTGAAATCAAAAACTACGAACCCGGCCCGAGGTAGAACTACTTTGATCAAATCATTTTAGATCCCATTTCTAATCATATTATGAACATTCTTAAACTTCCTTCCAAGTCGATTTCTAAGTTGAAACTTGACTACAAAGAGGAATTTTTGTGGGGAGGTGACAAGGAAAAAAGGAGAGTTTGAATAAGGTTAGTTGGGAGAAGGTTTGTAGACCCTTGGACTTTGGAGGGTTGGGTGTGAGAGACCGGGGCTAAATAATTTAGCTTTACTTGCCAAAATGGCTTGGAGAATTTACGTGACGGTAACTCGAGGTCACTAAGTTACTAAAAGCCAAGTATCACCACGATGCGATTTTTGGACATGTGCTCAAAAGGATAAATGCTCGGTAAGTTGGAGGAGTATCCCGAAGGAAGAATCTTGTGAAATCTTGCCTTAGGTGGAGTATTGGAAATGGAGAGAACGTGAGTTTATGGAATGACCCATGGGTTACGAACCTTCCTCTCGTGATTGCGATGTTTTAATCATAACTTACCCGATTTGAAGGTTAGGGATATCGTGCTTATTTGAAGAAAGGACATGGGACTTGACTTCCATAGATAGGTTTATTACGGCGGTGGTTGAGAATATAAAGGCCATATCAATTGGTAGTATGAGTAGTGATGACTTGTTTGGTCTTATGGTAAAAGCTGGTGAGGTAAGCTGTAAAGAGAGGCTTATCAATTTCTCATCTCTAATAAGTTGGGTGAAACGGCACCTAATCTTGATTGGAGGTTCTGTGGAGACTTAAGCGCCCACATAAAATTAAATTTTTCTTGTGGCTTTTGTGCCAAACGATGAATCTTAACGAATCTCCCTCTGCGCAAACATGTTAGCCTTCATCCTGGTTGTAGTCTTTGTAATAAGGACTTTGAAACTACTTACCATCATGTTTTTGGATGCGATTCGGTTGGACCTATATGGAAGAAGATTAGGAAGCTGGATTGGTTTCCGGCCTAATACGATTATATGAATCCACCACTTTAAAGAACTATTGCGGGTTTTGCGGGGAAGATAGGTGGCGTGGATTGGCGGGGATATTTTGCCTTTCATTCTATGGCACATTTGGATTGGCGGAATGATTTGGTTTTCAACAAGAAGGTGTTCCTTCCTTCTAAGATTATTGCAAGAGCCATAAAAAGCTCGGGAGTATCTCGGTGCGTGCGGCGGACTTGGAAATCGTGTAAGCAAGAGCGTGGAGATTCTTGTTCCATGGCTATTCCGAAACAAGGATACGACAAACTAAATTGTGATGGAGCCTCAAATATTGTCAAGGATGCGAGGTGTTGGCGGAGTGATAGAGGAGATAATGGTGTCTTCCAAGCGTGTTTTGCAAAACATATCTACAAGAATGATAACAACGTAGGCTGAGGTGTGGGCTATAAGAGATGGATTAATGTTGGCGAAAAACATTGGTGTAAGGAGAATTGAGGTAGAAGCGAGATTCTACTTATACGGTTCAATTATGCAAGCAAGAGCGGCACCTTGGTTCATGAGAGGACCGATCAAGGATATTGAAGATCTAATGCGAAGTTTCGATGATGTTGTCATAGCTCAACGTTATAGAGAAGCTAATGCGATTCTGAACTACCTTGCAAAAGCGAGTGCGGCAAGGAAATTGAGGGGATATGGTTCTCACAACCTCCCCATGAAATTATTCGTCATCTCGCGATGATTATAGAGGAAGAGCAGATGTGAGAAATGTCAGGATAGTTAGTTAGTCTTGTGTTCGTGTGTTGCTTATCAAAAAAAAAAAAAAAAAAAAAAAAAAAAGAAAGCAAAATATCTTTTTTTTTTTTAAGATATGAAGAAGAAGAGATCAGATATGACGAAGTGGGTCAAAGATTGAGACTGATTAGACAGAGAGGAGGAAATAATCAGCACGCTCTATGGAACGACACGTGTTAATGAATTTCATTTGTAGTCTCCTTGGTGATGGAATTGACGTACCGCTGCTGTGTTTCTTATACTGAAAGTAGGTTGACGCATGCTCTCTTTTTCTTGAATCTGGTTTTGGGACCTGTAATTGTTTTTGCGTCATGGAATGGGTTATCTAAATCAAGAAAATCTCTATGCCAATACGTGTGCCTTTATTTTGATTTTGGCGCTAGAGCGTATAAGAAAACGATCACAGAAGAAAGACCAAACTTCTGATAAAAAAAAAACAAGAAAGACCAAGCTCGATTTAATATTACTTATAAGAAAGTCTAATTAATATTATTGTTCAAGTCCTAAGCTGCCCCAGAGATAAGATACATAGATGAAGTCTACGTTTGGTACCCTATAATCAACTATCATGCGAGCTTAAACCATTTAATCAAGAGATCTTAATGAAACAATATTTTAAAAAGACACTGAGTATTTGATTTCACAATGTTCAGTTGATTGAAGGACCTAAAATAGAGAACATACATATCAAATTTTAATATCACGAGCATAACTACCCAACTCATAAACGAGCAATAGTCAAGAAATTTGAGCTAGCGCCAAAAATTTATCCAGGCCGGGAAACCTATCACTCTTTGGAAATTTGGAATACAAATATTTGAATATTAGTGGTGAAAAACTTGGCAAGCTAACTGTGGTTAAACCCACAGTTTGTTGGCATTAAAAACTGACAAATGCTTGGTTACAGGGCTGCCAGATTAAAAAATTTTCCTCAAACTAGCTAGTTGTCCACCAGGCCATGTTTTCCGAATATTCTTCTAAAAACACCAACGTTCAAATACACTGGGAAGTTTGTTAAAAACTGCTTTTAACTGGATTTTTTTGGTGACGGTGGGGGAGAGGAACAATGAATGAAAGAACATGGTTCATGGTAGTGGCGAGGGTTTTGTAAAAATATAGTAATAATAAATAGGCTCTGAGCATTTGCTTATCACCGGTAACAACTTAATGAGATTAAGTCATTGTTCATGGAGGTGAACTTTTTTTGCAGGGCTACCGATATGTTGAATCAATAACGGACATTTTTTTATAAGAAAGAGGGGAAAGAAGAGCTGCATAAGAGCAGTTCCTATGGCAATGGTCAAACTCAAACATTTGTTTAGTCACGGGGATAGCTAAACTGGGTTTTTCACTATGATAAAGCGTAGGGCGTTGGACCACTAGACGCGCGGACCGAAAGACACACTCGGGCGTTGGAAGACAAAGCTCGGCGTTCGTAGACTTTGCGTGGGCGTTCGGTGTCCTAACTCGGGCGTTAGACACAAGGTTCTAACGGTCGACTCTCTAACGCCTATATTTCCAACGGTCGAATTTCAACACTATAAATTCGTTCTATTGATTTCATTTTCAGTCACACCACTTCCATTTTCTTCTTTTAAAACTCTTCTAAATCAAAATTTTCTAATACAATATGAACATAGCGAGAAGAGCGGTGATTAGTATAAAGAAGAAAAGAGATCGAAAAAAAATGAATCGACACTGTTGCCTCACACGGGTGTAGATTTTTCTCGAAATCGAGAAGAAGAGTTTGCTAACCCAAATATAGTTCTTTGCTCCATCATTAGTCCCGGGTCATGTGTTGGGGCATCATGAGCGATCCGAGGATTATTATGTCACGAGAGGTGGATTTTCATAATTAAATGTTGTTTATGTTGGTCTACCGGTTGCAGTCCGAGAAAGGGTTGACAGATATCCTTGGCGTACGCTTTATAGAATAAACCCTATAAAATATAACAAAAAATTCCTAAAACAATAGTACAAAGGTAGTGGATGACGACGCACACATTCCATTTTATGGATTTCGAAATTGGTAAGTTTTTTTTAACTTAACTTAAATTAAATTTTTTAAATAATTATTAAATAATCAAAAGAATTAATCATAGTTGATATTATACTTGTAATAGGAAATATTCACCTTGATTTGTTTTTTATTGTTGGGATTCCAAGTGGAATGGGAGACCGTCACCATTCAACTAAGGCAGAATGGATGTCAAATAGTAGATGTGCGGTCTTGAAGATTTTCCTAACCAAACCGAGAAACCCAGAACATGTAGATGACTATCCTGAACTCAAAAGGATGTTTAGGTACTTCTGTTGCTCATATTGGTTGGCTTGAAGTGTTAGAAGATCTCAACAAAGCACCAAATTATGGTGGGGATCTACAATTTTAGCGAGAATTGTAGTGTGCGCTGGATAAAGCGTCCATGGCGAACCAAACTTCACTAGTTTCTGGATCATCACAGAGGTAAATATCAAAATTATTATTTTTAATTTATTATTATTACTAAATAAAATTATGGAGTAATTTAGTATTGGTGGTATACCTACTTAGTGTTGGTAAACCAATCCTAAAAGACGGGACAATTATATTTCCAATGTTGCGACATGTATATGAAGAACAACTTAGAGAAGAACACGGCAGCGATGTCTTGGGTTCGATTTTGTTTACGAGGTTATATCGAGATGACTCGGAGCCACAACAACGTAGTTGTTCACCCATATGTTTATTTACCTCAGTATAATGATGATGTTGAAGTAAGTATTCTTGATTATTCTATGCGTAGAGTTGTTTTTTACAATCGAGAATCACAAGAGGGGTTCGGTATGGGAGAAAGAGTACGATACCAAATACAAAGTATATTTGCAATTGCAATTAACATACAACAGATGCAAACCTACGCATCAGATTTTATCGGGTGAGAATAACTTAGGTTGGGAGAGGTATGAACTAAATACAAGGTTGAATATTAGTGAAGCGCAGTATGTCAGCCCCAGTACCCCGATCAATTCGAAGCCTATGATTGGGACACAAAACATGCAGCGTCCTATGGGGTTGATTTCCCAGGGTTATCAAACATGTACCATAAACCAAATATTGTTCCTAGCCAACCACCTCCAGAAGAGCCAAGCTTTATGACTTATCCCAGGATGGGTGCAAGTTCTTCATCATCCTCGTCAAATATGCGAGAAATTCGTTTGGAGGTGCCAAAGTATTACTTCACAAGGTGAGCCAACCACGATCCGTTGTTATCCTTACTGCAATGTCTTTGCCGGTGAGGAAGAGTTGTGGATTCAACTCAACGATTTGCATTGGAGGAATCGGCAAGCCAAGTGTTTGCATTTGGAGCGACTACGAAAATGGGGACATACCTGATGTTTGGATTGACTCAAGCGCTTTGTAAGTCCAGCGCAAATGATGATGGGCGGCGGTCACATTCTTCCAATTCCCACAGGAGCAACGAGATCATTGCAGAAAGTGAAGAAACCGTGAGATCATGGCAAGGTATTGAAGAAAGCTTGATGGTGCGAGAAACCATGCACCATACTACTTCACCACAAATTGTGCTTGTATCTCAACCTCGAGCATTTCGGCTTGAACTGGCGCATTTCATCATCATTCTCGCCTCTACAACCCAAATGTGCCCTACAACCCAAATGAATGCTACACACCAACACCACAACAACAAACCTCTTATATGTTTGGAGGACCAAGTACGAGTGATTTCCAATCGCCTAATTTTGTTGACCAGTCCTATCGGGTCTATCCCAGTGTCTAGGTCGGCCGGGTCTATCAACATTTGAAATTTACATACTATGTTGGCTTTGGCTGATTTCCCAGGAGTCAATCCCCGGGGACTTTACGAATTATTGACTCAGAAAATAACAATGGGGAGCTAGATATGAGCAACGTTAGAGATTATTATAATTTTTAATTGCGGTACATTTGTAGTTTTAGTTTTAAAAGTACGACGGTCTTAATTAAAAAAAATCACATATGTTTAAAAGTAAAAGTGTTTTACATTGGCTTCACTAAATTACGACGGACTACATTACATTAGCTTCACTAATGAGAATAAGTACTAGGTGGAATAACAACTACAAAGAAGGGGTTGAAACTGTTCAACACCTTAAGGATTTCTTAACATATTTTGAAAGGAAAAGACACATTTTTCCATCTTCGCCATTCAACCAAAGATCTTGTTACCATCTCAGCATCAGTTTTACCTCTCAGTCGATATCGATTTACTTGTATGGTTAAAGCTACAAACTCACTTACTTCTTTCTTAATTGTACCAAAGCGATGTTCTATGTCGCATATAGAGCGATGACTCAGTTGCGAGTGTCATCTGCGAGAACCCCATCGTGAATAACGCCCAAAAATTCACCCATGGATAGTTTGTAGGAATCAAGCTAAGTAGATAAAAAGATAGTTTACCAAATAGATTCTTCTTCTTCTTTAGCATACGAAACTCATGGGAACTAACAGGGCTTAGACATGTTCAATCAAGAATTGAGAGTGAAGAGAAGAATATGTAGAATGTGCGAATTTAGAGTTGAAATGAGGAGTATTTATAGAATTCAAAAAATGTAGCCGTTGGATCACAAGATTTTCAGCCAGATTGATTGAGCCGTTAGCGCCATTGGGACAAGCGTTGGCGCTTTTAATGCTGGGCGGCGGTTTAAGTGAAAACGCGTTGGATGTTTAAACGCTAGCGTTTTTCCTTCGGGCCTTGAGCGTTGGTAGCAATGGCGCCGTCTTTACCAAAGCGCGTCTTTGGATGTTCCACTTCGATGTTCAAAGCAATTTTTGATTTGAACATCCATTTTCATGTTTGTTCATTCCATAGTGGGAGCAAAATGAACAAACTACGATTTTGTTCATTCCAGGAATTGCCCTAAGCTGCCTTACATGGTTTGAGCAGTGGCGACTAGCAAATTCCCGATTCTCCCAGTTCAAAACATTGTTATCCAAGTCGAATTAACGGTTACATGAACATTGTTTAGATTTCCTATTGGACTAGAAATTAAATTGCCAGAAATAAGTATAAAAAGACCAGTTATATTGGTTTGGCCACATGAGCTCCAATTAGTATTGCAGTTTGCGCTCAGCATAGCTAGGTTTTCCCTACCATTGATTGTGCTCCAGGTGCCAATTTCAAAGACTTCCTTTCCATCATTGTTCAGAGTGAATCTTTCTCCAATCTTCGCAGCATGCAGACTTCTGATTAGCTTTATTAGTTGGCTAGAATTTGATTCAAATTCCATCTTGCTTCCAATAACGGACATTTTTTCTTTCTCTACAAACACAAATGTTTAGTGATGTTTTTCTTGAAACAATGGACCATGTATATGTTCACTTTAAATGTCATAATATCATCCACACCCCAAATTTTTTAACTGAGCAGTTCTAAGAGCAAACTCTGGATTTTTTTTCGTGCGTTTTATTTATTTAATTGTTTTAATGTGGCTCGATCAAACATGTCATGAATTATTACTAGGTCTCGTATTTCAAATCAATATTGCAATGCAATTTCTCCTGATTGATTAAAAATGACTGAACTTTAGATACGTAAAACATAGTGTCCCGCAGTATTAGAATCTAATCCCTTCTAATTAATCTAATCTTATCTCTTCGGAATCTTATTAAACTATTGTACTGTACCAAGAGTCTTAGAGTAGCTTTGGGTCAATGAGTGACGTACGTGGAGTACGAATATGACCGACTCTGTAATACTTTTTTTTTTTTCGGAAAATGGGTCATTTGTCCAAAAAAATTTAAAACACGGTTCAAATGAATGATAAAAAAATTTTATGGGTGAAATGGATACAAAAAAATAGCGAGGATAAACGGATTATCCCCGCTTAAAAAAAAATAGCGAGAATGGCTGGATCATCAGTATGTAAATTAAAAATAAGAAAAAGTATTTGAAAATGGGCGGGATGAAGCGGATTTACATCCCCATTTTAAATTTTTGTCGTTCATGATGTCAAAAATCTATTTGTCCTTTTCACCCAGGAAATTTTAATTTTGGTCTTTTTAACCAATTTTGTGTTTTTTTTTTTGAAACCAAACTCTGCATCTGCAGTACTCGAATACAAATACCAGCTGTGATAATATTCTCGTATAAATTTTGAGCTCAACTTATTATGATGGCAAGAAATCCTAATTATATTTTTCTTTCAAGTACTTCTTAGTTCACTTTTTCGTTCAAACGTGTTTGATTCCAAGCCCAAACGAGGGAGGAGGAAGACATATGACCTCATCAATAGTGATAAGATCCAATTGTATCACCAAATGATGTGTCTGGGCTTTTGCATGATATACATGCACCAACCAGTCTAAGTTCAACTTGGGAGGACCATATTCCCTCAACAACAACAAAAAAACCAACAATTATCAAGAACCCTGTCATAGGGGCTGTAAATCTTTGGTATTGGGGTTCACATAATACCAATATATCCTAAAAGTGGCCAAGGGAGAGGCCTAATTAATGTTAAAGATTAGATTTACCTTTAATTAATTTTATCACCTAAGATCAAAATTAATTCAAAATTCAAAACTCAACTTATTTCAACAACCTCTTTCTCTCTTATTCTTCACAAAATCAAACAACAAATCGATGATAAAAAAGAGTTTCAAATTTTTTGATCAAATCTTCTTCGATTATCAGAAATGTTCCTTAAGGTTAATTTTCAAGATAACTAGATCAGGACGATTTGGATTGAATCCACCATCTACTTGTTATAATTATAATGTTTACGAAGGTGTTGAATCACAAAATTAAGATTCGGTGAAGGAATCTTTCCGAATGAATCTATCCAAATACTAGCAAATCCTCCACGATGCTAAGAATCGAAAACCCATCATTTATTTTTTACGTTTAATTAGATTAGTTTAATAGGTAATATTGATGAATTTAGGGCTTAGGAGTTCTAGGCTACCTAGTCGTACACAGTGGCGGAACTGGAAATGTTCTTTACCCCTGGCTTGGCCATCTTCTTTCCCCTAGCTTAAGCATAAGAATTACACATAATTTTTCGGCCAATTAAAACTAGGCAGCAAAAAAATGACTTTTGGGGATTTTAGGGGTGGCTCCAGCCAGGGGAAGCCTGGATATATTCTTATCGCAAACATTTTGCTTCGTAGACATTTACTTCCCGAAAAATTCTCAACGCAAACATTTCTATCGCATATGTTTTCTTTGCAAAATTTTCCTCACAAATGTTTTCATCAGAAGTATCTTCCTCGCGTACATTTACTTCGTAAACATTATCTTCACGAACATTTTATCATCTTTGTTCGAACAACAACTCGAAGTTCCATCATCGCACCTATATTTTATGAGTTACGAAAGCCCAGTTCGACCAAGCCCGCTAAGATTCATAAATCAGACTATTACAACCTCAACTTAGCCAGCGCCATTTCTCGTGCGAGATTGGAATCATCAGCAAATCACAAATAAGCTACCACTTCCCTTGAACATATAATTTTTACTTACAACATATAATATTTTACTTACAACATATATATATTTTTTTTTTTTGGTTAACTACAATGCGATATAATGTTGGAACAATTGCTGAAAATATCCTGCAAAACAATCATAAAACCAAATAAACAAAAATGTTATGGGTAGTCATGACAGTGTCGCTCTCTTTAAGAAGTTTGACTCTGCTTAAGAGGGTGCAAGCGGTTCTTCCATATCGCATCGTCCCCAGGGATAAAGCAGTAGGGTAAATTCTCTTTCACAATCACTCTTGCACTTGAAGGTATGTGATACTTTTATACATTCTTGCTCATAATCAAATTTGTAGAAAACAAGTGATAATCATACACTAGTTTTCTTTCTCACAAAAAAATCTTATTGTTCTTTGAAAACTCCAAAAAAATTAAGGAAAAAACTTTCATTCGTTTTTTTCCAACCAAAAATCTGATTTTGTATTCAAAAGTTTGATTGACTTTAATGGAAACATTAATATGATTTAATAAAAATCGTTTACTCTTCTAATATGAAACGATAAGGAATTTATAGCATAAAATAAATTTCTTTAAGAAGACTATTTAAAGACAATTTAATAGAAATAATAAATGGAAATACATTTTTCTGTTTTAAAACATATATTTCCAACAATCCCCCACTTATATTTTTAAAAAATCGAGCAAGATCTATATAGTGATGTGCATAAGTAAAAGGTATCTTTCGATTTTGAACCTTTACATAGTCTTAGACTAGTAAAAATCGACCATAGAGTGAACGTAAGTCTTTGAAATCTAGGAGATAAGAAGATTGTCTAACACACACAAAACTATATACTAGTGTAAATTCTAAAGCTAGCACATTATGGCTATGTGCTTGAATACTGGTTTAATGAATGATCTAGAGAACGGCCCATATTCTCATAGAAAGCGGCCACACTTTCACATCCATATAGGTGAGTCTATCAATAGTACTCCTATAGCTAATTACCCCACTCTAAATATAGGTATAGACATCATTAATTGTTTTAGAAATAAAAATTCAACCTTAACTCACTTTTAGCATATCATGCGTGAAATGAATTCTCAAAGCATGATTCGTGTGTCTACATATTATCCATGACTTAGCCTCATTTGAACCTACATTTTGGGATCTCCATTCATAGGTAGGGATTACCTTTTGATCTCGATATTATTTTCTTCTTATCTTCTTCTTCCTCTACCACCACCTTAGATCTAGATCTACTTTACATTTCTAGAACTTATATTTACATTTTTAAGGATGAATGTTATAGGATTTGATAAACTCTAGGATTTGATATTTGGGTGTAGTTGTGGGTAGTTGTAGGATTTCTGTGACTACATCAACTCTTCTCATAGATCGCACCCTACGACACTCTAGTATTACCCGGTGGAATCATTCAAACACTTGATACCAAAACAAAAACTATTTTCTTCATCTCACCACCTTCAACTCCACCCTTCCACTTGCCTTTCCACCACCACTACTCGGGGGAATATGACGGGTTTCGCCTTCTTCTCTTCTGTGTATGCGGTACAAAGTGGGTTATTACTGCGATAAAGGTAAGAACAACTTTTTCTTCCTCTTTTTCTTCTATTGTTTCTAGTTCTACTGATTTGTTAAATAACTTATTTTGTAGGGTTTTCATTTGCATGCATTATGCTCACTATTTCTTAAGTGAGTTGTGTGTTTTTGTATTTTGATTTTGTATTTCTCATAGAAATCAAGACTTAAGTTTTGATCAGTAACATTGACAAACAAGCTTGAGATAGAAAGGCTTTGGAGTTCGGCCAGAAGTGCTCTAACATGGAGAAGCAAGAAACAGAACGTGGTAGAAAACCTTTATTGAAGTTTGAATTGGGGGCTATAGCTCTTGTAATATGTGATCTAATTTCGCTTAATAGAATCATTGAAGAACTATCTATACCTATGTGTGTAAAACGATGAAGTTGTATTGCAACAACAAGGCAGCTATAAACATTGAGCAAAATCCAGTGCAACATGATAGAACCAATCACATATAAATTGATAGGCATTTCATAAAGGAGAAGCTTCAGGAAGGAACAATTTGTATTCCATTCATGTCCACTTCCAGGCAAACTGCAGACATACTTACAAAGGGTTTATACAAACCTGTTTTTGAGTTCATAGTAAGCAAGTTACACATGATTGATATCTATGCACCAACTTGAGGGGGAGTGGAATTGGTAGGATTTAGTCTTTTAAATCTAGTCTAAGTTTGTTAGCTATTTTCTTAGTTTTAGGAAGTAATTCTGATGTGTTAGGTCTCTTGTTATCTATTTAATGTTTAACCTTGTTCTACTGAATTATCAATAAATAAATGATAGAAAACATTTTCTTGGAAACC
Source organism: Papaver armeniacum (assembly GCA_023531295.1). Taxonomy (NCBI): domain Eukaryota; kingdom Viridiplantae; phylum Streptophyta; class Magnoliopsida; order Ranunculales; family Papaveraceae; genus Papaver; species Papaver armeniacum. Next base: position 109,142 of record JAJJWW010015194.1, read on the forward strand.
AAGTTATAAAATATAGTACTTTCCATACATCAAAGTTTAAGATGAAGAGATTTTTGTAACCATATTACAAGTTCGTTTTGCTTCAAAATGGATTTTTTATTTTTTTTTGTGCACAACTTAATACGAATATCTTCATACTCATTTGATTTCATTTGTCAATTTTCGATGTGATAATTGTGATGTATGTGAATTGTTTTATTACAAATTTTGTATATGCATAAATATATTAACAAAAATAATCCTTGTTTAAATAGTTTTTATATATATTTAGATACATTTTTGTGTTTCCTATGCATATGCATGAATATGCTCAAATACACATACGAAAAACTTTCTTTCCATATAAGAATAGCCTCCATAAAAAATATTTTTTTGTGGTCTCTAGGATATTCTTATACGAGATTTTTCTTTGTACTTTGATGTTGGTATGGTACAATAGATTTACTTGCAAAATAATGGTTAAGGACCCAAGATTATTTGTTGGATTTGAATTGGACACAAATGTTACTAATTCATACGGCCTCTAGAGTCTTTTTGCTAGAAGACAATGTAAGTATGATCCAAAATGAGTTAGTATTGAACAAATGCCCTTCGGACTAGTTAAATTATGATGGACCCTTTCTTGGATTTGTGTTAAATTTTGGGGATATCTCCACGAGCGAATTATTAGTATGGCCAGGAAATGGATCATCATAGTGAATGAGTTAGTAATGACCTTCTCGTGCTTTTTACTTTCCGGGGGCTTTCATCGGCATCAATATTGGAGATTGAGATATCCGAATCCACTGGGAGTAGTGCAGCTGCTCCAGGCGCATCACATCCGAAATGTGCGGCTCCTGAATGCGGATAAAGAGATGCTCCTTGCACTGGCGAATACCAGGATAAGTGTTACAATTACTGTAACCAATGAAGAACTTTACCAAGATCTCCTCTTGTTTGATAGTTTTATTTTCTTGTTATTTTCTCTTCAAAGCTATTTGACCTCTCTGTAACGTTTTAGGGCGTGTATTAGGATACATAGTCAGTCAGTTGACTATTGTTATTGTAATGCACGTCTGTGCAAGTCACGTGTCTCCTATAAATACTTGTGTCATGTATCCTTAGCAAACACCTACAGTAGAACCTCTATATAAGAATATCTTAGGGATCACAAGAAATTATTCTTATATGGGGGTTATTCTGATATAAAGGTCTACCTTGAAACTATCAATAAAAATTTGTTATATATGTATCGAGGAGAAAACATAATTACGCACAACAAACATCACAATGTACCTAGTCAATACAAATATTAGTTAAATTTTGTTTAGTTTCACATGTAGGATACGGAAGTTAAATATAGGAAGTTTGCTATGCAACACAATGTACCTAGATAATACCTAGGATAACATAAATTTTGTTTGTTTAGTTTCACATGTATTAGTCAAATATACGAAGTTTTCTATGTAACACAATCCACACAAAATTCAACAATGATATTGAAAATTGACAAATAAAATCATATGATCAAAGATATTTGAATAAGTCATACAAAAAAAAAAATCACATCCGCTAAAAAGTAAAAAAATAATAAATCAAATTGGTCAAAATAATCTTTTCGTCTTAAACTTTGATGTACGAGATGACCTATATTATCTATATAATATTGCGAATTATTCTTATGTTGAGGTAAGTTCTTTAACACGGGACCGAAAAATTTTATGAATTATTCCAATATGGAGTTTATTCTTAAATATAACTGGCCCAAATCGGGGCCAGAAATTTTTATCCATATATGGAGGTTATTCCTATATGGAGTATTCTTATATAGAGTTTCTACTGTAATAATATTTCTTTAATAGATTTTCATATACCTTTTGTAAGCTTTCTACAGCTTTCTCATAGTATCAGTCGGGAAATTATTTTTATTTTCTGATCCTACTTTTTATCTCATCTTCGTATACAGTATTCTAAAATCTCTTTGATGGATAATCAACTGTTAACTTTCGCTGCATCATCAACATCATCATCATCCACATCATCAAAAGGTCACAAGAAGAAGAAACAAAATTACGATATTGAAGAAGCAACTTAGTTGTTATGATCAAAAACTTGGGTTTGCTACAGATGATGAATTCTATTTGATAGAGAACAATATCAACATCAATTTTATCTTCCGTTGTTAAAAGCGTTACTTCTAGGTTTTCCAATTATTGGGTTTACAAGTTTACGATCAGTTCTTTACAAAGTTATGGTTCTTCGGTTTAAATCTTGTCGGTTCAAGGCAATTTGGGATAGAAAGGTCTTTAATTCGAAATTTCAAGGCGATTGCAAGATATATGAGATTCTAAGTTTTGGGATGAGTTACAAAATTTTGTGAATTTTTTTTCAAGAACACAAAGTTGGGATATTGTTGAATTGGTCTTGCCGGAAAAATTATTTACAGTGTAGCTTTAATGTATTTACACCGGGGATGTGAGCGGCTAATCCATAGAGAACTCACAACCGAGTAATATTATTGGAACTACAATTACCAACAACAATTTGAAAAAGCGGGGTCTAACAACCACATCCAATATTTCGCTTAGCAATCGCATGGACTAACTCAATATAATTTTAAGAGAATCAACTAGAAAGTTAGACTCAATCTTAAGAAAAGTATATCAAAGAGTTATTTCTCAATTTCTCAATTGTCTGCAATCAAACAAATAGGAATTTGCGAGCACGATTGAATATAAGAAATAACTTGGACGGGTATCAAAAACCAATATCCAAGTGTCAATCAATTTAATCAACAACCAAAGGTTGGATTTAAAATTAGTTGAACTTAAAACATGACTTGTGATATCTCAATTATATAAACAAATATAATGTGGAAAATAAATAACCCAGACACCGGAAATTTTGTTAACGAGAAAACGCAAATGCGAAAAACCCTGAGACCTAGTTGATTTGAACACCACCTTTGTATATGAAGCCTCTACATACACTAGCCCACTTCAAGTTAACTTAGGAATAGAATGTGGTTGATCCCTAACCAATCTCACACTAATCAAGGTACGATTTGCGCTCCTTATGTCTGAAGCCAAGAAGGATTCTACGCACTTGATTTCCTTAGTTGATCTCACCCGCAACTAAGAGTTGCTACGACCCAAAGTCGAAGACTTGATAAACCAATCTTCTCACAGAAAAGTCTATTGTATAGATAAATTTGTCTCCCACAGATAAACCTATGAGTTTTGTTCCATCTTTTGAAAAATCAAGGTGAGCAGGGACCAATTGATATCTGGGACATATATTCTCAAGAAAATCCTAGAAATATCAATCACCTCACAATAATCTTAATCATATGGTAGCGAAACAAGATATTGTGGAATCACAAACGATGAGACAAAGATGTTTGTGACTAATTTTTATCTTGCCTATTGGAGATTAAATCTCGAGCAAATCTTAGAGAAGATAGTACTCAATCACAATAGAAAACGACAAGATCGAACATGCAAATACTGAGAAAATAGTTGGGCCTAGCTTCACAATCCCAATGAAGTCTTAGTCATTAACCTACAGGGTTTCGTGAAACACCTAAGATTAAAGGAGAATCGACTCTAGTTGCAACTAGTATTACACGGGAGGTGTGGGGATTAGGTTTCCCAGTTGCTAGAGTTTTCTTTTATATAGTCTTCAAATCATGGTTTGCAATCAATGTTACCTTGGTAACAAAGTATTCAATATTCACCGTTAGATGAAAACCTGATTAGACTCAAGCTAATATCTTTTCAGTTAGATCGAACTTAGCTTGTTACACACAAATGAAAAGTGACTTCATTTAGATATGAGTAAGCGTACCTAAACGTGTGCATATGTGTTGGCCCAACAATAGTTGAACTTAGAAGTTATACATATGAACACTTTCATATCAACCTTATTCATTTTAACCATAACTAGTTCAAATGACTCAAATGAAACTAGTTTTAAGAGTTGTTTAATTGTTTATATTCTCATAGAAGTATACAAGACACAATTGAAGCAAAATCGATTTTGATTTCCACTCGAATCAAGTCATGAACATTATAGCTACGGTTTGAAAAGATTGCATTCCTTACCTTATTATATAAATGTATTAGTTCATGAAAAAACGATTTTAAAACATAACCCACTCAAGTATCAGCATTACGTACGCATACCTAAACGGCTAGGACTAAGTTTGGGTTCGCTAAGATCTGCGAACTTCATTATGCATACCACAAACTCGGTTAAAGTCCGAACTTGAATCTCACGCCGTCACGTGTCTTTATGTCGTACATGGTTCCCGGACCTTGACTAAACCAAGCGATCTGTCATACGGGTATGCATATTATGGTTCCTGGACTTGGATCACATATGCAAGTACATACTATGCTTAAGTCAATTTTTCTAAACTCTTTGTTCAACCATTGAAACATTCTCAAGGCGACAATAGTCGTCTCACACAAACTATAATCTTCAAAGCAATTTTCAAGTTATCGAATAATCAAAACGAAACATTAGAATCTACATCAAATGCTTGTCTCACACAAATCATGTAAGATGTTACAGTAGATTGTCATATGATCATGTTTTGACTTTCATCAAGAATATAAGATGAACTTGGTTAAAGTGAAAGCTTACCAACACATATTTCGAGAAATATGTAAGCGAGTTAAACTCAACTCGAAATATCAAATGTGTATAATTGAAGTTTATATAGCTATACGACTTTTGTCTCAAATAGGAGATAGAGTAGATAGACTTTTGAGTCATAAATGAGTTCAAGCCTCCATATACCTTTTGTTGAAAAAGTTCCACAAGCTCCCCTTAGTAGTTCTTCGTCTTCATTCGATGAATTCCGTGAAGTCTAATGCTCAACTACACTTTCTATCGTAATCCGAGACTTAGCTATAAGTAGAATAGCCATCAAGACTTATAGTTTTGACAACTAAACTTGACAACAAGCTTGAGATAACAACGCTTGCGAATTCGACTGAGCAGTGCTCTAACAACAACATCAACATCAACTTCAACTTCATCTCAATAGGGTGAACTAATCAGCCATGACATTGTCAACTTAATCATAAATTCAACAACAATAGCAACTTCTGCGTAATATCAATATTAATATGGGTAATAACTTCTTAAATATTTTCCCCATTTGTTCATTGTTATTTATTTTGTGTGTGTGTTTAGCATAGGAAGTAAGAATTTTAAATATCTAAATGGTCCTAAAAATATTGCAATAACCAGTTATATGACTTGTTACTTCAAAGAAAGTCATATCGATACCTTAACATATCTGGTCTTACAAACATCAGTTTCTAAATATCAGTTTGTGTATCTTAACCAACAGAGAACACCAAAAACAATTTGAGTCTCTTAACCAACAGAGATCACAAAACAAATGCCGAAACAATTATATCATTGTTATTCAACTTGTATTCTTCTAGTTATAATATTTCATAAAAAAATGTCCAATAATTACGACTTTTCCTACTACTAGTTAGTTATTCTGCGAAGATGTTTGTACTACAACAAGTTACGATCGTGCTTCTACAATATCGACTTCTACATCACTAGTACTTCTCATGCAACATCGATTAATAGACATATTTTTATGATTGTCCTTATACTTCAAGATTCTATGGCGCTGTTCTTCATCAACTGATGCTTCTATTGCTGCTTCCAGTGATGCTACAAATTTTACATATTGCTGCTAAAGTCTATTTTATTTTGTTTGTTACTTTATATGAGTTTAGTTATGAAGACTTTGGAGTTCTAGTGGTGTTGTTAATACTTCTCTTTCCATTGGTGCTTCAATTTTATCAACTGGTGTGGTTGTTACTTCATCGAATTGTGTTACATTTATTACTACTGTCCTGGTACAATTCATGTTGTTTTTTCTCATTCTACAAAATTTGTAAGTCTGTTTACTTCAGCTGCTCCGCTACTTTTGATGCTTTTGTAACTACTGGGCTTGTTGCTGCAATATTCGTTGTTCATTTGATTTTTCTTCTCTCTTGAATGTTGTTTAGGGGAATGATTGATATATTTTTTTCTTATGCCAAACTGACTAGTGTAAGGTGTGTGGTCAGTTTGGGGGAGTGTTAGTTTTATTTTACTGTTCTTTTCTCTTCAAGTTGTTTCAGCCTCTGCCTATAACGTTTTAGGGTGGTGTATTAGGATACATAGTCAGTCAGTTGACTATTGTTATTGTAGTGCACGTCTGTGCAAGTCATGTATCTCCTATAAATACTTGTGTCATGTTTCTTTAACAAAAACCTAATAATATTTCTTTAATTGATTTTCATATACCTGTTGTAAGCTTTCTACAACTTTCTCGGAGATGTCATTCGGACTAGAGTGGGAACTTAGTACAAGATTTTCCTTCAAAGTTCTAGATGAAGAAGAGACAAACGATGGCCAATATGGCGATATTTTGATGGAAAACCGAACATACGGGATGCCAAACATATAGGATAACTGACATGGTCTCACTCTTTCTTCTTATAAATGTGAGACCAATGTCAACTGACTTGGTTCCAACATATTTTTTTCGGCATTTTCCTTGGTGAGTCAAACTCAATAACTAATTATTTTCCTTCGGTTTTATGAAGTAAATTTTCTTCGGTTTCGAAGAAACTTCAAACGTTCTCGCATTAAGAAAAAGAAGTATCCCAAGAGATGTGTATATATACCATATTCTTTTTCCTACGACATAATGTTCTTTAATTGCTCTTGTTATTTTCCGGTTTGCTCGTGATATCCCATATGCTCTTGTTATTTTGCGGAAAAGCAGTAGTTCGGGTGTTAGTGTTTTTGTGATTTTTTTCTTACAATTCTAAAACAAGTTCAGCTGGACCACTATTTTTTTCGTTCTTGATGATATGGAGAGGAATTGTTGATTATTTGGGATAGTATTTTGCAGCCTAGTTACGTAGCACATTATCACGAGGCAGATAAATATGAATGGATTTTTGTTGAGGCTTATGTTTTATTCGACAAGATTCTTACTTCTTTGAGCTTGATTATAAGGGTTTGAACTGTCGGACTTTTGTGACAACTTATTTAACAACTAGCTATACGTGCTTTTTATTGATGATGCCAAGATGGATGATCAAAATCGGGGCAGCGCCAAGATTTCTGAAATGGGGTGTATGAATTTACTTTGGGGTTGCACTTTTTTTTAAGGGTACACATAAGCAGAATTAGACTTGTAAATAACAAAAACAATTCAATTGGGCCTAAATTAGGCTTTGTAGAGGTGCAAGTGAACACCCTTGCAATGGATTGGCTCCACCCTTTGATGACAAGCTTCTTTTTGTTTTTCATTATCTCTGAGGAACTCCCCCTACCATACGGATGCCATCTGCGATTATTCGTTTCTTATGCAACCTCTGAGATATAAATATCTCCATCAAAATGGCCAAAACTTGGTATGCACGAAAATTTAATAATAGCAATTTTAAAAAGTAATTTTAACTCAAGGGACAAAGAAATCACAAGCACGACCACGAAAAGCAGTTGAAAACAGATGCAATATGTATACCTCCGAGAGGGGAAGCAGCTGCTGACAATATATCAACTAGGTTAAGCATTGATGAAGTCCCAGTTTCTCAAAAAATGTAGCCCACATTTTTATTTAACTATAGCGCAAAAAGTTTAAGTTAAAATGAAAAATCAAAATTACCATACATGTCTTAATCTTTTTACTAATAGTCATACTTCTTCCTCAAAAACAAAATATAAACCGTAACTTTTTCTTTTTTAGATCCAAACTAAACTATACTTCAATTTATTTATAATTGTTCTTTCATTATTCTTACAAATTGCCTATTATAAACCTTAATTTATAAATTTCCCTCAAAAAAAATTAAACTCAACTTTTCACCTTTCCTTTAAAATGATGTTATTTTTCTCAAATCACGATTACAATAATATCGATTGAGGTTATATATTCTAGTTATTCCCTTAAAAAGTCTCCACAACAATATTGTTTGTAAGGTAAAAATACTCCTACCTCAAACACGAATTTTGTATGAATGATGATTTTCCGATAATTGATTCGTGGTATTTGGATCTTCGATTTGAATGATGGAGGAAGGGGGGTACTGCAAAAAAACCCTCAGATGCTAAAGTCGATCTTGGATTTTTCACGGGGAGATTTTTGGCTAGAAGATTGCTTACCTTTTTGGTTGTGAAACTCTCCATTTATATGTGCCAATTTAGGTTTAATTTTGTGATTTTATGGCGGACATTGATTGCCATAATCATCTCGCATGCCTCCGGCAATAATCGGCATTGCGTGTCCAGATGCCGCATGTGATAATGTACATGGATGGGCATGGTTGCATGTCTTCAACTTTGCATAATATTGCTGGAATGTTGTAGAAGCAAAGTTCACGGTGGGGGCGCACGAGGGTAGTGAACAAGCAAAATGGGGCGGGAATCGTCGGGGCTACTTTAATTATGACTTAGCAGACCGAAACATAAACAAAAATTCAAAAAACATAAATCGGCGGTTAACCCCAGTGTCATGGGTGCTTGCTCAAATTGGGCCGCGGGCTTATTTGGCCGCCGGGTAGGCCAGCGCTCGGTTGGGACACCGGCTGTAGCCTGGCCGACGTGGCACATGCCACGCCATAATCCTGCTGACATGGTGGCGTCAAGCGGCGTATCATCATCTATCTCAGACGTGGCACACTCACACGTCACCTACATGCGTGACGTCTGGCATCACGTGGCAATTTCTGCCGACGCTGTCAGCTCCGCGTCGGCATCGTCTGCGGCGTGGCACTTTTTGCGGCGTGGCAGCGGTCGTTTCGGTGCGGCGTGGCTTTGCCGTCATCTTGGCGTGGTGCGCGCCCCGCCATCGTCATCTCCCTTTTGGCGTGGCACCTTTGCCATCATCCCAATCTTGACGTGCTTTGTTTCAGCGGCGTGTCATGTTGGTGACGTGTCACCTCGATGACGTGTCAAGGGTTAAGTGGAAAGCTTTGTTGTGAAACTTTTTAGCCCATGGGCTTGTACATGGGGTGTTTGTTAGGCCTAGTTAGCCATTTGGGTATATAGGGAACACCTTAGGCCCGATGAACACTCCTTAGCCACTAGCAAGGGCTTTGGAGGCCTAAGTTAGCCCATTTATTTGTGTAGAATATTAGGGGTACAAACATGGCCCCTATTAATCCATAACTTGTTGTGGGTTAAAGTTGAGGTTCCCCCTCTAATTTTGTATGTTTCGGAGTGTTACATAACTCGCCCCAAGCGTGTTGTTTGGTGTTCTGCAACTTGGTCCCCAAGGATGTGTTGATTGTCTTTGGAGTGTTACACATCTTGCCCCCAAATGGTTGAGGTGACATATAACTCGCCCCCAGTATGTTTTGTGGCATGCTGCTCAATGCTTGTGCAGGGTGCACCTCCCTTGCATTTTGCTCGCGCATGGAGTGAAAAGTTGAGTTTTTACGCTATCTTGAATTGCGCGGGGCCAATTCTGCTATTCAAGATGCGCGAGAGTTTGGGATGTGTACATTTTCACGTGCCACAGTCGAGATGAAAATGTTTGCCACATTTGTTCTTTGCCCCATATGATGGGGATAAATTTGAGATAGGGTAGAAATGCTCGGTACGTGCACTCACCCTATCCACGAGGTGTCGAGACGTTCTTGACGATAGACTTAAAGCTATCTTTGTTTTTGTCATTTTGGGCTGATTGCGGATTCGATCATCCATGTAGCTTATAATTAACACGAACAATATTGATAAAGTATGGAATACCAAAATAATGTTGGACTAGAATATACGAATTGAAATAACAAGATAAATACCTAGTGCTTTGATCACATTTGCCTCGTTAAAACCTTTGAGTGGAAAACCCGGTGGGACAAAACCATCAAAAAGGAAAAAGAGTGCGACACGAGCGGAACAGATTTGAATCTACCTCTAATGATAAAACTTTTTCAAGTGGGCAGATTCCACGGTTTCCACGGCTTCGAATCCTCGCCCGTCGAGACTCCTCAAGTAGTAGGATCCACGAGATCTTTGGTCTATCCACTATGTATGGGACTTCCCGGTTTGCTCCCGAGCTTCCCACAGTTCGGTTCCATTGTCATTTGCTCGGGTTTTCTTCAAGACATATTCCCCTGGTTTGAGCGATAGTTCTCGACCTTGCGATCATATCTTTGACTTGATTTACTCTTTGGTATCGGACCAGCTGCTTTGCAAAAATTTGTTTCTCTTTGTTCTTCCGGCAACTCTTTATCCAAAACCCCGGTATCTTTGTCGTTTTTTCCAGGACTTGACGACACGAGTTTTGGTAGTCTTGAGTTGTACCTCGGTGGGTATGGCGCCTCTGTCCCATACGCCAATGTGAATGGAAAATCCGGTGGATCTTTTCGGGGTTGTTCGATAAGACCATAAGACTCAGGGGAATTCTTGATCCATTTTCCCTTCGCCTTCTCCAGTAGTTTCTTGAGGTTGTCCATAATAACTCGGTTGGTTGCAGCCGCTTTGCCGTTGCTTTGAGCATAGTAAGGAGACGAGAAATTGTGGCGGATATTCGGAGGCCCTTGCAAAAGTCTTTGATTACTCCGAATCGAGCCGCTTCCCATTGTCGATATTATCGCGTCGGGATTAGAACTGCAGACGATATTCTCCCATATGAACCTTTTCACATCATATGCAGTGACGTGTACAGGTGCCACCTTCGACCCACTTGGTGAAATAATCGGTAGCGGCTAGTACGAATCGCGCCTCCGGAGCTTTGGGGGAGCGGCCGACGATGTCAATCCCCACATAGAAAACGGCCCGGGACTAAAAGCTGGATGTAATTCGTTGGCGGAGCCTTTTGAATTGGAGCGTGTTCTTGGCATGGCACACATTTTGCGCATATTCTTTAGCGTCTTTTGCATGTACGGCCGGAAATACCCCAGGTAAGTATCACATGTGCGAGGCTGCGCCCTCAGAATGGCTGCCACAAATCCCCTCATGAGCCTCTGCAAGTATTATTTGTCCTTCCTCGGATGATACGCATCGCAAAAATGGCTCCAAAGCAACGGGTTTGCGGTATAACGACCCTTCGATCATTGAGTATCTCCATGAATTCTTCCTCACCTTTCCGCCGGTTTCTCATCTTCGGGGAAGTTCGCTAGGTTTGTCCAGTCTTGGATGTATGGTTGGCCTTGATCTGTATTGTTTTCAACATTTATTGCTGAATTATCTATCATTGGATTGTCCACATCCATATTGCTGCCGATGTTCTCAGTATCCCCCTGTGTTGATGTAGCTACCATCTCGCCCCCACTAGCGTGTTCGAGAGCCAGAACAAATTGGCTGTCGGAGATGCTGGTAACTCTTGGAAATCTACTACAACAAAGCGGGTGGAATCGGTTTTTATTTTGCGGAAGAAAGATATGCCAAAGCATCTGCATGCTGTTTTCCAACGAAGTGGTCTCGCCCAATAGAGAATTGGTCGAACTCATTTGCTAGCTTTTTCATATGATCCAAATCTGGGGCCATTCTCTCTTCCTTGGCTTTGTAGGTCCCGAAACTGGTTGACCACTAGCATGGAATCAGTGACCGACTTGGCGTTCTTCGCATCTAAGCTGTTTGACAACTTTTAAACCGATTATTGCGACTTCATATTGACTTCATTGTTTGATGCTTGAAAGCCAGCCTGGTCGCTTTCTCGATCATCGAACCTTCGGGAGTAAGGATGACGCATCCAACTCCAGCACCACCCACGTTTGATGACCCATCGTAAATCGGTCCATAATGGTTACGGTGTATCGATCTCCATTGCGGACTCGCCCCTAGTCTGATCAGTGGCCAGCTCGGTGGGTTTGAACAACTCCACTTCTTCGTCGGCAACCATTTCTATATCGTCACGGGGAAAATCTGCGAGCGGTGCGGCCGAGTGCATGTCCTTTCTCTGAGTTACGGTTTCGTACTTGATTTCATACGCCCCAGAAAATTTGACCATATGGCTAGTATTTGGAATCATCAAGCACGCTCCAGGATTCTCTTCGACGGGTATTCCGAGTATACTACGATCGCATCTTCCTTGGAAATAAGGCTTAAGGCGACGAGATGCATGGAAAAGTGCAAGTGCTATCTTCTCAATTTTCTTGTATGTGTTTCCCGTCAAGGATTTCGACGAAGTATCGGGTTTCTCATGTGGATCCGTAACAAACTTGTTCTTGCACTAACAAGCGTTCTCCGTTGCAGCCGGATATACCCACGACCGAGGTTGTCCGAGTTTTTGGACTCACCAAAACTGGGGGAGTTGACAAATCTTGCTTGATCTCATCAAAAGCCCTTTCGCACTCATCCGTCCAACCAAAATTCTTTGCTTTTTCAAAACATCAAAGAATGGCTTGAATCGATCAAACGATCGTGAGATGAAACGGTTTAAAGATGTTAATCGTCCCGCTAGCTTGGACCTCCTTCTTCGTTCTTGGGGATGGCATTTCTCACGATGGCTCGATTTGTTCCGGATTTGCCTCGATTCCTCTTTGTGTCATCAAGTATCAAGGAACTTTCCGATGATAGCCCAAATGAACATTTCTTTGGATTGAGCATCATACGATATTGCCTTAAGATATCGAACGTCTTTTTGCGAGATCAAGAAAATGCGATTCTTTTTCTTTGAGATTTCACTACCATATCATCGATGTATACTTCCATCGACTTCCCAATTAGATCCTTGAACATATGGTCTACCAAGTGCTGGTAGGTTGCCCTTGCGTTTTTAGCCCGAGCGGCATTCTGGGTATAACGATGAGACTCCACATCGATTCTGAACGCAGTATGCTCTTGATAAATCTTCGAACAAAGGTATTTGGTTGTACCAGAAAACCCGTCCATGAATGACGAGTCTCTCATATCCTGCGGTTGCATCCACCAAATCTCTTATCCGTGGCGGTGGTACGGATCACTCGGACATGCTTTATTCAAATGGTAAAATCGATACTGGGACAATTTTACCATTCTTCTTCGGAGCAGTCACACGACATTTTGACAAATGACTTGGATATTGTCTTGGTGAATAAATCTGCTTCAATGACTTTTCGACCTCTTCAAGTAACTCCATCTTTTTTGCTTTGCGCCATATTTACGATTTTACGTCGAACAGGATGGAAATTCTCATCGATATTTAGTCTGTGGCAGGCTACATTCGGATCTATCCCTGACATCTCAGCAAAACTCCATGCGAAAACGTCGGCGTTTGCCCTTAGCAATGTAATCAAACCAACACGTTCGTGTTCAGGCAGATCTGCCCCTACGAACGTTGTTTTGTGCTCCTCATCCCCAATCTGGACCTCGATCAGTTTCTCAACTGTTGGGGGTTTAGCTGCGTCCCCTCTCCCCTATATGATTACGGAGGGAGAGGGTTACGTAATTGCTATTTACGCTCGACTCGCATGATCTGGTTGCCCCATGACTTCGACTTCTTGTACTCATCCATTGCACTCTCATGACACTTATGGGCGGCCATCGGTCGCCTCTAACTTTCACAACTCCCTCGGGGTGATAAACTTGGGCATTGATGATTAGATGATGTGGCGCACCGATCTCATCTGACCAATCTCGTCCTACAATTGCATTATAGGGTGCTCGGCAATCCAACAACAAGAAAGTGCCCAAGACGGACTTGTCGACCACATTGTGATAGGTATCTTCACTTTTCCAATCGCCTTTGTGACTTCTCCGTGAAACCGATAATTGGATTTTCGTCCTCCTCGATCAAGTCGTGTGGAAGATTCATAGAGGAGTAAGCTCTGAAAACAAACACGCTCACTTTGAACTTCCTGTATCAACTAGAATCCAGGTGAACACGAAACATGCCAATCCAAGCGGTTATAACGATAGCATCATTGTGGGGAGCATATACACCTATCATGTCCGCATCGAGAGAACTCGATCTTTGTGCATCCAAGTTCCCGAGTTTACGCTCCATTACCATTGACAAAATCGATGTGATTTGTCAAGTACCATTCTTTCAACTGCTCGAGCTTCCTCCCTGGTTTCGTCTTCGACGCCCTTTGGTCATTGAATGGATCTGGCGTGGGCGACGTTAATCACATGTGCGTTAATCACGTTGGTTGTGCCAAACTGTCAGGGACCTTTTCCAAAGTCCTTTTTCACGTATCGTTGCGGCTTCCCGGCGTCGATCATTGTTGAATCTCGATCTGTAAAAGAGCGCAGGTTCTCGGTTTTGTGACCATGGTCTTTATGGAACTTGCGGTATTTGCTCTATCACGTTTATCTCGTGTTTCTGCTGCCAAAGGACGTGGGGGCTCAAATCTTTGTGTATTTTTCGTACAGCTACTCTCGTGATACTTATGCTCGTGTCGGGTTGACTTCATATCGTGAAATTTCTGATACCCAGTTTCCATGCGTTCACTTTGATTTTTCTGTCCAACATCCCCGCGATCATTATGTTGTCCGTTCGAACGGTTCTTGGATTTTTCTCTCTTACCATCGTTTTGATGATTGGATGATCTGTTAACTTCTTCTCGAGCTTTAGAATCGTCCTCCACTCGGGCGTACTCTTCTACTCGATCATATAGTTCTTCCAAAGTTTTTGGTGGTCTCTTGACCAAAGAACCGTACACACCTCTCGATCATGTTGGTAAGCTTGTTTGTATGCCGCAATGACAACTTGGTCGTTGGCTCCATCCACGTCCGCTAACTCTTGCTTGAAACGCCTAGTGAATTGTCGATGCTTTCCTCCTTCCGAATTCCTAAAAGGAACAGTGAATGGCATCCTTTAGGTCACGTTTGTTGTACTTATAGTTCTGACAAAAATCATCGATCGACTTATGGTAAGTCCGATCGAGCGTGTCTTTGGTGGTTGAACCACGTTATAGCTCCTCTGTCAAGGATTGCGGAAACATTTTACACATCAACTCGTCATTTGTCTTGCCACAAGGACATGGCAGTTTCATAGTGTAAAACGTCTTGATCTGGATCATCGGTTTTCTCATCGAATTCGGTAATTTTGGAACTAAAAAATTCATTGGCGGCCTAAATTCTACGATATTACGCTTGAAAGGAGCTCCTGTTTGCTCGATGTAGCCTTTCCATCTTTTCTTCTCGGGATTGTTTTTTCATCATTACTTTCTCGATCATCTTAGCAAGACGAGCCACATTATCGCGTCTAGGTCGCCATCGAGGAACTGCCTTCTGCTCATAATCCCAGTCCTACGGAATATGATTATCCGATCTCATTTTCTTTCTTCGGTGCGAGTAGTCTCTCTCGCCATGCCACGCTTTGCTCCGAACGAGCATAGTAATCGTACGAAAAGTCACCCTCGTCGTGTTGGTCTCGATCTTCATTTCGTCATTCTGAGTCGTTTTGAATGAGACGTAGTTTGGTTGCGCTCTGTTGAGTTGCATCTGTCAGATTTCTGCTCGCTTTGGGTCGTTTGGTAATTCTCCGGTGACCAATAGATTCTGTCTGGTTGATCAAGATTGATCATCTCTGTTGAGAGTCTGCGACTTGTGGTTCAATCCAGGCTTCCAAGGCGTTGCCAAACAGATCGGACCTACGATTATTCAAAACACGAGACCTAGGCCGAGGTTGGTTTTCACGTTCTAATCTCGTAGAGCATTCTCCTTCTCTAACTCGTCTAGGCGATTCGGTAGTTGTTCTTCCTCTGTCTTGGGAGTCGCGGTGCACGGACATCTCGCGAGATCTGTCGATTGCGATTCCTCCTAGATGGGCTGCCGAACGCATACCCTTTGTTTCCATGAACATCCGGGTTTTCCCATCAACGTCAATAACCGTTATCGATCAGGACGTTGTTTTTCCTTTCTCAGATTCGAGATCCGGAGCACTATCACAAACGATCTCGATCTCGTCCACGATCCAAGGACATTGTGAGTATGATCTTGACCCATGTCTGTTTCCGGTGGGTATAGCAGGTGCAGATTGAACTTCAATTTCGTTCCTCTCAATTTCGCGTCTCCTGCGCGGTTGGGAATTGCTGTTAGAATCAGACCTTCGTGCAGTCTGTCGAACTATTGCCATAACTCGATTTGGTAAAACTCGATAATCTTTTCTCGAAACCCTTAGTCGGCGCCACTATTTGTAAGGTAAAAATACTCCTACCTCAAACACAGAATTTTGTATGAATGATGATTTTGCTGACAATTGATTCGTGGATTTGGATCTTCGATTGAATGATGGAGGAAGGGGGGTACCTGCAAAAAACCCTCCGATGCTAAAGTCAGTACTGGATTTTTCAAAGGAGATTTTTGGCTAGAAGATTTCTTACCTTTTTGGTTGTGAAACTCTCCATTTATATGTGCCAATTTAGGTTTAATTTTTGTGATTTTATGGCGGACATTGATTGCCATAAGCGGCCCCTGCATGCCTCCCACCCCAATAATCGGCATTGACCCAGTCTGCATGTCCGCATGTGATAAGCGGCGGCTTTGATGGCGCATGGCTCTTGTGTGTGACCCTTGCATAGTTCTTTGGAATGTTGTAGAAGCAAAGTTCACGGTGGGGAGGGAATCAGTTAGGCAAGCGAGAATGGGGTGGAATCATCAGGGCTACGGAATTATCTTTGCATTGGGTTCCACCGAAACATAAACAAAAATTCAAAAAACATAACTGCTTAGATTAATTGATGATTAATCGGCGATTAATCGTGGCCGATTGCCACTCGCTTTGTTTGGGTCGCGGGTGACGTGGCCGTAGTGTCGGCGTGGCACATGCCCGTCATCAATCTGACGCGTCGCCCGACACGTCATCATCTACGGCGCGTGGCACCTGCCACGTCACCTCGCATGCCGACGTGGCATCGTGGCTGGCAGCGACGCGTCGGCGCCCACGTCGGCCGTCTGTGACGTGGCACCTCTTTTTCCGACGTGACGGTTGCCCGGCATCATACGACATGGCGACGTGGGCACGTATGGGACGTTTGACTGCCACGTCATCGTGCGGCGTGGCCGCCACGTCATCTCCCCCTGTTTTGACGTGGCACCTTTGCCATCATCTCAATGCTTTGCGTGCTTTGTTTCGGCGTTTCGTTGGTGACGTGTCACCTCGATGACGTGTCAAGGGTTAAGTGGAAAGCTTTGTTGTGAAACTTTCTAGCCCATGGGCTTGTACATGGGGTGTTTGTTAGGCCTAGTTAGCCATACTTGTGGGTATATAAGGGAAACACCTTAGGCCCAATGAACACTCCTTAGCCACTAGCAAGGGCTTTGGAGGCCTAAGTTAGCCCATTTATTTGTGTAGAATATTAGGGGTACAAACAAATATCAATCGAAAATTGAAATGAAATCAACTAAGGTTTTGATTCTTTTCCAAAAAAATCAATTTTCTATAACTCCATACGCACTACTATTCTACAAAAAATTATAAGATGGTGTTATTTTCTCCCAATCATGATTACATTGATTTTTAAAAATCATCAATTATCCCATAGATCCTACATAGCTTTAATTATGAAAATTATATAATTAACTTTATTTTTATCTTATTTTTGATCTAGGGATTTTATAATTTATTTTGGGCTATATATAAAAATTGTGTATAATGTTATGGGTTATGCTAATAATTATAGGAATCCGTTTGGTTGGGTTAATGACTTATTTTATGTAGGTTATAGTTAATAAAAGCATGGGCTATATTTAAGAGAAGCCTTGATAAAAAGTTCTTTCTCAATTCCCTAAAGTTGACAAAATTTCAGAAGGAGGGTATTGCAGTTTGGAAGTAGCTGGATCTATTTCGTCTAGTCCTTTAAGTGCAGTTTGGGCATAAAAGAAGATTAATTCTACATCACAAGAAATTTCAGAATGGACCTCTTTGATAGAAAATATATACCATATGGTTACAATTTACGCGCCCGTTCAAAAACTGGATATCACCGTCAGCTGTATGAAATCTTACCTGTAATGTTCTTAATCAGGTTGTTTTGGTTTTCTTCAAGCATATTCATATGTTTGATAATTCTACGATTTTGTTTTTCAAGATAATTCAACTTTCCTGCAAATTTTTCTTCAAGAGCATTCAGTTTACGTGCTAACCACAAACTTGCACATCCAACACCCAAAGGAACAAGAAACTTCACGAGTCGATCCATGGATAAGAATCAAACTAGTTTTGAAGAAGAACAAGATGAAAGTAACAAGAAATTTTATGTTGCCCATCAATGTAGTTTGGCTCTCAAACAGTGTCTACCATTATATTTACAAAGGTGGCTTGCCATGTTTATACAAGAAAGGTGTAGTGTCAAAAAGAACGTGTCCTCTAGAATTAGAAAAACAAGCCGAAACTAAGAAAACTATTGTACATGAAAATGCATTCTCACGTTATCTTATGGTTTCTCGGAACTAATTTATCGTAAAAACCCAAACAATAGCGAATTTGAAGAAAATAATTAACAGTGAAGTTAGCACAAACAAGATTTATAGATACTACAAATGAGATAGCATTATCCAACAAAACATTGTCAATGTCTTTCTTTTTGTATCAGCACATTGTCAATGTTGGAGGTAACCTAGCCTAGACCACCTTGTCAATGTCCTTTACATCTTTTCATTCTTTCCGCTACAATCATTTTGCTATCCAAAAGCTAACTTTGTTATCTTGTCTCACCATATTGTCAAACCAAATTTTCAAACAATCTTAAGCCATGTTCTTCATTTATTTTAGAGTTTCTTAGGGCATTTCCCAAACCATATTTGTATTGATGACTCACGAATGATGCTGCTGCCACACCAATGACACCATTTTCCTTAGAATCTTGAGCTACAACTAGTTGTAAGTCATTTTTTCCTGGGCTAGATTGAACTGCTAGATTGGCCAAAAAGTGTTACAAATCATGAAAAAAATGTGGGAAAAAAGTTAACATTGATAGTTGATAGTTCTCTCTCCTAGCAAGTCTTTCAGATTCAACTATCGGCGAGATTGAAGCTTATTTGAACCGTTCAGCGTTCAAAAAGTAACCAAAACGCTGAATCATTCGGCGCTATATAATTTTTCTCATGGAGTGAGAGGAAAAGATGGAGAGAGAGAAGGAAAATAGGGAGAGAAAAAGAGTAAAAGAAGCAGAGAGAAGAAAAGGAGGGAGAGAGAACCGTGGATAGGGAGGAAATGAAGGAGAGAGAGAAGAAAAAAAGAGAGAGAATCGTGTAAAGAGAGGAAAAGAATGAGAGAGAAATAAAATTAAATTATGAGCGTTGTTTGGTTCAGCGTTTCTCTGCTAGATTCGCCATCCCATAGGACTTAGGAGGTTGCCCATGGTGACGTGGATGACCAATTTTGCAGCTAGATATCTAGCCCATAGGACTAAGCCTTACCTTACCGGAGAAACAATACACTCATTTTAGTATCATTCTATGCCCACCCAGAAAAATCAGAGTTCTTTTTTTAATCTAATATGGTTTCAAATTGACAGTAAAATTTTGGAAATTTGTAGTTAATTACATTTCTACTGCCACATAGTTTTTGGTCTAAAAATCTGAAATGAATTGCTAAATTTGTTTAAAGCATTTCTTATATAGGTGGAAAAAAATCAGCAACAAATTTCAACTGCCCTCAAACAAAAAGAGGTTTCGGTGGTCCTTGATATCGTTTGTTGGTTTCAGTCACTCAAAAATGCCCATTCCCCACTCAACTTACTAGTGTTTCCCATTGTAGATGCATGATTGTGAGACTACATGCAGCACCTAGCTAGTTGTCCACAATTTCATACCCTGTTTTAAGAAGATTCCTCTCGAAAAAACTAACAATCAAATACATTGTTTGTGCAAAAACTGCTTTTAACAAAGACTGGTCTTCAATTTAATTCTAATCTTCTCCCATGTGAGAGGCTTATCACAAGTGTATGAAGGATGATCGAACATAATAGATAAACTTTGAGAACCGGTTGATAATTGATAACTCTGAGAACCAGTTGGCAAATGAAAGCGATCACCCTCGTTTTTCCATATGCAACGCTTCCGTTGCACCAATCAATAACGACATATCTATTCCTTTTTTTGTTGCTTTCGGGACTCGAATGTTTAGTGAGAAATAACCATTTTCACTCAAAGCACTAGACCACGCATCTATGGTCACTTTTATGTCGAATATATTCGCAATTGCTCTAAAAATTATTCTAAATTCTAAATTGATTCGATCATTAAATGTTAGTATCATCCATAATATAATTCACGTCCACAAAAATCACTGAGTAATTTTACATCCACCGAGAACAAACTTACAAACCCATTTTTCCATGAAAGCATTTTTCCACGGTTTGTAAGACACAGAGTTTGATGCAAAATAAATCCAGAAATGTCATCATGATTAATAAATTACCGAAGTCTAAAAATTAGTACTTTTCCAGAAATTTTTAAGAATTACTCCTTCATTAATAAATTTAATAAATTTATTACTTAAGAATTAATAAATTGCCACGAGATTTCTCCTTCATTAAGAATTACTGAAATTTAATAAAAAAATCAAAATATATTGAACTTAGATACTTAAAAACATAGTATTCCTCTGTATCAAAATCTACATCTCTACACCAATTAAGTTAAATAAATAACAGAGATTATTAATAAATAATCCTTTAATCACTTGGCAAACCAAAACCCATTCCCACTAATCCTCCTTGCATTAACAACTCTACAATTCTTCCTAATCTCACCAGGTTTCCCAGACTGCAAATCCCCCATTTTCACCATCCCTTGAACAAAAGCTCTGTAAAACTCATCTTCATCCTCACTAAACATCTTCACATACTTCCTCGTCGGTTCACCAGCAGAATACAAACTCTGATCAGAATTCAAAAACCCTTTTCCAGAGACCAAATCCTTGAAATACTGATTATCAAAATAATGTGGTGTTGCATCAAGATCACCTATAACCTCTTCATCACCACCAATTGGACAAAGCTTGTTCAGTTTTGATTTGTACTCTGATTCAAGCTCTGGGTCTGGTTTACCTGATCCTGATTGATTGTAAAGACGAAACATTATCGAAAAACATCTTCCATTACCAATTGAATGAGACCCAGAAAGTGCTACTAAATCTTTGACAGAGAGATTGAATTTCGCAAAAAGGTCTATTAGAAATGTTGCGTTTGCTCTTGGACTTGGCATGATTTTGTCTGAATCTTCTTGTCTTGCTATCAAACTGTCTTCCCTTCCCAACTTCACTTCCCAATTTGGTCCTCCACTCTGCAAAAATCAAAAAACCCAAAATCAGAATTAAAGGGTCTGATTGATTTTTTGTGAAGAATTGATGAAAAGGGTTTCTGGGTTCTGTTTGTTACCAGGACAACAGCATCTCTAGAAGCCATGATTATGATATCAGCACAAGAAACAACATTTGGACAGTGTTTCTCCAACTCCTCCTTAATTTCATCGATGATTTCATATGATCTTAACGATTTTATGTTAGAGAGTGATAGCTTTTCACCAAGCATCGTTGGTGTATCATCTAGTAACAGAGATGCATCACAACCCTGTTTTACACCAAAAAAAAAAACAGAGCATTTAACAAAATCAAAAAAATTGAAGAAAAATAGATGAACAGAAAGAGTGAAATTGATTATTTTTTACTTACATTAACGAAGCAGTCATGGAACTGTAATCTCATAACAGAAGCAGCAACCCTGAGTTCTTTAACCATGGCATTTCTCAAGACTCGTTTGACAATAGATTCAGCGTTTGGACAAGTTTGTTTGTAAAACCCATGTCGTAATTCTGCAGAAGACGAAGCCATGAATGTGTGGAGAAGAAGAAGGATGAAAAACCAGAGAGATGAAGACATTGTGTTTTTGGTAGGGAGGAGACAGTAATTGATTTTGTAGTGAGTGAAGGGAACTTAATGGACTCGCTGGTCTCTGAATTTCATTCATTTATAGACCCCCAAAACCAGTCAAGGGTCAGTCAGTCAAACGTTACAAAGTATATATTTAATTACTACTTCATAATTACTCTTCCAAGTGATAAACCAATTTTACACACTTCTTCATTAAGGGCAATTAATCTAGAGTCATGATAACAGATACTTTTAAGCTGTCAGATTTCGCATCATGTAATTTAAAGCTGGAAAATTTTCTAATTCGACGGCCCAAAATGCGTATGCTCATTGTGCAATTCAATATTAGTTGCATTGGATTAATCTTTGATTCTGATTTCCATTTTTGAAGACTTTCAAGAAAGTGCACAAAACTAGATATATACATTCATTGTATTTGTGTCTATGGATTCCATTCTGCTACAAGTTTTTTTCCTCTCTCCTTTGTTGATATTTTTTCCTTTCTCCGGAAGTCATAGTTATCTCCGTTCAGGCCTGGAAATAATGCATGGTTGTAATTGCTGCTGCAGAGTCAGAGATAGAGTACAAGGTTTTCAGTGAAGGGGACAATACGTGTCGTCACTCCCCTGCTACACACGTAGGCTGACTGACATGGTCCCACTCTGTAAGGTTTCTGTGGGACCAATGTTAACTGACCTGGTCCCACCATTTCTTGTGAGTAAAATTTATTCGGCCGGATTATTTTGCGCCGACGGACAGAAAAACGCATTAAATCTTGGCGGTTTGAACTTTGATATAGCTCATAAAGTTTAGAATTTCGCCGCCTAGAAATCTGAAAGCGATTCTAGCAGAGTGGCCTTTTCATGCGTCCTACTTGGTGAATGACTCTTGGAAGAAACTACTGCTAGTACTATTGCAAAAAGCAACAGTCCCCACAAACCAGAAACAAAGAAAGGACGTTGGGAGAGTTGGCTATTTAGTGCAGGATGTGGATGCCTTGACTCCTAAATTCACGATGGGGCATGAGTGAGAGGTCAAAACACAGGACAAGCTTGATTCTTTTGACAAGGTTTGGGACTAGTGTCCATGAACCCTGATTATTACAGCCTACCATTCGGTCTTTCTTTCTTTCCCAATTTCCCAAATTTGGGAAATTCTCAAAATATATTTCGATTGCTTCACAAGGAAGTATTGCAAAGTAACTAGATAGATATTCAAGCGTCTAAAAGGTCATCAAAAAATTTGACAAAATCTGGTGTAGTTTTCCAACCGGGCAAGGTTGGGGTATACCCAGATTAATAAGATAAAATTCGGGTAATTATGAAGTGAAATACAACACCCCTCAACCATTTATTTTCAAAATGGCCAATATACCCTTAATTAATTAATAATAATAATGTGTTTGGGTTAGTTAATTACTTGAATTAAAATTCTCAAATTAGGTATTATTTGGATTGAACTCATGGATTATGTGTTATGGTTTTTGAGGATTTTTTTTTAACAGAAATGAAAACCGCACTAGCCAAACAAAGATTGCAAAGTCATTTGAGTGATTTTATACTCAAAATTATAGAAGGAATCAACATTTTCAATTCTGAAAGTATGAAAAGTCGGCAAGGTCGACAAAAAACTACCCTGTCGACTATAGGATTTTTGACACACAGAGAAAGGTGTTTAGAAATGCATGATTAGTCGACAAGGTATTAATTTTATAACCGCCAGAGCTAAACTATAATCGGCAAGGTATTAATTTCTTAACCTTGCAAGATTAAAATATACTCGGTAAGGTATGGGGATGGATACCGTGACGACCCTGTAACTGCTAATTTCAAAGATGAAAAGTCGTCACGGTATTCAACCTTATACCCTGCCGACTTTTGATTCGTTTTGATTCTTCGTGTTTCTTTTTTTTTTTTTTTTTTTTTAATTTCATCATGTATAGTTAGAGTTTTGAAGAAAGATTTTGATTATTTTTTTTAATATGTTTTAGTCGGCATGGTTGTTTTGTTGTATTAATAATATGAGCAATTTGATCTTTTAACACCTTTTTAGACACCCCTTGGCACACTAGTTTGGATGGGTTTAAATTTTGTATACCCTAATTTATTCCAAAAGCCATTTATCCACTCCCCAAAAGAGAAAAAAAAGTCTAGCATGACCCATATACGTGGATTTATATATATTTATTTATTTTGAAAAAGAAAAAACCTAGCATTACCCGAGAATGCTTTTTATAAATTTTATTTTTTGAAAAATGAAGTTATCAATATCATAAAAACATGACCCACTTTACATATTATAGTATTTCCACCTTATGAAATCAAATATCTTACATGAAGTTCTCAATATCATAAAGCAGTCATACATATTATAGTTTTTTGCTTAGAAATGGTTTCAGAAATCCTTCTCTCGCAACGGAGAGGACCAAACACAAAGGGCCAAACTGATTTTGAAAACAAAACAAGTATGTGTCAAAGCACAAGGAAATAACTAGATTAAGTCCAACCCAATGTTCCTAAAGCATGTAAATAACATGAGCTAGAGTTTTTTAAGTTTAGATTGCCTAGTGCAATCAAGGTGGCAATGACCCAACTAGTAGTAACAATATCTAACATGTAACCAAAGTATCTCAAATAGTAACCAATGTGTCTCAAGTAGCAGTGGAAGTCTTCATCGATCTTTAAGTTTCTGTGACGGAAAGTATCGGGATGACTCGGCTTTGGAGATGAAGTAACATTTGCAATATAGTATTTGATCTTGAACGAGTTTGAATTTTTTTCTCTTTATTACTAATCCAAAAACAAGTAAAACTAAAACAACAAAGACTAACATAATAATCTTACATACTAAATATAAAACTAGGAACGATGAAATCCTCTCAACATCATAAATAAAAAACATAGCAGGTCTGGAACTATTTGGTGTAGTTGAGGCCGATGCAAAAAAGGCAGTTGAAACCTTGATTTGCTGAAAGATAAGAACTGAAGATGCTATTATGCTTTGTTTGTTTATCTGCCAAAGCACCAAAAATGTATCCATGTGGCAAACAAAATACAGACTACAACCATCAATCCACCGAGTCAGAACTAAACTAGGATCTCAAGATTGTTCTTAGAGAGTTGTCAGAAAACTTTCCTCCACAAAAAATAGTGAACTCGCCGAAAAATATAAAAAAACTTATGTAACTGCTGGAAAAAATCACCTTCAAGTTTGCACCAAAAGCCAATAAGAGCATAAATCCACAAAGTACAATGAAACCAAAACAAGAAAAAATGCTAAAGAAACAAAAACTAAAACAGACAACAGATCCGATTCTTTTCGAGTTGTCGGAGATGAAGCTAATCTTTTGACTTCGATGGTGGTCACATTTAAAAAAGGTTGTATGTCTAAATCTCTTCTCCCTATCAGAATAAGAAACATACCAATACCAAACATCTATTGAACTACCAGCAAAACTATGAGATAGCAACGGAAAAACTCACCGGAAAGACTAAAAGAGAGAGATGACGAACTGAAAAAAATTAGTCGGACTAAGAGGGAATGAGAAACAAGGTTTGGGTATTGATTGAGTTAAAGCATTTCTCGGTCGAACTCACAAGTGTTGTTATCTCAAGCATGTTGTCAAATTTAGTTGATCAAAACTATATCTTGATTTCTAGTCTACATTTAGTCAAGTCTCTGATTAGGATAGAAGTGAGTAGTTGAGTACCGGACATCACCGTGTTCTACCGTTTGAAGGCGAAGGTCAACCGGAAGCTTTTGGAGAACTTCATCAACAAAAGGTAAGTGAAGACTGAACCACCTATTTCTCAAGTTTTCACCTTTATATGTATGAGACATTGTGGCATGACTAAAGTAGACATTACATGCATAACAAAAATTTCGATTCAAGTATATCTTGATTAATCGTTCTCAAAATATGCTAAGCTTAAGAATATTTGTTCATACTTGATGAATTTGGTTAAGAAAATTTATTGTTTTTTGACCTAATTATGATTCAAGATTTAATCATTTGAAAATAGCTTGGAACAGTGATATGTGTCATTATGTTATTCAGGAATGTTTCAAATCGATTATTAGAGACACATATAACTATCGTAAATATGGATACGGGGACAATATGCATACCGGTTCTCATACGGGAGAAGCGTAATAAGTCCGGAGCCATAAAGACACGTACGGCGTAGCTATAGTTCGACAACGACTTTTGGTATGCATACATGGTACCATAACGTAAAAAGTCCGTTGACTCATGAACCAAGAATGTATGCATACCTAGTATGCAAACCGAAAAAGATCCGTTGGTTTCCAAACCCAAAAGTTGCGCATACCCGTATGCAAACCATAAAATATATGTGAGTTCGAACCCTTTTTTGTCTTAAGGGTATACACACTCAGTACACGTACCATGATATTAGAGGACTGCTCGCTCGAACTCGAAAGCGTTGCTATCTCAAGATTGTTCGTCAATGTTAGTGATCAAAACTATAAGTCTTGATTTCTAGTCTACTTATAGTGATGTCTCGGACTAGGATAGATTGTGTAGCTGAGCATTAGACTTCACGTCATTCATCAATTGAGGACGAAGAACTACTAAGGAGAGCCTATGGAACTTTATCAACAAAAGGTATGTGGAGACTAAAACTCATCTATCACTTGGAAATTCTATTTCTACTCTATCTATCTCTTATATTGAGACAAAAGTCGTAGTACTATATAGTTGTCGATTATACACATTTGAAATCTCAAGTGAGAATAACTCGCTTACATATTTCTCAAATATGTGTTGGTAAGCTTTCGCTTCAACCAAGTTCATCTTATATTCTTGACGATAGTCAAAAGATGATCATGTGAAAATCGCAAGTAACATCTTACATGGTTTGTGTGATACATCATTTGATGTAGAATTGGAAAGTTTCGTTATGATTATTTCAATAACTTGAAAATTTCTTTGATGCTAATAATGTGTGAAACGCTATTGTCATCCTCTAAGAAAGTTTCAATGATTGAAACAAAGAGTTTAGAACTATTGGATTATGAACATAGTGTGCATTCTTGCACATGTATGTGATCCATGACCGGAACTAATGTATGCATACCCGTATGCGTACTTGAAGTTGTGAAATTCCGTGTACCAAGTACACATACCTGTATGCATACTTACGTGAGGTATCGGTGGGGAATTTCTTTGGGTTTTGGAAGTGTACTTAAGTATGCATACATGTTCGCATACCGGCGAACCCATACTCGGATCAAGCTACTTAAGTATGCGTACACGTTTGCATACTTGAGTGGTTAAAGTTCTAAAATCGGTATTGGTACATGAACTAATATATTTATATATTAAGGAATGCATTCTTTGCAAACCGTGGCTATAATGTTCATGAATTGATTCGAGTGAATCAAACCGATTTTTCTTCGATAGTGTTCTTGTATACTTCTATGAGAATATAACAATTGAACAACTTTTTAACTAGTTTCATTTGAGTCATTTGAACTATTTATGGTTAAGATGAATAAGGTTGATATGAGAGTGTTCATATAGCTAACCTCGGTTAACTACGGTTGAGCCAACATGGTGTACATGTTTAGATACGGTTACATAAACCTAAAAAAGGTACATTTCATTTGTGTTAAAAGATATTAGCTTGAATCTAATAAGGTTTTCATCTAACGGTAAATATTGAATGCTTTGTTACCAAGGTAACTTAGATTGCAAACCCTGATTTGAAAAATATATGAAGGAGAACTCTAGCAACGGGAAACCTAATCCCCACACCTCTTGTGTGATACTAGTTGTATGAGCTAGAGTCGATTCTCATTTAACCTTAGGTTTTCACGAGACCATGTAGGTTAACAACTTAAAGACTTCATTGGGATTGTGAAGCCAGCCCCAACTATCTTCTCTGTAGTTGCGTGTTCTTATATTACTTCTTCTATCGTGATTGAGTATTATCTTTGCTAAGATTTTCTTGAGATTTATCTCCGATAGGTAAGACTAAAAGTAGTCACAAACATCTTCGTCTCATCGTTTGTGATTCCACAATATCTTGTTTCACTACCATACGGTTAAGATTATTGTGAGGTGATTGATAATACTAGGTTGTTCTTCGGGAATATAAGTTCGGTTTATCAATTGGTTCTGTGCACCTTGATTTATCAAAAGTCGGAACAAAACTCGTAGGTATTTATGTGGGAGACAGATTTATCTATTCCAATAAACTTTTCTCGTGTGAGAGATGATTTGTTTATCAATTCTTCGACTTTGGGTCGTAGAAACTCTTGGTTGTGGGTGAGATCATCTAAGGGAATCAAGTGTGTAGTATCCTACTTGGATCAGAGACGTAAGGACCTTGAATCAGTGTGAGATTGATTAGGGTTCAACTACAGTCTAGTCCGAAGTTCATTGGTAATAGGCTAGTGTATGTAGCGGCTTAATACAGTGTAGTGTTCAAATTATATGATTGACTAGGCCCGAGGTTTTTTTTTGCATTTGCGGTTTTCCTCATTAACAAAATTCTGGTGTCTGTGTTATTTATTTTCCGCATTATATTTTGTTATATAATTGAAATATCATAGGTTGTGCGTTGAATCGCTCAATTAGTAAATCCAACCTTTGGTTGTTGATTGAAATTGATTGATCCTTGAACATTGATTCAGTTTATGTAAATCATTACAGGTTTAGCCGAGAGAGTTATCCCTACCAGCACTTTCTCTCTCTTTCGAGTTTGACCTTAGTGAATAGGTTAGTGCATCCCGGATCACATGGATGTCTTCCTGCACAACAAAACGCCGTAGTAACCTATTTTCATAGAAATCTGCTATTAATCCTTGAAAATGTTGGGTAAGGACCAAGGAGAACTCCTGGAGACTCAACAGAATCTTGCAAAATCTCAGATCGACATCCAGAATTATGTGAAAATGCCTTTAGAGTTACCAGTAGGGATATATCCAACAAATGTAGATCGAGTACACGTTTCCTAAAGAAGGAGTACTAAAACTGTTGAGAATAGCACTGATGGGATCTTGCCTGCAGTCGACCTCACCGGAAAAGATAAATCTCATTATGAACGCGACAGAGCAAAGGAGCAACCATCCATCCAACCTTATCACTCTCAAGGACCAGATAACGCTCTAAACTTGGAGATTCTGACGAATATTTGCTCCAAAATTCGTTTAGGTCAAGGGGCCTCAACCTGATCACAGGGGACTCGGGAAGTTTACTTCACTTTACTCATTTTGTATCAGATTGACCTAGTTTTTTTTCTGTCGGATTTGTCTTTTCGTCGTTTACAGTATAAACCTAGCGAAAACTTGACAAGGTTCCAAGAAATTTGTGACATATACAAAAGCTTTGCAGAGCCACATAAGGTCATAAATGGCCAACCGAGATGCATCTTGTCATTTTCGTGTTTCAGAGGATCATGACCAGAACTCGACAAAGTATAAGATGAGACTAGCTTCCAAGATATTGCTCGGCCAAAGCTCATACTTATCTGAAGATTCAAAGCCTCCGGTCGATATGCTATCTCAACACCCGTACCGTCAGAAAGGAAAGGAGTCCTAGCGATTGTACGACTAAGTCTCGATGAGCCTCCATCTCGGCTACACCAACGATTATCCAGTATCATTTTCCTATGGGACCTCAGTTCACCCAAGAAGGAAAAGGAGAATATATTCGCACCTGAACCTACCAAAGGAAACGAAATCTGAAGTAAAAGCCTGAACCAACCAACTACTATCATCGAAGTAAACAAGGGAAGGATCCGAGACCGCAGATCCAAGCCACACGTCGCTCGAAGTTCACAAGAAAAGCCTCCTCTCTCAAAAATATATGCTCTAGAGGCTATCCCAAAGTCAAAGTCATACGGGATGAGCGAAGGACAAGATATGACGATCACTTACAACTTCCTCAAGTCAAAATACAATTCTACCGCGTGAAGAAATGCCTAGAATATTTCCAGAGAACTATCCCATGAACGAAGTCACCACTTGCATCTTTGTGGTGATCTTCTAATCCGGAAGAGATTGTGGTGATCTTCCTGGCTCGTGTTCTATGCAATCCCGTGGCAACCGTATTAAGGCGATCTTGAAATGGATGTTGATCAAGATGAAAACGTAGTTCTTTGCTCGGACAAAGGAAAGTAATCCAGTGGCGCGAGTGCGATTGTTGTTAGGGGAGTCCCTTGCCGGTTGCTGATGTAGTCGCAGGCGCCCCTTTTAATCCTCCGTACTTGGTTCCTCATCGGGATCACATGCTGATTGGAGGGTTTAGCGTGCCAGCCAAACATGCGGTACTATACACTAAGATCTGGGAAAACTACGGTCATATTGCCACGACAAAAACATATTACTAGTCGGTACGCGTTGGTTAAGCGTGTGGAGGAAATTCGGTCTTCGATTGACGACATGTGCAACGTGACTGGTCATACTGTTTCTGGGGATGTGGTCACAAGCTGGAGGTTCCATCGTGACATGTGCATGGAGTTTGAGTTCAATGCTCATTGGTTCACAAAGGTTTCTCTCGAGGTTGAAAAGAAGTTGGTTGAAACAATCGAAGGCCCTTGCGAATATGGTGAAGAAGCAGAAGTGGAAGTCGAAAAGTCATCCAGAAACTAAAATTGAAGAGGGCGGCTCTTCAAAGCGCAAAGGAGGTTCTCGCCAAGAAGAGCAAGCCATTGTTGGAACTTTCCTTGAACACATTTCTGTTTTTTTATTTTATTTTTTATGATCTTTTTATTTTAGGTTTTTTTTTTTTTTTTTCTGAAAGGCAAATGAAACGCCTAGTTTATGGTTTTGATTTTCTGGATTTTTTAGTTCATAGACAAGTGCTACTTTGATGGTTTTGGATTGTTCTTTTGGAATGCATTGTTTTGGTTATGATTGCAAGTGGCGCAAACGTTCCAGGAAAAACATGGAACCGCGTGTTGGTAGATGACATGGGATGAAACATAACATGACTTATCGGTTTTATCATTCTCGTGAAAACTTGAAATAGCAAACCATGTATTTTGTCTAGGTAAGACTTACTCGGTTTTTCATCTCTTCCTGTTGAAAAGGAATCTCCCGGGCGTTAGACCGAGTTTTGTGGAAAATATCGCCATGACTGTGGAAAGTCCCCAGTCATTCCTTGTCGTGTTGTCGATCCCTGGGCGGATCGTTCGCTTCTAAACCCTCGGAAGTCCCCAATCGTCCTTTGCAGTGCGTGTAACGATCTGGGTAATTGAGCGCCCGGTAATTGATTCGTCTTTTTTTAAGGTTTTTAAATCGTGAATCGAATCGTGAATCGTTTTTTAAATTTCAGAAGCGAATCATATATTAAATTGTGAATCCTAGTTTCATTGTTGATTTTTAAACCGTATACTATGCGAAATATTTGGTAAAGGTGAGAAGATTTTGCAAAGTTTTTGTATTACATACTAATAAAGTTTGCTAGATATCAAAAAAAAAAAACAAAGTAGAATAGTGGTTAGAAGTCAGTCTCATGACTTAGGAGGTCAAGTGTTCGAACCTTAACATTCTCATTTTTGAAAATCCGTCTTTGCCTTAGGAAATTTAGTCAAGAATCGTAGTCAACCTTGTTTGACTACACGATTCATGGCCAAAATGATTCGCATGTGCGAGTCGAATCGTTTATGAAGAGAATCGTCTGATTCAACTCGTGAATCGGACGATTTTCAATACCTTGCTGAGCGGATTGTTTGATTCTACTTTCTTGACGTACGGGTCGAGGTACGAGATCGAGGATTGAAAATTGACATCATGACCGAAAGATCAACCTCCCCCTGTGGTTGCCAATTGTTTGAGGGTGAAAATGGTTTCTGCTGATTTCGGTAATTTCGGGTGTATGGGTGAGAAACGAATTTAAACCCTAAACAATGTACTGCAAGGGAGTACTTTAGATTCGAGAGATCAATCTGTATAAATCCGGCCTAAACTAAGAAATGACCGTTCCAGACTTGCTTCGGTCATAAAAAAGGAGGAGAATGGGTTGGTTTTGGGGAGGGAAGCGAAGAAAGTGTTGAGACCAGGTTGATTCTGTAAGAGTAGTGGTTTCACAACTTGTATCAGAAAATGGGAAGCTAACAGATGGAAAGCTAGCAAATGTTTCGAGTGTTGTATTGCTCCCGACTGAACTTGTTGTTCGGTGGAAATAGGTAAGACCTATTTATACAAATCGAAGTGAAACGACTCGATCTCATTAAGGAATGGAAAAATGGGTGAGTAAATGGGGGAGGTGGTAACTGTTAACGCATGGAATTGAAGTTCCATAAAAAATAGCGTTTCACCATTACTCCTTGTATTTACTAACCTCCTCATCCTTATTACACTTCCTTATGACTGGCGTAGTGTACGCCGCACGCTGTAAACCTCCAAACCAATACCCAAAGTGGATCCCCCAGTTTGTGATATGTATTGATGTCTCGAATGTTTTCGTGGAAAACATGTAGCATGGTTGTTGCCTGGCAAGTCCAGCTTGGGAGACTTTCTAGCTTGGTGACCTTCGACGGTCGAGATTTTGTATCTTAAGAGGAAAGGTAGTCGTTAATCGTTGCATGCTTCCGTTTTGATAGCCGTGTAGGGAAGGCCAGCATGGTGGCGCGACAGAGTTGGCATTCCATTGGCATGGCATGCCTTGGCGCGGCCAAACTAGGGTTTTGGGTCAAAGGTTACCATGCGTTGTCTGGTAACCTTGGACGGCTAGATCTCGATCTTGGGATTGAACGGCAACCGATGATTATCGCACGCCTTCGTTTTAGTAGCCGCATAGGGAAGGCCAGCATGGTGGCGCGGCTAGGTTGGCATGGCATGCCTTGGCGTTGTTTGGCGTTTCCAAACTAGGGTTTCAGGCCAAAGGTTACCATGCGTTGTCTGGTAACCTTAGAAGGCTAGGATTTGATCCTGGGATTGAAGGGCGACCGTTGATTGTCGCACGCCTTCGTTTAGTAGCCGCATAGGGAAGGCCAACATGGTGGCGTGGCTAGGTTGGTATGCCATTGTCATGGCATGCCTTGGCGCGGTTTGGCATGGCCAAACGAGCCAAAGGTTACCTTGCGTTGTCTGGTAACCTTGGATGGCTAGGATTTGCTCATGAGATTGAAGGGCGACCGTTGATTGTCACACGCCTTCGTTTTATTAGCCGCATATGGAAGGCCGACTTGGTGGCGTGGCTAGGTTGGAATGCCTTTGCGCGGTTTGGCGTGGCCAAACTAGGGTTTCGGGCCAAAGGTTACCATGCGTTGTCTGGTAACCTTGGACGGCTAGGATTTGATCCTGGGATTGAAGGGCGACCGTTGATTGTCTCACGCCTTCGTTTTAGTAGCCGCATAGGGAAGGTCAGCATGGTATAGTGGAGCCGCGGGTTTGGCATGCCGTTGGCACATGGTGTGGCTAGCATGGCTAGGGCCAAGGCAAGGTGCGTTTGTCTTGGCGAGGTGGGGCCAATGGTTTGGCATGCCGTTTGGCACATGGTGCGGCTAGCATGGCTAGGGCCAAGGCAAGGTGTGTTTGGCTTGGCGAGGTGGGGCTAATGGTTTGGCATGCCGTTTGGCTCATGGTGCGGCTTAGCATGGCTAGGGGCCAAGTCAAGGTGCGGTTTGGCTTGGCATGTGGGGCCAAGGGCTTTGCATGCCGTTTGGTATATGGTGAGGCTAGCATGGCTAGGGCCAAGGAAAGGTGCGGTTTGGCTTGGCATGGTTTTCTATTGGCGCAATAGTGCGACTGGCATGATTGGCATGCCTTGGCGCGGAGATGTGGCTGGCACGGTTTGTCATTGGAACAGTGGTGCGGCTGGCATGGTTGGCATGCCTTGGCGCGGTATATGTGGTCGGCACTATTTGCCATTGGCACGGTGGTGCGGGCGGCATGGTTGGCATGCCTTAGGCGCGGAGATGTGGTGCACGGTTTTCCATTGGCACAAGGTGCGGGCTGGCATGGTTGGCATGCCTTGGCGCGGTAGCATGAGGGTTTTGTACAGGTGATGTCAATCAATGTTAGGGGTTCTGCCGTGTAACATGATACATAGAAAGAAAAAAGGGTACCCTGGTAATTCTTACGTAAGCATGCTGATTGATTCGATAAATGTGCTAATGGTCGTAATGACGTCATGCCAGATGTGCGGTTTTACGATTTTAACCCTAGGATAAATCCACCATCAACACCGGTGCATTATTCTATTATGCATATTCTCATCAGGATAGAGAAAAGGCTGAGATGGTCTCTGCTGAAGTGGTTCATGGTTTTTTCAATGATCTCGGGAAAGAAAAGCTGAAGCTTAGGAACTCTATGAATGATCTTGATGTGTTACGAGCTAAGTTGAAAAAGGTTAACTCTGACCTTGTTCTCATGAAGTCACATATCAAGGGTCTTCTCAAAGAGGATATCTTCTCCAAAGAAGCTGTTGATGCTGTCAGTCACAAGCTTGAAGGTCTTGAAACCCATTAAAATACTTAACACGAACTCTGATTTTAACGTGTGTTCGGATGTGTTGGTTTTAGAGTCGTTTTGCTTTATCTATATTGTCTAGGAAACTTCTTATGAAAATTTATTCTTGTGTTTTAAGAAGGATAACTAGGGTTTGGAATAGACACTATTGTGAGTACACATAGCTATTGCCAATGTTTTCATCTTGCAATGTTTTTAGATTTATTTATTTAAATTCTAAAGTTGATTTGGAAGATGATTTTTGCAGTATTAATCTTTATGGTTTCATATATTGCAAATTGTTATGGGATATGTTGTTTACGTCCGTGAACCTTGACTGTCCCATATTTGTTCAAAATGTATCTCTATTATATGTCGGTATGAAAGTATTGATAAAAGATAGAATGAACTTTGAATACAAAAGTTAAGCCTTTTATGTCATTATGCAAATATTGATGGAATAAAGGATGAACTTTTGTTTACAAAGATTAAGTCTATTATATGTCATTATGCAAATAATGATGAAAAATAGAATGAATCTTTGATTATTACGCAATATTGGTCTTTCCCTGATCCACATCTTTGTGTATATACTGTGTTGCTCCGTAAGTTCTCTTATGTTGAGCATGTCAAATTGAATTGATCATTTTCCTTGTGGTTAATTCAATTGAGATCTTTGGATACAAATTCATGTCTCATGTGATTTGTTAATGTCCAAAGAAATCCTTTTTTTATTGTTAAAGTAAGGCCGCTCTTGTTGTTCTTTCGGGAATGAAATTTTATGGGGGGTGGGGGGGTGGGGGGAGTTCTTAATTGAACTTGTGCTTAATTTCCAAATCTTTGTAGGGAGTGCGACTGTGGAATATTGTAGGGGTTATCTTGTATCTTTATAAACTCCTTGATGAATGCATTTAGTTTTGACTATATGATGGCATCTAAACAAGTTGATATGTTGTTCTCTTTTGGTCATGAAGTATCTTTATGGAAATTTCATAAGGATACCACTAATTTTCGTACCTTTGCCAATTTTTGTTGACAAAAAGGGAGAGAATTAATGTGTAGTTCACACTACAAATACATATAGTTTACGGATCAGTATGTAAGGAGGAGTGGTTTTCATTGTGAGATGAAGTATTGACTAAGGGTGAGTGATACATATCACCATAGTATTGTTGTCAAAGTTGTGATACAATTGAACTTTGATGTTGTGTAATGATACTATGACACTGTAAAACAAAGATTGAGATCAACTGTTTTCTCATTGTTATTGCTACGGATCTTTAACAACTATGATCCGAGTTGAACACATTTGGAATCATTGGAGTACATGGAAATGACGAAGATTTCGAGTAATGTTGAAGAACCAAGGAGATCAAGCATTTGGATGAGAAGCGACAAAAGTTTATTTATTTTGTAATCCATATGTATTGTTAGTTTTGTCACTAAAATTGACAAAGAAGGAGAGCACTGCTCGGTCGAACTCGCAAGCGTTGCTATCTCAAGCTTGTTTGTCAATGTTAATGATCAAAACCATAAGTATTGATTTCGAGTCTACTTATAGTGATGTCTCGGACTAGGATAGATTGTGTAGTTGAGCATTAGACTTCACGGCGTTTCATCAATCAAGACGAAGAACTACTAAGGAGAGCTTGTGGAACTTCATCAACAAAAGGTATGTGGAGACTAAAACTCATCTATCACTTGGGAAGTCTATTTCTACTCTATATCCTATATTGAGACAAAAGTTGTATTACTATATAGTTGTCGATTATACACATTTGAGATTTAGAATTTGAGATTAACTCGCTTACATATTTTTCGAAATATGTGTTGGTAAGATTTCACTTCAACCAGGTTCATCTTATATTCTTAACGAAAGTCAAAAGATGATCATATGAAAATCGCCGAGTAACATCTTACATGGTTTGTGTGATACACTCATTTGATGTAGACTTGGAATGTTTCGTTATGATTATTTCAATAACTTGAAAATTGCTTTGAGGCTAATAGTGTGTGAAAACGGCTATTGTCATCCTCTAAGAAAGTTTCAATGATTGAAATAGAGTTTAGAACTATTAGATTATGAACATAGTGTGCATTCTTGCATGTATGTCATACATGGTCGAACTAAAGTATGCATACATGTATGCGTACTTGAAGTTGTGAAATTAAGGTGTACCAAGTACACAATTTTTTACTAAATGTGTACCAAGTACACATACAGACGCGTACTTGCGTGAGGTATAGGTACGGGAATTTCTGCTGGTTTTGGAAGTGTACTAAGTATACGTACCCGTTCGCACATTGGTGAACCCATACTCGACCTGAAATTTACTTAAGTATCCGTACCCGTTTGCATACTTGAGTGGTTAAAGTTAAATCGGTTGGTACATGAACTAATATTTTTATATATTAAGGAATGCATTATTTGCAAACCGTGGCTATAATGTTCATGAATTGATTCGAGTGAATCAAACCGATTTTGCTTCGATTATGTTCTTGTATACTCTTATGAGAATATAACAATTGAAAACTCTTTAACTAGTTTCATTTGAGTCATTTGAACTAGTTATGGTTAAGATGAATAAGGTTGATATGAGAGTGTTCATATAGATAACCTCGGTTGAGCCAACATGGTGTACACGTTTAGGTACGTTTACATAAACCTAAATGAAGGTACATTTCATTTGTGTATAACAAGATATTGTTCATGAAATGATTCGAGTGAATCAAAATCGATTTTGCTTCAATTGTGTCTTGTATACTTCTATGAGAATGTAAACAATTGAACAACTCTCTAACTAGTTTCACTTGAGTCATTTGAACTAGTTGTGATAAAGATGAATAAGGTTGATATGAAAGTGTTCATATGGTAACCTCCTGTTAACTATTGTCGAACCAACTAAGTGTACACGTTTAGGTACGGTTACCTTTATTTAAATGTTGGTACATTTCATTTGTGTATAACAAGATAAGTTCGATCTAACGGTTGAAAGATATTATCTTGAATCTAATCAGGTTTCATCTAACAGTGAATATTGAATGTTTTGTTACCAAGGTAACATAGATTACAAACCCTGATTTCAAAACTATATAAAGGAGAACTCTAGCAACTGGGAAACCTAATCCCCACACCTCCTGTGTGATACTAGTTGTATAATCTAGAGTTGATTCTCCTTTAACCTTAGGTTTTTCACGAGACCCCCGTAGGTTAACGACTTAAAGACTTCATTGGGATTGTGAAGCCGCACTCCAACTATTTTCTATGTAGTTGCGTGTTTGATCTTACTTCTTCATCGTGAATGAGTATTATCTTTGCTAAGATTTGCTTGAGATTTATCCCTAGATAGGTAAGAATAAAAGTAGTCACACACATCTTCGTCTTATCGTTTGTGATTCCACAATACCTTGTTTCGCTACCATACGATTAAGATTATTGTGAAGTGATTGATAATACTAGGTTGTTCTTCGGGAATATAAGTCAATAACTTGAAAATTGCTTTGAGGCTAATAGTGTGTGAAAACGGCTATTGTCATCCTCTAAGAAAGTTTCAATGATTGAAATAGAGTTTAGAACTATTAGATTATGAACATAGTGTGCATTCTTGCATGTATGTCATACATGGTCGGAACTAAAGTATGCATACATGTATGCGTACTTGAAGTTGTGAAATTACGTGTACCAAGTACACATTTTTTTGCTAAATGTGTACCAAGTACACATACTGTCAGCATGCGTACTTGCGTGAGGTATAGGTACTGGAATTTCTGTTGGGTTTTGGAAGTGTACTAAGTATACGTACCCGTCGCATACTCGGTGAACCCATGCTCGGATCAGCTACTTAAGTATCCGTACCCGTTTGCATACTTGAGTGGTTAAAGTTCAAATCGGTTGGTACATGAACTAATATTTTTATATATTAAGGAATGCATTATTTGCAAACCGTGGCTATAATGTTCATGAATTGATTCGAGTGAATCAAGCCGATTTTGCTTCGATTGTGTTCTTGTATACTCTTATGAGAATATAACAATTGAACAAACTCTTTAACTAGTTTCATTTGAGTCATTTGAACTAGTTATGGTTAAGATGAATAAGGTTGATATGAGAGTGTTCATATAGATAACACTAACTGGTTGAGCCAACATGGTGTACACGTTTAGGTACGTTTACATAAACCTAAATGAAGGTACATTTCATTTGTGTATAACAAGATATTGTTCATGAAATGATTCGAGTGAATCAAAATCGATTTTGCTTCAATTGTGTCTTGTATACTTCTATGAGAATGTAAACAATTGAACAACTCTCTAACTAGTTTCACTTGAGTCATTTGAACTAGTTGTGATAAAGATGAATAAGGTTGATATGAAAGTGCTCATATGGCTAACCTCGGTTAACTATTGTCGAACCAACTAAGTGTACACGTTTAGGTACTAAGTTACCTTTATTTAAATGTTGGTACATTTCATTTGTGTATAACAAGATAAGTTCGATCTAACGAGTTGAAAGATATTATCTTGAATCTAATCAGGTTTCATCTAACGCTGAATATTGAATGCTTTGTTACCAAGGTAACATAGATTACAAACCCCGATTTCAAAACTATATAAAGGATAACTCTAGCTAACTTGGAAACCTAATCCCCACACCTCCGTGTGATACTAGTTGTATAAGCTAGAGTTGATTCTCCTTTAACCTTAGGTTTTCACGAGACCCCTGTAGGTTAACGACTTAAAGACTTCATTGGGATTGTGAAGCCAGACCCAACTATTTTCTCTGTAGTTGCGTGTTCTGATCTTACTTCTTCTATCGTGAATGAGTATTATCTTTGCTAAGATTTGCTTGAGATTTATCCCCGATAGGTAAGAATAAAAGTAGTCACACACATCTTCGTCTTATCGTTTGTGATTCCACAATACCTTGTTTCGCTACCATACGATTAAGATTATTGTGAAGTGATTGATAATACTAGGTTGTTCTTCGGGAATATAAGTCTGGTTTATCAATTGGAACTGTGCACCTTGATTTATCAAAAGACGGAATAAAAATCTTAGGTATTTCTGTGGGAGACAGATTTATCTATTCCAATAGACTTTTCTGTATGAGGCATATTTTTTTATCAAGTCTTCGACTTTGGGTCGTAGCAACTCTTGGTTGTGGGTCAGATCATCTAAGGGAATCAAGTGCGTAGTATCCTACTGGGATCGAGAGACGTGATGAGCGCAATCTGTACCTTGAATCGATGTGAGATTGATTAGGTTTCAACTACGATCCAGTCCGAAGTTCATTGGTAGTAGGCTAGTGTCCATGAACGACTTAATACAATATGGTGTTCAAAGCTGGACTAGGTTCCGAGATTTTTTTGCAGTTGTGGTTTTCCTCGTTAACAAAATTCTGGTGTCTGTGTTATTTCTTTTCCGTATTATATTTTGTTATATCA
This sequence comes from Papaver armeniacum, assembly GCA_023531295.1. NCBI lineage: Eukaryota > Viridiplantae > Streptophyta > Magnoliopsida > Ranunculales > Papaveraceae > Papaver > Papaver armeniacum. The sequence goes on from JAJJWW010015194.1 coordinate 148,766, forward strand.
TTGAAATATCACAAGTTGTGCGTTGAATCGATCAATTGGTAAATCCAACCTTTGGTTGTTGATTGATCCTTGAACAATGGTCTTTGGTACCATTCAAGTTATTTCTCTTATATTAATTCGGGCTCGCAAATTCCTATTTGCTGATTGCAGATTGAATTGAGAGATAGAGATATAAAACTCTTTGATATACTTTTCTCTAGATTGAGTTTGACTGTCTAGTTGACTTCCTTGAAAGTATATTGGAGTTTGTTTATTCAGATTGCCAAACGAAATATTGCGTGTGGTTGTTGTACCCCCACTTTTTCACATGAAATAAATATCCACAGACAGGTACAATTCATGTACTTACCCTATCGAATATTTTCGGATGTATCAGAATTATTTCTTTGAGATAATCGCCATTTGAACAACTCTCTAAAAACATTTATACATGTTTGATCACATTTGTGACTCAAGACTAAAGTCTTAAAGTGTTATATGAAAATGGTTAAGCTTATAGTTCAATTGGCTAGTTTTGGATAACCTTCATGAACAAGTCTTTGTACACGGTTCGATTACGGTTCATCCTAACCAGAGTGCATATTCCACTATGTTAATGTCAAGTCAAGTTTTTCATCTAACGGTGATTATTGATTGCTTGATTCCAAAGCTACCTTAGCTTAAATCTAAAACAACCTTGACCTTCAAAGTATATATAAGGAGAACCTCAAACAACTAGGATCTTTGAATACCTGACATTATTATTGTGTATCATAGTTGTAAACTAGAGTTGTCATCTCCTTTAAACCTTTTTAGGTTTAGCGACTAAACATAATTCACCTAGGAATTCGTGAAGCCAGGTCCAACTATCTTTATATTGATAGTTCGTGTATCCTGATCTTGCTCTGATTGTCGAGCCTTGCTCCAACAAAGAAGATAGATATAAATCACAAAATTTTTCGTCTTAGAGTTTGTGATTCCACAAGTTTTTACTTGTGAGGTGAATAACAATCTAGGCTACTCTTTGGGAGTCATAAGATCGTATTTTGAGGTTTGTTAGACGTTGTCTATTGCAATCGATTTCCTAACTCATCTTGATATTTGATCATAACATAAATCACATATAAGCTCATCTTTGGGAGGCAGATTGGTTTAAAGTCTTCAATTGAGTTGAAGTAACTCTAAGGCTGTAAAGGACGCCAGCTAACGGAATCAATTGCGCGGAGTCTTACGGGATTCAAGAGGCATAAGGAGCGTGACTGTAACTGAATCAGTGTGACGGTAGATTTGGTCTCAACTACATTCCAATCTGAAGTTTTGATAGTAGGCTAGTGTATGTAGCGGCTTAATACAGTTTGGTGTTCAAATCTGAACTAGGTCCTAGGATTTTTCTACATTTGCGGTTTCCTCGTAAACAAAATTTTTGGTGTCTGTGTTATTTATTTTTCCGCATTATATTGTTTATCTTTATAATTGAAATATCACAAGTTGTATGTAAATCAATTAAAGTAGATATATCTATCCTTGTTTGTTGGATACAACTTGATTGATTTTGGATATTGATCTTTGGAATCGTCCAAGTACTCTCACGGAATAATCAGGTTCACGGACTTGTCTCTGTTTACATTCTGATTGTGAGAGAAAGAGATACATGCTCTTCTTATAATTCCTGATTGAGATTCAGTAATTGTAACTCTCATAATTGTAATTGAGTTTAGTCCATACAGGTTTCCTAAGAAAAAGTTGATGTGTATTTTGGTATCCCCGTGTTTTCAGATTGATCTGCTCATAACGACGCTCACTGAACTAAGGTTTTCGTCGGAACAATGGGGGAGAAAAGGAAGTAAGTCTAGTATAGACACTGGTGCTGGGTAGCACCCTCTAAAATGGTCAGATGTCCGTATCGGACTCGCGTTCGACACTTGGATGCGCATGTTTCCATGTCAGACTCATCATCGACATCTCATGCATATGCCACAAATTATGTTTATATAAATATTTGGGAAATTGTTAGAGCACTTCTCGGTCGAACTCGCTAGCGTTACTATCTCAAGCTTGTTTGTCAAGTTTAGTTGCCAAAACTATAAGTCTTGATTTATAGTCTACTTATAGCTAAGTCTCGGATTAGGATAGAATGTGTAGTTGAGCCTTACACTTCACGGCGTTCATCGAATGAAGACGAAGAACTACTCAAGGGAACTTGTGGAACTTTATCAACAAAAGGTATGTGGAGACTTGAACTCATCTATCACTCAAAAGTCTATCTACTCTATCTCCTATTTGAGACAAAAGTCGTATTGCTATATAGACTTCAATTATACACAATTGATATTTCGAGCCGAGTTTATCTCGCTATCAATTCTGAAATATGTGTTGGTAAGTTTCACTTTAAACAAGTTCATTTTTATTCTTGACGAAAGTCAAAAGATGATCATGTGAAAATTGCCTTGTAACATGTTACATGATTTGTGTGATGCAATCATTTGGTGTAGACTCGGAATATTTCGTATTGATCAGTCGATCACTTGAAAATTTCTTTGGAGCTAATAGGTGTGTGAGACATCTATTGTCGTCTTCTAAGAATGTTTCAATGATTGAAATGAGAGTTTAGAACATGTAACCATGATTGGATATAAACATAGTGTGTGTATTCACATTTGTGTAAGGTCCAAGTCCGGGAACCATAGTATGCGTACTGTACGCGTACTTGTTGGTTAATGGAAGTCCGGGAACTAAGTATGCGTACACGTACACGTATTGGCGTAAGTCCAAGTTCCGGAATTCAACTGAGGTTGGAAGTATGCGTACCCGTTCGCGTACTGGCGAAACCAAACTCAGTCCGGCTACTTAAGTATGCGTACACGTTTGCGTACTTGAGTAGGTTATGTTCTAAAATCGATTTTTTCATGAACCAATACATTTATAAATTAAGGAATGCAATCTTTTGCAAACCATGGTTATAATGTTCATGAAATGATTCGAGTGAATCAAAATCGATTTTGCTTCAATTGTGTCTTGTATACTTCTATGAGAATGTAAACAATTGAACAACTCGTTTAGGTACGGTTACCTTTATCTAAATGTTGGTACATTTCATTTGTGTATAACAAGATAAGTTCGATCTAACGGTTGAAAGATATTAGCTTGAGTCTAATCAGGTTTTCAAGTAACGGTGAATATTGAATGCTTTGTTACCAAGGTAAAATTGATTGCAAACCCTCATTTGAAGACTATATAAGGGAGAACTCTAGCAACTGAGAAACCTAATCCCCACACCTCCTGTGTGATACTAGTTGCGACTAGAGTCGATTCTTCTTTAACCTTAGGTTTTTCTAAAACTCAGTAGGTTAACGACTAAAAGACTTCATTGGGATTGTGGCCGCACTCCAACTATTTTCTCCGTAGTTGCGTATTCGATCTTGCTGTTTTCTATTGTGATTGAGTACTATCTTCTTTTAAAATTTGCTCGAGATTTATTATCCGATAGGCAAGATTGAAAAGTAGTCACAAACACCTTCGTCTCATGGTCTGCGTGATTCCACAATATCTTGTTTCGTTAATCGATTAAGATTATTATGAGGTGATTGATATTACTAGGTTATTTTTAGGGAATATAAGTCCGGTTTATCAATTGGTTCCTGTTCACCTTGATTTATCAAAAGACGGAACAAAACTCGTAGGTATATCTGTGGGAAACAGATTTATCTATTCAATAGACTTTTCTGTGCGATACAAATTTGTTTATCAAGTCTTCGACTTTGGGTCGTAGCAACTCTTAGTTGTGGGTGATATCAGCCAAGGGAATCAAGTGCGAAGAATCTGGCGTGGTTCTAGAGGCGTAAGGAATGTAACTGTACCTTTATCAGTGTGAGATTTATTAGGTCTCAACTACATTCCAGTCCGAAGTTAACTTGGAGTAGGCTAGTGTATGTAGCGGCTTAATACAGTGTGGTGTTTTTCTGCATTTGCGGTTAATTTCCTCGTTAACAAAATTTTTGGTATCTGTGTTATTTCTTTTCCGCATTATATTTGTTTATATAATTGAAATATCACAAAAGTTGTGCGTAGTTCAATCAATTAGATAATCCAACCTTTCACATAATAATCAGGCTCGCGGATTTCTATCTGTTTGATTTGCTGATTACATTGTGAAAAGGTGAGGGTACCCAAATATACCTCAAGCTAAAACTTTTCCTACATATAAGTCCTTTCTCCGAAAGTGATTGTCTATGGACAGAGTCCAGACAATGCAACTAATAGGTTCACATTTCGTGTGATTTTCGATGGATACAAGATCGAGGCAATACAACAACGAAGTATGTTTACTTGATAAGAGGTTCGAACTTAACCAAACACAATAGGATTACTATCAAGTAAAATAGGAATTAACGTTTATGTATTTTACTTTTAATTATAATAAAAACAATTATAATTGCAAAAATAGAAAAGTAAAAGACAAGACAAGATTTTGTTGATGAGGAAACCGCAAATGCAGAAAACCACGGGACCTTGTCCAGAATTGAATACTCCCAGGATTAAACCGCTATACAAATCAAACCAACTTCGTATAGTTGAGACCAAGCAACTAAACCTATAGTTCACCTAGTTCCGTCTGTATTCCCACGCCTCCAACTTATGAATAAGTCACATACTTGGAACAATTCCTTTGGTTCGTATTCCAAACAAGAAAGGAACAACAAACATTTTGGCAGAAACTCTCTTCAACCAAGTGATGAGTTCGACAAAGGCTCTTCTGTTTATCTCAATAAACTCCTTCGTCAGGTTCTTAGATCTATCTTATTCTCAACTACCAAAGGTAATTGTTAATATTTTGCAATCAATACTTTTAATCACAAAGAATTGTATTGATGCCGATCTACACAACTATTCAATCTAATCTACCATAAGGATAAACCGATTATAGTTTGATCCTCTATACCGAAACAAGTATTTTTCACACCAAAGATTATGAACCCCAAATTAGAAATCTTCAATATCTTATTTATCTTCAAATCTTCTTAGATCTTCAATAAACTCCTGCACACAACAAATTGACTTGTGATCAATCACGCACATAACGGATTCTGTTAACAATGGATTATCACAAGACGTCTTTAGATCTACAAACAGTCTATAGATCCCTGTCGAAACTTCGATCTATTTTGAGTGAATCTTATATCAGAAGAGAAGATTCTCAAGCATAAACAAACTAGGTGCAATCAAAGTTCAACCACCGTTAGTCAATCAAATCAATCGAAAACACAAGATAAACCGCAATTATATAGTTTCCCACCAACGGTACGAATAGAGCTTCTCAATCCCAAAGAAGACTTTAAACTGAGAGGCCGTAAGAGATTTCGCCTAATTAGGTTACTCTACTCTCCGAATAGGTGGCTTCACGAGTAACAACACAACCGAGGAAGTTTGCTGTCACGGAGAATTAGTTTGCTAGAAATACAAACTTCAAGTATTTATAGACAAGGAAGTTTGGACACCACGGAATTTCCAAAACCGAAAATATTCTCAAGATATGCAAACTATTCGAGTGAATCAAAACCGAAACTGAGCGGCCGTAAGAGATTTCGAGTGAATCAAAATCGATTTTGCTTCAATTGTGTCTTGTATACTTCTATGAGAATGTAAACAATTGAACAACTCTCTAACTAGTTTCACTTGAGTCATTTGAACTAGTTGTGATAAAGATGAATAAGGTTGATATGAAAGTGTTCATATGGCTAACCTCAATTAACTATTATTGAACCAACTAAGTGTACACGTTTAGGTACGGTTACCTTTATCTAAATGTTGGTACATTTCATTTATGTATAAAAAGATAAGTTCGATCTAACGGTTGAAAGATATTAGCTTGAGTCTAATCAGGTTTTCATGTAACGGTGAATATTGAATGCTTTGTTACCAAGGTAACATTGATTGCAAACCCTCATTTGAAGACTATATAAGGGAGAACTCTAGCAACTGATAAACTTAATCCCCATACCTCCTGTGTGATACTAGTTGCGACTAGAGTCGATTCTCCTTTAACCTTAGGTTTTTCTAAAACCCAGTAGGTTAAAGACTAAAAGACTTCATTGGGATTGTGAAGCCAGACCCAACTATTTTGATCTTGATGTTTTCTAATGTGATTGAGTACTATCTTCTTTAAAATTTTCTCGAGATTTATTCTCCGATAGGCAAGATTGAAAAGTAGTCACAAACACCTTCGTCTCACTGTCTGTGATTCCACAATATCTTGTTTCGTTAATCGATTAAGATTATTGTGAGGTGATTGATATTAGTAGGTTATTCTTAGGGAATATAAGTCCGGTTTATCAATTGGTTCATGTTCACCTTGATTTATCAAATTACGGAACAAAACTCGTAGGTATATCTGTGGGAAACAGATTTATCTAGTCAATATACTTTTCTGTGCGATACAGATTTGTTTATCAAGTCTTCGACTTTGGGTCGTAGCAACTCTTAGTTGTGGGTGAGATCAGCTAAGGGAATGAAGTGCGAAGAATCCGGCGTGGTTCTAGAGGCGTAAGGAACGCAATTGTACCTTTATCAGTGTGAGATTTATTAGGGCTCAACTACATTCCAGTCCGAAGTTAACTTGGAGTAGGCTAGTGTCTATAGCGGCTTAATACAGTGTGGTGTTCAAATCTGGACTAGGTCCCGGGGTTTTTCTGCATTTGCGGTTAATTTCCTCGTTAATAAATTTTTTGGTGTCTGTGTTATTTCTTTTCTGCATTTGTTTATATAATTTAAATATCACAGGTTGTGCGTAGTTCAATCAATTAGATAATCTAACCTTTCACATAATAATCAGGCTCGCGGATTTCTATCTGTTTGATTTGCTGATTACATTGTGAAAAGGCGAGGGTACCCAAATATACCTCAAGCTAAAACTTTTCCTACCTATAAATCCTTTCTCCGAAAGTGATTGTCTATGGACAGAGTCCAGACAATGCAACTAATCGGTTCACACTTCGTGTGATTGTCTATGGATACAAGATCGAGACAATACAACAACGAAGTATGTTTACTTGATAAGAGGTTCGGACTTAACCAAACACAATAGGATTACTATCAAGAAAAATAGGAATTAACGTTTGTGTATTTTACTTTTAATTATAATATAAAAACAATTATAATTGCAGAAATAGAAAAGTAAAAGATACAGCAAGATTTCGTTAACGAGGAAACCGCAAATGCAGAAAAACCCCGGGACCTTGTCCAGAATTGAATACTCTCAGGATTAAGCCGCTATACAAAATTAAACCAACTTCTTATAGTTGAGACCAAGCAACTAAACCTATAGTTCACCTAGTTCCGTCTGTATTCCCACGCCTCCAACTTATGAATAAGTCACATACTTGGAACAATTCCTTTGGTTCGTATTCCAAACAGTAAAGGAACAACAAATTTGTTTGGTAGAAACTCTCTTCAACCAAGTGATGTGAGTTCGACAAAGGCTCTTCTGTTTATCTCAATAAACTCATTCGTTAGGTTCTTAGATCTATCTTATTCTCAACTACCAAAGGTAATTGTAAAGATTTTGCAATCAATACTTTTAATCACAAAGAATTGTATTGATGCCGATCTACACAACTATTCAATCTAATCTACCTTAAGGATAAACCGATTATAGTTGGATCCTCTATACCGAAATAAGTATTGTGCACACCAAAGATTATGAACCCCAAATCAGAAATCTTCAATATCTTATTTGTCTTCAAATCTTCTTAGATCTTCAATAAATGCCTGCACACAACAACTTGAATCTCTTGTGATCAATCACACACATAACAGATTCTGTTAACAATGGATTATCACAAGACGTCTTTAGATCTACAAACAGTCTATAGATCCCTGTCGAAACTTCGATCTAGTTTGATTGAATCTTATATCAGAAGAGAAGATTCTCAAGCATAAACAAACTAGGTGCAATCAAAGTTCAACCACCGTTAATTAGTCAATCAAATCAATCGAAAACACAAGATAAACCACAATTATCTAGTTTCCCACCAACGGTACTAATAGAGCTTATCAATCCCAAAGAAGACTTTAAACTGAGCTACGTAAGAGATTCCGCCTAATTAGGTTACTCTCCTCTCCGCATAGGCGGCTTCACGAGTCACAAAGACAACCGAGGAAGTTTTTGTCACGGAGGATTAGTTTGCTAGAAATGCAAACTTCAAGTATTTATAGACAAGGAAGTTTGGACACCAAGGAATTTCCCAAAACGAAAATATTCTCAAGATATGCAATATATTCCAAATTCGGTTTCCATAATTCCTGGAAATGCTCTGTCCAAAATATTGACCGAAAATCTCTTTGAAAATATTCAACTAGTAAATGCACATTACTAATTCTCATTTTCCTAAAATAAAATTAAAAACCTTAAATAAAATATTCTTAACTTATTTATGTTTCGATCCTGGGATTCTCTTCCTTTAGCTATTAAGGAATAACTTTGAACAATTAAAGATAAGCATTACTGCACATGTTCAAAGTATGTCGACATCCTTACTCTGTAAGTCCTCTTTTATACTTACAATCTTGAAACCGATTTGCCACACTTCCAAACAAGTTTAGAATTGGTTCATCTGATTTTCAAGAACTATGTGATTGATCAAGAACACTTAATCACCAATCATGGGTTTAACGGTTCTACCAAAACAAGTTTCTGCTCTACCTCCATGTGAGTACTATGCATAGTCACACTAGCTTTCCAAAATCCAGTTGACTAGGTACTAGGATCGGTTCCCCACATATATATGGTATCTAACTTGAACGTGTTGCACATGTCCATAGGATCGGTTCCCCTTTTTGTTAAAACATGATGCACCTCATACAAGGATCGATTCCCCCTTGTGATGTGTTGCACCTCTTACTAGGATAGGTTCCGCTTTACCCGTAGTCGGTCTTACAAAAATCACAAACTCTATCATACCATCTCGGGTGATTACTTAAGATCGGTTTCACTAATAAAAGTCATACCAATACAAAAGTTAGGCCTTTGTGAATAGTTTTACCAAGAACACAAACAAGTCATGAGAGGTTATACTAATCACACATATCGGTTGTTCACAAGATATGCAATGAATAACAATACCAATAACGCCTGGCGATTTCCTTTTCGATTCACAAAACAAGTTCATGAATTTACTTCCTTAAAACACATGTAAAACATTATTTCCTAGGATGAAATCCTCATCTCCGTACATAATCACAATAGCATTTAAACGATTATGTCGATGTCTTATCTACATTGTTTCATGGTTAAGCAATAAACCTCGTATTGTATTTTTTAATACTATGTCTAACTAGAGTGTTCATGGTTCACATTTTTTTTTCTTCAATATGCACGACTTGAAAGATACGTTAGGGAATGGAACTGTTCAAGTCAAATGTCACTAACCTCAAGTGGAAGGATGATGTTGTCGTTGTAGCTTCTTACTTCTTCACTTATTCAAGTCTTCGCAATACTTTTAATGTCTCATATCTTAATACTTTCAAGCTAACCTATACGAAGTTGACTCTAGTACATAATCAAGCGACTCTTTAAATGAGTTTTGATTCACTAAAATATGACAACAAACTTGACATACCAACGCTTGGTGGGTTTAACCGAGCTATGCTCTAATAATCTTCCCCTTTTTAAATTTTAGTGACAAAATTCTTACATCATATGGATAAACAAATTACAATAATTCATTACACATACGCTTGATTCCCGAATTCAACATCACAATAACTTGTATACATTCAATCCTTAAATGCCGCTGTTGACATTATGATAACAAAGAATATTACTCACCCTAAAGGTAAGATAGGTAGATTTTATCAATCCTCACGTCTTTGTTATTCCTTTGTAATGATATGTTACTCCCCCTTAGTCTATGATTTCACTCTTTCGTTAGATAAACGTTTAAGCACCAATGTTCTTTTCCTTAGTGATACCAATCAATATAAAATCAATGCTAGTATCACTTGTTTACTCCATATATTTCTCCCCCTTTTGTCACAAAATGACAAAGAAACGAAAAAAATAAAGGACAAACCGAAGAATCTTACAAATCTCAAAATAGACTTGCAACCTATGTAGAGTTAAGCACTAGGGTTCCACACACCATTTTGATAACCAATATCAAAACCAAAACTACAAAGTAATTTTTTTGATATGTTATCAAGGAAACAATTGCCTGAAGCAATTTTCCTAATAGTTTAGCAAACCAAAAATCAACTAAGCACCTTAGTTCCTTTGCTAAACCGATTGTACAAATACAATCGCTTGTTCGATAAGACCAAAATCAAGATAACTCTATTTTTCTCATCAGACTCTAATTATCCATATAACTTAGACCTTTAACTTTTAAACAAGACAAGTACTAGGTTAGTTAACTAGTATTTCTTGTTAAGGCATTCGATTAGACTTGAATAACCGAAACCTCCACTTTGATAAGTCTAACTAAGATCAAAATTAACTTAGTTTCTCTTATCCGGAATCGAATTGGACTAAACAACTCATCCCGTAAACCTTTTCTTTCGTTAAGCCATAAACAATTCATACAAACCAAAATAAATCAACTTGCATAATTATTCACCTCAACCGGAAGCAATTGAAACAACATAGACATTAAAGTACCGCAATTGCACCGAAATTTTGTAAGCCTAAACAATTGATACAACACAATAAAGCAAGATAACAATAGTTTTTCTTAATCGGAACCAATTGAATCACACACACATCCATACACACATAATGGAATAAAACATCAATTGTACCGAAATTTCGTTAAGCAAAAGCAATAAATATACGCAATAAAATCAGGCTTTTCTTAAACAGGAAAAAACAATTAACTAACAAGATTGTTACCTCAAATTTCGCATCCTCTTCTCCAATATGTTTGCATCTTCTTCCAGGGAGAATTGATATCGAAATATCATTATGTTGTCATCCTTTAGCAAAACAAAAGAATAACAACAACCAACCTTTACCAGAGAAAGGTTGAAAACCGGTTTTTAACTAAAAGTTGAAAACCCTCGAAACACATATGCTTTTATGCTAAACCAATATCGATTCAACATATTGTGACTTTTTCACATATTGTTTCTATCAGAACCCCTCATGATCCTTTGATAAAGCCTACCATCATGGGCTAGAACTTAATCCTGCTAAATCAAAAAGTCACCCAAACCATAAGGGTTCACATCATTATGAGATCGAATATCAAGGTAATAAAACCGAAATCAAACATCCCATAAACATTCATAGCAATAAGATAAAACATTCAAGCACAGGCTATGTAAATCAAAAACCATCACAAGAAAAATTATAAATCAAATAATTTTATTCATAATAGACCTAATACAATCATTGAAAGAAATCAAAAATTGATGTCTATTTTCCTGGATTAAATATTACAACATATAACTTAATCTCTAGTGGTGATCTTGTTGTTCACTGAGGTTTCTTCAGCGTTCAAACTTTTAAAGCATGTCTCAAGGGACTTGTCTGCAACCACTTCTTGTTTCTCAAGCTTTTCAACTTGAATCTTCATGTCAGCAATATCAGTTTTTTTCCCCTAAATCTTATCCTTGAGCCAGTCCTGATTTCGAAACGTTATTATGAGATTGGTTCTTAGTTCTTCAAAACCTTGGATATAGTCAATCATATTATCGAACGAACCCACTTGGTTTTGGTTGGATCTTGTAGGTTGTAATCCAATAGACATGACTCATCTTGTGATCCAACTGAACTATCAGAATCATAATCAGACATGATATTTGATATGTTTCTCTTCTTCCTCTCTGTATTGATTCCTTGACAACCTTTAACCTTTTGAGCTTCATCCTTATTAAACTTTGAGATACTGCGAGTTATTGGAGGCATGCTCGGTTCTATATATATATATATATAAAAGGATTGATCATGGTATCAGAATACATGCAAGAGATAGTTTCCCTTTTAAAAGAGACAACTTTCGGACCGAAAGATATCAGGGGAAATCGAAAATATTAAAGAATATATTTCGTTTCCTTTGTCCGAACTTATGTTTGGAAGGTTTATTAAAATTCGAAAATTCCGAATAAAACCTATTTTTGGAAGATCATGATAAACATGAACATTTTTAGACAACCATGGATTCGCAGCTATCCATAAAGTGTCACAACTTTTCTGATAAACAACTACACAAACAATTGTGCTCCAAACTTAATGTGCCTTTCCCATCCATGAATAAGAGCATGAAAGAGGATGAGAGTGCAAAATTTTGACAACTAAGTTGCATCGGAGTAAGCTTTTTATAGCTTACAGTGAATATCAGAAACATAGTTCATGTTTCTCTTCGGGAATTTCTGCCCAAAATATTTTTTTCTCCCAAGACAATGATCTTTTCTAAATCTAGAGATATGATCATGTGGAGAAACTTTACTGACGTGAGAATTTTCAGAGATAGATAAATCTCTCTTAAACAAGAACACAAACAAGTCATGAGCGGTTATACTAATCACACATATTGGTTGTTCACAAGATATGCAATGAATGACAATACCAATAACGCCTGGCGATTTCCTTTTCGATTCACAAAAAAAGTTCATGAATTTACTTCCTCAAAACACATGTAAAACATTGTTTCCTAGGATGAAATTCTCACCTCATACCCATACATAATCACAATAGCATTTAAACGATTATTTCGGTGTCTTATCTACAAAGTTTAATGGTTAAGCAATAAACCTCGTATTGTATTCCTTAATATTATGTCTAACTAGAGTGTTCATGCTTCATGTTTTGTTTTCAATATGCACGACTTGAAAGATACGTTAGGAATGAAACAGGTTCAAGTCAAATATCACTAACCTCAAGTGGAAGGATGATGTTGTCGTTGTAGCTTCTTACTTCTTCACTTCTTCAAGTCTTCACAATACTTGTAATGTCTCATATCCTCATACTTTCAAGCTAACCTATACGAAGTTGACTCTAGTACATAATCAAGCGAATCTTTAAATGAGTTTTGATTCACTAAAATATGACAACCAAACTTGACATACCAACGTTTGGTGGGTTCAACCGAGCTATTCTCTAACACATTGTGAAACAGAGATACAACTCTTGGATATATTTCTTGATTGAGCTCGCTTCATTAGTTGGTGCTCTCAGAATTATATTGGAGTTTGTCCATACAGATTGCCTAAACGAAATATTAGGTGAGGTTGTTAGACCACCGCTTTTTCAGAAATGTTATCCCTTGCGATAGTGTAGGATGTGTTTAGAAGCTAGCAATCTTAAATTTGTTAATTACAAACAGGTCCTCAAAATTTATCATTCTAAAATTTATCTCTCGATTCAACGATAGATTTTGACGAGTATTCTTCATAACAAAATATCATATATTGATCTTTTGCCAATACGTGAGGACTCTTTGAAGATTGGGTTAGCTTTTCTAATATTGGAGAAAGGTATTGAGATCCCTCTAGGACAATCTCTTATGCGACCTACGGATTAAATCTACTTCTTTTGTTTCTATGAGTTTTCTTAATGAAGTTGCCTTATCTCCATCCCGAAAATTGAGAATTTTTTAGTTCCCGAAGTTTTCTTCATAGTCTTTTTCACAGGTTGATGAAATGAAAATTAGGGTCTCGATTCATCACAATGTATATCCTAAATAATAACAAAAAAAATATGTTCTGAAACAATCAGAGAGATTTTCGAACTGATAAAAGACAACCCGATCTTGCTGCATCAAACACGATTTCACTAAAAAGATTTTCCAGTCTAACTAAGTATAAGATGGTCTAGAATCAGTTCATTATTATTGTTTTTTCTAACAGCTATAACCAATTAAAATATAAGCAACGCATAATCAAATCCGTTGGATGTATAATCCAACGATACTCAAGTTTCTAGCTTATAATGGATTTATGCGCTACCGTGCGTTGTAGCACTGCATTAAATGTTTACTAAGAAACTCCTGATTTTTTTTTTTGCGTACATATAATTTCATTAGTATTTATATCATATATGCCTATTTTTAAATAAATTTTGTCATTTATCAACAATTTATTAGTATTATTGAGAAATTACATACATGATATTTACATTTTACTGGAAAATATAACTATATTCATAACTTGTCCGCATCCTGGATTTTTGAGAATTTGTTCCTATCCGCTTCAACGCAACCCATCATTTTTTTTTTGATGGGAAGATGAATTATATTAACTAGTAAATATAGTACAGAAGATTTACAATTTCGTTTCTATCAATTAATTACATTAGAGATAATGCTAGATTGTTGAATTTTTTGTTGTAATTTCGTAGACATATGTTGAAGGCTCTTTATTCTTGCTTCCTTGGCAATTAGATCCGCTGCTGAATTGTATTTTCTATTTGTAAACTTTACCTGATAGAAAAACAAAAAATTGTATTTTATTCTTGCAACCCATCAATAGTGTTATGCTTAATAAAACAAAAAATAAAAGTATAAAAGTAAACTAGCGTGATTGCACTTCCGAAGTTCCGATGTCAATGGGGACTTCATGCATAAAATTTTGAATGGGCTTAATACATATCTTCGCAATGGGCTCCTTAACTTAATCCTAGAGGAGTTGGCTGAATCTGTAAGTAACTATTACTCACAATTTTGGGAGTGGTTGGACTTGGGAGTGTGAAAAAGAAGAACAAAAGCTATAACCAACCAAGCCTCTCGTCCCTACTTTTGTCTTAGCCACCATTTTTGCAGACTTTGTCTTTCAATTATACAAGCTCGATTAGACTAAGTCTTATGGGCTAGATTGGAGGTGTTAGATTAACACTTAAGTGTTGCAATTCAAAAAAAAAGTGTGCAAAAAAGTTAACACTAGTTCTCTCTCCTAGGTTGCTAGTATGTGAACCAAAGCATGCTAGATAGTTAGATTATTTGAATGATTCAAATAAAAACTATCTTTTCGCGGAATGGTTCAAATGGTGAGAGATTTATTTTGATCCGATTTTGAGATTTAAAGTCTTGAACCATTCAACGCCGGGTCGACGTGGATCGCTAATCTGGCGCTAGATTAGCACTCCCATAAGACTTAGGAGGTAGTCCCGATCGCTAATCTAGGTACTAGACTAGCACCCCATAAGACTTAGTCTTAGCTTGCGAGCATCCAACAGTCTCACTCGTACGAATTGCATCTCTGTAGAAATGTGCATTACGCCCTTCAAAACACTATCCAATTTGATTCACTGGCATCGAACTATTCAAGTAGACAGGAAATGAATTGGATATAATTAAACAGTAAACGAGAAGTTGCACAACAGACCGCATAGCGCAGTGGATTAGCGCGTTTGACTTCGGATCAAAAGGTCGTGGGTTCGACTCCCACTGTGGTCGCATTTATTTTTTGGAGTTTTTCTATCTTCATTTTGGGCTTAATGCGTCTCAGTGAGACGTATTTTGGTTGATCCATGATTAATTATTTTTTTGAAACATTTTTTGGGGACCATGGTTCTATTTTTAGTAAGACATTTAGAAGTAAATCTAGGTCACCCCTTATCTAGATATTTCTATTAATACCTAAATTACCCTCCTGATTAATTTTGGGTAATGATTAGTTAATGTTAATAATAGTTAGTTTAATGATTAGTGAAATGATTAAGTTAAAGATAATTAGTGAGATTAAAAAATCAGATGTTTTTTTTTTTTTAAAGAAGTAGAATTACTGAGAGATTAAAGTTAGAGAAGATGAAGAAGTAAAACATGGATTTTACCAACCACAACCGAGGAAGAGTATTTGGGTACCCAGGTATGCTTCAAACTTAGATAATGTTGGTTGAATTGATCCAAAATTTCAAAAAAATAATGAAAATATTTTAAGTAGATTTGGGCTTAATGCGTCTCAGTGAGACGTATTTTGGTTGATCCATGATTAATTATTTTTTTTGAAACATTTTTTTGGGGACCATGGTTCTATTTTTAGTAAGACATTTAGAAGTAAATCTAGGTCACCCCTTATCTAGATATTTCTATTAATACCTAAATTACCCTCCTGATTAATTTTGGGTAATGATTAGTTAATGTTAATAATAGTTAGTTTAATGATTAGTGAAATGATTAAGTTAAAGATAATTAGTGAGATTAAAAAATCAGATGGTTTTTTTTTTTAAAAGAAGTAGAATTATTGAGAGATTAAAGTTAGAGAAGATGAAGAAGTAAAACATGGATTTTACCAACCACAACCGAGGAAGAGTATTTGGGTACCCAGGTATGCTTCAAACTTAGATAATGTTGGTTGAATTGATCCAAAATTTCAAAAAAAATGAAAATTTTGTAAGTAGATTTGGGCTTGTTCGGTTACCTTATGTGAAGAACAGGTAACCGAACACATCTGGAAGTATAGTTCGGTTACTTTTTTCCGAACACGGTTACCGAACTCGCTCTTAATGGAGGTTTTTAGTCGTTAACACGCAGGTTACCGAACTTTGTTTATAGGATTTACAGAGTAATGTTCGGTTTGCCCGTAATGTTGCTGAACTTTAGGGTCTAGAAGTTCGGTTGATTCGCAACCTATATGTAACCGAACTTCGCATTGATTAAGATTTTATCAAGTGTACAAAGTTCGGTTGTTTCGCAAACTTCATACCAACCAATATCTAACCGAACTACACACAATTAGTTAAGAGTTCGGTTTGTCAAGGTTTTTTGCGAACAAACCGAACATAGTGGGACAAGTTTGGTTATATTGAAACTCAACATAGTGGGAAAAATAGCACAGTTCGGTTATATTGAAATTTTTTTTTTTTTTTTTTTTTGTAATATTGGTAAAGTTCAGTTGTAAAATAGTTTTAGCCTTCTTTGCGAACCAACCGAACATAGTAGGCAAAGTTCGGTTAAATCAAAAATCAACATAGTGGGTGAAATAGCACAGTTCGGTTACATTTGATTTGTTTTTTTTTTTATTTTGTAATATTGGTAAAGTTCGGTTAGAAAATACTTTTATCCTTCTTTGCGAACCAACCGAACTCGAGTTCGGTTAAGAAAAAAATTAATTCGTGATACTTAGAAGTGTTCTTGGTTTTGAATGTTCGGTTAGCAAACTATTTTTTTAAACTACTCCTAACCGAACATGCCATCAGAACTTCCATTTAAACCATATTTTGATGACTATTGCTCAAAATTTCAATCAAAAACGAATTAGAAGTAATGGGTTGTGGGAAAATACCTATGGATATGTTTGTTTATAAAAGATTGATTAATCGACGATGAAAATTCAATGAATCGACCAGGCTAAAGATTTGATGATTTTGATTAGATTTGTATATGATCAGGGTTAGATGATCATAAATTGATGAAGAAGAGAAGAAGAAAAATTGTAGAATAGACGAAAAAGTTGTAGATTAATTATAATTTTAATTAGGTAAAAGGGTAAATATGTTAATGATTTAAATTAAGTTATATATATATATATATAGAGGTGGTGGTGGTAGTCGGAGGTGGTAGTAGTGGGCGGCGGTGGTGGAAGGAGGTGGTGGTTATATACATATATATGTGGCTATTAGGTTAGTTTAAAATTAAATTAGGTTAAAGGTAGGTTAGTCATTTCCACACTTTAGGACACCCCTTATAACTATAGGGAAGGTGGCTTAATAAGACCATGGTCCCAAAAAAATGGATTTTTTTTTCTTATGCTTGGGCCTTAGATTTTTGTTGCTTGGTGTTCTGTTTTGTTCTGCGCGTTTCATTTGTCCATAAAAAAACTGTAACTGTTGCACTTTGGATGTTTGTATCAAATTAGCCGTCCTGGCTTATATGAAACCAAAAACACAAAATTTATGCTAAATACACCATGAACGTCCTTTTTATCTTATCTCCCAAAAGCTAGCTAGCATTGCTCGAGCTTCGTCTTTTTATCCTCTCTTTTAGTAGTACTATATATATATATATAAGTAAGTTTCGTAACGTTAGAAGACAGGTATGATGCCGCTAGATCAAATTGCTCGAGCACGATTTTTCATCGCCCCTTGTCAGCTAAGATAACACGTTTCCTGCTGGGTGTACAGTTGACTATGCCTTTTGATATCCAACAACCACCAGTAGCTCCTATCATCAAATAATGTCATCTACACCCATGAGCTAGCACGACTAAGTCTTGTTTAAGCTCATTCAAAAACGAAAACACAAGTTAATCATTGGGACAACTCCATCAAAAACCAGAAATGATTCACATGGTGACAGGATTATTGGCCAACTATAGAATCTCAGTAATGTAAACAAGAATTTAGGTAGTTTCGTCTTATCGGCTTTGCATTTGCAAAGCTTTTAAACTATGGCAAGTTGCTCAAGCCTTGGATATATATAATATATGGTGGTTACCGGTGGCACTAGTTAATCATCTGTCATGTCCTCATACCAACCAATTATTTTGGCACTGTTCTCTTGACTAACGTTAAATGGCATATTTTTTTTGTGGTAATCTTCTCTAGCCTAACGTAAAATCAGTAGTAGGTACACAAGTCAAACAATTGATATTATCAGCACCAAATGTTAGGCACCGATGGCGATGACTCTACCTCCCCTTTGCACACTGACTCTATTATATCATCCATATTGTTCCTCCTTAACCACACTCTATGAAGATTTTAGAGCATCATTTAGGCTGTCACATTCAGTTTGGTGTTGATGAACATGGTGCGTTAATGCACAAAAATAAATATATTAAGAGCCAACTCATTCTAAAATATTCAAAGAGAGCAGACCATTGACATCATATCGTAGGCAAGTAGTTGCTATCACGTTTTACTTAGTCCATGGTGCATTCTTCCTATAAAATATATAACCGGAGAGCTTCATTTCTTCACCTTCATCTTCATCTTCACATCTGCCACTCAGAATCATCAAGCATGGGACGACGACAATCATGTTTCGTCCCATTCGTATACGTTCTTATAATCACTTTAGCTTGTTCTTCATCTATGATTTATGCTAAAGTTGTCGAGCACACTTTCCATGTAAGTTTTCATCAAATTATTGGCGCGTAATCATGGTCGTGTTTCTCTTAAATTTCATAAATTTGAATATATTGTCTCGTTTTTCTGATTTGGAGTTTTGAAACTTGTAATTTCAGGTGGGCAACATGACTACCAGGAAAATGTGCCAACAACGCACTATAATAGCGGTGAACGGCAGCCTCCCCGGTCCAACGATACTAGTAAATGAAGGTGATACCCTTATTGTTCATGTATTGAACAAATCCCCCTACGATGTCACCATCCACTGGTACGTAAATTCAATTCGCCGTGGTTTGTTCTATATTTCTATATATATATATATATCGCTTCAGCAAATAGATTACCCTAACGTGCCTTTATGTGGTTCAGGCATGGAATATTTCAGCTGTTCAGTGCCTGGGCAGATGGACCAGAATATGCAACCCAATGTCCGATCAAACCAGGGAACAAGTACACTTACAAATTCAAAATCACTAAACAAGAAGGGACCTTGTGGTGGCATGCCCACACATCATATATGCGAGCCACCGTGTACGGTGCTCTCATTATCCGTCCAAGGCTAGGCCAAAAATACCCGTTCCCTAAACCATATAGAGAAGTCCCAATCATGATAGGTATTTTAGTTTTTGTCTTCATTTTTCCGGTTCCGGTTCATTTTCATCCAAAAGACTAAAATAGCCTTCCGGTGAATTTTTCAGGCGAGTGGTGGAATGCCAACGTGATGGATGTAGAGCAAATTGGTATGACAACCGGTGGTGTCCCAAATATCTCCGATGCTTATTCCATCAACGGTCGCCTGGGTGATCTTTACCCGTGTTCGAAAAAACGTAAGTACACAAAAATACACTTCAATTTGATTACACCAAATTTACATGGGGTTAATCAAGATTACTGTTTTTGTTTTGGCAATGGCGCTATCCAACAGATACATATAAGTTGAAGGTGACACCGGGGAAAACTTACCTGCTCCGGATTATCAATGCTGCACTCAATGCTCAACACTTCTTCAAGATTGCTAATCACAAATTTACAGTCGTCGCGATTGATGCCAGTTACACCGAACCTTACCACACGAACGTAATCGTAATAGCTCCAGGCCAAACAGTCGATGTTTTAATGGAGACTAATCAACCCATGGCAGATTATTACATGGCAGCTCGTCCGTATAATAGCGCAGCAATAGCCGGTCCATTTAACGACGACACAACCACCACAGGAATAGTCCGTTACATAGGCGGCGCAACCAAAAACTCAACACCCAAAATGCCAGTCCTACCAGCCTTGAATGACACCGTAACAGCTCACAAATTCTACACCAATCTGACTGGTTTAACAACCTCCCGTTTCTTTGTTCCGGTTCCGCGTCACCCAGATGAGAAAATGTTCATAACCTTTGGACTAGGAATCAGCGTTTGCGGAACGCCAAACGGTTGCATTAACAGTCCGTTCGGACCAATGATCACGTTCTCTGCCAGTATGAATAACCACTCGTTCCAGTTCCCGACCAGTACGTCGTTGTTGGAAGCGTTCGCGAAAGGCGTTAAAGGAGTTTACACGGAAGATTTTCCTGACCATCCACCACTGAAATTTGATTACACAAAGGCCAACCTGAGCAGTTCGCTGTGGATGACGGATAAAAGCACGCGGGTTAAGAAACTGAAGTTTAATTCGATAGTCGAGATCGTGCTTCAGAATACAGCTTTGCTTACTCCTGAGAGTCACCCTATGCATCTTCATGGCTTCAATTTCCATGTTTTGGCTCAAGGGTTTGGGAATTACAATAGCAGGAGAGATAGGAAGAAGTTCAACTTTTTTAACCCGCAGGAAAGAAATACTATCGCGGTGCCGACTGGTGGATGGGCTGTTATCAGATTCCGAGCAAATAATCCAGGTAATTTTTTTTTTTATCTGACATACCATTATATTGTTTTGTGAAATTCAGGTTGTCAGTAACTGAGTAATTGCGTATTGTGTAGGTGTATGGATGATGCATTGTCACTTGGATGTTCATATGCCGCTCGGTCTTGCAATGGCATTCGTAGTCGAAAATGGACCAACACCGTCGACGAGGCTCCGTCCACCGCCAGCAGATCTTCCTCGCTGTTGATTGTTTTTTTTCTTTTTCTTTTTTTAATTCGTTATTCCATCGTCATTAATTAAATGATTGATTTATTTATTTTTGGGTGTGATTTGTTATAGGATTTGCTTTATTGATCGAGTATGTAATCTTGCTGTATGTGGTACATAAGGATAATTAGCTCTACCTGTTTTTATTTTTCCGATTTATATCCATAAAAGATGGGATAAATCGAATAAAGGAATGAGATGTTCTCTTGATTCAAATGTCTAAATAAACTTACTTTTTTTTCTAAAAGAAAATAGATAATTGAACCTGCCGACACTTAGGCAGTGTAGCTGGGAAGGTACGTGGACCAATAATCCGTATCTCACTGAAATTCCTGAATCAGATTGGTTAAGTTGTCTGCGTACCATCTAGAATTGATGATACTTAGATTACACTTTTTTGGCAATACTAACAGCAAGAGAGTTATCAAAATTGTTAACTAAATTAAAAGACATAGCCTTGAAGTTAAAAAGTTTGTAAATTGTAATGCTGGTTTTCAAAATGAATACTATTATGGAATCTATCTTCTTTTGCTTTGGCGTACATATCAATTAACAACTTTAAGATGCTTCAGAATCGCTCTGGAATTCGACGTGATGCCCACTCAACTCCATTGCCCATTGAAATGCTGCTTCAGCTCCATTTTCTCTAACAGTTCTCTAGAGTTCCAGCCGGAAGACTTTCCTCTAGCTTCTTTGCAGCTACCTTCATCGTCAATAAAAGTTAATCCTATTGAAGAATCACAAACGTCTGGTAGCATTGATATTGCTATGCTAATCCCGTATCTGAAACTTCCTGGATAAGTCCAGCAGTTTAGAGGAGTTATTTTAAGATCAGGATCAAGAAAAGGATTATAGTACAGAGGTTGGTTGATACTATAGTTTACATCCTGAACATTTTTTCGTTGAGTTTAAAAATTTCATAATGGAATTGGCTGTATTCCAGCTATTCAGGTTTTCCTTTTGGAAAACTTTGTTACAACGTGCTCTCCATATGAACCAACTTACCGTACTGCATAGTTCTGCCCATCCTATGAAAATACTATCTCTTTCTCTGGTAACGAACCAGCTGTTTATCCATTCGCGACAAATATCCATATTATTTTTCACATAGCTCATTTGAAAATTTTGGTGGTTCCATACTTGCAAAACAAAACAACAGTCAAGAAATAAAGGGAACATTAATTAAATACCCCTTGAATATAAGGTCTTCATAAATACCCTTCCATTTTATTTAAATACCCCTAAGAGGTATATTTTAAGTGGATAATGAAAATGAACTAGTATTTTTTGGATAATGAAAATGAACTAGTATGTTCTTGACGCGTGAAAACGTCAACCCAACCTCCTCCGGAGGTTGAATTGACTTAATATAATTTTAGATGTGCCAAAAACTAGACCCTAAAAACCTAAAATAAACCTCTTAGGGGTATTTGTAAATTTCTTAAGGGTATTTGTGAAGACCCCTGAAAAGGAGGGGTATTTATACAATTTCCACAGAAATAAATGGGTAAGAGAGAATTGAGCTAGCTAATTTCCATATAAACATCCTAATGGAAGGGGAGACTTTTAACTTCCAGATCGAGTTCCAGTCAGGATCAATGGTTTCACTGTAGTTGAGTTTCTTATACATATACTTTAACGGAAGTTTTGTCTTTTGTGAGGGGCAAACAGCCGTGTCTTCTGTCTCATTAGTGGAAATGTTAATTTCTTTTATTATTTTCACGGTATTCAGGTCAAAACATGCCTCAAGTTTTGTATTATCCCAAGTTCTATCAACTGTGATCAGATCACAAACCAAATTCAGATTAGTGGTATCTATATTCGTTTTGGTGATAGGTAGGTGTTTATGGGTGAAAATCGTTTCTGCTGATTTCGGTAATTTCGGTGGGTGAGTGAGAAATTGATTCAAACCCTAAACAAATGTGTCGACGTGAGCACTTTGTAGATTCGAGAGATCGATCTCGTACAAGTCCGGCCTAAACCAAGAAATGGCCGTTCCAGACTTGTTTTCGGTCACAAAGTGGAGGAGAAGGGTTGATTTGGGGAGGGAAGCAAAGAAAGGTGTTGAGGAGAGTAGTATCTCGACTTGTATCGAGTAAATTGAAAGCTTAGGAAGCTTGCAAGAGATAGAAGCTTTTGGGAGAGCTTGCAAAGTTGCCTTTCGAGAGTGTAAGTGTAGTATATTTCTCCCGACCGAGACTTGTTGTCTCGGTGGAAATAGGTAAGACCTATTTATACAAGTCGAGATTGAAACGTACCACGACCTCATGAAGGAAGAGAGTAAAGGGTGAAATAATGGGAGGAGGTGGTAACCGCATGGTTTAATGGGCGAAAAACGTTTTCACCATTATTTCCTCTTTTATTTGACCGCTTTATTCCTTTTCACGCTTTCTTAATGTGAGCGTAGTGTACGCCGCATGCCGTGACCGCTAAACCAAAACCCTAAAGAAGCATCCCCCAGTTTGTGTCGATATCTCGAGTGTTGGTTGCATCTTGAGTGCAAGTGGCACTGTTAGTGGCGCATGTAGCATGTGCCAATGGCATGTGCGGAATGCCTTGGTAGTAAGTTGCACGGTTTGCAAGTTAGGTTACCAGCGTGTGGGTTTGGCATATGCCAATGGCATGTGCGGAATGCCTTGGTGGTAGGTTGCACGGTTTGCAAGTTAGGCTACTAGCGTGTGTGTGTTTGGCATGTGCCAATGGCATGTGCGGAATGCCTTGGTGGTAGGTTGCACGGTTTGCAAGTTAGGCTACCAGCGTGTGTGTTTGGCATGTGCCAATGGCATGTGCGGCCATGTTGACCTAGTTGCAAGTCTTGTAAGCCTAGGGCGCTATGTTTGGCGTGGGCCAAAGGCATAGCGGCTTAGAAATATGGCTTGCGGCACGTGTTGGCATGTGCCAATGGCACGTGCGGCCATGTTGACCTAGTTGCAAGTCTTGCAAACCTAGGGCGCTATGTTGGGCATGGGCCAAAGACATAGCGACTTGGAAATATGGCTTGCGACACGTTTTGGCATGTGCCAATGGCACGTGCGGCCATGTTGACCTAGTTGCAAGTCTTGCAAGCCTAGGGCGCTATATTTGGCGTGGGCCAAAGGCATAGCGACTTGGAAATATGGTTTGCGACACGTTTGGCATGTGCCAATGGCACGTGCGGCCATGTTGACCTAGTTGCAAGTCTTGCAAACCTAGGGCGCTATGTTGGGCGTGGGCCAAAGGTATAGCGGCTTAGAAATATGGCTTGCGGCACGTGTTGGCATGTGCCAATGGCACGTGCGGCCATGTTGACCTAGTTGCAAGTCTTGCAAACCTAGGGCGCTATGTTTGGCGTGGGCCCAAGGCATAGCGTCTTAGAAATATGGCTTGCGGCACGTGTTGGCATGTGCCAATGGCACGTGCGGCCATGTTGACCTAGTTGCAAGTCTTGCAAACCTAGGGCGCTATGTTTGGCGTGGGCCAAAGGCATAGCGGCTCGGAAATATGGCTTGCAAGACGTGTTGGCATGTGCCAATGGCACGTGCGGCCATGTTGACCTAGTTGCAAGTCTTGCAAACCTAGGGCGCTATGTTGGGCGTGGGCCAAAGGTATAGCGGCTTAGAAATATGGCTTGCGCGCACGTGTTGGCATGTGCCAATGGCACGTGCGGCCATGTTGACCTAGTTGCAAGTCTTGCAAACCTAGGGCGCTATGTTTGGCGTGGGCCCAAGGCATAGCGGCTTAGAATTTGGCGTTGTTGCCATGGTGCGCGGGTGCGGCTTGGTTTGGCATGGTTGCCATGGTGCGCAGAGTGCGGCTTGGTTTGGCATGGTTGCCATGGTGTGCAGTATGCGGCTTGGTTTGGCATGGTTGCCATGGTGCACAGAGTGCGGCTTGGTTTGGCATGGTTGCCATGGTGCGCAGTATGCGGCTTGGTTTGGCATTGTTGCCATGGTGCGCAGTATGCGGCTTGTTTTGGCATGGTTGCCATGGTGCGCAGAGTGCGGCTTGGATTGGCATGGTTGCCATGGTGCAGATGCGGCTTGGTTTGGCATGGTTGCCATGGTGCAGAGGTGCGGCTTGGTTTGGCATGGTTGCCATGGTGCGCAGAGTGCGGCTTGGTTTGGCATGGTTGCCATGGTGCGCAGTATGCGGCTTGGTTTGGCATGGTTGCCATGGTGCGCAGAGTGCGGCTTGGTTTGGCATGGTTGCCATGGTGCGTAGTATACGGCTTGGTTTGGCATGGTTGCCATGGTGCGCATTATGCGGCTTGGTTTGGCATGATTTCCATGGTGCGCAGTATGCGGCTTGGTTTGGCATGGTTGCCATGGTGCGCAGAGATGCGGCTTGGTTTTGGAATTAGGGTTACGTGTTGAAAACCCTAACTGGTATTTTGAAAAAATACCCCTATTAATTATTTACACCCGAGTTAAATGCTCTTAGTTAATGTGTTGCGGGTAACACTAGGTCATGGGGTTTTACGTTTTTACCCCTTGTTTAGAAACCACCATCAACATTAAGTCCCCGCTAGCTCCTAACAGGGGGCTTTGTTGCGAGGTAAGCATAAGATGGTGACAAATTATCAACAGCAAACCGTGAAGAGAATTGAGGAGGCTTGTCTGACCTTTTATAAATAGGATTTAGAATCCTTGCCTCTGGTAGCTTTGCACGAATCAGGAGGCTGACGCAATTGGTGGGGCCGGTGTAACTTGGGCGACATTGGGAAGTTGGCGCGAGTTGGGGAGCTGAATGTGCTAGCTGGTGGGACCGGCGCAAGGTGTAGATGCTGTGCATGCTTGCAGGCGTGACTTGGGAAACTGCGCAAGCTGGCTGGCGGGACCGGCGCAAGGTGTGCGTGCTTGCAGGCGTGGCTTGGGCGGTCATTGGGAGATCGGCGCAATTGGTGGGGCCGGTGCAACTTGGAAACCATGCTTGCAGGCGTGACTTGGGCGGCCATTGGGAGGCCGGCGCAATTGGTGGGGCCGGCGCAACTTGGAAGCCGTGCTTGCAGGCGTGACTTGGGCGATATTGGGAAGTTGGCGCGAGTTGGGGAGCTGAATGTGCTAGCTGGTGGGACCGGCGCAAGGTGTAGATGCTGTGCGTGCTTGCAGGCGTGACTTGGGAAACTGAGCATGCTGGCTGGCGGGACCGACGCAAGGTGTGCGTGCTTGCAGGCGTGGCTTGGGCGGTCATTGGGAGATCGGCGCAATTGGTGGGGCCGGTGCAACTTGGAAACCATGCTTGCAGGCGTGACTTGGGCGATATTGGGAAGTTGGGCGCCCTTGTGGGCCCGTTTCTTACACGCATAATTTTGGTAAAGGGAAATCCTTCCCTATTTTAGAATCTTCACGCCTAAAGTCCCTTTCTCCCATCTTGCACTTTCATCTTTTCATACCAGCGGCAGAGTCACAAAGAGGAACCGGCTTCCAAGCATGTCCGCAAAGACTTTTGTTGTTTCCCTTTCGCGTAGGTGTAAACCCTAAGAGTAGGCGCTTGCAATGATATTGCGCATGTGATTTCTTGGCGTGCTTCTTGTAGAAAATATTGTATATATGCACCCAAGGGAAATACTGCATATATGATTTGAAACCGCATGAAAGTGCTCCATAAATAATTTTGAACCCGAAGAAGGATACTGCAGACGCACTTGAGCCCGCATAAAATACTGCGTATATAATTTTGAACCCTGAAGAAAATACTGCGTGTGCAGTTTCGAACCCGTAGAGAATACTGTATATGAATTCCGAAGAAGAATACTGTATATGTGCTTCATATGACTTCGAACCCGTAGGAAATATTGCATATATGAATTTCGGTCTTGATAGAAATCATTTGCGCGTGCGATTTTGAACCCGTAGAAAAATGCTCCATATATAATTTGAACTAGAAGAATGATATCTGCGTATATATTTTTGAACCCGTAGAAAAATGCTCCATATATAATTTGAACCCGAAGAATGATACTTGCGTGTATATTTTTGAACCCGTAGAAAAATACTCCATATATAATTTTGAACCCGAAGAATGATATCTGCAGACGCACTTGAGCCCGTATAAAATACTTGCGTATATGATTTTGAACCACCGAAGAAAATATGCGTGTGCGGTTTTGAGCCGATAAAGAATACGCCCTCTTTTTTTTTTTGTTGTTGGGTGCGATTATGTGTCGGGAGACAATTTCGTCTTTCTTCGTATGCGAGATATCTCGTTACTAAACCGTTATGAAGAAATCCGACAAGATGTTACCCGAACAAAATTTCGCCTCATCGAAGGATGTTCATAGTTCCAAACCAAACACGGATGATGAATTCTTCGCCCAAAAACTTGTCTCTTCTCGGAAAAATCACCTGTGTTTCGTGCCAATTTTGTTAACCGGTGGTGAAGATGAAAAGAAGACACGTTCGGTTCGCCCAAAGAACACCATACGGTGTTCTGTCTTCATAAAGGGGTATATTCCTCTCCCAACATTGATTTTGGATGTGTCAAAGCCCATTCGTTCTTTTGATAGATGGGTTGAGTTCATGGTGAGTAAAGGAGCACATAAACACCAACCCGACTCGAGCGCCCAGATTATTGATCTTGTGGTGAGGCTCGGGCCGGTATCAACGGGTGAGGAGCAACAGTTCTCGGTTGGAGATGTAATCAGGAGAGACTACATTATCGTGGTAACAAGGTAGGTTGGATGATATAGCGAGCAAACTTTGCAGAAGGAGTGGCGTTGAAGCTTAACGTTGAAGCGAAGCCGGGCTTTGTAGAACACTTATGCGTAGCTACTTCTGGAGAGAACGTTGATGCGGAGCTACTTCTGTAGATAATGTTGGAACGACGTCTTGCAACTTTTAGAGCCTTGACGGTTACCATTTTGAAGTCGGAGGCCGCGTCACGCTCGTCAAACTCGACATCCCTCAAGAGAACGGGGTTAGGAGTCCCGCCCATCTATCGATCGTGCTTTCTAGGAGAGGTTGGGGTTTGGGAACGGCTTCCCGGGCCGGAAGCGCCGCTTTCCCCGATGCAGTGTGGTTGAGGGGTGCAAATATGTCTTGACGCTACGCCTTGGAGAAACATAGAATATCACATAACAGTCTCATCATAGACTGTACGACTTTGTGGGCGAAGTTCCCATTGTGCGGGTCCTGACGGAGAAGGGTCTCCATGAACTCGGGAGAGTTGTTGACTTCCCTTGCTTTCGATTTTTGAGAAGTCTATCCCCGATCTTCATGTGTGACGAAATTGGATTGCTTATCCCCTTCTATCGGGCGTCCAAGAGCAACGCGAGCCTCTTTCATCTATAAACGCATGTCCCATTGAAGTATCTTTTGTCTTTTCATCAAATCAACAAGGTGCTAAAAGAAGGTCGGCTTCTTAGGATCTTCCGTATCTTGCCCCGATGGTGGAGTAGCGTCTCGTGACGGTTGAAGCCGCCATGATTGAAGAACCGTTGGGGTGGCTAGGCGGCTCGGGCCCCCGTGATCGTAAGTGTATCGTGCAGAGATGACACGGTTTTGATCACGAAGTGCTGGATCCATGGCGCTGTTTCGAAGGGCAAGGATGGTGCTGGAAGGGCGCAAGATGTTAGCGCTGGAAGGATGCAAACTGTTAGCACAGAGTGTGGTACTGCGGCTGGCATGCGCGTGCGGCATGTGTGCCTGGCATGTGCGTCTCGTTGCGTGTCCGTAAGCACGCCCGTAAGCGCATCCGCAAGCGCGTGCGTAAGCGCGTTTGGCAAGCGTGTCCGGCAAGCACTTCTTTTCTTTCTTCTTCTCGTTTCCTCTTTTGAAAAATGTCTAACTCAAGTTCGCAGGAGGAATCCGGTTGGGAGGATGATTCGGGGTAGAGCCACACGAAAACTTGCCTTTGTGACCACCCTGGTGACTTGAAGATGGGCGTTATCCAATTGCCGGGCATGATGTGGTTCAAACGGTGGATGATTCTCTCGATGGTTGCCGCCGTAGACATGGAAGAAGACCCTCTGCGAGTCGTGAGGCCAGGTGCGGCGCCATTTTGATCCCCGTACTTGGTTCCTTATCCGGTCATGTGGTTGGTTGGCGGCTCAACGTGTAGGCTAAGCATGAGGCGTTGTACACCAGAATCTGGGAGAAGTACGGACATATGGCCACAACCAAGAAAATCACTAGTCGATTTGCGCATACCGGTTAAGCGTGTGGAATAGGCTTTATCTTCCATCGAGGATATGCGTGAGGTGACCGGTCACACCGTTTTCAAGACGTTATTGCCGATCGGGAGCACCATCACGACGTGTGTGTAGAAAAGGAGTTCAACACTTCGTGGTTTGTCGAAGGCCTTGCTTGAGATCCAAAAGTTGAAAGATGCAACAATCGAAAGCCTTTCCGCCGAGGAGATTGCACGACGGGGAGGTGGAACTCAAAAGCTTTCAATATGTTGACTATGAAGAGAGCGGCTCTTGAAGATGCAAAGTTGACTTTTCCAAGAAAAGCGGACTTTTGTTGGATGATTTTCCTTGAACGTTTCTCCGTTAAACTTTCATTTAGGTTCCTCTTTTTTTTTTTTTTTTGAAAGACATATTGGATGTCCGGTTCAAAGTTTGACCTTTGATAGACAAATTGATAGCTTTTTAGGTATTGGATTATTTCTGGGATGAATGGTTTTGATAATATGACTCTGATTATGTTTTGGGAAAGAAATATTGCTTTTATGAAAGTGTGTGCTAGCAATAGGCACAAGACTCAGTAGTATGATGGTTTTACTAAGAACCTAAAAATAGATCGTATGTCTTATGCAGTCTAAATTTACTCACTTCATAGGTTTTGTGAACACGCCCCTCTCTGTGTAAAAGGCGGTTTTGCTGGTAGCAATGCCAGCAAGTCCCCAATCACTGGTAGCATCTTCGGCGAGTCCCCAGGATTGAGTAATAGCATCTTCAGCAAGTCCCTAGCTTTCTTGTGTAGTTTTTACAACTAGTAACCGGGTCGTCTGGTAGTTGAGTCGGATTGAGTCGCCTTCCCCTACCATCTTGACATCTGGGTCGAAGAACGAGATCAACAAAGATGATATTGTAGCCGATAGATCAATCCTCCCACTTGTGGTCGCCAATTGTTTATGGGTGAAAATCGTTTCGCCGATTTCGGTAATTTCGGTGGGTGAGTGAGAAATTGATTCAAACCCTAAACAAATGTGTCGCACGTGAGCACTTTGTAGATTCGAGAGATCGATACAGACAAGTCCGGCCTAAACCAAGAAATGGCCGTTCCGGATTTGCTTCCGGTCACAAAGTGGAGGAGAAGGGTTGATTTGGGGAGGGAAGCAAAGAAAGGTGTTGAGGAGAGTAGTATCTCGACTTGTATCAGAAAGTGAAAGCTTAGGAAGCTTGCAAGAGATAGAAGCTTTTGGGAGAGCTTGCAAAGTTGCCTTTCTGAGAGTGTAAGTGTAGTATATTTCTCCTGACCGAGACTTGTTGTCTGGGGGAAATAGGTAAGACCTATTTATACAAGTCGAGATTGAAACGTACCCTGGCCTCATGAAGGAAGAGAGTAAAGGGTGAAATAATGGGAGGAGGTGGTAACCGCATGGTTAATGGGCGAAAACGTTTTTCACCATTATTTCCTCTTTTATTTGACCGCTTTATTCCTTTTCACGCTTTCTTAATGTGAGCGTAGTGTACGCCGCATCTTTGTGACCGCTAAACCAAAACCCTAAAGAAGCATCCCCGGTTTGTGTCGATATCTCGAGTGTTGGTTGCATCTTGAGTGCAAGTGGCGCTGCTAGTGGCGCGTGTAGCATGTGCCAATGGCATGTGCGGAATTCCTTGGTAGTAAGTTGCACGGTTTGCTAGTTAGGTTACCAGCGTGTGGGTTTGGCATATGCTAATGGCATGTGCGGAATGCCTTGGTGGTAGGTTGCACGGTTTGCAAGTTAGGCTACCAGCGTGTGTGTTTGGCATGTGCCAATGGCATGTGCGGAATGCCTTGGTGGTAGGTTGCACGGTTTGCAAGTTAGGCAACCAGCGTGTGTGTTTGGCATGTGCCAATGGCATGTGCGGAATGCCTTGGTGGTAGGTTGCACGGTTTGCAAGTTAGGCTACCAGCGTGTGTGTTTGGCATGTGCCAATGGCATGTGCGGCCATGTTGACCTAGTTGCAAGTCTTGCAAGCCTAGGGCGCTATGTTTGGCGTGGGCCAAAGGCATAGCGGCTTAGAAATATGGCTTGCGGCACGTGTTGGCATGTGCCAATGGCACGTGCGGCCATGTTGACCTAGTTGCAAGTCTTGCAAACCTAGGGCGCTATGTTGGGCGTGGGCCAAAGGCATAGCGACTTGGAAATATGGCTTGCGACACGTTTAGGCATGTGCCAATGGCACGTGCGGCCATGTTGACCTAGTTGCAAGTCTTGCAAGCCTAGGGCGCTATATTTGGCGTGGGCCAAAGGCATAGCGACTTGGAAATATGGTTTGCGACACGTTTGGCATGTGACAATGGCACGTGCGGCCATGTTGACCTAGTTGCAAGTCTTGCAAACCTAGGGGCGCTATGTTGGGCGTGGGCCAAAGGTATAGCGGCTTAGAAATATGGCTTGCGGACCTTGTTGGCATGTGCCAATGGCACGTGCGGCCATGTTGACCTAGTTGCAAGTCTTGCAAACCAAGGGCGCTATGTTTGGCGTGGGCCCAAGGCATAGCGACTTAGAAATATGGCTTGCGGCACGTGTTGGCATGTGCCAATGGCACGTGCGGCCATGTTGACCTAGTTGCAAGTCTTGCAAACCTAGGGCGCTATGTTTGGCGTGGGCCAAAGGCATAGCGGCTCGGAAATATGGCTTGCGGCACGTGTTGGCATGTGCCAATGGCACGTGCGGCCATGTTGACCTAGTTGCAAGTCTTGCAAACCTAGGCGCTATGTTGGGCGTGGGCCAAAGGTATAGCGGCTTAGAAATATGGCTTGCGGCACGTGTTGGCATGTGCCAATGGCACGTGCGGCCATGTTGACCTAGTTGCAAGTCTTGCAAACCTAGGGCGCTATGTTTGGCGTGGGCCAAAGGCATAGCGGCTTAGAAATATGGCTTGCGGCACTGTTGGCATGTGCCAATGGCACGTGCGGCCATGTTGACCTAGTTGCAAGTCTTGCAAACCTAGGGCGCTATGTTTGGCGTGGGCCCAAGGCATAGCGACTTAGAAATATGGCTTGCGGCACGTGTTGGCATGTGCCAATGGCACGTGCGGCCATGTTGACCTAGTTGCAAGTCTTGCAAACCTAGGGCGCTATGTTTGGCGTGGGCCAAAGGCATAGCGGCTCGGAAATATGGCTTGCGGCACGTGTTGGCATGTGCCAATGGCACGTGCGGCCATGTTGACCTAGTTGCAAGTCTTGCAAACCTAGGGCGCTATGTTGGGCGTGGGACAAAGGTATATCGGCTTAGAAATATGGCTTGCGGCACGTGTTGGCATGTGCCAATGGCACGTGCGGCCATGTTGACCTAGTTGCAAGTCTTGCAAACCTAGGGCGCTATGTTTGGCGTGGGCCCAAGGCATAGCGGCTTAGAATTTGGCGTTGTTGCCATGGTCCGCAGGGTGCGGCTTGGTTTGGCATGGTTGCCATGGTGCGCAGAGTGCGGCTTGGTTTGGCATGGTTGCCATGGTGCGCAGGATGCGGCTTGGTTTGGCATGGTTGCCATGGTGCGCAGAGTGCGGCTTGGTTTGGCATGGTTGCCATGGTGCGCAGTATGCGGCTTGGTTTGGCATGGTTGCCATGGTGCGCAGGGTGCGGCTTGGTTTGGCATGGTTGCCATGGTGCGCAGCGTGCGGCTTGGTTTGGCATGGTTGCCATGGTGCGCAGTATGCGGCTTGGTTTGGCATGGTTGCCATGGTGCGCGCAGAGCGGCTTGGTTTGGCATGGTTGCCATGGTGCGCAATATGCGGCTTGGTTTGGCATGGTTGCCATGGTGCGCAGATGCGGCTTGGTTTTGGAATTAGGGTTACGTGTTGAAAACCTAACTGGGTATTTTGAAAAATACCCCTATTAATTATTTACACCGAGTTAAATGCTCTTAGTTAATGTGTTGCGGGTAACACTAGGTCATGGGGTTTTACGTTTTTACCCCTTGTTTAGAAACCACTATAACAGTAGGTTAACTGTTGGAATCCAGAAGTCGTTCCAAATATCGATCTTATCTCCTTTTCCTATAGTCCATAAGCAATTTTCTTGAATGCGATTAATACCACTTTTTATTCCTTTCCACATCCAGTTGTCAGTTCTATTAGGATTGGGGTCGATGTGCATACTATCTTTGTTAAGAAAGTAAACTGCTTTTAGGGTTGATCCCCACAAAGACTTTGGGTCTTGTTTAATTCTCCATGCCATCTTGGCCTTATTAAAGTGTTCTATGTTATGAAGACCTAATCCTCCATTTTCTATTGATGTGCAAACATTATACCACCCTTTGAGGTACATTACTTTTGGGTTTTTCAATATCTTTGCCCCACCTAAAAACACTTTCAACTTTGTTTATGTTTTATATATCTTTTTTGGTAGTTTAAAACATGTCATTTGGTAGATATTCATGGAAGATGTTATATTTTTTATCATTATTGTTTTGCCTGCAAGGCTCATGTTTCTCCTCTGCATACTTATAGGTAATCTATTTTCATATTTTTGTACAATGCTATAAAAACTACTCTACAGTATTGTATTCCTCAATAAAAATTAACAAAATCGTACTAAATGAAAGTTGAAATATTATTTATACTCAACCCCAACAATAACTCTTCAAGGAAAGAACAAGTCACATTATGCTACGAGAGACGAAACATCACGAACTAGACCAGGTATCATCGTATTTCCCTACGTTCTTCATCAATGTAGGGAGGCCTCGGCCCTAACAATAACTTTGTAGAATAAGGCACGGCCCCAACAATGATTCTTCCCTCATAATGGGCACGACAATATGAGGCCACGATCGTGACCGTTAGATTGAACTTCCAATGAATCAACAAAAATTGAATTAAAAACTGAGACCCTAAAACCCCCAATGAACCTTAACCTCTCTCTACCCCTCTCGTCTTGCGTTCTCCCAGTTTCAGCAGAAGAAGCAGCAGCAGCCATGGGTGGAGTAGGAAGAGGTGGTGGGCAAAAGAGAGGAAGAACACAGAGAAAACACTTTAAACAGACCAGAGAAAACGTTTGGAAGAAAACTAGATCTGATTCTACTAACAATGATAATAACAATGGTGAAAATCATCAACCAGGGTGGGAGCCTTTTGCTAATCAGAACTTAGCTTTTGAAGCTTATTACAAAGTAAGAAAGAAACAAACCCTTTGATTGTTTTTCTCTAATTCTTATTGATTTATAATTTTTGATTTGTTTGGTTTGTTAGGAACAAGGAATAGTGAAGGAGGAGGAATGGAGAGTGTTCATGGATGTTCTTCATAAACCATTGCCAGCTGCTTTCAGAATCAATTCTAGGTATTCTTCTTTGTAATTTGATTTGGGGTTGCTTTGATTTGATTTGTTAGTGTTATCATGCATATCTTGCAGCATTGAAATTAGGGAAGGTTTAGATGAGTTAGTAGGGTGTAAGGTTTTAGAATGAAACCCTAACACGGAGCATTTAATACCTGAAATATTAACCTGGATACCCTCTCAACTCAAATAACAACTCAGACATGGTCAGACCCTTTGCTCCTTTTCATGCCCGTGAATTGGTAGCCGCAACTGACTGACGTGTTGTGTGATTCTATGGCTTCTGTTGATCTGTCATTCCATCACACTGAAATTGGAGCAATAGTCGTGTTACTGAAATTAGTGCTTCTTTATAAAATTGAAAAGCCTTAGAAATTGATAAAATTGAAAAGCCTTAGAAATCTCATTCAAATACATCTATATGTAGCGCAGCCGCATGTAAGTTTGATGAAAGATATTTGCCTGAGTAGGAATCATTGAAGAATTAAGTATCTTCGGTTTGTTAGGATCTGCTATACTTGTTTCACTTCTGTTGTTTTCTTTATTATGTCTATCTTCAAGAGCTTCAAGTTTTCGTTATTCTGTCTATACTTGTTTCACTTCTGTTGGTTAGCTTCTTAGGATCTGCTATACTTGTTTTCACTTCTGTTGTTTTCTTCGGTTTCAAGAGCTTCATGTTTATGAATTTTCCTATCTTCATCCTCTTCCAAACGATTTATTTCATCTTCTTGTTCCTTCTTCTGATTATAGATCCCCGTAAATGAAGATACACTTCCTTTTGCTTCTTCATAATCTCTGCATAAGCCCTTTTCTGTTCCTCACTTATGTCCTGCAATCTTGGATATGTAGAAAACATCTCTGAAAAACATTATTTAAGCCAAACACGCAATGAAATTATGACAGTTGAAGACAATCAAGGGACTGATCCATTATCTCTACAGTGTTCTTGTTATCTTAATATATTAGATAACAACTTCTATTTCTGTGTGATTAAAAATTTAATGCTTTTTGGGTGTTGCTGATGTTTTTCGATGTTTGAAATTTGTAGTGGACAATTTTATGAGGATATTCGTTCGCAGCTAGAGAATGACTTTATGAAAACTCTTGAATTCGAGGTGTGTACATTTACTTTATATAGATTTAAATGCATCTACTGCAGTTTTGGTTTGATGCTTGAGATGATTTTCTTCTTCTTGGCAGGTGGCTGATGGTGATGAAGGGATACCTGTCAGACCATTACCTTGGTATCCTAATAATATGGCTTGGCATTCGAATTTTTCAAGAATGCAGCTACGCAAGAATCAATCTCTTGAGAGGTAAACCATGATGTCTTATACTTCGGTGATACTACCTTTCAAAATGGTTTAGCCTGGAAGTTTTCAATTGAGATTAGTCTTCCTTGTTCAGTATTCTGTAATCATTATTTTGAGATACATAATTAACAGCTGATATGTCAGGTTTCATCATTTCTTGAAGCAAGCAAATGATATTGGAAACATAACACGACAAGAGGCTGTTAGCATGGTGAGCAAATTTTTCCAAGAAGTAATCTATTCCAGTTACTGAGTAGTATTCAGGCTCCTTGGAGAGTAATTATTGTGTATGTGGTCATTGGTTCGCCGCTCTTTTTGTTTGTTATTCGTGAACTATTACTTGCTAACAAGGTGATATTTTGGGTGAGACAGGTACCCCCACTGTTCCTGGATGTACGCCCTGAACATTTCGTACTTGATAGTAAGTTAATTTGGTGTCCACACTCTCTGTGAGTTTGAGTTATTTTATGGGCAGTCCTTGCTTAGCTTTGTATGCATAAACTATAATAACACAATTTTAGCCTCTCAATTTCTCGAACACCATTCATACCATGTTGCTGAAAGCATGTCAGACCAAGATCAGTCATGTAGTTCCTAACTTCCTAGATATTTGTTGCAAACTTGTTGTGCCGATTTTTTTAATGAGTTTTTGAAGATTCTGACTTGGATTGACTGTTTTGTTTTACGATATCAGTGTGTGCAGCTCCTGGCTCGAAAACGTTCCAATTACTTGAGATAATACATCAATCATCCGACTCAGCACTGCCTACTGGACTGGTCATACTCTTTTCTCAATCAGCTCTCTTTTCTTTCTTATATTCATGTTTTTGCTATGTCAGCTGAATCTGGATAGACTTTTGGCAGCCACCTATTGTGATTTTTTAAATATACTTACCTCGCTGCTCTGATATGGGGTTTATGGCTTCTTGCTATTTTTATTTCGTTTAGGTTATCGCTAATGATGTGGACGCCCAAAGGTGTAACCTTCTCATCCACCAGACCAAAAGAATGTGTTGTGCTAACTTGATAGTTACCAACCATGAGGCTCAGCACTTCCCCAGCTGCAATTTGAGCAAAAACGGCGTAGACACATCTGAACATGGAAATCCAGATATCAGTCAACTCTTGTTTGATCGAGTCTTATGTGATGTTCCATGCAGCGGAGATGGAACTCTTCGCAAGGCTCCTGACATTTGGAGGAAGTGGTTGTTACTTACTTGCATCTTGTATTTTCTCTTTTACATTAAGTCTTATTACCTTGATTTTCTTATCGAAATAAGTTTCCATTTTTATCCAGGAGTGGAGGTATGGGAAACGGAGTGCATCGCCTTCAAGTGCAGATCGCTATGCGGGGTATGGTTCTTTTAAACAACACTGAGTAACTGAAATTTATTCGCTTCTTTACAACCTTCGTAGTGTTTTTTTTTTTTTTTTTAATCTTTTTGGAAATATGTAACACATCCAACAAAACCTTACAAGGGAACTATGTTGGTAATATGGCCCATTTATAGGTTAATGCTTTATTGTTGTTTCAAATAGTTGGCACCTGATCGTCTTCAATAAGAATTGTACGATAATCAAAGGTTTCATATCAAAGTGAATCCTAGCTATTCCAATTTCTCCAGACTCGCTTATGATCACATTGTGTCAAAACTATAAACATAACCAGATGCTTGTGCTGATGTAATATCTTCTCTACATCAACTCATATTCGTATATATGCTCCCTTCCATCAAACTAAGAATCTGATAGTGTACTTTTTCCATATTTCCCCAAACTTATTCTTGTAGTTCATTGCAGGTATTGCTTTGCTTAAAGTAGGTGGAAGAATGGTATACTCAACCTGTTCGATGAATCCCATCGAGAATGAAGCTGTGGTTGCTGAGGTAATGGCGAAGCTACTTATAAGGAAATTACAGATGTGTCATGCGTTTTTTTCTGCTACCCTATTATATTTGCCTAGCTCACATCCTAATCTCCATTTATTTTCTTCAGATTCTGAGGAGATGTGGGGGATCTGTTGAACTTCTTGATGTCTCTACCGAGCTCCCTCAATTGGTCCGTCGCCCGGGAATTAATAGTTGGAAGGTTGATTTTCATATATCTATGATTGTTGTTAATGTACTCTTGTAGATAGAGATTCCTGGATAGTTGATGTAGCTCTATAACTGATACTATGTATTGTTGACAAATGGCAGGTCCGTGATAAGGGTGTATGGTTAGCTTCTTACAAAGATGTGTCTAAGTACCGCAGAACTGCCATTGTGCCAAGCATGTTTCCTTCCGGCCAAAGCTTTGATGCTGAAACAGTGGTTCCTTCAGGGTTAGATGAAAACGTGGTTCCTCCTGGCAATGACAATGAGATGGAGAATGTAGATTCTGCTCATGTCAACGAGCAGTCCGAGATCCTTGTGAGTCCACCTGATGCTTTGGAGATGGAGGTTTCAGATCTCCCTCTAGAACGTTGCATGAGGATAGTGCCCCATGATCAGAACACTGGAGCTTTTTTCATTGCCATTCTTCAGAAAGTATCCCCTCTTCCTGGTAAGCTCTTCATTTTATTGGTCATTATTAGAAAATATTAAAACTGAGATATGAATTCCTTAGACTTCGTATCGTATGTCAACATCCTCCCAGTGTGTTAATTGTGTATTTTCCTTGCAATGCACCAGCATCACATTTATATTAATGTATGTTTACTTTTAACTGCAGTATAAATTCGATCTGTACATTACGTTTGATTCCATTTGTATTTTGCAGCGGTTTCAAGTTCCACAAAACCGAAGGAAACTTCAACAAACGGGAATCACAAGTTACCCTTGAAGGTATCAGATGAGGTACCCAGAGAAACTAATAGCCCGGAAGTGTTATTAGACGAAGCAAAACAACTACCATCCGTTATATCAAATGTGGAATCATCAGATGGAAAAACAGAGGTTGGTGCTACAGGACTTGATTCTCATGAGGTAGTCGAAGAAGAAAATGAGAAAGAACACACAGAGAATGTGAATGCAGAGACTGACACTAAGAAAGCTGGAGGTAACCGAAGGTTGCAAAATCAAGGGAAGTGGAGAGGCGTTGATCCAGTTGTTTTTTTCCGGGAGGACACTGTTCTTAGTAGTATTAAGGATTTCTATGGAATTAGTGATTCATTCCCATTGAATGATCACCTTGTGACACGAAATACTGATTTCCAGAGTTGTAAGAGAATTTACTACATTTCAAAGTCAGTTCAGGATGTTATGAAGCTGAATTTTCAAGTCGGGCAACAACTGAAGATAATATCTATTGGTCTAAAGGCCTTTGTAAGTATAGTCCCTCTTGTTCACAAAATCTTCCGAGTAGCATGCAATAATTATTTCAGGATGAACCTTAATCGTTTATATTTTTCTTTGTTGTTTCAGGAGCGACAAACAGTAAAAGAAGATAGTGCTTCCGAATGCATGTACCGTATATCGTCTGAAGGATTACCATTACTTCTTCCTTACATCAGCAAGCAAATCCTATGTGCATCCTTGGCGGACTTCAAGCACCTGTTGCAGTACAGGTCTATCAAATTTCAAGATTTTGTCAATCCTCAATTTGGCGAGAAGGCATCATCGGAGATTAAGTTAGGGTGTTGTATTGTTGTACTGCAAACAGGTATGTACACACATCTTTGGTACTATTGCTATAATCTCAGTTTACCTAAATTTGAATTGTAACGCTCATCATGGCTGTGCAGAAGATCAACCTACTTCAAAACCTATGGATGCCTCGACAATAGCTATTGGATGTTGGAGAGGGAAGTCTAGTGTAAGTGTAATGGTTCCAGAAACAGACTGCCAAGAACTTCTTGAGAGGCTTTCTGCACGTTTGGGGTTCGAGATGGTTCCAGTGAAAGAAAAACCAACGGTTAGAAGAGGCAAGAAAGATGACGCTGAAGAGAAGCTAGAGAAAGAACCAGTAGAAGAAGAAGAAGCTATAGCTGGTTGAGTTATTGAACATTTTTCGGTTTTTCTATTTCGTCACTTTTACTTACAAGTCTGATTGATTCAGCTGTATTTGCAATTATATGATTGCTCATTTTGCCAGAAATTTGTAGTGAAATTTGTTATCAAATAACAGTGCATCTTTGCATAACTTGCTTCATCTTGTTTTCAAGAATAGAAAGTTAGAAACTAGTCTTGATTTTCATCAGGATCTAGACCAAGATTACTACTGCTGCTATCTATGAAACTTAAAGCACTAAGATAATTCCAAGATTTCTTGCATTTCATTCAACTAATTTTTCAGAACAAACAAATAATTCCAAGATTTCTTGCATTTCATTCAACTATTTTTCAGACATTATTTTTACTAAGAAACCAAAACAAGATCATCAGAACTTGGTCCTTAACTCCTTATTTTTCCCCTACAAGCATAAGGAACAGCACCTTTGTAGGCTCTGCATACATATCTCATGAAGTTGTGAGTATCCTGCAAATGAATATCAGAGATTAAGATTCATCAGTTTCTAAACTTTACACGGATCAAGACTCGCCATATATAATACGAATAAGAGATTGAGAGAGTGATGAGCAAATTACATGGCGTATAGGAAGGTCGTTCACAGTAACCCAGGGAAGAAATTCTAGATGAGGATTTAGGGAAGCAGTTACTTTCGCATTGTGCAACTGAAGCTGTAAATAAGAAAAGAGTTGGTTTAATATGCTATGTAATGTAAATATACATAACAATCAAGAAGAATGGAGATGGATCAATACTTTGTCACCCAATCCATTGGTGAAGCATTTGTAAATACTGTCCTTGTACTGGTTTCCGACCTCTAAGCATTGTAACCAATCCTTGGTAGTCTTTCCATGAGAAATAATCACCTCCGTACAGTATATGAAAGAGTAATAGTTATTATAGCCACCAGGAATTACATTCATGGCACATGCTTGCAATCTGTTCAGTTCACATTCTTGGAGCCGTGCTGTAAAAAGCAAACCATTTATGTAATTAGTGATTATAAAGCGAAATTAATTAATTAATATTTGAAAGAAATCAGGTGGATCGAGAGAGGAATACCTCACAGAGGATTGTTCCGTTCTTCAATAGACGAGATTTTCCATAAGGGACTAGTTTAAGATGAACAAAATCAACGAGCCGGTTTTCGATAATTTTTGTTAGATTGTAGGCGATGAAGTCTGCAGATCTAACTGATAGAGAACTGTAGTAGACTGTTACAGAAACTTTATCAACCGAAGCAACAAGTGAAGATTTTGAGATTGTATGCTCATTTACTTGAGGAGGAGCAACTGCAACTGCAACTTTAGATGAAGATGTAGTCGTGGAAAATGAGAAAACCAAAAGACATAGAAGAAGAACCAGAGGAGGAGAAGGGGAAGCCATGAGAACCTTCCTTGCAATTAAATTTCAAACAAACAAAACACTGTTGTGATTTCACAATGAGATGGGTATAGTTCTTATAGGATTTTAGCGGTAGTAGTTGGAAACTTCACTCTGAAGCTTGAAATTAAAATTAAATCATTCGAGTGCACCCTGAAGAATCGGCGTACTGGTTCGCATATATGCACGAGTACAACCTTCAGATTGGCTGCACCAGGCACGGTTTTGCTTCTGGGTTTAGGCAACGTAGATAGATACTGATGTGCCAATGTGGGACAAGTCTGGAGTACGTACACTCGACTAAAACAATCGTGCTCCAACATTTTCTTTTCTTCTCGACTTATTCTTTTTTTTTTTTTTTGGTTTGTTTACTAGCTGTAGTGAACTTAATAATTTTCATTAAGCAGTTGAGCGCATTTAATTTTGGCTTAAAGAAGAAAGGAATGGGTTAAAGTCCTGCAAGCAACATAAAAACCAGGCAGAATTAAAAGGAAAGGTTCTGAAATTTGTTTCATGTCTAAATCATAGACATTAATTAGTTTGTAAATTTCTAGGAAAATGCCTAGCTGCATGCTCTGTTTTTTAGTTTGAGATCAAATCCCCTTTGTTAGCTATTTCTCCCCTTGGCCTTATCTAAAATCCATCATTTTTAAAAGTATTCACAAGTATATTCTTTTCTCCTTTCTAACTTGACACCTTAGGGCAATTCCTATGGCAATGGCCAAATGAAATTTTTTCTGAGCCACGTGGATGGCCAAATTGGATTTTCCACTATGATAAAGCATAGGGCGTTAGATCATTAGGCGCGCGCACAAGGTAAAAACATTGGCGTTGGAAGAACCAAAACAAGCGTTGACGAGACAACCGTTGGCGTTGGAAGAACCAACGCGCGTTGACAACACAACCGTTAGCGTGTGAATCACCAACGCGGGCGGTAGAACCAAAATATCCAACGCTCGACTCTCCAATGCGTACTTTTGCAACGGTATTATTCCAGCACTATAAATTCGTTCTACTGATTTCATTTTCAGTCACACCACTACCATTTCCTTCTTCTAAAACTCTTCTAAATCAAAAAATTGTAACACAATATGAACAATTTAGTGAGAAGAGCGACGAATTGTATAAAGAAGAGAAAAGATCGAAAAAATGAATCGACACCGCTGCCTAACACATGTGTAGATTTTTCTCAAAATCGAGAAGCGGAGTTTTCTTCGCCAAATATCGTTGCTGCTCCATCATTAGTCCCAGGTCATATGTCGGGGAATCAAGATCGGTCTAAGGATTATTATAACATGAGAGGTGGATTTTATGAAATAAATGATGTTTATATGGGTCTATCCCTTGGAGTCCGAGAAAGGGTTGACAAATAACCTTGGCGTGCGCTTTATATAATGAAGTCTAGAAAACATAACAACAAAATTCCGAAAACAGTGATAGAAAGGTGGTGGACTACGACGCGCACATTCCATTTTGTGGATTTCAAAATTGGTAAGTTTTTTAAACTAAACTTAAATTATTATTTTTTAAATAATTATTAAATAATCAAAAGAATTAATCATAGTTGATATTATGCTTGTAATAGGAATTACGCCCCTTGATTTGTATTTCATTGTTGGGATCCCAAGTGGAAAGGGAGACCCGCCACCATTCAACCAAGACGAATGGATATCAAATAATAAATGGGAGATGCTTTTTCCCCCGTTTGTGGAATCAGAAATACGTCAAGATTATAAAAATTTGAAAGGAGGTGGGATTAGATGTGCATCGTTGAAGTCTTTCTTAACTAAACCCAGAAACCCACAACATGTAGATGACTATCCTGAACTCGAAATGATGTTTATCTTATGGGTTCTGGGTCAGACATTATTTCCAAACTCAACTTATGTTGCTCATGTTGGTTGGCTTGAAGCGTTAGAATATCTCGACAAAGCACCAAATTATGATTTGGGGATCTGCAATTTTAGCAGAATTGTACTGTGGGCTGAATCAAGCATCCCTGACCAAGAAAACTTCACTGGTTTCTGGAACATCATAGAGGTAAATATCAAAATTATTATTTTAAATCTATTATTATTACTAAACTTAAATAACTTTTTTTGAACAAATGTAGATTATTTAACCAAAATACTAAAATTACAGAGTAATTTGCAGTATTGGTGGTATACCTATTTGGTGTTGCTAAACCAATCCTAAAAGACGAGACACTTAGATTTCCAATGTTGGACATGTATATGAAGAACAACATACAAAAGAACACTGGCAGCGACGTCTTTGGTTCAAGTGTTGTTCAAAGGTTTCATCAGATTACTCGGAGCCACAACAACGTAGTTGTTCACCCATACGTTGATTTACCTCAGTATGGTGATGATGTTGGAGTAAGTATTCTTGATTATTCTATGCGTAGAGTCGTTTTTTACAGTCCAAAATCACAAAGAAGGGTTTGGTATCTGGGAG
Organism: Papaver armeniacum; assembly: GCA_023531295.1. NCBI lineage: Eukaryota > Viridiplantae > Streptophyta > Magnoliopsida > Ranunculales > Papaveraceae > Papaver > Papaver armeniacum. Next base: position 192,419 of record JAJJWW010015194.1, read on the forward strand.
AAAGAGTGCAGTACCAAATACAAGGTATATTGTAATTACAATTAACTCGCTACCACAGATGCAAACCTCTGCATCAAATTACGATCGGCTGAGAAGAACCGGTAGGGAGAGGTATGAATTAAATACAAGGAGTAATATTAATGAAGCACAATATGTCAACTGGTACAAGTTAATTACGAAGCCTGTAATTGGGACACAAAACATGCACAATATGTCCCATGATCCAAATATCGTTCCTAGACAACCACATCCAGAAGAGCCAAGCTTTATAACTTATCCCAGGACGGGTACCAGTTCTTCATCATCTTTGTCAAATATGCCTAGAATTCGTTGAGATATGCAAAGTATTACTTCACAAGGTGAGCCAACCACGATCCCCATTGTTCCCAAGGTATGGACCGTGATTATCCTTACTACAATATCACTGCCAGTGACGAAGAGTTGCGGAGGCAACTCAACGATTTTCATTGGCTGAATCGGTAAGTAGAGGAGTTGTACTTGGAACAACTACGAAAATGGCAGACAGACACAATGTTTGTATTGAGTCCAACTATAAATGATGATGGGCGACAGTCATAGTCTTCCGATTCCACCAGGAGCATATCATGGCATGAAAGTGAAGAAACAGTGGTGGGAGAAACACAAGCATGACATAGTTCTTCACCACCTTTACATATCAATATTTCACCACAAATTGTGCCTGTATCTCAACCTCAAGCATTTAGGCTTAATCCTAGGCGCATTTCATCATCATTCTCACCCAACAACCCAAATGATTGCTACACACCACCACCACCACAACAACAAACCTTTTATATTCTTGGAGGATCGAGTATACAGAGTACTTTCCAATCACCTAGTGTTTTCCAATATCCTAATGTTGTTCAACTAGGTGTATCCCCGAGTCTATCAACATATGGAAATTTATTTAATTTGTTGGCAAGTGGGGATATCCCAGGTTTATCCCCAGGTCTAGGTCTATCTCCAAGTCTACCCATAGGATTTCCTGAATTATTGGCTCCAAAAAATAACAATGAGGAAGATAGCGATGAGCAGCCTTAGAGAGATTATTGTAATATTATAATTTTTAATTCTGATACATTTGTATTTTTAGTTTTAAAAGTACAACATTCTTAATTAAATAAAATTACATATGTTTAAATTAAGCATTTTACATTAGCTTCACTAAATTACGACGGACTACATTACATTAGCTTCACTAATGAGAAGTACTAGGTGGAACAACAACTACAAAGAAGGGGTTGAAATTGTTCAACACCTTAAGGATTTCAAAACATATTTCGAAAGGAAAAGCCACATTTTTCCATCTTCGCCATTCAGCCAAAGATCTTGTTACCATCTCACATCAGTTTCACCTCTCAGCTGATATTGATTTGCTTTTATGGTTAAAGCTACAAAATCACTTACTTCTTTATTAATTGTACCAACATGATTTTGTATGTCGCATATAGCACGATGACTCAGATTATGAGTTTCACTGCATAACCCATCGTGAGTAAATAAAAAAAACATAGTTTCTGCAAATAGATTCATCTTCTTCTTTAGTATACATATCTCTCCGAACTAACAGGGTCCCAGACATGTTCAATCAAGAATTGAGAGTGAAGAATGTGTGAATTTAGATTTGAAATGAGGAGTATTTATAGAATTCAAAAATTATATCCGTTGGATCACAAGATTTTTCATCCGTTCAGATTGAGCTGTTGGCGCCTTTGGGGTCAAATGTTGGTGTTTCTAGGATGCATGCTGGCTCTTGAAATAAAAATGTGCGTTGGAAACACAAGCGCTGGCATTTTTTTTCACACGTCAGCGCGCGTTTGTGGCAAATTCGCCCGGCCTTACCACATGAACGCGCTGGATGGTCCATCTCGATGTTCAAATCAACAAATATGTTGATTTGAACATCTATTTTCCATGTTTGTTGAGTCCATAGTGGGAGCAAAATGAACAAACTTGGAGTTTGTTCATTTTATAGGAACTGCTCTTAGTCTTTCCTCGATCTTGCACTTGTTATCTTGGATTCCCTTAATGGGTAATTAGGATTCCTCTTCTTTGGATCCAAATCATTCCTTGGTCCTTTATGTTAACCCTATTATTATCACATTCGGGCTTAAATTCTATATGGTCATTTTGGGGTATCAACATCGATCTCCCTTGGCAATTTATTTCCAAGTATCTATAAGTGTTAGGCCACCATCTCTGAAAAAGCGGGGAACACCACCCAATATTTCTCTTAGCAATCTGTATGGACAAAACTCCAATATACTTTTTATGAGAATCAACTAGACAGTCAGGCTTAATCAATAAAAAGATATATCAAAGAGTTTATATCTCAATCTCTCGATTAGATCTTTACTCAAGCAAATAGAAATCTGCGAGTCTTTATCAAAGAGAGATAACTTGGACGGTACCAAAGACCAATATCCAAGGATCAATCAATATCAATCAACAACCAAAGTTTGGATTTCTAATTGATGATCTTAAAGCACAACCTGTATTATTTCAATTATATAAAATATAATGCGAAAAAGAAATAACACAGACACCAGAAGTTTTGTTAACGAGGAAACCGCAAATGCAGAAAAACATCGGGACCTAGTCCAGATTGAATACACATTGTATTAAGCCGCTACATACACTAGCCTACTACAAGCTAACTTCGGACTGGACTATATTTGAACCCCAATCAGTCTCCCACCAATCCAAGGTACAATTGTACTCCCTACGTCTCTGATCCCAGCAGGACACTGCGCACTTGATTCCCTTAGTTGATCTCACCCACAACTAAGACTTGATAATAAACAAATATGTCTCACACAGAAAAGTCTATCAAAGGATAAATGTGTCTCCCACAGAAGAACTCTAGGTTTTGTTCCGTCTTATGATATGAAATCAAGGTGAACAAGAAGAAATTGATAATCTGGTCTTATATTCCCGAAGAACAACCTATATTAGTCAATCACCTCTCAACAATCTTTCTTGACTACACAAGCAGATTGTCGAGGAATCACAAACAGTGAGACGAAGATGTTTGTGAATTCTTTATCTTGCCTATCGGAAAACTCTCACGATCTCAAGCCAATCAAAGATTGTACTCGTACGATAAAAGATTCAAGATCAGACCACACAACTACGATAAAAGTAATATCGGTCTGGCTTCACAATCCCAATGAAGTCTTTTAGTCGTTAACCTGGTTTTAGAGAAGAAAACCAAAGGTTAGAGGAGAATCGACTTTAGGGAGCGCACTAGTATCACACAGACTTGTGGGGATTAAGTTTTCCCAATGCTATATGTCTCCTTTATATAGCCTTCAAATCAGGGTTTTGCCTTAATTAGTTACAAAGCAATCCATATTCACCGTTAGATGAAAACCTAATTTAGATCCAAGCTAATATTTATCTATCGTTAGATCGAAAACTTAGCTTGTCACACACACTTGGGTAGACGTTTACTGGGTTTGTGAAAACCATGCCCAAACATGTACGTGTATGTTGGTTCAACATAGTAACCCTAAAGGTTAACAATATGAGCATTTTATATTAACCTTGTTCTTCTTCACCATAACTAGTTCAATTGACTCAAATGAACTAGTTAGAGAGTTGTTCAATTGCTATGAGATCTTATGTAACTACACAAGACACAATTGAAACAAAGATGATTCGATTCAATTGAATCGGCTCATGAACTTTAGCCATGGTTTGCATAAAGCATTCCTTAGTAATTTAAGTTTCATGTTCAGAGCAAATCTTTAGATCATAACCTTAAGCTCACAAACAAGTTCACGGACTTAAGAAAATCCTATAAGAAATTTTCTGTAGAGGTTTCCAAACTTGGAAAAAAATATCGGTTCAAAATAGACTTTCTCCATTCCAACCATTGAGGTTCAGAGGACGGATTAAACGCGTGGAGCGAGTTTTGGAAATCAAGATTTCCACCGAAATTCGAGTTGTTTGGTAAAAATCGTTTATGAGAAGTGAGAAACTGGTTCAAACCCGTGAGCACTTTATAGGTTTCAACTTCCGCCCAAACCAAGAAATGGCCGTTCCAGACTTGCTTCAGTCCCCAAAGTGGAGGAGAAGGTTGATTTGGGGAGGGAAGCAAAGAAAGGTGTTGAGGAGAGTAGTATCTCGACGAGCTTGCAAGATATGAAAGCTTTTGGGACTAAGTTTGCGGACTTGGAAAAGCCAATTCCTCCGGTTTCTCTTGATAAACAAAGTTCAAAAACTTCGGTTCAAGGAATACATGGTTATGTAAACACTCATTCCAACCGGAATTGAGACATTCTCATGTGAGGACGTTATATAGCCGTTATTTCATGCATGGCTTGCGACGTTTCACATGTTCCTAGTTGAGCAATTCTCAAAGTAATTGAAACTTTTCATGACTTTCTTCACTAGGTGAAGATAAACCAATGGCACGTGCGGCCATGATCAAAGCAATGGCACGCGGTTTAAACGCTTTACCAACACACTATTTCGAGAAAAAGATAAGTAGTGAATCAAGAAAAATGTGTGGAAAGAGGATTCCGTAATACTCGGCTCATTGCGAAGTCGAAGGATTCTGCCGGAAAGAGGATGAAAGGTGCCCTTACGGTTGCCAGGATATCTCAATGGGACGAGTTGGAGCCCGAACAGAAAAAGATGATCTTCATGTCGCAGCATTTTGGCTCTCTGGTTGTCCAGAGACATTTTTGATGACGGTTCGGCAAGAAAGGAATTGAGTTGCTAGAGATTCTTTGAAGTTGGCAAAGGTGAAGTTCTTCCCATTGGCAATATCCGGATCACCTAGTTGCGAACATGCAAAATATCAAGTGTGTATGATCACAAAGTGGAGGAGAAGGTTGATTTGGGAGGAAGCAAAGAAACGTGTTGAGGAGAGTAGTATCTCGACTTAAGCTTAGGAAGCTTGCAAGAGATGAAAGCTTTTTGGGAAGCGTGCAAAGTTGCCTTTCTGAGAGTGTAGTATTTTTCCCCAATGAGACGGTGGAAATAGGTAAGACTATTTATACAAGGACCACAGCCTCATGAAGGAAGAGAGTAAAGGGTGAAATAATGGGAAAATCGCATGGTTTAATGGGTGAAAACGTTTTCACCATTATTTCCTCTTTTATTTGACCGCTTTATTCCTTTTCACGCTTTCAGCGTAACTCGCATGTCAGACCGTAAACCAAATAAAGAAGCATCACGGTTGTGTTGAGATCGATGTTGGTTGCATCTTGAGTAGAGTGGCGCGTGTGGCATGTGCCAATGGCATGTGCGGAATGCCTTGGTGGTAGGTTGCACGGTTTGCAAAGTTAGGCTACCAACAGGTGGGTTTGGCATGGATTATGTGCGAATGCCTTGGTGGTAGGTTGCACGGTTTGCAAGCATGTTGGCATGTGCCAATGGCACGTACGTGCCATGTTTGGCTGTCAGTAAAATCATGTTGACCTTGTCGCAAGAGGGCGCTATATTTTGGGCCAAAGGCATAGCTTGGAAAAAGCTTGCGACACGTGTTGGCATGTGCCAATGGCACGTGCGGCCATGTTGGGACCTAGTTGCAAGTCTTGCAAGCCTAGGGCGCTAATTTGGCGTGGGCCAAAGGTTCTTGGAAATAACGTGTTGGCATGTGTTCATGTTGAAGTTGCAAGTCTTGCAAGCCATTTGCGTGGGCCAAAGGCAGCTTGGAAATATGGCTTGCGACACGTGTTGGCATGTGCCAATGGCACGTGCGGCCATGTTGACCTAGTTGCAAGTCTTGAGACTATTCTGCTTGAAATATGGCTTAGACACCATGTTGACCTAGTTGCAAGTCTTGCAAGCCTTATATTTGGCGTGGGCCAAAGGCATAGCGGCTTGGAAATATGGCTTTGCGACATTGGCATGTGCCAATGGCACGTGCGGCCATGTTGACCTAGTTGCAAGTCTTGCAAGCCTAGGGCGCTATATTTGGCGTGGGGCCAAAGGCATAGCGGCTTGGTAAATGGCTTGCGACACGTGTTGGCAGTGCCATGTTGAAGTCGCAAGTCTTGAAAATGACGTGTTGGCATGTGCCAATGGCACGTGCGGCCATGTTGACCTAGTGAAGTCTTGCAAGCCTAGGGCGCTATATTTGGCGTGGGCCAAAGGCATAGCGGCTTGATTTGGCATTGTTGCCATGGTGCGTGGTGCGGCTTGGTTTGGCATTGTTTCCATGGTGCGGGTGCGCTTGGTTTGGCATTGCTGCCATGGTGCGCAGTATGCGGCTTGGTTTGGTATTGCTGCCATGGTGCGCACGGTGCGGCTTGGTTTGGCATTGTTGCCACTATGGCCTGGTTTGGCATTGCTGCCATGCAGCGAGTGGTGCAGCTTGGTTTGGCAAAATTGCTGCCATGGTGCGGCTTGGTTTGGCATTGTTGCCAGTAGTTTGCATTGTTGCCATGGTGCGCGACTCAGATGCGGCTTGGTTTTGGAATTATATCTAAGGGTATTTTGTGTAAATGCTCTTGATAACACTAGGTCATGGGGTTTACGATTTTACCCCTTGTTTAAAAACCACCATCAACAGCAGTCTAATAGCATACGACTTTTGTCTCATAAGAAATAGGAGATAGAATAAATAGACTTTTGAGTGATAGATAAGTTCAAGTCTCCGCATACCTTTTTGTTGATGAAGTTCCACGGTTCCTTGTGTAGATCTTCGTCGTTGTATGATGAATCACCATGAAGTCCTTGAGCTCAACTACACTTTTATATCCTAGTCCGAGACTTAGCTATAATAGACTAGAAATCAAGACTCATAGTTTTGATCACTAATATTGACAAACATGCTTGATATAGAAACGCATGCGAGGTCGACCGAGCTATGATCTAACAATCTCCTCATCTTACTTTTCTTTTAAGAAGTTCTGCTATATTAGGGTATTGGTGAATTTCTGCTGCAGTACTATATGTATAGTTTCACCCATTTGGAAGTCGTTTTCTCGAAATCTCTGACAACGAGCTGGTGGAATGACCATGGTGAGCATAAACACTCAGAATGATACTTCTATGCAATATTTGTAGGATTCGTGAAAGAGTTCAACGCCCGTGCATGAAGCTGGCGAGATCAAAAGTTGAAAAGAATCTCTGACAATCGAAACGAGGAGATGGAACTCGAAATGCTTTCCAGATGTTGACTACAAAGTGAAACTTTTTAAGAAATAGACGAGAGTTAAACTTTCATTTAGGTTCCTCTTTTTTTTTTTTTTTTTTGAAGGACATATTGGATGTCTGGTTAATCTTTGATAGTGGTAGCTTTTAGGGTATTGGATTATTTAAGGATGAATGGTTTTGATAATATGACTGCGGTTATGTTTTTTGGGAAAAAGATATTGATAAGTTAGGCACAAGTCTCCAGTTTACTAAGAACCTAAAAATGGATTGTTGATGAAGTCTCCATGTAAAAGGCGGTTTGATGGTGGTTTCTTTGGTAGTTATGAAGTCCTTACGAGTTTTTGTTCTATAATCCAGAAGGCTGAAACCAAGAAATCAAGACAAAGTGGAGGAGGAAGGGTTGATTTCGTGTTGAGGAGAGTAGTTTTGATCATCTTAGGAATTAAGAGATGAAAGCAAGCGTAAACGAGTGTAGTATGCATGCTTTTGTTGTACTTTAACTTTCACGGTACATCTAACAAGTGTTGGTTGCATCTTGAGTGCATCTGGTAGCGCGTGTGGCATTAATGTGCGGAAGTTGCAATTGCATGTGAATGCCTTGGTGGTAGGTTGAGAGCGTGTTGGCATGTGCCAATGTATTCGTTGTATGATGAATCACCATGAAGTCCGTGAGCTCAACTACACTAGGGCGCTTTATATCCTAGTCCGAGACTTAGCTATGATAGACTAGAAATCAAGACTTATAGTTTTGATCACTAATATTGACAAACATGCTTGATGTAAACGCATGCGAGGTCGCTTATTCTTTGCCAAGCATTGTTGCCATGAGCGATATCTTATATGTATAGTTTCACCCATTTGGAAGTCGTTTTCGAAATCTCGACAACGAAATGTGGTGGAATGACCATGGTGAGCATAAACACTCAGAATGATACATCCATGCAATATTTGTAGGATTCCTAATGTCATGGGATACTTGATCCACATTTTCCATACAAACGGGCACTTACTAAAACAAGTTTTTATCACTTGCGCATGTAAAGATTGCCCCTGGCCAATGTAGCAAGCTTATTGGGGTTCAAAACTAAGATCAATATGAAGAGCAGAAGAAAAGCAGAGAAACACAAGTAAACAAAAGATAAAAGTAATTAACAAGAAATAATTAAGCTGTTTTTAGTTTAGTTTTCAATGTCTTACATGATTGATAATCGAAGTATTTATAGCTTCTATACAAACTACCTGTTATTAAGGCAACTGGTGCCTGACTAATAATAACACTTCTAGAATTTTAAGAACTTAACTAAAAAGGGAACTGAATAAGCTTAAATTAGGAAAACAAGTGAGACACAAGGAAGGTATCCTAACATCACACTGCGCCTGAAAAATGGCTTGTCCTCAATCCTCAAAGTATGGAAATCGAGCAAGAATACCATTAGCATCCTCCCAAGTTGCTTCTTCATTAGGATGATCTTTCCATTTCACTAGCCATTTTTTCTAGCTGCATTTTGTTTCTTAAACATTTTGCGCTCCAAAACTGACTTAGGTTCCCAAGATGTATAGTCCACATTAATAGGCAATTTTGTATCAACAACAATTGAAGATCCAAGTCTCAGTTTCAGCTGTGAAACATGAAAACTAGATGAATCTTACTAGTAACTGGTAATTCTAATCTATATGCGACTGATCCAATCTTCTCAACAACCCGAAAAGGTCCATAAAATCGTGGAGAAAGCTTAGTATAAGATGGATTAGCTATTGATGTTTGATGATATGACTGCAATCTTAGAAAAATTCAATCATTAATTGCAAATGTACATTCAGTTCTGTGACGTCAACATATGTATTCATTCTAGCTTGAGAATCATGTAAGTTAGCCATCATGATGCGTAAAGTATGATCTCGAGCCTTTAAAATTTCATCCAAAACATGCACAGAAGTTGATCCTGAAATATAGGTCAAAATTATTGGTGGAATTCGACTATAAAGAGCTTGATAATGAGTCATTTTGGTTGCTGAATGATAACTCGTATTTTACCACCATTCAGCCCATGGTAGCCAATTTTTCCAATCCTTAGGCTTGATTCCAGCAAAGCAGCGTAAGTAACATTCCAAAGTTTTATCAGTTACCTCAGTTTGTCCATATGTTTGAGGATGGTATGCTAAACTTCGGCACAACTGAGTGTCTTGTAAATATAAAATAGCTTCCCAAAAATTTTCTTTGGCATTCCATGTAAACGCACGATTTCACGTACAAAAATGTCAGCAATCTTGGCAGCAATGTAAGGATGTGATAGTGCTATAAAGTGTGCATATTTTGTCAATCGATCTACCACCACTAATATAGATCTTTTACGATTAGAGACTGAAAATCCATCAACAAAGTCCATGGAGATATCTATCCACACATCAATAGGAATTGGTAATGGTTATAAATGCCCTAGAAGCGCAATTGACTCAGATTTATTACGTTGGAAAATATCACACCTCTTAATGAATTCTTTGAATGCATACTTCATATCCTTCCAGTAGAAATTGAGTTGTAGACATTTATAAGTACGTAAGTTCCCTGAATGACCACCCAAAGGAGATGAATGAAACTCCTTAAGTAGTTTATAACACCAATAAGAAGTAGGTACTACGACAATGTGTCCTTTGTAACGTAGAATCCCATCATCATAAGAATAATGAGCTTTATAATCTGCTTTATTCTTCAACTTTTATATAAGAATGCTTAATTCGGCATCAGTGTGACACTCATTGATAATATCATCAATGCCAGAAAATATTAAAGCAGTAATTGCCAGTAGATCAGCTATGCGAGATAATGCATCAATAACTTTATTTGTTGTACCACATCGATAGATTATCTCATAATCATAACCCAATAGTTTGGAAAACCACTTTTGTTGTTCAATTGAAGATAACCGTTGATCCATAAAATATTTAAGACTACGATGGTCTGTATAAACTTTAAAATGTCGACCAAGAAAATAGGGCCGCCACTTCTGAACTGCTGATACTATGGCCAGCATCTCCTTGTCATAAACAGAAGATTTAATTTCTAACCCAAGAGTGGTTTACTGAAGAATGCAATGGGTCTGTTTTCTTGCATTAATAAAGCTCATAAACCAGTACCAGAAGCATCACATTCTAAGCAAAATTCTTTCGAGAAATCTAGTAGTGCTAACACATGTGTACTTGTTAAGGCTTCTGTTAATAAATTAAACGCCATTGTAGCTTCATCATTCCAAGCAAAAGCATTCTGTTTTAACAACTTAGTTAATGAGAACTTATAGTGTCGTAGTTTGTGACAAACTTACGGTAATAACCATCTAAACCCAAGATACAATGAAGATCCTTAATTGTGGTTGGAATAAGACAATTTTTGACAATAGAAAATTTTCCATTGTCAACTGCAACTCCCTAACGAAACCATATGTCCAAGATAACCAATGAATGTATTTGCAAATTCAAATTTTGAATCTTTAAGAAACAACTAGTGCGATCTTAAAACCTTAAAAACTATCACCAAATGTTTAACATGTTCATATAAAGACTTGCTATAACCAATATGTTGTCGAAAAATACCAAAATAAACTTTCCAAGATAAGAACGAAATATATCATTCATCGGACTTTGAAACGTTGCAGGAGCATTTGACAAACCAAATAGCATGACCAAAAGCTCGTAATGGACATCATGTGTTCTAAAAGCTGATTTATGTATATCAGGATCATGTAATCGAATTTGGTTATAGGCTGAGCGCATGTATGCTTTAGAGAAAATAGTTGCACTACATAACTCATCAAGTAATTCTATTAGAGCATTTCTCGGTCAAACTCGCAAGCGTTGCTATCTCAAGCTTGTTTTTCAATGTTAGTGATCAAAACTATAAGTCTTGATTTCTAGACTACTTATAGTGATGTCTCGGACTAGGATAGTTTTGTGTAGTTGAGATTTAGACTTCACGACGTTCATCATTTGAAGACGAATAACTACTAAGGAGAACTTGTGGAACTTCATCAACAAAAGGTATGTGGAGACTGAAACTCAATATCTATCACTTGGAAAGACTATTACTACTCTTTCTCCTATATTGAAGAAAAAGTCGCATTATGATAGTTTTCTTTTATACACATTTGAGACTTCGAGCTGAGTATAAATCGCTTATCTATTTCTCGAAATATATGTTAGTAAGCTTTAGCTTCAACCAAGTTCATCTTATATTCTTGGAAAGAGTCAAAAGATGATCATGTGAAAATTTTCGAGTAACATCTTACATGGTTTGTGTGATACAATCATTTGGTGTAGACTTGGAATGTCTCGTTATGATTATTTCAATAACTTGAAAATCGATTTGATGCTAATAGTGTGTGAAAACGACTATTTTCATCCTCTAAGAAAGTTTCAATGATTGAAATAGAGTTTCAATGTTTCGTTAAGATTGTTGCTTCCTACTTATATGCTGCAATGGTGTAATCGCTGGACTGGTGGATATTGATTGAACTGGTGAAGGTATAGTGGTGGTCGTCTGTATTGTTGATGTTGACTCGATGAATGACGATGGTTATGGTCATGAATGAGGTGTTTGGTTTCAAATAAGAATGTGATGAGTTGGAGATAGTCCTCTCTTGAGTCTTTACAAGAATTTGAACTGCAAGCAATGGTCTTCCGAATGCAGGATGAGTGAACTCATAGTTTCAAAGTGCGTATATGTCTATTTAAATCCCGTTAACTGCCCACATGGATCTTACCATTCCATCCACCGTTTGTGGTCAAATTAGACCTAGTTTTGTAACAAATAAAAAACTGGCCTAATTTTGTAGACCATAAAAAAATGCCTATTTTTGGAACGCACAATTGGGGGATACTAAAAGTAATTGGGGATATAGGAAACGACACAAACGAGACTTAACTAGTAAATCAAGGTCACCATCTATTTGGGTAATTCATATAATTTCTAATTAAACCCTCACTAATCATGTTTAGTGGTTAAATATAATTAGTTAAGTTAATAGATTAGTTTGATAATCATTAGAATAAATCATTATCATTGAATCTGTTTATGCAACAACATCAAATAAAGATATTTATGATCATGAAAGTTTAGGTGATCAAAACCAACCCAGGAAAGTAAACAAGATGAACATACAAGTGCTCCAATTACTCATGTATAGGTATTAATGTATTTAAATTTGACTTTTTTCATTGAAATATATTTAAATTTGATTTTTTTTCCATTTAATTCGTCATTGTTACACCTGAAAAACTCACTATCGGCATGGTAAAAGCATGAATACCATGCCGGAAGGTACCAAATCGGCATGGTATTCATACTTTCACCAGGCCGATACACAATATCCCCCAATTTTGAAATTGTAAGTACACTATCGGCACAGAAAGTTCATTATCGATCATACCGGTAGTAATGCCGGCAATGTATATTGTAACTTACTATTTTATAAGATTTTTTGTATGTTTTTGTCCTCAAATTGGCACGGTACACTTGGGAATCGACCATGCCGGCAAAAACAAGTTTTGGGACAACTTTCTTAGCTATGTTGGTCCCGACATGGTATTCATTCTAAAAGCCATGCCAGCACAAGATATCGACATGGTATTCATCATGAACAAATTGTCGGGAGGGGATTGAAATTTTTACTAAAAATTTTCATTTTATGATTCTAACCCAAACGAAGTTTTAAAACAACAACACTTTAAATAAGATTGGGTATCACGTACCTTCTCAATGAAGCCATTTCTTCTTCTTCTTGTTGCTCAACGACAATTCAATTTAACCTATTTTTAAGAACTTGTTGGAGTTTGATTTTAATTTTAATTTATATGGAAGGACATCAACCTAAAGGGTATTTTAGTATTTGAAAAAGCGGGGTCTAACAACACCACCCAATATTTCGCTTAGCAATCTGTATGGACTAACTCCGAAATACTTACTAGAGAATCAACTAGACAGTCAGACTTAATCTAGATAAAAGTATATCAAGGAGTTAATATCTCTCTCTTGTTTTGATATTACTCAATTTAATAGAAATCAGCAAGTCCTAATCAAACACAAGGAATAACTTGGACGGTACCAAAGACCAATGTCCAAGGATCAATCAATATCAATCAACAACCAAAGGTCGGATTTCCAATTGATTGATTCAAACGCACAACCTGTATTATTTCAATTATATAACAAATATAATGCGGAAATAAAAATAACACAGACACCGAAAATATTGTTAACGAGGAAACCACAAATGCAGAAAAACCCAGGGACCTAGTCCAGATTGAGTACACACTGTATTAAGCCGTTACAGACACTAACCTACTACAAGCTAACTTCGAACTGGACTATAGTTGAACCCCAATCAGTCTCCCACTGATCTAAGGTACAGTTGTACTCCCTACGCCTCTGATCCCAGCAGGATACTGCGCACTTGATTACCTTAGCTGATCTCACCCACAACTAAGAGTTGCTACGACCCAAAATCGCAGGCTTTGACAATAAATAAATCTGTCTCACACAGACAAGTCTATCAAAGGATCAATCTGTCTCCCACAGAAAAACCCTAAAAGGTTTTGTTCCGTCTTTTGATAATAATCAAGGTGAACATGAAACAATTGATAATCTGGTCTTATATTCCCGAAGAACATCCTAGTTTAATCAATCACCTCACAACAATCTTAATCGTATGGTAGCGAAACAAGATGTCGTGGAATCACAAACGATGAGGCGAAGACGTTTGTGATTACTTTTTATATCTTGCCTATCAAATAACTCTTACGATCTCAAGCCAATCAATATGATTGTACTTGTACGATAGAAAATGCAAGATCAAATCAAACAACTACGATAAAAGTAGTATCAGTCTGGCTTCACAATCCCAATGAAGTCTTTACGTAGTTAACCTGGTTTTAGAAGAAGAAAACCAAAGGTTAAAGGAGAACCGACTATAGCACGCAAACTAGTATCACACGTAAGGTGTGGGTATTAGTTTTGCAGAGTTGTTAGATGTGAATATCAGTGGACATTTGGCAAAAAACTGATTTGAAAGAATATATAAGGGGACATCTAGGAACTCTGCAAACCTAATCCCCACACCTTACGTGTGATACTAGTTGCATAAGCTAGAGTCGATTCTCCTTTAACCTTTGGTTTTCTTCTTCTAAAACCAGGTTAGCGACTTAAAGACTTCATTGGGATTGTGAAGCCAGACCGATACTAACCTGATTTGAAGTTGATTCAGTGGAGAATCATTGAGTTAGGGTTTCAGTGATGAAATGAAAATTTGGGGTTCTTTGTCTGAGTTCAAAAATAAAGAGGAATAGAGAAATCAAAAATGGATTTAAGGGTTCCTAATGGACTAAAGATTGGGTTGGTGCAAATTAAGATGAAACTTAAGAGTTAATCGAGTAATTGGGAAATCAATGAACTAGGGTATTGAAGAAGAAGTTCAAAGAAGAATTAAAGGATGAAGTTAATTAGATTCATGTTGGGTTTGATTTTAATTAGAAAATGGAAGATTGAGATTATGTTCTAGAGTTACTGGGAATCAAAGATGATGATGGGGATTGAGGAGTTGTTGTTAATCTTGAGGCAAGTTTCTGGACTGAGTCAAGTGAAAAACAAACGAAATCCAATTGCCTGAGAAGCACAAATTTGAGGTAATTGTTCTTCTCAGTGAATTTAGTAAAGCTATTGAATTTAATTGATTATATGTAGTTGATAATTGAATTAAGACTGTGGTATGATTTGTAATCTTGGATGATTTATACTGTTGGCACAGCAAGGTGTTGTATGTATGGAGTAGTTTATTGTGGAGTTTGAATGGCTGTGTGGTTGAAAATCTTGAGATATGAATGAATGGATTGCAGTGTTGTTTTGTTGGTAGTCATAGGGTTACAGTCTAATGATATGAATTGTTGTGGTGGTTGGGTAATGGAGATATACAATGACAGTGGAGTTGCAGGGAGTAGTAGTGTTGTAACGAATTGAATTGGAGGTTGTTCAGTGATTGAGTTTAAGACTATTATGTTGCTGTGTGTGAAGTTGATTGAGAAGAAATATAATAAATGGCTTGTAAATGGAGGAGTTATATGGAGTTGTATGAACTGGTGGCGTTAAAAGGATTAAGTCTATAACTGTGGATGGTGGTAGATATGAAGGTGCAAGAAGTGTATGGAATAATGAAGTTGCTGGTGGAGTTGAGTTATGTAGTGATGGTTATGTAATAGCTGGTGGGTTACAGGGTTCTGTTGAAGGTTTGTCTATGGGAATGGTTGTAAATGAATTATTGAAGTTAACTGATAATGATCCAATAAATGAAGTCATGTGGTATGATGGATTAGATGTTTGTATGGAGTTGAAACTCTTTTGTAGAAGCTTGGAAAAGTTGCAATTGCAGGTAAAACTTAAATTACAATTGTATTGTATTATAGAATTCTGTTGGAATGAATAATTTATGTATTGAACTAAGTGTATCTGACTGAGTGAACTCAGTAACTAGACCTGACCAGAACTGACTCAGTGAATCTTGCACTAGTGGAAAATGGAAGTTAAACCACTGTCAGGATATGAGGTAATATCACTAAAAACGACTGTGTTCATCAGCTCTAATCTAGGAGTGGTTTTTTCCAAAACGAATGTGTCTAACATAAGTGGAATTCTTTCAAAAAAAACGACTTCTCCCAGCAGTTACCATCATAACTCTGATGATCACAGTAGTTTATTTCGATTATATTTAATAAAAAAAAAGATTTGATTCTGCTGAATCTAAAAAGGCGAGTCAACTCCATCTAAGCTGGAATCAGAAGTAACAGTAAAAGTAAAGATTTATATTGAAAGATGGATTCAAAGTACAAATTCAACCACTTAAAATAACCCAAATTTAAAATGTGAAAATTTCAACAATAAGAATAATGTTAAACTTGACAACCAAAAACTTCAACAATATTCATACAGTTTAGCATTTAACCCGCAAGACTGCGTTATCTATACCAAGTAACATGAGAGAAATAAAACTGAAGAAAGGTACCCAAGAGACGTGTGAAATTGGATAATGGTGAAGTTCCACTTTGCATTTAACCACCATGATTCATTCGTGGCTTGTCTTGCACCAAGATTTGACTGTTGTAGTTCTACGCTGCAGCTAACCACCGTGATTCTATGTAGCTTGTTTTTCCAAAAGCTTTGACTATTGTAGCTGTAGTTATTCTTCAACAATGTCTACAACTCCTCTTATCCCTTTCTGGTTCATTCCACATGGCATGCTTTGCATAATAATTCTTTGAGGATCACTGAAAATAACTATAGACCACATTACTGGATGCATTAGCCATCCAAGCTACAGATCAGGATGCAGTGATCTTGAAATTAACATGTAAAATGTCGGCAAGAGCCTGCGTTTGTTACCATTAGACAGTAAGCATCCCTTCTAGAGCTTAAGTGCAGCAAGTTTGTATAATTTGTGATAGCTGATAGGTGTAGAATACACCGTATTTACTATCTAGTAGTTACGCTTTCTTTGCTATTTTTCTTGTGAATTATGTACTTTACGTGTGTTTTTGAGTTATTAGGTACTCTGGAGTCGCACGGAGGAAAAGAAGAAGAAATTATCCAATTGGAGCAAAAAAAGGCAACAAGGTCAATTCACGGGTGATATTTAGAGCATGCAAGGTTGCGCGAGAGAGGAGTTATGCGCGAAGTTAGTCGTCGTCTCCTAGAGCGACGGCGAGCATCTGGGTGGCCCTTAACCACCACAACGGAGTGCCAATATCCGATCCGTACGGTTAGACTCAATTAAGCTGAGTGTTTCTCAGACAACTCGAGTTTTCTTCTCTCTCCCGTTTTATTTCATCTCACCTGAAAACAAGAAATGGAGGCGATGTTGTGTTGCTGATTTACAGAGGATAGGAAGAAGAGATCTCGTGTTCTGGTGGAGATGTTCATTAGAAAATGAGGGAAGAATTGACTTCTGAGCTAGGGTTTTGTTCAAATCTAAGTGTGGAAGAAGTTAGGGTTCGAGCAAGAAATCAGAGATGGGTTTTTGCAGCTGTGAATATTCAGGTCGGGAATGAAATGAAGAGCAGTGGCGATTGAGATGATGGTTTGTTATGATTGGAATTTGCAGTTTGGAGGCTTTGTTGTTGTCGATCTCTGAGATGAAGGAAGATTGAAATCGATAAATTGAAGGAGAATTCAGTGAGGATATGCCGCTGCTGCTGTCATGAAAGGCTGGGTTTGATCTGAAATCAGGAATGAAGTTGTAAATCGGAGAAGGCTCTGAGAAGATTGAGCTTTTGGTGGATTTGGTTGAGCTCTGATTGGGTTGTGTGACTGCTGGTGATGGTGGTACAGGGAAGCAGTATGACAGAAGCTAGAGATAAGAATTAGCAGTGAGCTTCTTTGGAATGGCCTTGGAGCAACGAAGGTTAGGAGAATGGCTCCGGTGGTCAGCTGGTTGAAATCGAAGTGAAGAATAGAGAGTCAAGGAAGAGCTGGATTGTGATGAGGCAATGGAGATTGCGGCAATGAAGACATTGAGATTTTGTGATCTTTTTGTTGGTAGTAGTAATGCAAGTTGAGCTGAGATGGGTGCGGTGCAAGACTCGGATGAAGTTGTTGATGGGTATTGAGCTGTTGAGGCAATGCGTTGTTGCGAGTGGTTTTGACTTGCAGGTACAGCTGATACATAGGTTGAAAAGGGGCCAAGTCATAGTGGTAAGATATTGGGTCTTAGTGAAAGAAATTGGTGGTTTCACTATGTTTGAGTTGCAGCTCAGAGTTTGTGTGCTTCTATGAAGCTGTTATTGAACAACAAGGAATAGCAGATGAGTGCAAATGGTGGTAATGGCTCTTGAGTGGCGGTGGTGGCATTGGTGATGTTGTTGTTCTTTGGTGACAACTTGTGGTTGTAGCTCGGGTTGCGAGTCTTTGGCTTTCGGGGAGTGTGATGCAAAGGATGGCACGAGCTAGTGGTAGGCTGTGGTGCGGTGGTAGTCGTGAATGGTGGGTTTGATTACGGATGTGTGCAGGGGAAAGGTTGCAATGGTCGCTCTTGATGGTGATATGCAGGCAAGGCTGATGGAGTCTGCAGCTGTAATGGGCCTCTGGAATGCAGTAGTGGTACTGGTACTGGTGGATGAGCTGAATTGACAAGAAATTATGGCCTGTGATAGCTGCAGTTGAGATGGTGGTTCCAGTGCAGTGATGGCAATTGTGGTTTTGATGAGAGGCAATGTTTGGTGGTGGATATGGAACTTGTGATTGGGCTTGCAGAGCTGTGTTGAGTGCAGTTTTGTGATGGAGGTGATAGTAGGTCTAAGCTGGATGCAAGAGATTGAAGTGGTGGTAGCTGATGCTGTTGTAGACTATCTTAGCAAGAAGAAGTGATTTTAATGCTGTTGAGCTGCAGGTAGTGGATGCAATTGCAGATGGGTGGTTTTGCTGGTGTTGAAATGCAACTGAAGGCATGGATGGAAGAATGTGGTTGGGATGTGCTGGTGGTGTTGGAATTGGTAGAAGATAGGGAAGCAAGGAAAGAGTGATAAAAAGAGGTTCAGGTGGGATGAATTAAGAAGTTGATGTTGCAAGAGTCAATGGAAGCAGTATGTGAACTGAGATGGGAATTGTCAGGGAGGAATGCAAGGAGCTGCAGGCTGAGTAATTGGTGCCAGCTGGTTTGCTCAGTGGCTGCAACTGAGGTAGCCAGTGTTGCAGGTGGTGCAGTGAATACAAGTGCAATGATCGAAGTTCGAGCTGCGCTGGTTGCTTTGACTGCAATTATAGCGAAGAAATTTGGTGGTGGCAATTCCGAGGTAATGGTGGTGCTTGGTAAATTGTGATGTGTAATGAGCTTGGATTGCAGGCTGGATTGAGTTTGGAGAGCTCGAGTGCTTAGTGATGACGAGTTGGAATTTGGTTGAGTTCTGTGTTGCCAACGCTAAGGTTTGCAGCTGGCAGTGAGGTTGAACTCAGTCATGTGGGAATGGTGTTGCTGCAATGAATAGTGATGGAGTTTGAGCTACAGGTGAATAAAGCTGAGATGAGGAGGTCACGAAATGCATGTCTTGGTGCGAGTGATAATTTAGTGAAAAGTGCTTGAAAATGGCTTTGGTGGTCGATGGAGCTGCAATTGAGCAGTGGAGTCTCTCGGAGCTAATGCGGTTGAGTACACGAGATAACGAGGAATCTGTGGCCGCCGTAGCAGGCGTTTAGCATCGCGAGATGGAGCGGGGGAAGAAGTGATCTTGTGAAGAACCAAGAAAAATCAATAATGGGTTGCGGTGGATTTGTGTTTGTCAATGATTGTTTGGAGTTGAATCAAGTTGTCTTTGTGCATTGGTAGAAGCTGCAGAGAAGGAATGAAGTTATGGTTTTGGTTAGAATCAGGGAATTTGAAGGGAGCATAAGTCTTTGGTAAAGTTGCGAAGAGGCATAGCCATCATGGCCGGAAGCACAATCATGGTGCAAGCGACAAAAGTCGAGGCCGGTGCAAATGGCCTAGCCGAGTGAATCGACTCTCGACTCACCCGATAACCCGATCGACTAGTTCTCGACTCACATGACTCGGTGCAGGTTGACCGAGGCGACTCGTTGACCGCCGAGTTGACTCGTCGTTTTGACCCGTTGGCCAGGTGGCCGGGCGGACTTTGCCGGTCACCTGAGATAGTTTTCCAGCGACTATTCCGGCCGATTTCCGGCCGTAATCCCAGTTTTCCGGCGACGTTTTTGGACATAATTTTCTACATGGGTTTTCTCACACATGGGCTTGGAGGACTTCTACCTAGTGGACTTTTGAAGATTAGACCTAATTTTGGAAACAAGAGAGCTATTTAAAGGAAAGACTTCTACAACTTTTGGGAGATCTTTTATTATCTTTTTCTATCTTTGGCCTCTACTTTGTTTTCTAGGGTTTAGAACCATGAAGTCTTTTCTCTTTCTTCTTGTGATGAACTCCATGAATATGAGCTAGAGTTTTATTATTGGTTATGGAATAAGTTGGATTTCCAAACATGGGTTTTAATTCAATAAATTAGTTTTGTCTCCATATTATCGTTTATGATTCACTATCAATATTGTTACATGATTTGAATGCTTGTTTAGTCGAGTCGCGAATCGGTTGAGTTTGTTTTCATCTCTCTTGCTAGATTAGGGTTATTATACGCAAAAGTGATAATTCCGGATTGCAAGTAGCATAAATAAGATTATAGTTTGTAGTGATATATTCTTATGATCTTATGTGAACCATAACTTTTGTTAAATCGGATTAGTGCGCTTTCCACGTTCGATTGCTTTGATTGGCCTGATTTCATAGAACCTAATGCATATAGGGAATTAAACTTGATTAGTGCTTTTACACGTTAGGTTGTTCCTTTAGGTAGAATTCATATTCGCATCTTTTAATGTGTTTGTTGATGACAAGAGGAGATTAGCGGGATATTCTTGCGATCAAGGTATTCTAGGATCTTTGATAAAAGTTGAGATTAAAATATCAATTCTAGTATTGTGTTGAAAACATGTTTGTGAATGAAAACGAAATCCATGGCCAATATCTTCTTATCCTTGATTTGATTTGTTTGCTTTGCTTTATTTGCTTTTATTTAGTTTATTATAATCACAAAACCCCGGTGTTTTATATAGGAAACCATAACAATTTGACAACCTAGACCTCTCTTTGGGATCGATCCTTTCTTGCCCTTGCTTCATTATATATTTTGAGTAGTGAGAAAGTGTAATTATATTTGTGTCGGCTGACAACCGGTCAAATTTTGGCGCCGTTGCCGGGGAGGCAGCGGTTGTCACTTGTTTTTGGTTTCTTATTTTGTTTTTAATTTTATTTTACTTTTTCTTATTTTCTGGGTTTTAACCTTGGTTTGAGAATTTTTATTTCAGGTGCTTATTTCTCATGGAAGGAGCATACTACATGGATGGATGGATGCGGTTTTCAACAACCTCAACAATATGATAACTACCAATTCCATGGGTATAATCAAAACCAATTCATTGGTTATGACCAATATTCCATGGAACCTTATGGTTTTCCTCAACAACCTTATGGCGGGTATGTGTGTGAACAACCACAAGGATGGGAGGATTCTTATATTTGTGAACAAAAAGTCTCTAACTTTATAGATCAAGTTTCCAACTTTTTACAAGAGGAATTTCAAAAAGCAAAAGAGACTACAAACGAACAACTCCAAGAACTTCGTGAAGGTATTGCTAGCTTGCGAAGAGGCATTGATCAATGCAAGGAAGATATGGATAATTCTAACGTGCATATGGTTTGTGATGAATATTTGATTGATGCTAATGTTGAAAAAGGCCAATCCTTGGGCACTTTCGTTGATAATTGTGTAGTTAACTCAAATCTAGATCGTAATAATGATCATTCACCTATTCAAAAGGATGAGTTAGAGATTAGCAACACTAAATTCAGCGAGGACCCATCTTATGTTGACTATGATAGTGACGGTGATTATGATATATTGCTTGAAGCAACTCATGGTGACATCTCCGAGGAGTCTTTTTGTGATCAAGGTGAAGTTGAAAAGGAATATGATGACACTAGTGTAGCTTACTCGAGCATTTATCTTTATAATGATCAAGAACCTATTCAAAAGGTAGAGCTTGAGGATGATGCAAGGAGTGTTCTAAAGAAATTCCTTATGGACAAAATTGCATCCGCAAAAGAGTATGTGCCTTACTACAAGGAGGAGTATGCTGAGAATGAGACCGTTATGACCAATATTGTGGAAGACCCAATTGAGCTTGCAAATGATTGTAATGATGATGTTTATGTTGATACTTTGGTTAAGGCAGAAACGGATGAAGAATGGTTGCAAGGTTTGATAGAGGACCATGATATACAAGAGGTGAACAATTCACTTGAGTTTTTCAAGGATGAAGAGGATTCCGTAATACAAGACATTGTGCAAGGTTTATCTAACCCTTTGCCTATTGTTTCTTCTCCTTTACCTCATATTGGTTTGAATGTATGTGCTTCGAGAATATTGTTGAATGACTTTGTTTCTCGTTTTCCGCCATTAGAGATACTTGATTCTCATACTATGCAGGTTATGGAACAAGAAACCGTGGAAGTGCCCGACTTCTATATTCTTTATACACTTCCAAGTGTGGACAAGAATAAGTGTGGGGGAAGCTTTTATCGGTTCATAGCTTCACTTTTGCTTTATTGTACTAATATTTGTGTGAAGCTAGTGTGTCCAAAACAGGTTCTATGGAAGGATCCCCAACTTTTCAGATTGTTGGTATATGGGGAATGAATCTTGCAAGGATATAGTCGGGCTGACGACTTTAAACCAAGCGCTACATGGGAGGCAACCCATAGGTTTTGTATATCTTATCTTATCTTTTTCTTGTCTTGTTTTTTTTTTTAGCTTTTTCTTTTCGCATATTGTTTTATGATTTCCCACCTTGACTTTCTTTGGACGATTCAATTTACATTGAGGACAATGTAAAGTTTAAGTGTGGGGAGTGGTTTATGTTGTAAATTTTTGCAATTTTTCAACTTTTTTGTGAATTAGTGAATAAGAAAACTCCAACTTG
This sequence comes from Papaver armeniacum, assembly GCA_023531295.1. Lineage (NCBI taxonomy): Eukaryota > Viridiplantae > Streptophyta > Magnoliopsida > Ranunculales > Papaveraceae > Papaver > Papaver armeniacum. The sequence continues at coordinate 215,127 of JAJJWW010015194.1, forward strand.
TAGTTAGTTTAGAGTCACATAGTATACATGTCGCTAAGATTACATCGAGAATCTCACAATAGTGACTGAACTTAGAGATGACAGAGAACATGATCGGGTTTCTTACTTGTATGAGAATTAAAGTTGGATTTAACCATGCCGATGGCAAATAAGGTGCGAGACTGAATTCGGTATTAGAGCAGTGATCCCCTATAGTGGAGACTACCCATGTTACATAATGTGAGGCACTAACCTTCAATTCTTTGTACACTGTCTAAATTTGTGCTTTTAGAGTGTGTGTCACCGTACGTAAATTCCAGGGCAGAATGGTGAGAGCTGTCCAATTTCCCACTATAGAAGCACTATTTTGATCTCTTGAGTGCTATTTTTATCAACCATGTTGGTGACATCGAATTGCTAACTTACATACCACTTGTGATCTTGTTCGCACGTTAGAACCAACCACCTTATCTCTCTCTATACCAACAGGTCCATAGAAACACCATCATCATCAACAAGAGGAGCATCACAAATTCGAAGGAAAGTTGAACACGTTCGAGGTTTACAAGCAACGGTACAGAAATGGGCAGATTTCAGATTTGAGTAAAGCAACAAAAACAGGGGCAGAATTTTTATAAGTTGAAGACTATTATACAAGAGTGGAAATTATAAAGGATGAGAATTCGAGAAGTCTATGAGATCAAGACATATAAGTTGTGAAGATTCAAGCGGTAAAGTACTTATACCATGGCATTGTACTTACATTTTTATTTTTATTTTTATTTTTGTATTTTACTTTCTCTTGTCTGAAAAAAAAAAAAAAAATTTATTTTGGGTTTGTATAGTTTGTTTTTAGTTTTGTATTCTTTCAATAAAGCCTATGGAAAGAAGGAATATCTATAATGAAGTTTCAAGCGACAAGAAATTTGAGGGAAAGAGTCATATTGTCAAGATTCTACGAAGTTCAAGAGTTATCATCGAGAGTTGAAGACCGAAGACGAAGATGAAGACACCGATAGAAGACCGAAGACGTTTCTATGGATGCTGTGTGAGAGTGGTGCTAGGCACATGAACGGATACGAGGTAAGTAAGCATATTCCCACCTTCGTTAAATGGTTGATTTCCTTTCGAAGAGATCGTCGGAAAATGGGTTTTCAAAATTATAAAAGATGTGGGTTTTCAAAACATTCGGAGGGTTAAGCCTTCCTACCTTTCAACGTGTCGCGGGATTCTCTTTTCATTCCAACCTGGACACATGTGTGACCCATAAAAAGCTATTTATTATAGAGCGCAATATCATAAAACCCTTTTCTTGTGAGGCAGAGTCGAGACTTTTGATCACTCCGAACCCGAATTTATGTCGAGAAGGGATGGTTATCTCTCTCAACTTTTAAGAATGAGATTATGTTCATTTATGTGTCTAACTTCTTATGACTAGTGTGCAGAATCTCTATGTCTTCTTAGCGCGTTGGATACTATCATTACGGAGAACTAGTAAGTTGGAAAAATAGGTTTTGTGGGTATATCTCTAGTAAACCCTCACGAGACTATAACTCGTCCACTAGGGACACCTAGGGGTTTAAAGGCTTGTTATTTATGCTAAAAGTGACCGTAGCCTCGACGACACGGAGTTGTATGTATTTTAGTTTTGTTTGATTTGCTCGAGGACTAGCAAAGTCTAAGTGTGGGGGAATTTGATAGGTATAGAATACACCGTATTTACTATCTAGTAGTTACGCTTTCTTTGCTATTTTTCTTGTGAATTATGTACTTTACGTGTGTTTTTGAGTTATTAGGTACTGGAGTCGCACGGAGGAAAAGAAGAAGAAATTATCCAATTGGAGCAAAAAAGGAAACAAGGTCAATTCACGGAGTGATATTTAGAGCATGCAAGGTTGCGCGAGAGAGGAGTTATGCGAAGTTAGGCTGTCGGTCTCCTAGAGCCGACATGGCGAGCATCTGGGTGGCCCTTAACCACCACAACGGAGTGCCAATATCCGATCCGTACGGTTAGACTCAATTAGTGAGTGTTTCTCGGACAACTCGAGTTTTCTTCTCTCTCCGTTTTATTTCATCTCACCCAAAACAAGAAATGGAGGCGATGTTGTGTTCTTGATTTCTGAGAGGATAGGAAGAAGAGATCTCGTGTTCTGGTGGAGATGTTCATTAGAAAATGAGGGAAGAATTGACTTCTGAGCTAGGGTTTTGTTCAAATCTAAGTGTGGAAGAAGTAGGGTTCGAGCAAGAAATCAGAGATGGGTTTTTGCAGCTGTGAAGATTCAGGTCGGGAATGAAATGAAGAGCAGTGGCGATTGAGATGCTGGTTTGTTATGATTGGAATTTGCAGTTTGGAGGCTTTGTTGCTGTCGATCTCTGAGATGAAGGAAGATTGAAATCGAGAAATTGGAGGAGAAATCAGTGAGGATATGCCGCTGCTGCTGTCGAGAAAGGCTGGGTTTGATCTGAAATCAGGAATGAAGTTGTAAATCGGAGAAGGCTCTGAGAAGATTGAGCTTTTGGTGGATTTGGTTGAGCTCTGATTGGGTTGTGTGACTGCTGGTGATGGTGGTACAGGGCGGTATGATGAACTAGAGATAAGAATTAGCGGTGAGCTTGCTTGGAATGGCCTTGGAGACAGCAGGTTAGGGAGAATGGCTCAGGTGGTCACTGGTTGAAATCGAGAAGTGAAGAATAGAGAGTCGGAAGAGCTGGATTGTGACGAGGCAATGGAGATTGCAGCAATGAAGACATTGAGATTTTGTGATACTGTTGGTAGTAGTAATGCAAGTTGAGCTGAGATGGGTGCAGTGCAAGACTCAGATGAAGTTGTTGATGGGTATTGAGCTGTTGAGGCAATAATGTTGTTGCAGATGGTTTTGACTTGCAGGTACAGCTGATACATAGGTTGAAAAGGGGCCAAGTCATAGTGGTAAGATATTGGGTCTTAGTGAAAGAAATTGGTGGTTTCACTGTGTTTGAGTTGCAGCTCAGAGTTTGTGTGCTTCTATGAAGCTGTTATTGAAAAACAAGGAATAGCAGATGAGTGTAAATGGTGGTAATGGCTCTTGAGTGGCAGTGGTGGCATTGGTGATGTTGTTGTTCTTTGGTGACACTGTGGTTGTAGCTCGGGTTCTGGTGGTGGCTTTGGGAGTGTGATGTAAAAGGATGGCTGAGCTAGTGGTAGAATGTGGTGCGGTGGTAGTCTGTGAATGGTGGGTTTGATTACAGATGTGTGCAGGGAAAGGTTGCAATGGTCAGCTCTTGATGGTGATATGCAGGCAAGGCTGGTGGAGTCTGCAGCTGTAATGGGCCTCTGGAATGCAGTAGTGGTACTGGTACTGGTGGATGAGCTGAATTGACAAGAAATTATGGCATGTGATAGCTGCAGTTGAGATGGTGGTTCCAGTGCAGTGATGGCAATTGTGGTTTTGATGCGAGGCAATGTTTGGTGGTGGATATGGAACTGGTGCTTGGGCTTGCAGAGCTGTGTTGAGTGCAGTTTTGTGATGGAGGTGATAGTAGGTCTATGCTGGATGCAAGAGATTGAAGTGGTGGTAGCTGATGCTGTTGTAGACTATCTTAGCAAGAAGAAGTGATTTTAATGCTATTGAGCTGCAGGTAGTGGATGCAATTGCAGATGGGTGGTTTTGCTGGTGTTGAAATGCAGCTGAAGGCATGGTTTGGAAGAATGTGGCAGGGATGTGCTGGTGGTGTTGGAATTGGTAGAAGATAGGGAAGAAAGGAAAGAGTGATAAAAAGAGGTTCAGGTGGGATGAATTAAGAAGTTGATGTTGCAAGAGTCAATGGAAGCAGTATGTGAACTGAGATGGGAATTGTCAGGGAGGAATGCAAGGAGCTGCAGGCTGAGTAATTGGTGCCAGCTGGTTTGCTCAGTGGCTGCAACTGAGGTAGCCAGTGTTGCAGGTGGTGCAGTGAATACAAGTGCAATGGTCGAAGTTCGAGCTGCGCTGGTTGCTTTGACTGCAATTATAGCGGAAAATTTGGTGGTGGCAATTCCCAGGAGGTAATGGTGGTGCTTTGGTAAATTGTGATGTGTAATGAGCTTGGATTGCAGGCCTGGATTGAGCCGGAGAGCCTCGAGTTGTTGGCAAACGACGAGTTGGAATTTGGTTGAGTTCTCGTGTTGCCAACGCTAAGGTTTGCAGCTGGCAGTGAGGTTGAACTCAGTCATGTGGGAATGGTGTTGCTGCAATGAATAGTGATGGAGTTTGAGCTACAGGTGAATAAAGCTGAGATGAGGGAGGTCCGAAATGCGAGTCTTGGTGCCGAATGACAGCCGGTGAAAAAGTGCGCGAAAATGGCATGAGCTGGTCGATGGAGCTGCAATTCAGGCAGGCTGGAGTCTCTGGAGCTAATGCGGTTGAGTACCTGAGATAACAGGAATCTGTGGCCGCCGTAGCAGGCGTTGTAGCATCGCAGATGGAGCAGGGAAGAAGTGATGCTGTGAAGAACCAAGAAAAATCAATAATGGGTTGCAGTGGATTTGTGTTTGTCAATGATTGTTTGGAGTTGAATCCAAGTTGTCTTTGTGCATTGACTGAAGCTGCAGAGAAGGAATGAAGTTATGGTTTTGGTTAGAACTGGGAATTTGAAGGGAGCATAAGTGCTGGTAAAGTTGCAAGAGGCATAGCCATCATGGCTGGAAGCACAATCATGGTGCAGCAGCAAAGTCAGGCCAGTGCAAATGGCCTAGCTGAGTGAATCGACTCCGACTCACCCGATAACCCTGATCTGACTAGTTCTCTGACTCACATGACTCGGTCTGGGTTGACCCGAGCTGACCCGTTGACCCGGCCGAGTTGACTCGACCGTTTTGACCCGTTGACCGGTGACCGGGCGGACTTTGCCGGTCACCTGAGATAGTTTTCCGGCGACTATTCCGGACGATTTCCGGCCGTAATCCCAGTTTTCCGGCGACGTTTTTGGACATAATTTTCTACATGGGTTTTCTCACACATGGGCTTGGAGGACTTCTACCTAGTGGACTTTTGAAGATTAGACCTAATTTTGGAAACAAGAGAGCTATTTAAAGGAAAGACTTCTACAACTTTTGGGAGATCTTTTATTATCTTTTTCTATCTTTGGCCTCTACTTTGTTTTCTAGGGTTTAGAACCATGAAGTCTTTTCTCTTTCTTCTTGTGATGAACTCCATGAATATGAGCTAGAGTTTTATTATTGGTTATGGAATAAGTTGGATTTCCAAACATGGGTTTTAATTCAATAAATTAGTTTTGTCTCCATATTATCGTTTATGATTCACTATCAATATTGTTACATGATTTGAATGCTTGTTTAGTCGAGTCGCGAATCGGTTGAGTTTGTTTTCATCTCTCTTGCTAGATTAGGGTTATTATACGCAAAAGTGATAATTCTGGATTGCAAGTAGCATAAATAAGATTATAGTTTGTAGTGATATATTCTTATGATCTTATGTGAACCATAACTTTTGTTAAATCGGATTAGTGCGCTTTCCACGTTCGATTGCTTTGATTTGCCTGATTTCATAGAACCTAATGCATCTAGGGAATTAAACTTGATTAGTGCTTTTACACGTTAGGTTGTTCCTTTAGGTAGAATTCATATTCGCATCTTTTAATGTGTTTGTTGATGACAAGAGGAGATTAGCGGGATATTCTTGCGATCAAGGTATTCTAGGGTCTTTGATAAAAGTTGAGATTAAAATATTCTAGTATTGTGTTGAAAACATGTTTGTGAATGAAAACTAAATCCATGGCCAATATCTTCTTATCCTTGATTTGATTTGTTTGCTTTGCTTTATTTGATTTTATTTAGTTTATTATAATCACAAAACCCCGGTGTTTTATATAGGAAACCATAACAATTTGACAACCTAGACCTCTCTGTGGGATCGATCCTTTCTTGCCCTTGCTTCATTATATATTTTGAGTAGTGAGAAAGTGTAATTATATTTGTGTCGGCTGACAACCGGTCAATAGCTGCAAGTTTTACAATCAGAACTGCAAGACTGGTGTTTCTAGTTGCACCAAACCCATTGTTCTTTCTGGTGTAGCTCCACCACTCAAAGAATATCATTCACTGTGTTAATTCCAAAACCCTACAAATTCAAGCAAAAACGAACATTAGCACACCACTGCTCGAACTTGGCTGAAAACGCAAATAACTCATGTCATCCATCACAAATAAAGATTAGCTATATTTATAGTTGGCACGATGATATAAAATGATACAGTTACAATGGAACATGGACAATAGTAATAAACATGTAATGCAATTTTAGCATACTGCAGACTAATATTACCCACCAATTGCCAGAAAATATTATTCCCTGGTCTTCATACGTCTAATTGAACCATAGTGACTAGTAGCACTAAGCTCAAGGGTTCACCATCTTTACAAAAAAAAAAAAAAAAAAAAAAAACATAGCTAAATGACTTAAGGAAGACATAACGTGATATTCAATTCAACAAAATAAATTAATGGATATATTACAAGCCCTTTTACCAGTTAAGTTATAAGATGTAGCCATTTGTTCTTCCCCTTCAATTTCTTGTTCTCCTCCACATCATTACGTAACTGAATTTAAATACCTAATCATCATATCTTCATAAAACTGAAACATACATAATGAAAACAAACCTAAATCCTTGCAGAGTCAACACGAAAACTAAAACTTGTTGAAAGGGAATCAAAAAATTCAGGTTGTCCTCCTTATGACAACAACATTAGCTTATCCTGCAGTAAAAAAAAAAAACAAAACCCCAAATATAATCAGAACCCTTTATTTAAAAACTCACTAAGAAAAAATTATGCTTGAAAAAATAATAATTGGGCACACTTGTATAAAGATCACATTCTAATGGAGTGAGTAACTTCTATCCCTTGAAGTCTTCATTCTTCTATTTCAGTTCTTCGGGTTCAACTCTCTCAATACTTATTTCATCGAGTTTAATGCTTCGAGCAACATTTTCGGATCCATCTTATCTTATTTGGATAGAGTCTTCAGATTGCTTCATATCTTCCTCGTCTGAATGGTTTAAATAAACAGCTACCTAATAAGAAATAACAATCTTATTCCCAATATCATGTATTGAACAATCAAGACTAGCAACAACAATTCAATTCTCATGGCCAACCCCATAATTCTCCTAATTAGATAGTCACAAATCCACAGTTGACGTCAAAGATTAACCTGAAATATTCATATATTAATTCAATTACTCCATACAGATAGGAGATAGTAACCTAAAACTGAGAAAAATCAAAGTCATTTTCATGAAATTAAGCAAGTTTTTGACTGAATTTTCATCTGTAATCTAATATATGACACCAAATTTACCTAGGATTTTCCCTCTTTCTCCAGCTCAAATCAAACCGACTGAGGGACTAGTGAGAGTTCTAAATTTCTATCCGGGCTTGAGCTAAAATGCGCTATTCCTAAGTCCAGGCATAGTTCTGCCCCAAAAAACAAAATAAAAAAACCCCATAAACTCAAATCTAGAAAGAAAGTAAAACCTTAAGAGTACTAACAAAATTAGTTCGATCTATATAACACTCAAAGCTTCAGTAAATAAAAGTAGATCATCAAGGTTTTCAAATAATAAAAACAGACTCAAACAATCAAACAAGTCAAGAGAAGATTCAATATTAGATTTAGTTGTTTTATTTCTTACACTAGGAGAAGAGATCTTCAACCCACTTGACTAATTGAGGAGTTGTATTGTAGGGAAAAATATAAAAGGAAACACCTTTCTGCAGAACACGAGAGAAGATGAAGAGAAATTAAATCATTAATAATACTACAAGTCTATCAAATTTAGCAAACACGAAGAAGATTGATATTACCTGATGATTCAGGAGCAAAGAAACTAGATCTAGGATTATAAAGTTTGCTTTTGATTCCTACTGATGTGTACGTTTTTATTTTGAGATGGGGGTTAGGATGAAGCTATGATTTGTGACAGTAAATCTCGATCTTTGATGTGAGAGTGAATTCGTGTTCGATTTCTAATTATTGAGAAACAAACTGGATCTTTATTCCTTGGAAGTTTATTGAATTTGAGTATGAGAACGAAATAATAATAAAGCCTGTTAAAATTGAATTGTTGATGGTGATGAAAGTAAAGAGTTTATGATCTATGAAGAAGAATGGGATATTATTTGCAGAAGAACTGGATCTCGTTCTGTGAAAGAAGTTAAGAAACCGAAGAGAAAGGTATGTATATGGGTATTTCCGCCTGGAACTGGGGTATAGAAACTAGCTGCTCCACAGTGGTTCTTATGCTCGCACAGTGGTTCTAGTACTCGATAAGGGAGCCCTGGTTTATTACAAAAATATCTCCTAATATAACGACTTTGGCAGAAACAAGTTTAATTTTTGTCTAGAAAAACCACTGGATCACACAGCACATATGGTTACGCTGGCCCAAGGAAGTCATTTATTTTAAAGCACAGGAAGTGGTTAAAACCCCATTCTCCACTAGTATTGACTGAGTTGAATCCTTTTACTCAGATTGACCATTGACCTTAGACGTTGACTGCTAGTTGACCTTTGACTGTTAGTTCGACCGTTAGTGAATGTTAGTTGACTCAGGTAGATTGGGCCTTAGATTATTGGGTCGGATTAGTTGACTTAGGGTTAAGGTTATTTTTCCTACTTTGATGATATGGACCTCTTATGGTCCTAATTAGACAGTGGTTCCCTCTACAAGGTTGTAGATATTCATAAGACTTAACTAATAAATTACAGAACCAATCAAATTGAATTAGTAACGCTTAGACATGCTTAAGATGGATAATAAAAGGTGTAGAACCATAAATGGGCTTAGGACCATTAGATAGATTTGTAAGATTCTTGTATGATCCATTTTGGCTAGATTCTTAGAGTTCTTGTGTGATTAACAGTTAGACTATATTAACAACGATCAATTCAAAGGATGAACCAGTGGATCGTGGATCTCGAGGTAGGCGTGTCTTGTCATCAAAAGAGGTGGGAATACATTTAACTCTTTTGTAACCATTGTTGTTTTCTTTTAGAAAAGTCTTTGTTTAACAAACTCATACTTTGTTTGATTGTACACTCCATGTTTTTGTTTAATTTGTATTACGATTGTTCTGATGATTCTTTAATCTTTCCATGGTTTGGAAAGGACTTGTAATGTTTTGTTGTCGTCATGAATTGTTATGGGAAATATGAATTTCCACTTGTGGTATATAGACACATTTATACCTAGAGCTTTTATGATATATTGGTCGGCAGTTTGCGAGTTCGGAATTGTCGACATCTATACATACGATTAGGTGTGGATTTGCGAGTTCGGAATTGCACAACCATATTATACATTGTTTGAAGAAGGAGTTTGTTCATATACATGTTTGTTTATTTCAGTGACTTGGTCACTCTTTAATGTTTGAGAAAACTATGTATTGTTTTTCAACTCTTGCTTTTGATTACTAGAAAGTTAAATGTTATTCCTAATGGGCACTCCTTTTAGGGATGATGTGCTCACCCATACCCACTTTCAGTTTAAGAGACAGATGAGAGTTGCACTTCAAAAGCTTCAAGGGTTGACTTCTTTAGTTGGTTAATTTCTGCTATGTTTATTATGTTGTATATTTTATTTGTAAACATAATGACTATTGTATATGTATAATTTGGGAGTAGTGCTTGTATATATTTATTTCTGAGCGGGGCCAGTTTTGGGTTAAGTTTTTGTAGCAGATTTCTAAATTAAATGTTTAAGTAAATGATTTAGTTTCTTAGTGCCTCTTTATTTAGTTAATCTCTTGGATTAGTCAGCTGCTAGCTTTGGGGGTGCTACAATATACTCGGCTCGAAATACCAAATGTGTATGATCTAGTATATATATATAGCATACGAATTTTGTCTCAAAGAGTAGGAGATAGAATAGATAGACTTTTGAGTGATAGATAAGTTCAAGTCTTCACATACATTTTTGTCGAGAAGTTCTACCGGTTCCTTGAGTAGTTCTTCTACTTGTATGATGAATCTCCATGAATTCCTTGAGCTCAACCACACTTACTATCCTAGTCCGAGACTTAGCTATAAGAGACTAGAAATCAAGACTTATAGTTTTGGTCACTAACATTGACAAACATGCTTGAGATAGCAACACATGCGAGTTTCACCGAGCCGTGATCTAACAAAAAGTCTATTCGTTCTTAAACCAAACGAATATCGATCATGAGTGACTTTACTTTTAACACGATATGGGACAACATAGTTCACGGACGTATCACCAATATCCCATAACAAGTTGCAATATAGCAAATCACAAAGATTAAATATGCAAAAACATCATCCTCTAAATAGTTTTAGAATTTAAACCAAAAACCTAAAAACAAGAAAATGAACATAATAGCTATGTGTAGTCACAATCATCGCAATTCAAAGCACTAGTTATTCTTCCAACTAAACAAAAAAGAAGACATACTAGGAAACAAAAATAAACTCAGTTTTCCTTGATGATTTCATACCTATGAAATGGTCCATCAAAATAGGAATCAGTGATATCCTTGATCCTGTTGACTGTAGAGACACCATGTTCATAAGTTAAAAAATTAAATTTTCGATCAACAATGCGAGCATAATGATGAGCCTTTGCGCAGTCATGGATAACTTTCTTCTGATTCCTGATCAAAATATTCTGAGTGCCAAGGATTTTTTGCATGTCCATCAATAAGATGGTTTATCTGCAGTTGAAGGTTAGCAAGTTCGTTCTTAACTTCATTCTGAACGCGAATCAGATCCTTGACAGATTCTCCAATCCAAGAGTTATACTCTTTTCTTTCAAGCATCTTCTTCAGAATAAACTCTTGACCAGAATCACATCATTTGAGATCATCCTCAACCATAGTGTTAACTTCTTTTTTGGGAACAGTTTCCATAAAGTTCCTTTCTGAAGAATAATGAAACACATATAAGAGTTATATATGTTCGTGTGTACCCTAGCTAGAAACCCTAGAGTTCCTTGAGGAGATACGGACGTTCGTGGGCCAACCAAAAGACAAATGGCCCCTATTAGGAATGCTGCATACTGTGTTGCTTTCAAAGATTCTCCATACCCAAAAGATCACAGTGATAAAAGAAAGGAAAATAAAACATTACATCATAAGATATACAAACCAGAGAAAATCAGTACACTACTTGAGCATCTCCCAAATCCCCATCCTTGTATCTCTCAAGTTACACACAAGGATAGAACTTTCTGCCACTAGGTAGTAGAGGGAAACATAGTCTCACCATAGGTTCTGAGAGAATAGCTGTGATTTCTTCCAGGATATCTGATCTCAGCATTTCTTGTCCCTTCACGACAGCTTCCAAAAAAGAGAGTACGTCTTACAGTCCTTCTGGGAATCACAGATGAGGAACCTTTCTGATAACAAAGTCTAGGACCTCTAGAAATTGGTTCTAGGGGATTTTCCGAAATGGGTCTCCATACACTAGAGTTAAATTTACCAGAGTTGTTCTTATAAGCACAGGACATGCTTTCATTGGTAATACGAGAATTTATACCACTAGAATTTACCAATGTCCTGTAATGATTTACAGGAGAGAGATCATTTTTATAAGAATCCTGGTTCCCTGTGAGAACAAGGTTCACTGCAGCAATCGTCTGACTATTTACTCCATTAACAGTAGAAAGAAGCAATTTGCGAAGTTTAGAAACTTGTTTCTTTCTGGCAAAACAATGGATAGCATAGTGATTTCCTTTTCCACAGAATGTACAGGTTCGTGGAGGAGAAGAAGCAACTGACACTTGTTTAGAATTCATAGCCGTCAGACAAGATTGTAAGTTATGAAAACCTTTCTTGGCACAATCTTCATATGGATAAACTTTCATTCTGTACAGTAACTCATGAGAATTAGTTTGTGCAGAATAATTTTTTCTTAAGGAAGAGTTTTCTTTTTTCAAGGATGTGCACTGTCCATGGGCTAGAACAAGTGATGCTTCAAGTTTCTCTTTTTCAACACGAAGTCTGTTAAGATCAGATGAATGCGTCTTGATCAAACATTTTTCTCTAATTGAGCCTTCTTTAATCAGCTTTTCAAGATCACAAATCTTTTCACGTTGTAGATTGTTTTATTGAAGAAGTTTCTCAATTTCCATAGAGAATGACCATATAATGTTATAGAGTACATGTTTACGATCGATAGACTTTTCAAGTTCATCAATGAGCTGTTCATGATTCTGGAGATCAACAAACTCTATAGAATTTTTCGAAATTCTGGTGAGCTCCATTTCAACTTTTGCCATTATGTCCAATATCTCATTGGAGGAATAGTGGCCGATACAAGATGGGACAGTCTTCCTACCTCGGGATTCGAAAAAATCAGCTAAGGAGTGATCCTTTGAGGTATTACCGAGACACTTGACAAAGTTGAAAGCTTTAGGAGGCATTTTGGTATGCGTAAGAGATTCTGTCCTCAGATCCGGATTGCTACAAACACAAACTTGTGAGGTCTCAAACGTATTTGCCTGCTCTGATACCAATTGAAAAAGCTGGGGTCTAACAAGACCACCAAATATTTCGCTTAGCAATCTGTATGGACTAACTCCGAAACACTTACTAGAGAATATACTAGACAGTCAGAATCAATCTAGATAAAAGTATCTCAAGGAGTTAATATCTCTCTCTTGTTTTGATATTACTCAAGCTAATAGAAATCAACGAGTCCTAATCAAACACAAGGAATAACTCGGACGGTACCAAAGACTAATGTCCAAGGATCAATCAACGACCAAAGGTCGGATTTCCAATTGATTGATTCAAACGCACAACATGTATTATTTAAATTATATAACAAATATAATGCGGAAATAGAAATAACACAGACACCAGAAATTTTGTTAACGAGGAAACCGCAAATACAGAAAAAAACCCAGGACCTAGTCCAGATTGAATACACTATGTATTAAGCCGCTACAGACACTAGCCTACTACAATCTAACTTCGGACTGGACTATAATTGAACCTCAATCAGTCTCTCACTGATCCAAGGTACAGTTATACTCCCTACGCCTCTGATCCCAGCAGGATACTAGCAATTGATTCCCTTATATGATCTCACCCACAACTAAGAGTTGCTACGACCCAAAATCGCAGGCTTTGACAATAAACAAATTTGTCTCACACAGACAAGTCTATCAAAGGATCAATCTGTCTCCCACAGAAAAACCCTAAAAGTTTTTGTTCCGTCTTTTGATAATAATCAAGGTGAACATGAACCAATTGATAATCCGGTCTTATATTCCCGAAGAACATCCTAGTTTAATCAGTCACCTCACAACAACCTTAATCGTATGGTAGCGAAACAAGATGTCGTGGAATCACAAACGATGAAGCGAATACGTTTGTGATTACTTTTTATATCTTGCCTATTGGAGAACTTTCACGATCTCAAGCCAATCAATATGATTGTACTTGTACGATAGAAGATGCAAGATCAGATCACACAACTACGATAAAAGTAATATCGGTCTGGCTTCACAATCCCAATGAAGTCTTTACGTAGTTAACCTGGTTTTAGAAGAAGAAAACCAAAGGTTAAAGGAGAACCGACTCTAGCACGCAAACTAGTATCACACGTAAGGTGTGGGGATTAGTTTTGTAGATTTGCTAGATGTACCTTATATAGTCTTTCAAATCAGAGTTTTTCCTTAGTTACAAAGCAATCAATATCCACTGTTAGATGAAAACCTGATTTAGATCCAAGCTAATATTTCTCAACCGTTAGATCGAAAACTTAGCTTGTCATACACAAATGAAATGCACGCTTCTAGGTTTGTTAACCGCACCCAAACGTGTACATTGTTGGTTCAACAATAGTCAACCAAAAGGTTAGCCATTTGAGCATTTCATACCAACCATGTTCTTCCTCACCATAACTAGTTCAAGTGACTCAAATGAACTAGTTAAAGAGTTGTTCAATTGACACAATTGAAGCAAAGATGATTTGATTCACATGAATCGGTTCATGAACTTTAATAGCCACGGTTTGCAAAAGCATTCCTTAGTCTTTTAAGATTAAGTTCAGAAATCATCTTTAGATATATAACCTTCTCAAGTTTGCGAGACTAGGTTCGCGGACTTAAGACACTGGATAGAGTTTACAAACTCAGCGAAATTCTCGGTTGAGAACTTTCAGGTTAATAAACCGGGTTCGCGGACTTGGCTCACGCAAGTAGTTTGTTAACTCCAGTAGAAATTCTCGGGTTTGAGAATTTCGGCAGTTCGCGGACTTGGCAACTTGCCATCTTCCGGTTCTCTTGATCAACAAAGTTCGAAAACTTCGGTTCAAGGAATCCATGGTTATGTAATCTAAACTCTCATTCCAATCATTGAAACATTCTCAGAGAACGTTATATAGCCTTTATTCACAGACCATTTTTCGTCAGAGAAATTGTCAAAGTGATTGAAACTTTTTAAGACTTTCGTCACTAGGTGAAGATAAACTTGGTCGAAGCGAAAATCTTACCAACTCATATTTCGAGATATAGATATGCGAGGTGTACTCGGCTCGAAATACCAAATATGTATGATCTAGTATATATATATAGCATACGACTTTTGTCTCAAAGAGTAGCAGATACAATAGATAGACGTTTGAGTGATAGATAAGTTCAAGTCTTCACATACCTTTTTTCGAGAAGTTCCACCGGTTCCTTGAGTAGTTCTTCTACTTGTCTGATGAATCGCCATGAAGTCCTTGAGCTCAACCACACTTACTATCCTAGTCCGAGACTTAGCTATGAGAGACTAGAAATCAATACTTATAGTTTTGATCACTAACATTGAAAAACATGCTTGAGATAGCAACGCATGCGAGTTTGACCGAGCAGTGCTCTAATAGTATTCCCCTACCCCACCCCCACACACATAGGAAAAAAAACACCCCCTTAGCAGACACTATTGGATGAGGTTCGTAATTTATATCCCTTATTGGAAAAAGTGTCCCAAAATTGCGGGTTCTATTTTTGTAAAAATCCCTTAAATTTTTATTAGTGGGAATTAAGTGTTTGGCCCTCCCCTCACTCTGTCTTACTAAAATGGCCTTTGACTTAAAATTCATTTTTAAGAAAATTAATCTATATTGTTGAAATGACTCTTAAAAAAGAAGGAGGGCCATTTGGATAAAGATGTTTGATGATGTTATCAAATAAACTACATCATTTATCGAGGGTATAATCGTCATGCCAACTTGAACATAACATGTCTCACAAATCATACGTAAAAATTCGACAAATTTTATATATTTGGAAAGCTTTTTGAAAGGTCTACACAACGAGCGTAAATACAACTATCAAATTTTCATTTCACATAATTTTTTATTCTTTAAATATTTTTTTTAAAATTTTCTTCATATTTTATAGTGTGCAGACAATATGCACACTGTTTTTTATGTGCATGAAATATGCACACCGGTTATTTTATTTCAAGGTCAGTAGAATGATTTGTAAATTTTATTAAATAACCCTGGGTCAAGAAGAGAGTAAAACCCATAATTTCTAGGGTCATGAGAATAAATTACTCTTTTTATTAATGGAAAACATCCAATATCCGATGACACAAGATTTGGTCGAATCCAAAAAAATATCACCTCATTACTCTTTAATATTCCCCAAAATCATCATCTTAATGCCTCTTTAATGTTTGATTCCCAAAAATATTATCAAGTCTCTGGCTCTCTGCTATATTGTTTGCATGGACGCTGGAGCAACTCTAATCTATAAATATGAATGAATATAATCACGACTTGGAAGATCATTACAAAGTCTTTTCTAAAAACACCTCTAAAGCAAAACATGAGTCCTCCAACATTCTCATTACTTTCCCTCTTTCCAATCTTCTTCATTGTTTTTCTTTCCATCTGCTTTGATAATCATCGCGTAAATGGTGATTTGATCAGTGATGTATGTAGGAGTGCATCGAAAAGTGATCCACGACTCAAGTATGATTTTTGTGTTGCATCTTTTTTAGAAAACCCTGCAAGTAAAGATGCTAACCTTTTAGGGCTTGGAAAAATATCGATTCAAACATGTCTACAAAATGCAACTTCTATTCAATCGAATATCTATAAGATCTTGGAAGGGGGAAAACAAGGACCAGTTCCAAAGTCATATGTAGAGCCTCTAGAGACTTGTTATTTGGGGTATTCGATTAGTACAGATTTTGTTAATGCTGCTATCGAAGGTTTTGAAGCTAAAGATTATGGTACAGCTAATAAGTTCATGAGGCTTGCAATGGGTGCTGGAACTGGTTGTGAAAAAACTTTTAAGAAAAGTGTTGTGCGCTCATCAATGACCAAAATAAATGGTGATTTCACTCGGCTTACTAAAATCTCTCTTGCCATTATTCGTATGGTGAAAAGATAATTCTCCAGTTTCCCTATTATTGAGACATGTTTATTCTTGAACTTAATTAAAATTAAATAAAATTTCATATAATAATGTGGTTGGATTGATCAATATCACTCCGAAATCAAGGGCTAGTTTTTTTTTTAATGGCAAAAAACAAAGAAATCAAAAAACAAGACTAACTGATAAAGGAAAACACAAAGGCTCCTGTTCGGGAAGTGATACCCGAGGGGAGATTTGGGGAGACGCACACAGTGTGGATGTGATTCACTGATTCCGCAACGCGTGCTATGCGAGATCATGCGCCATGTCGTTGGCATCTTGTTTGATGTAGGAGTACTTCGCCGAATTCTCCATGGGGTAGAAGTCAACATTGCTAATTATTTTTCTCATTGAATCACGACAGCCTAACCCATTATGGACCATTCTCCAAATAAAGATTTGCACTTTCATTAGGGGCTATGTCTTTCACACATACCATAAGTTTTTCCCCGGAAAGACAATCTCCATGCTTGATGATGTTTGACCATGATTACTTTTTCGAGTAATTTTTGAAACAACTTTGAAGAAAACTCCCCTGTTGGTGTTGTAGATGCGGAAAACCCTACTTCTACATCCAAGAAACATAAACACACACAATGAAGTAAACAAACAAGAAATGTACAAGAACATAAGATATACGTGGTTCGGTATGATTACCTACGTCCAAAGGGTAAAGGGATGATCTTATTACTCGACTTGAGGTTACAAAGTATATCTCTCACCAATGAAACACTCTCTTCTCACTCTTAAGATCTAGTGTTCTCTCCTTCTCTCTCACTGAATCCCTCCCCTTAGCTCTCTACATAGTTCTCTATTTATAGCTACAGGTGATGATATATTCAAGTTACAGTGTATGTCGCGGTATATCTACCTTGATGTTCTTCTCGGGTGGCTGGTGATGTTTCTTTCGAGATGTAGGGCCGAGCATAATGATGCCTTCTCCTGACATTCATTCATCCGATGTTGATCACCTAGTTAGTGACGATGTCGCCCTTGGTACTCTTAGCCGAGTCTTACTTTAACCAGATTCTTCTTATCTTCTCAACCACTTATTCAGTGCATTTATTACTCCTGTACCCGATGACTATCTCTTCCGTTACCTCCTACCTTTACACGTATCTTCCTCACAGGTTCCATTGATGTCTCTTTTTTCGCGCCAGGGCCAAATGAGATGATTTGGTGCTTCACACTCCATATGTTGTCGATGCCTTACTACCTAGGATTGCCCCACCTATACCTGTGGATTATTCACACCTATATTTATGCCCCTTCTTTCACTCATGTGATCGACACGAGGGGAAGAAACCGCTTAGCCTCCCACATCCCTGGCCATGCCGTGTTTTACGCCATGTTGTTCCCCACTACACCCGTCTTTATGACATGTTGACCTTCTCCGTCGGTTACAATTGCTGGGGGTATAAATTCGGCCCTTAAACCCTTGGTTTTTCACTTCGCCTTTTTTCAGAAAATAACACTCTCTTTCTTCCTCCCTCTGCTGCTCCGTTGTTCTTTTATCTTCACCCTATAGGATGGGATAAAGTAAAAAAACCATTATCAGAAGGAGGATTAGGAATAAGAAAGAGCAGTGATCATAATAAAGCACTCCTGCTAAAAAGAATCTGGAATTTACATGAACAACCTAACTCCATATGCGGAAGTTTGTTCAGTGCAAAATATCTTGATCAACAACCAATTCTGCAAGGCATTGATTTTATACCCTCCTCCTCCAGTCCTCAATGGAGACAACTTGCATCAATAGTCCCTATCATGCAACAACTAATTTTTCATCTTATTGGAAATGGATTATCAACCCCAATAGAAGCCAATTGGATTCCACACTCAACTAATCTAGACCCAACACAATGTTACCCAATCTGAATGGTGGCAGATATCATTGAACCAATATCTCATTCCTGGAATCATGAAAAATTAAACACCCTTCCCAATCCTATAATCCAAAAAATCATAAACATCCACCTTCCCCAAAATAATCCCCAGGATAAAATTATTTGGCCACACTAAAAAACTGGAAACTACACCTCTTCATGATACAAATGTCTAACCCAAGGTCAACCAACTCACACCCCTCTACCACCAACCAAATTTCTATGGATCTTACCGTGTCCACCAAAAACTCGGCTTTTCTTGTGGAAAGCCATCAACGAAGGATTACCAACCTTCTCTCTCTTACATCACATCCATTTGACCAATTCAGACATATGCCCAAGATGCAACACGGATCCAGGATTGGCAAGTCACCTTCTAATTCATTGCCCAACGGCAACTAACTCTTGGAACACCTTATTCAATTAAATTACAAATTCACCAAACTACAATACCCTCAAAACTTTCAACTTAACACCCCAAACAACCATTTCCCAAATCCTCCAACAACCGACATCAGCATCTATAATCTCATCTTTCTGTTTCCTATTTTGGACCTTATGGCTGGCCAGGAAAGATCTAATTTACCAACAAAAGAAAACAACCTCAGAAGAAATCCTAGCTTGGGCACAAAAACTGCAACAAGAATACTATAGGGCTCTACACTCTTCACCACCAATCATTCCAGGAGATGAACCGATATTTAACCATCCAATAAGAGATAAAAGGATATCAACAATATCGGTAAAATGGTCTACTCCAAACATAAACTGGATCAAGATTAACACCGATGGAGCTGCCAGAGGACATCCAGGATTTGCAGGGGCAGGATTCATCTGCAGAGATTCAGATGCACAAACTTTAATGTCTTTATCTCATCCACTGGGAATTACAACTGCTTTAATAGCGGAAACTTGGGCAACGCTTCTAGCTTCAAGAACATCAACAGAAAGACAATGGCCAAGAGTTCTCTTTGAAACCGACTCAGAAAACTTATTGCGATTCATCACTTCCTCTACACCTCCACCTTGGCACATAGTAGAAATGATCAAGGAAATAAAAATTAGATTTCAAAAGATCCCGCAGGCTGCTATTCAACACAACTACAGAGAAGGAAATCAAGCAGCCGACGGATTGGCCAATCATGCAGCAGATGGAAGTCAAACAGGAAACTCGTCAACAAAAATATGGGACCAGGCAATCCCTTTTTTTATTAGCCAAATTTTATTTCATGACTCTGTGGGTACCATATACCCACGACAAGTTGTAAACTAATTTCTTTAATAAAATGCATGCTTCAAAAAAAAATATAAGGTGCATAATAAAAAAAAATGGGATTTGAAAAGAGCCTTTGTGATTTGTCGACAAAAAAACAAAAAACAGTGAGATTTATTTAAACAATTAACACATATTTTACTATGTATTCGTGGTACTTTGATTAACATTATAACGTGCATAATAAGAAAAGTCAGTAGATGTTTTGAATTTTTATTTAGATACTATACTTTTTTATTTCTCTACAAATCATAAAGACTCTTTTTAAATCTCATTTTTTTGTCTCTATAAGTCACAAAGACTCACTACAACATTCTCAGAGAATCACTAGAAATCTCTATATTTTCAGAGAATCTCTGGGAGTCACTCAAATATAAAATCTATAAAAATCTATAGAAATTTTATTTGACTACCTCCCTGTTAATAATTCCCATGTAAAATAATATCTTCTCTTTAATGTTTGATTCGCAATTAAGTCTCTGCCATCTGTGGCTTGGAGCAACTTTGTTCCATAGATATGACTGAACTTCATGACTTGGAAGATCACAAGGTTTTTCTTAAGAAGCACCTACTTTTACTAAGAGTCCAAACAAAAACATGAGTCCAACATTCTCTTCGCTTTCCCTCTCTTCAATCTTCATTGTTTTTCTTTTTCTCAATACCTTCTCTAATCATGGTGCAAATGGTGATTTAATCAGTGATGTATGCAAGTATGCATCAGCAAGTGATCCACAACTCAAGTACTCCCTCCGTCCCTAATATATAGTTGGAGAAGATGAAATCTCTTAGACTAAAAAAATGCATGGTTTTTATAAATTTTCATGTTTTTTCGTGTTTATACCCCTAGTCTTATTCTCAATACAATTTCCTATACAACATAAATAAGTGTATATATGTCAAAAAGTATCTTGGAATTAGAATTCCTCCTATCTAATGGGACTAGAAAAAGGGAGTATGAAATTTGTATTGGATCTCTTTTTGAAAACCCTGCCAGTAAAGATGCTCATGATATTTTGGAACTTGGAGAAATATCAATGCAAGCATGTTTACAAAATGCAACATCTATTCAATCTTATATTGATAAAAATCTTGAGTGATGGAAAACAAGGACCAGAGCCGAAGGCATTTATACACCCTATAAAGTATTGCTTTATGGCGTATGGGGTTGGCCATGATTTTATTCATCTTGCTATCGCAGCTTTTCAAATTAAAGATTATAGCGAAGCTAATATATGGATGGGTTGTTGGAAAATTTAGGTAAAAACGGAAGATGAAACAATAAGAGAAAAGTTGTATTTCCGGCTTCAAGGCTCGTTTAAGATTCTTTTAGACAATTATTTCTACCCTCCCAATATCAATTGGCGATTACAACAGGTATGCGAAATATTGTCGTCAGGATACAATGAAGCCCTATAACAACGTAATTGGATTCAAGGTTTGTACCCCTTGACCCAACCAAGAACACACAAGAATAGGATTTTGATGATGCTTAGAAGATAGAAAACAGAAAGTATTTGATGTTTTTCATTGTTTGAATGAAAACAAATCATCACTACTTATAGGGAACTCATGCCTATTGGAGATGCCTCTTCACTACCAAAAGACATCAATAGTGCCTTATGGGAATGGATGTGTCTTTTGTGAACCATCACACCCTTTGGAGATGCCTTTTCATCTCCAACAAAAATCCATTGCATCTATTCTGCACCGGACGCTCCTCGTGATAGTGGCAAACCAAAAACGAAAAACGTTTTGTTTTCTATGTTATTGAAAATATCCAACAATCTCCCCCTATTTTCAAAAACCAAAATAGAAAATAAAGTAAAACTTACAAAAACCGGAATGGCTGCATCACTCAAGTGACTGCCTACGTACCCGAGTGGGATCAAGCCAACGTAGTTCAAGCAAAGTTGGGAATAAGCATCATCGTTGAAAACAGTACATAAATGATACTAAAATGGATTTGAAGATGCCTTTATGAACATGGTGTGACGGTATCGAACACTGTTTAAACCACACTGTTTTCCTAGTATGCCTAGTGGGCGATGGTTTAAGTCATCCTGTTGCCATCGTTAACCAAATCCAAAAGAGTGGTATACCTACATATGTTGGATTTGAAGATTTCTTTTGAGAAATTTATGGGTGCATTTGGCGGTACTTGATACAAATAAAGGAAGTGTCGTTAAATGACACAGTTTTGGTCGTGTGACAATAGAGGAGTATTGTCATGAATGCTCTATAATTAGAGAACCAATAGAGATCACCAATGATTGTTTAGGTAACAATTTTATGGTACAGATATAATCCCTGCGATAGGAATTATAAATTTTGAAGTATGAAACCGTCATGCATTACATGAGCATAATTCTTGTGATAAGAATTATAGGTTCCAAAATCTGGAAATTGGCATGTCTTAAATGACATTGAAAGGGGTGGAATACCGGTTAATATGTAACATTTTGGAAGATTGGGCGCGCGACCAAATATCCAACGATGAGATATTACGATATTACCGATGCATAAATAATGAACATTTGCATTACATAATGTAAAATGTTAAATAGACATTGTCTATGTTTTTGGGTATAAATTTGTAGAGGATTGGGCATGAGTAGAGGAGTCACTCATTGTAATAATGTGCTTGTTAAAATAGCAAGCAAGTTGCCTACAAATTTTATATGCCTCTAGTGTATGCAAGTCTATAATGACTTTCTTGTGAATTAACCTTAAATGTTAATTAGGATCACTAGAGAAGTTACAATTATTTTGTAAAAATTAAATAGGAACATTTTAATAATGTTGTCAAAATTGATTGCATAAATGGATGCAATTAATGAGGAGGAATGGCTTAGAACCTAACTTGTAGAGATCCCATTTTTGGAAGAAGCCATCTCAAGCGGTCTTGATTAATTGTGAATCAGGCTATGATCTATAACGTCTCTAACAAAGACTTATAATGAAAGGTCAAGACATACAAGTCTTGTACATTGAACGGTAAGTCAATTACTCAAGAAATGAGTAATTGTATTTAGCCATTGACGATTACAACAGGTATTTCTACCCTCCCAATATCAATTGGCGATTACAACAGGTATGCGAAATATTGTCGTCAGGATACAATGAAGCCCTATAATAACGTAATTGGATTCAAGGTTTGTACCCCTTGACCCAACCAAGAACACACAAGAATAGGATTCTGATGATGCTTAGAAGAGAGAAAACATAAAGTATTTGATGTTTTTCATTGTTTGAATGAAAACAAATCATCACTACTTATAGGGAACTCATGCCTATTGGAGATGCCTCTTCACTACCAAAAGACATCAATAGTGCCTTATGGGAATGGATGTGTCTTTTGTGAACCATCACACCCTTTGGAGATGCCTTTTCATCTCCAACAAAAATCCATTGCATCTATTCTGCACCGGACGCTCCTCGTGATAGTGGCAAACCAAAAACGAAAAACGTTTTGTTTTCTATGTTATTGAAAATATCCAACATGGGTAATGCCATTGGTGTTGCAACTGAATGTGAAAAGAACTTTGAAAAACGTGGTATGCCTTCACTATTGACAAAACAAGATGATGATTTCGTTCAGTTAACAAAAATATCTCTCGGCATAATTCGTATGCTGGTTAAAAAATAATTTTCTAGTCTCTCTTGGGACATGTTGTAATTGAGCTTAATTGAAATTAAATAAAATTCCAATAGATCCATCCATGGTATTAAGTGTTATAGTCATAAATTTAAAACAACACAATCATGGATTGGATTTGATGTTATAATCGATTTTTTTTGTGTTTCGAGAATTTAAACTCTTCCGTTATACTCAAGTGCACAGAAATCTCAAGATGTTTTTTTCACTAGAAAATTTGTATCAACATTTTCCAGTCCAACAATTTATTATACTGAATTTCGAACGACATATGACAAATATTAACACTTGACACTGAGACAGCCTTCTGGTTGTATTTGTAAAAAAAAATACAAAAATGACAAAAACTTGTGATACTTGTACGAAAGGCTGTTAATAGGGATGCCGATTTGCTTGGGTGTCCCAGTCCCTTACAAATAAATCTTTTGGCCTATATAAATTTTGGTGCATTTCCAAACAAAATTGCACCCCCTATTAGCCATCTTGCTTGTACCCGGAGGTAAATTGAGCCATTTCACATATATTAGGTAAACTCAGATGAAAAGGAGGGAGTCTGAAGCATTTACACAAAGCCATAAATAATTTTGACGAGAGAGAAATAAATACGGGGTTATTATTAGTAAGCAAAATTCAACAGAAGAAGAAACCACAATGAAAAAAAATTGAACAAATCTCAGTTAGATGATTTTTCGATCATCATGGGGAGTTACAAGATGTTCATGTGTTTTAGTAGAAAATTTAAGGTGCATGAAACTCAGACACCACCAGAAATGAAAGTTGTGTTTGGGAAATATACACAGTCGGGTTCTTTAATGACATCCAATCAACTGCATCAATTCCTGGTTCAATTTCAAGGCGAAAAGGATGCAACCGTACCTGACGCCGAGAGGATTATTGAACAGATCATGCATAGACGACACCATATTTCTAGATATACCAGACACGCTCTTACTTTTGATGATTTTCTCCAATTCCTTTTTTCGGAAGATCTTAATCCATCTCTCAAATCCCGGGTAAAAAAATGATTATTAATTAATATTGTTCTAATCTGGTTTTGCACGTACCTGTTTTTCTTGATTGCTATTGCAAAAGTTTAGATTTTATTTGTTGATAATTTGCATGGCAAGCATTTTTACGGCCCTTTGCAAGCACCATTATATATTGCCTTGTAACATGTGCATGCATGCATGCATGCCCGCTATATTCTGCGTCGACTAATAACACCGGCATGGTTCCCAGCATTATAACCACATTCCGCCAAGCATGTTTGGATTTTTAACAGTGAAAATGTTTCGGTATTGTTACGAACGTGTTTGGCTTTAAATTTGACTATATGTATGTGAATTTGATATATTCCAGGTGCACCAAGATATGACTGCTCCATTGTCCCATTATTTCATATACACGGGCCATAATTCTTACTTAACTGGGAATCAACTTAGTAGTGATTGTAGTGACATCCCAATCATAAAGGCTTTGCAGAAGGGTGTAAGAGTTATCGAGCTTGACATATGGCCGAATTCCTCTAAAGACGACGTAAATGTTCTTCATGGAAGGTATACAAGTTAAACTTGTCTCTTTCCCAATATGAGCAAAAATGAATTTTCAAAGTAATTTATCCAACTGTCTGCATTACAATAGGACATTGACGACTCCGGTTTCCCTTATCAAATGCTTGCGGTCTATCAAGGAGTATGCTTTTATGGCTTCTCCTTACCCTGTGGTGATTACTTTAGAAGATCATCTTACTCCAGATCTTCAGGCTAAAGTAGCTAAGGTAACTGATTGTTCAATATTTTGCGCATTTTAATGATTGTGTTTATCTTATATACGTTATTTCTATATAACTTGTTCATTTTTCTGCCACTAGATGGTCACTGAAACATTCGGAGATATGTTATATATCCCCGAAACAGAACACTCAGATGCATTTCCATCTCCAGAAGCATTGCAGTATCGCGTTATGCTTTCGACTAAACCACCGAAAGAATATCTCGATAGTACTAAGAGTTTTAAGGATAAGGGAAAGGAGTCATCTGAAGATGAGACATGGGGGAGAGAAATCCCAGACCTTAGGGAGGAGCTTGAGGCTTGTGAAAAGGTGACTTGAACAACACGGATTCTTTTACATAAAATTGGTTAAAAAGACCAAAATTAATAATTCCTGGTGAAAAAGACATTTAGATTTTGATATTATTTAAATGGACAAAAATATAAAAATAGCCAGGATGTAACCAGTTTCATCCTACCCATTTTTAAATTCTTTTTCTTATTTTTAATTTACATCAGGATGCATTCAGTTTCATCCTCGCTATTTTTTAAGTTTAAGCCATGATGAATCCAGTTTCATCCTTGCTATATTTTTTTTGTCCATTTCACCCGTAATAATTTTTACTCGTCCATTTGAACCATGTTTTAAATTTTTTTGGACAAATGACCCATTTTCCGATTCTTTTAGTACCTCCACATTTTATTAATTAATTATAAGTTCTTATATTCTCTTTTACATGACAGAGGATTAGCGTTTGCATCGAAAAAAATCCGGATGACGATGGCGATACAAGTGATTATGATATCCGCAAATCACAACAGTTAGGTCAAACAGAATATAAGCGTTTAATTGCAATTCAGGCTAAAAAACGTAAAGGCGGGTTGAAAGAATCGCTCAAGGTTAATCCTGCTAAAGTTGGACGCCTTAGTCTGAGTGAACATGCCTTTGAAAAGGCTACAATATCAAATGGAACAGACATTGTTAGGTACTTATCATTATATACCCACAATCAAACAATCTGTTGGGTGCGTTTTTGCTTTTGCATTTTCAATGTTAATGTGACTTTGTTTCGCATTTTGTTAGATTTACCCTAAAGAATCTACTGAGGGTATATCCAAAAGGCACACGAGTTAACTCCTCCAATTACAAACCATTACTTGCATGGATGCACGGAGCTCAAATGGTTGCGTTCAATATGCAGGTTTGTTTCTTCATTGTGGCATGAAGATGAAGTTTCAGTTCTTTTTTTTTTTTTGTTCATATTCCCTCTGTTTTTGGAAAATAAATACTTTCATCTTTTAGCCTAAAAATAGACTAAGTTGAAATGGATGTCATTGCATCTGTTAATATTTTTTAGTGCTTAGACTAACCTATGGGTTCTATTTTATCAGGGATATGGTAGAGCATTGTGGTTGATGCAGGGTATGTTCAAATCCAATGGAGGGTGTGGGTATGTGAGAAAACCTGATTTCTTAACAGGAGAGTGTAACCAGATCTTCGATCCCAGAGCAAGATTACCCGTGAAGACAACATTAAAGGTGTGCATTTGATTTAAGTACGTTTACAGTTAGTCTCTTCTCAATGAACTAGATATTTACTCCATGAATTCTCTGAAGCAGGTGGATGTATACATGGGAGATGGGTGGCGTTTAGATTTCGATAAAACACATTTTGATTCATACTCCCCACCAGATTTTTATGCAAAGGTACACACGTATAATCTGGTTCAATGTTCGGTTCCAAATTTATGTTAATTCCTAGTTTGCTCTAAAGCTAAATCCAAGAAATCATGCACAATTGCATATAACCCGCTGAAATCTTATGTTGGGCGCAGGTTGGGATAGCAGGAGTTCCAGCTGATAGTATGATGAAGAAAACCGAGATAATTGACGATAACTGGACACCGGTTTGGGACACTGAATTTTGGTTCCCACTGACAGTTCCTGAATTGGCATTGTTAAGGATAGAAGTGCATGAATATGACAGGTCAGAGAAAGATGATTTTGGCGGGCAAAATTGCATGCCTGTATCAGAGTTGAGGTCTGGGATTCGGACAGTCCCATTGTTCGACAGGAAAGGAGAAAAGTTCAAGTCTGTAAAGCTTCTTATGCAGTTCCGGTTTGTTTGATGTTTCAATGACATTGGACCATATCCATGATTCCATATGACAAGCAATACTTGCATATAGAAACCAGAACATACTCTCAACCTAAGCGATACTTCCGGTTTGTAACTCATCGCATTCAGCTCAAAATTTTGGTGTCTTGGATCGAATTCCATTGCTGTACCCGATGTAATTCTGAGATTGATTCAATCATTCAGGCTTTTTATAGAATCGTCAATTTATTAGAAGAAGAAGAAAAGAAAAACTAATGTTTTACAGTGGTCAACCTATTTGACCTGACTGATCGGAACAAAAAAGTAACTGTAGGGAGATCCAAAGGTAAGACTTTAAACCTACGAGAATAAAGAAATGCTGCTGCCAAAAAGTAAGCTCTTGAACTAGACGAGAAGAACA
This sequence comes from Papaver armeniacum, assembly GCA_023531295.1. Lineage (NCBI taxonomy): Eukaryota > Viridiplantae > Streptophyta > Magnoliopsida > Ranunculales > Papaveraceae > Papaver > Papaver armeniacum. The sequence continues at coordinate 242,631 of JAJJWW010015194.1, forward strand.
CTATTTAAATCAGAAAGTATATATACAGCATGAGAGACCGATTTTTACTAAGCAAGGACCGAACTTCCCAATTTCAAAGTTAAAGAAAACTGCTACCAGATTTACAAAGAAACGGCAGACACCAGTGGAGAGGACCCTTTTGCTTTCCCACAGTTGGGATTCAAGACCACTATGTACTAAGCAAGCAGTAGGCTTCACTTTCTACCTTTCCCAGCACGTGATGGTTTCCCTTTAACCTCAGATTCCTGCTAATCATAAATACTCTGCTAGTTAGCTTCAACAAGAATAGCAACATCTATATAATCAAAAAAATGATCACTGAAAAAAGAGAGGAAAAAAAAATACCTGTGGTAAGTGGAGGAAAATGGTCGATTTTGCCGTAGATGGATTATAGTTTTCATCCTTGCTCCAGTCATAGCACACCTATATTATACACATACAACAAAAACCAAAACTTTAAGTCTTGATGGAACAACAAGTTCTAAGCTACTTCAGAGAAATCCCCTATGACCATAATCTAGCACTTCTAGCATATAATTAAAACAGTGTCCATAACCTACTCCAAAGATGGGACATGTAGAATTAAACTAAACGAGAATCAAAAACTTTATGAAGAAATGCGCTTACCGCATATGCATATATTGAACCATCACTGTTGAATGCGCTGCAAGGAATAGGATATTTGCACCTAGACGCGGCCTGGAGAAGTAGATAGGGGGTAATCAGCTAAACATATGCAATAACATTCAGAAATACGAAAACTCACTCCTAAACGACTTCATCCGAATAGAAGTAGATAGGGAGTAATCAGCTAAACATATGCAAGAAACTTCAGCCACTCTAATGGAAGATTAAGATGAATCAGATAGTGACCAGTCTGAATTCTGAAACGTTAACCCGTCAATATTTTAGATTAGATAAGAGGATCACTTGGTTGCACCTCTTAATAGATGTAGCAAAGCAGATAGAGGTAATCAAACGAGTAGCTGTTTAACTCATGCCATACACGATATTGATACCAACAGAATGCTATATCTACAGCATTAACATGATATTGTTCAGTTTTTCCTGCGTACACCTAGGTTGATTACACCAATAAGCAGACACCTCCTTTTATATAGCAATATTTCTTAAAAATCTCTAGACAATAGCAGTAACAAACTACTTTGAACCTTTCGGGTTGATAGAACAAAGACCTATGGAACCAGCAAGGAGCAATATAATAGTAGATGTTATGTGCACAAACTTCCAATTCTTTTAAGAAAATTGGTTGAAGTCGATAACATAAGATCAGAATTTGCACAAAGACAGACACACCTTGAGCTTCCGTTTGCTATCCCTGTCCCAAAAATTGAAGGCGCCATCTGATCCAGCTGTTGCAAAAGTGTGATGAACCTGCAATAACCACGTAACTTTATCAGGTAAAATGTGAAAAGTGAAATCCAACTTGCTAACCTACTAATTAACTGTATCTCACAGACCAATAAACAAGGAAACTTAGAGAAATTGTACATAAAATAACTACTGGCAGATGGCACCCCAAGTATCTTACAGGATGAAAATTTAATGAATTGACAGAGTATATCTCCTGCCCCTCTCGGTGGCATTTGAAGGTGAAGTTTTTCGATTGGTGAGCATCATCCAAATGATGGACACCAACTCTGCCCTCAATTGAACCAACCTATATACAGATTAAAAATTCAGATTAGATCAGGAAGTATGAATGAACTTCATCAAAAACTACTAGAGGTAGAAGATAAGAAAAGTAGAAGAAAGTCAAAAACGTCTTCACCAAGTTCAGAAATTAAGAAATGTGGAAAGAAGATAACACGAAGAGGACAGGACATTTTCTTTTCTGTTTCATATGTAACAAGCTGCAGACATTGAAGGTTGAACTCATGAAACGGATAATTGGAACCGGATTAAGGAACTTATGAAGTTGAAATTTGAAACCCAAATAGTCATATATTTTGGAAGTCAAATTTGAATAAGTGCATTACAAGACCCAGCCACGCAAAAGAAAACTAACAAAGATAAAAGCCCAATACTCACCAGAAAACCTTGCTGATCCGGGAATGCGGCAACACATGTAGTTTGATATTTCAAGGGTGATTGAATTCTCTTAAACTCCTCCTAGATATCCAAAACTACTATTACACTTGAGGATTTGAGTACCTAAACAGCTAAATAAGCATCAATATCGCGCCAAAAAAGACCTTTTAGAATTAGATAACTTTACCTGATATTTATTCAGGTTAAAAGCAATCAAGTTTCGATCGGCTGTTCCAACAACCATCAAAGGATATTTTACAGAAAGGGAATAACAACGTTCTGGGAGCTGTTGTTTATGGACCGGAGTCTGCTGCCTAAGATCCCAGTACCTGAATCACTTAAGAAAAAAACTTAAGACGCGTAATTCAAACAAAAAAATAGATTCAATGCCACAATTACATCATGGAATATAATTGAGTCATCCTAATCTTATTATTGATGAATCACTGCATCTGTTCAAATATGGAAACTACAAAATTGCAACTAGGAGGTACACAAGCAGTCTGATAATGAAATTTGAAGGGATTAGCGAGATTAAACCTTGCCTGAGAGTCTTATCCCAGCTTCCTGTAGCCAGAAGATTCATATCTGGTATCCAAGCAATTTCTTTAACAGGCCCATCGTGCTTACCAACAGTCACAAATTGACCACCAGACGTCAATGGCCACATCTTCACCTCTTTATCACACCCTCCAGAGAAAACAGTCAAACCATCATCTTTCCAAGCCGAACACAAAACCTAAGCGAAACAGACATATCAAATTAGACGCATTTAAAACAACATTCTAACCTAGAAACAAGCTAACAGCATTTTAAAAATCAATAGTCAAGATGTTTTCATCACCGGCTGGTCATGATTTACTGCTGCTATCTGCACACTTTCTGTACTATCTCCTGATTTTTGTATTTCCCAACATCTGACCTGTATATCCAAATTTGAGTATTTATTCAAGAAACCCAGTCCAAAGAAACAAAGATTTCATAGGTGTGGTAACGAAATCAAAACGAACCTGACAATCCCAAGAAGTGGCAACAAGATGGTTGGCATTTTACCTCATACGATTAATTAAAAGTTTAATTTAATTTTGGGGAAAAAAACAAATGATTTTACCTCATACGATTGATTAGGGTTTGGATCGCCAAGTCCACCAATTCTAGACCTAGACCTGGTTAACAAAACAAAAACCAGAAAAAAACGGGACCTTCTCTTTCTGCAGCCTTGGAGATCAGAGTTTCTCTTTTTTTACAAAGACGAACCCAACTTCAAAATTGTTCAACTTGTATCGTATCGTTTGGTTTAGCTCAAGGATGCCTTCTTGGTTCCATCTTCCATGTGTCTCAGGCCCGACCGGGCTCCATATTACATTCTTTTTTTGAACCGTAATATTGGGACGGGCTGATAAAGATGACAAGGTAGGGTCATCCAATAGTAATCTCTCTTATCCTAAGAGCTTCTCCAATGGATTGCGGTGAACTCTATTAACACTGGCGAATCCCTGGTTTAATCAACATTTTATTGCAGCAATCAAGAACAAGTTTTCTAGTAATAATTTTTTGGTTTTGCAAGTTAGTTAATAGATTAGGCAATAGTGTGGCTCATGCACTAGCAAGAAAAGCTAGACTTGAAACTTTAAGTTTCTCTCATGATTCCAACTTTCCTCCTGATATCTCCAAATGTATTGAGGAAGACTATGTTTTTCACAACAGTTAAGCAATAAAATCTACATCTTAGTATCACAAAAATAAATAAATGGATAAGTTTTTTTTCAACACATCTTGTCTTCTGCACTCGGTGTTCAACAAGGTGATCCTCTTGGGACCCTCTTGTTTGCTTTGGCACTTCACCCCCTTGTGAAGTCCATTGCTTCTCGTTGTAAGCTTGATATGCACGCCTGGTACCTGGATGATGGCACTATCATTGGTGATACTTTGGAGGTTGCTCGGGCTTTGAGCATCATTGAGTCGGAAGGACCGGATAGGGGTCTTCATCTTAATATCAAGAAGACCGAAGTATTTTGGCCCACTTCTGATCCACGCAGCTTGGAGGTTAGTGTTTTTCTCCCGGATATTGGCAGACCTAGCAAGGGAGTTAAGCTTTTGGGTGGACCTGTGAGTTTGGATTTGGATTTCATGAGTGACATGGCACTTAATAGGGTGAATAAAACTATTCAGCTAATGTCTTCTACCAAAAAGCTCAGAGATCCCCAAAGCGAGATGTTGTTGCTCTGAATTGTGTCGGTGTTTCCAGACTTTATTTTGCTATGCGCACTACCAACCCGCTGACTTTACAACGGGCTTGACCTCTTGGTGACCACTTGCTCCAATATTTGAGGCTTCTAATCATAGGAGATGGAGTTGGGTTTGGGCCTTTGCGGTGAGACCGGCTACTCTCCTATTAAGGATGGTGGACTTGGAATTTATACCATGGATGAAACCCGTACCTATTGTTATCTTGCCACTCAGAGTCAGACTGCCTCGGTGCGGAAGACGATTCTTGGTAGCTCGTTCTCAACAGATAATGGTGATACTTATCAATTGGCTCTTCAGAAATTTATTCAGGTATGTGGTTTGCCTCCCAATTATTGCGTCAATGACACTGCCCCCCGTTTATGCACTCCCTGGCAGTCACTTATTTTGATGCGGTTAAGAAGCAAATCCCCGACCAATTTACTTTATCTGTAAGAGACTCCGTTTTTTGGCAATGCAATCAGATCAAACATGCTCAAGACTATCTTTTGGTTGTCCCGATCAGCGGTTTAGGTCAGTGCCTTGGCCCCAGACAGTTCAGAGCAGTAGTTTGTTATCGTCTTGGTATCCCGTTATTTGTTGAGGATGGATTGTGTGCGCGCTTGACTGTGCTAATGATGTTGGTCTAAAGTTTCGTCATGACTTAATACGTGATGTAATCGCGAATATTTGATTCAAAGCTGGCGTCCCTGCTCGCAAGGAAGTTGCTTTGGGTTTTTTGTCCGAGTATAACAAGGATTTGCGTCCGGCTGATATCCTTGTTCCCAACTGGAAAAATGACCAAGATGTGTGTATGGATGTCACAGGAGTCTCCCCCTTCACTGGTGATGGTGTACGTACATTTGTCCCAGGCCAAGCTATCTCCAAAGCTATCTCGCGTAAACGTTCCAAATATTTGAATGAGTGTACTTCGCACGGTTATGGTTTGGGAGTGCTAGCCTTTACTACTTTAGGAGAACTTAGTGAGGACACAATAGCTTTTTTCAAACGTCTGAAGAATTTTTTAGTTAGTCATGACGTTGGTAGTGGTCTCGGTAGTTTTATTTTTCACAGATTGGGTGTTGCTATTCAAAAAGGGGTTGGTGCCCAGCTTGTTGCTCGGCTACCAACTAAAACCTCTTTTGTAAATTAATAAAAAAAAATTATTACGATAATTGATTGCTTGCATATTGTATTTCCTCATTAATCCCTTCGTTATTTTTTTGGCAATACAGTGTCCATAACCATTCTTAATCCTAGGTATTAAGAAGATCATAGTGGTTTACCATGTAATAAACTTAATATCAGAAGGATTGCATAATTTGACTCGGTAGCTCATTTGTGTATGAAAGTTCGATAAAAAATATTTTTATTTTTATTTAGCAAACACAGTTTAATTTAACCATAAATCAATTACAAATTAATTCAACATACTTTTGGAAAAATGATAAAACCATTGTGACAAACATTACTAATTTCATTTGTTTAGAGAAACACTTATAGGTTAAGAGGAGGATCCTCTTACACTTTTATTCTCACTATCTCATGCATTAGACGTCATTTTTGTGAATATAAAAATCAATCCATAACGGATTTGAAGTTAATATTTTGGAATATGTTCCACATACAAAGCTCTAAGTTCCTACAAAAAATGAGTATATTCCGAAATATTAAAACTTGTCATGTATGAATCTTAATTTTGATGGTCAAAAATACGTTGGAACAACTCATTTTGAAAGTAGTAGACGGTGTTGTTATCCATCTTGGAATACACTCATTTTTGGCAGGTATGAAAAACTTTGCAAGAGGAACATAACCCCAAATATTAGTTTCACATTCGTTATAGTTTGATTTTTATTTCACAAAACTGACGCCCAACTGTGGGATAGTGTGAGAATAAAAGTGTAAAGAGATCCTCCCTTCAAGTAAAAGCTTATTTACAGGTGTAATCCTGATTACCCTACATCTATGTATAGTTATCCCAAATCCTAATTTTGAAGAATTCACCAATACCGAAACGAATGATGGGAGGGAAATCGAAACCGTGTTTGCTCGTTTGGAATCTGGACGCGATTCAAATGTGAATTACATGTAAGATTTTTTGTTTGTTTATATATTTTTTTCCTTGAAATCTGTCTCGAGGTACGACTTGTTTGATGCATATAATTTGAATTCAAAAGTAGTTTATGATTAGATAAAAATTCTAAGGTGTATTGTAATAATATTCAAATGTGACTATTTTTGTATGAGATAGATTTTTTTTTTTTCGAAAAGAGGTGAAACCTCACTTAAATTGATAATAATCCTCCAATTCTAAGTCGGGAAAAGTTACAGGACTGACCAAAAGGTTTACAAAGATTACAGGAACTTCAAACAAGCAGCAATCAGACCACATACCAACATAGTTACAATACCAGATCTGATACAGAATCTTGACCATTCTAGACAAATTTTCGAGTAACAGAACAAGTTTAAATGGCCTAATTTGGATTGGAAGTAACACATCCAAACCATATAGCAATTCTACAATTAGTAGAGATGCTAGGATCCAAAGACCCGACCATTTCTCAAAGGTTTTTCTAAAAACATGGTAAAATAAATGACCTAGGTATGAGCTAGATTTAGACATGTGAGTTGAGTCTATAATAAAAACTACAAATAAAGTGATAAATAAAGCGGTGAAGAACATTTACATCAAGAATGCATGTCGGTTAGAAATAACCGAAATTACATATTCATAGCAGCGGAATTTCACATAGATTATTCTTATTTAAGCTAGCCCAAACTGCTTTTCTTTTTATTAATAAAAATAAGAACGATTTTTTGGGGACCATTTTTTTTTTTTTTTTTTTTTTTTTTTTGAGGGGATAATGATTTGATTAGGCCAACTTGCCTATACTTATAGAGGAGGGATCCCCTCACACTTTTATCATGACACTATCTCACACGTTGGGCATCATTTTTGCGAATAATAACCAAACCGCAACGGATTTGAAGCTAATATTTTGGGAATATATTCCTCTTACCAAGTTCTACATAACTATCAAAAATGAGTGTATTCCGAGACATATAACACCACCATCTATTACTTTGAAAATGAGTCGTTGAAAATTAACGGATTTCTGGCCGTCGAAATTAAGACTGGTAGATTGTGAGGTTTTATATTTGAGAATGTGCTCATTTTTGGTAGGCAAGTAGAACTTGATAAGAGGAACACATCCCCAAAATATTAGCTTCAAATCCGTTGCGGTTTGGTTTTTATTCGCAAAAATGATGCCCAACGTGTGAGATAGTGTCTTGATAAAAGTGTGAGGGGATCCTTCCTCATACTTATAAGGGGTGACCTAAAGTTAAGAACAATATTAATTTACCCTATATCCTAATTTAAATTATAACTAACCTAATAACCACCTAACCTAATCATATATATCCGACCCAAAGAAATCATTAACCAAAAACAAAAACAAAAAGGTGTGAGAGATGAGAAGCATCAGATATTTTTAATAACCACCTAACCTAATCATATATATCCGATCCAAAGAAATCATTAACCAAAAACAAAAACAAAAATGTGTGAGAGATGAGAAGCAACATATATTTTTAGTTTCGGAAAAAAATTACTCTTTTCTTCCCTCTTTTCGCGACGTTCTTCGTTCCATTGGAAAACCTATCGCTTTTAAAAAAATTGATTGAAAATATTGAATAAAAATCATCAAAACATGGTTTAAATGGAAATTACAGTAGTTTGTTCGGTTAGGAGTAGTTAAAAAAAACAAGTTTGCTAATCGAACATTCTGAAACCAAGAACACGAAAAACACTTCGGCCATAAAGAATTATTTTTCGTAACCGAAATCTTGTATAGAACAACAAATGTTGAGTTTGGTTGGTTTGCAAAAAAAAAAAAATTGTTAACAGAACCCTTCTCTGAAAACCAATATGTTGAATTCGGTTGGTTAAGTTAGTTGGAAAGTTTTTCCCCTCAACGAACTCTTGTATAGAACAACAAATGCTAAGTTCGGTTGGTTTGTAAAACAAAATAAATGCTAACCGAACCCTTCTATGAAAACCAATATGTTGAGTTCGGTTGGTTAGGTTAGTTGGAAATTTTTTCCCATAACCGAACTCTTGTATAGAACAACAAATGTTGAGTTCGGTTGGTTCGCAAAAAAAAATAATCTGACCAAACCCTTCTATGAAAGCCAATACGTTGAGTTCGGTTGGTTAGGCTAGTTGAAAAAATTTACCCTGACCGAACTTTACTCTGCAAACACATATGTTGAGTTCGGTTTATTTAAGAAATTTTTTCCTAACCGAACTTTACTCTAAGAACTCTTATATATGTTGAGTTCGGTTTTGTCGAAAATTTATGTTGGAAACCGAACATTACTTAGTATATTCTAAAATAAAAGTTCAGCCGCTTGTCTCGGAACCCGATAACCGAACTAAGCAAAAACTCCATTAAAGCAAATTTCAACTACTTGTGTCTTCAAAAACATTAGCCAAACTGCATTTCCAGATAAGTTCGGCTACCTGTTCTTCAGATATTGCAACCGAACTTGTTTGACCTAACCGAAAGCTACTTTCCTAAATATCTTATTTTTAGGAAAGTTTTGCCCAATTCAAACAACATTAACGATTACCTAAGTAGATGAAGGTTCTGATTCGGAGGAGCTATCATCAGCCGAGTCACTCATATCATATTCATCCATATCAAAAAATGTTTTTTTTTTCCATCTTCTTCTTCTTATAAAAACACAATTTTTTTAATTTAACATCACTAGTCGCTAATTAAGTTCACTTAATCATTCAATTAACCACTACAATAATTAATTAATCATGTCAAACTTAATTAAAAGGGTCATTTTGGTATTAACATAAATATTTGGATAAGGGTGGCTTAGATTTACTTTTAAATTTCTTACCCAAAATAAAATCATACCAACCCTAAAAAACTATGGTCCCAACAAATTGTTCAAAATAAACAGTAAAATTTAGCCCATTTCGATTTGACTCCAAACAAAATGGTAGTCAAGCCCTAGAAGGAAATTAGTTAGGTTTTCGAGCCTCTCCTAACCTCTAGCTCCACCTAGTTAGGAGTGGGAAATGGATGGAAGCCGTGGATTTGATGTCACTCACGTCCAGTCCATCTAAATGGAGGTGATAAATTTCCATTCACATCCGGTCCATCATCAGTGAGTTTGATAGAATTAAGCGGGTTTGGATGTAGAATTTTGAAGGTGGGATTTATGGGTCCATGAGATTTGGTGGAATTAGGTTTTCTTTGCTATGTTTGGCTGCGCAAATACCTGAAATTGTTCAAGTTCTGAAAATGCCGGTAACTTCTAACAATCACTAATTTTTTTTTATTAGGTTATTTATTATATAATAAAAATCGTATATCTATAATTGAGTTCTAAACATCTAATATGCTTTTACAGAGGCCTGAAAATGCTAAGGATTCAGAGGCTTTAGCACGAGATGCAAATAGACAGATGAACAGTGGATATCTTAAGGATGCTGATTTGGCGAAAAAGAAAAAGATAGATTGTCATATCATTTTTGCATCTTTCGAAGAAAAACCATCCATTTGGTTTGCATCTAAAAAACAATGCAGGGAAATACAACAAGGGGAGTGTATTGGACGTGGAAAGAAATACGCTTCTCGCTACTTACAACAATTTGATCTTACAAATTTATCATCTAGGAATCTCATTGGTAAATTGCTTTTAGCAGTAAAAGAAACTTCTATCAGATTCACACATACATATACCGGGGAGCATATAAGAGGTTTGTTATACTTGAATATATATATTTGTGTGTAGTTTTAGGTTTATACATACTCTGTTGACATAAGTAATAAGTCGTATCTTTGTAAATGTTTATAATTTGTTGACAAAAATAATAACTCTTATCTATTTAAAATGTTTGTAGCTGACCACATGCCTCGTCGACGTGAGAGATACCGATTGCGTGATGTGCATGAAAAGTATATAAAATATCGATAAAGAAAATTATGATGAAAAGGAGATTAAACGTTTGGAGAAAAGACTAGCTAGGCGAAGACGTAGGCTAAGTATAAAAATGAATTTGAAGTGGTTCAAGTTTTCTGCCATGCGATCCTTTGGGCTTCACAATTGATTTAGAAATTATTCTTTTGGCTGATGTCGAAACGGACAATTCTTTTGGTTGCAATGCAGACTTCAGAATGCTTGTGATGGCAAAGCAGAAATGTACATATTTTGGATCTGGGATCCAAGCAACTCTTAGAAGTTAGAACTAACTCCATCTCAACTGGGGTACAATAAAACTTCGTTAAATTAATCCGCGATAAATTAATAACTTCTCTAAAATAATATTTTTTACCAGTCCCGACTTGGGCCAGTGTACTAAATTAATAACCCCGCTAAATTTATAAGATAATAAAAATTGTAAGCTTCCAATAGGGTATATAAATTAATAATCAGTGTAGTATCACTACATATGGTGCTTTATTAAAATATGAATCCAAAATTATTTGTTTCTTGTTCACATTTGTATAATATTGGACTCCATTTCCAATTTTTTTGTAGTATGCTGAGAAGTTTCGCAATGATTTTCTTGTATTGTTTTTCTTATTATCTGATATTATGTCACAAAATAATTAGTAAATAATTTAATTTGAAAATAAAATCTTTAAATACTTGCTATTATAGGAAAATTGTTCTACACACTTATTTTCGCAATCTTATTATGGAAAATGTTTTAAAAACTTATTTTTGAAATCTAAATTTGGTATGCTTGGATATATTAATAACTTATTAATTTATCGATAAATTAATACTTCGCTAAATTGATAGAATTTGGCAGTCCCAAGTATATTAATTTATCGAAGTTTTACTGTAGTTAGTAATCTGTAAAAACAAATTAGAGTTGGCCGTTAATCCTAACATAGTTTATTAAATTTTTGGGTTACTGCTTTATTTTGGTCTCCTTCATTTATTGTGTTGATTCATTATTGGATGTTTAAATGTATTTATTGAATAGGCGGCCAGTATAAGAGTATTAGTGAAGTTTGGCTAAAAGTAATACTAATACATCGTATATCTGAACCTCAGGCGCAAACTGACTTGATTTATAGTTGAGCATGGGCGGGTATGGACCAGTTTTCACCTCATCTGCATCCAATTCAATTTACTATGGATTTCAAATTTACGGATGTAGTTACAACGGATTGGAAGAGGGTAATCCAACGGATTTGTTTTATAATTAAAAAGTAATAGAGAAATAAAGACAACAAGTTTACGGGTGTTGTTAGATATAAGATTACATTATTTAAGATGGTTTAAAATTGGATTTGAGAATAATGCTTTGAAGTTACTCAAAATTTGAGGAGGAAGGACATCCCAAGATTCCCGACCCCTTTAAAATAAATGTTTTTAGTGACTTGTGATCAAGTATGTTCACTTTTATATATATATATATATATATATATATATATATATATATATATATATTTGGTTTTGTATTTTGTAAGCTCATCAAAGTATGACATGAAAGGAATACCTAATTTGACAAAAAGAAAACAAATATACTAACTTCGTATTTGTATCGAAGAACGAGTATGAATGTCGAACGGATTTTCATGGGTACAACTAAGCCCGCGTCCAAACCATTAGTGAACAGTCAGGGCACCTACCTGTAAAAATACGGATGGTCCTTGCTAAATCCGCGGAATTCGGACCAAATGTTCACCCCTAGTATGACATGGCTGCAAGTGACACACAATGATTACGCGTTACAGTGTTGCAGGACAAGTCAGAGTTCCGCCGTAATGGTGCAATGCGAAGCCATAATATATAGTGCAACGCAGGCCATAATAGCGGTATACTGTGTAGACTGTCAAGCACTAAAATAGTGGAACCCTGCAGGGCTAGTGAAGCGCAAAGGTGGTGCTACACTATAAATACATTTGGCTAAGTAATGAAGCTTATTGGCCGACACAATGAAGCTTCATTGAAGGAAATGCAAGACGAGGCCAAAGTTGACAGATGCAACATGCGATGTTGGCATCGATGCATATCCGTGGAATTGAGTTGGCCCAAACTCAAGGATGATGCAAGACTGAAGAATAGTCCAGGAGTTGGTCTATGGCATTAGTTCAAGGCTGGCCAAATCTTGAACAATGCAAACAAGCTAGTAATGCAAGAGTGGCATTACTATTGTCAAGCAAATTGGCTAAGTGAAGCATATGACGCATGAGTAACCAGAATGAGCTTAAGGAGCTGGCCTCGGTGATTGAAGCACATGGATTGTCCGTGTGTTATCTTAGAGTGATAAGCATACAGGGCCAAGATGGCTGAGCTTGGAGGCGATGCAGAATTCGGTAAAGCACAACAGTGGTGCAATACGGCTCAAGTGACGGTTACAAGTTGGTTACGAGCTTCACAAGCATGCCAAACGTGTGAGACAAGGGAGAACAGTTATAAAAGGAGTTTATAACCATTTGTGAGTGTTCATAACCACCAAGAACAGGTGTGGCACCTGTTGGCGTGACAACTCAAAAGGTGGCAGTTGAAAGTGGCGGTTATGGAAACTACTTGGACACTTGGCTGTCCAAGGCTTGTGCAGCGGTTGCACAGAAGTTTTGGCCTGATCCTAGCATGTATAAATAGCTTAGGAATCAATAATGTTAGTGTTGTTCGTTTGAGAGAAGAACCACTGATTATAAAGAGTGTTAGGCATTCACCAAGAGGGTGAATGGCCTGTTTCGGTCCATGTGATGGACGAGTTTTGTAATCTTCCTTTAGTGCAATAAAATGGGTTTGTTGCAGTATCCTTTGTGTTCATTATGTTGCTGATGTTGTGTGAGAATTGGTTAAGTACATGGCAGAATCTCTTATGCTTATGGGGGCATGAAGAGTTAGAGAGAAAGAAGAAAAGACTTTCGTTGTGCAATGCCTTGTTGGAAAAATTTGGGTAAAAACGGAGGATGAAATAAACACAAAGAAATTGTTGTACTCCAAACTTTAAAGGCTCATAATATTTCTTTTAGACGATTATTTCTACCCTCCCAATATCAATTGGCGATTGCAACAGGTATACGAAATAATGCCTTCAGGATACAATAAAAGCCCTACAACAGAGAAATTGGATTCAAGGTTTTCACCCCTTGACCCAATCAAGAACACACTAGAAAGAATTCTGATGATGCTTTAGAAAGAGAGAAAACAGGTTGAATTTATTATTACAAAATGGGAGAATACCTTCACTACTTATAGGGATATTCATGCCTATTGGGAATGGTTGTCTTTTATGAACCATCACACCTATTAAAGGTGTCTCTTCATCTCCAACTAACATCCATTGTGTTTATCCAACACAGAATACTTCCCCGTCATAGCGACAAACCAAAACAGAAAACCATTTAATTTTCTAAGATATTGAAAATATCCAACAATCTCCCCCTATTTTCAATAACCAAAAACATGAAAATAAAAATAAAACTTAAATCAGAGTGGCTGCATCACACAAGTGACTGCCTACGTACCCGAGTGGGATCAAGCCAACGTAGTTCAAGCACAATTGAGACTAAGCATCATCGTTGAAATCAACACATAAATGATAGGTATCTTTTGGATTTGAACCTTCACTTAGTGTAAGAAACTCAAAGCCTTATCGAGATTCCATGGTGAAACCAGTCTTGAATCAAGAATCCCTTATGATAAAACCGGAGTCTCCACACATATTGATTTCATAAATCATGTGTTTTGTAGCCAAGCATGTTAATGGCCATGTGCTTATATCCTTGATTCATGAGTCTTCTTTAGAGAACGGTCATCTTCTCTTAGGAAACGGCCTGATTTCCATATACTCATATAGGTAAGTCTCGAAGGTGTTTTTGCGAGACACCTTGTGATAAAAGTTAGACTTATTAAGGATTTATATCCATCATGTTTTCTTGCAGAAACCAGCACTAATTAGAAATGGGAAGTTTTATATTAGTGCTCCATAATCTCTTCCATAACTTGTTGGTACCACATTGAACCTTGTTTATATTTTTCAAAACATAGGTTGGGTTTCTGCTATGGGAGATCAACCTTCCTTCACAGACCTTAGTCCCATTTCTTTATACTTCATTGAAAACATTTCCTTTGGGAGACTTTTCATAGATATGTCTTCCAAGTTCTTCTCAGTTTCAATGGTTAACTGCAATTACTCCTTTCTTAAATAATTGACTTACCGTTCCAATGTACAAGACTTGTATGTCTTGACTTTTCATTATAAGTCTTTGTTACAGACATTATAGATCATAACCTGATTCACAATTAATCAAGACCGCTTGAGATGGCTTCTTCCAAAAAATGGGATCTCTACAAGTTAGGTTCTAAGCCATTCCTCCTCATTAATTGCATCTACTCATGCAATCAATTAAAAAACATTATTAAAAATGTTTCTATTTGATTTTACAAAATAATTGTAACTTCTCTAGTGATCCTAATTAACATTTACAGTTAATTCACAAGAAGTCATTACAGACTTGCATAACTAGAGGCATAGAAAATTTGTAGGCAACTTACTTGCTATTTCAACAAGCACATTATTACGATGAGTAACTCCTCTACTCATGTCAAATCTTCTACAAATTTATATTCAAAAACATAGACAATGTCTATTTAACATTTTACATTATGTAATGCAAATGTTCATTATTTATGCATCGGTAATATCGTAACACCTCATCGTTGGATATTTGGTCGGCCGCCCAATTTTCCAATACGTTACATATTAGCCGGTATTCCACCCCTTTCGATGCCATTTAAGACATGCCAATTTCCAAAATTTTGGAACCATATAATTCTTATTGTAAGAATTATGCTCATGTCGCAAAATTGTTTTCTCAACAATTAACGACGAATTACCAGCCACAATAAAAGTATACATGACACTCTCATATAGTATCCTTCCCTTCCATTTCATAGCAATTGCCAAGTGCAATTAAATGTCATGAAACGGGCTTACAGACTTATATTAGTATTAGTTTCTACCAAACATGTCACTCACATTTCCGAAAAAGGAAACACTTCAAATCCAAAGACCGGTACGCATACCATCTTCTTGGATTTGACTCTCTTTTGTAGTTACATTAGAAATCAACCACTTAGTGACCCATCAAAAACGTCTCTTTTGGATTTGGCTCTCTTTTATCTCTAACTATGTTTTGTTCTTACCGTGATTACATGGATCATAATTTTTGTTGTCTAATTAAGTGGGGATAATGGATTGGAGGACCAGCCCCTGATAATTTATGATTCATATATAAATCCACTAGTTTGGATTCTAAAGCCATGTTTGACTTCTTAACTGTTTGAACTCAAATTAGACAGACGTGTTTTTTCATTTGAAATTTATTTGAAAAGAAATGTTTTTGATTTCTTAAGACGTTTTTGACGTTTTTGATGGGAGAATACGTTTTTAATAATGTAAATGATTTTGGGTGAAGTTGATTCATTGAACCACAATCATTACCGGTCATGACTCATGAAAATTTTAGGCGATTAAATGGGCGGGTGACACCTAGTTAGATCTTGGACCTACTCATAAGAGTCATAACAGGCTTGCGGTATTTCTTTTTCCTTTCCCTTCCCAAAAATCGATTTAGAAAGTTAAAGGCACCCAAGAGCTATACATTACACAGAATTTACAAACCCTAACTTAAAAACGATGATTATCAGAAATTCATTCCGGTGTTTCTAGGGCTTCAAGTGAGGATGGCTTCTTCTTCTTCTTCCTCTAGTAATCAACAAGTTGTTGTATGTGATATAGATTATGTTAAAGTATTTAAAACCACCATCAGCAGTCCAGAGGTATCTGCTGGATTACAATCTCAAGCAGCTACTGCTATTGATGTTACGGTGGAAGAAGAAAAACCTCCATATGTTATTGTTGTCCATGGACCTCGCAAGGTAATTTTACTTTTTTTTTTTGGTAACAGATTGGTTTAATTTCTGATTCTAATTGCCATTATTGATTTCTGTTCTACTAGGTTGGGAAGTTTAAGCAGTTAATTAGGTCACTAATAGAGCATTGTACCAAGGAAAAATTTAATTTATTGTACATGCGAGGCCCAGTTACAATCGTATCAGGTTCGATTGTTTCCTAGACATATTGCTTTGGTTTTATGGTCTCATTGCTTCTTTCTTTTTTAATTGAATGTATTGTTTTATTTTGTTTTGTTAGTTGAGCAAAGACGAATACAGTTTGTAGAGTGTCCGAATAATGTTAATGGTATGCGTGATGCTGCAACGTATGCTGACGCTGTGATATTGCTCATTGATGCATACGTTGGTTTACAAATGGTACGCAATTACATTCCTTCCTATAAGTAAGATCAGTTTCAAAAGAAGCAAGTTAGAATTAATGGAATTTTTTATTGCAAGATGCTTTTGCTGATTTCAGGAAACATTCGAGTTTGTTAACATCTTACGAACTCATGGCATGCCAAAGGTTATAGGGGTGCTGACATCTCTTGATATGTTCAAAAATGTAGAAAAACTAACAAAAACCAAAGAACACCTCATGGATCATTTCCGTACTGAAATCAGTGAAGGAGCAAGACTATTCTGTTTATCTGGGCTCGAACATGGGATGTAAGTTTCTTAATGTGATTATATTTTATGCCATTTTGTTAGATTCAAGGGACTAATTCAAAGTAAAATAGATTAACTACAGTCCATTATGGTTTCTTATCCATTCTAACAGGTACCCGAAGCATGAAATTCGTGATCTGGCAAGCTTCATATCAGTTATGGATTTCCATCCTTTGTCATGGCGAGCTGCACGACCTTATGTATTGGTAGACCGTCTTGAAGATGTTACTCAGCCAGAAAGAGTGCTCATGGATAGCAGATGCAATCGGGACATTGTTTTGTATGGGTATCTTCGAGGTTGTGATATCAAGAAAGGAACTAAGGTACTTCTCTTAGCGCGATGCTAATGGACATCAAGCTTGCTTCTAATTTTTTTCTGTCGCTTTAGGGAACTAAAGACGACCTCTGCAAATACATCCTTCTAGATCAGTCGCACTGTTTCCCGTAAATACAATAAGCTCTGTTTGTTCTATACAGACTTGTCCTATTTTCTTCCGTGTTGATCAGTGCCTATTATTTTCACATCTTCTACCATGAGTTTTACCTGAATATTGTTAGACCTATATGCAAACTGACTTGAGAAACATTACGCCAGGTGCACATTGCTGGTGTTGGTGGTTTTCCTCTATTTAGTCTAACAAGCTCAGTCGATCCTTGCCCTTTACGAGCTGGTCCCAAAAGGAAGAGATCTCGAAAAGGTGATATCACAGCTCCATTTTCTCAATCTAACTTGCGGTATTTCTTTTTCACGCAATGTTTGGAGTCTGATTGTCTGAGTGTAGAAACATCACTTTCTAGCTAAACACATATTTCTATCGATATTTGCAGTTATCTTTCTGCTCTTTTCCCAATTCTTCTTCTGTTTATTTTTTTTTTCCTTTTGAAATTCCTTAATCTTTGTATATATCAGGAAAAAAGAACGATGAGAATGGGAGTTTCAGACCAGGGACTTTTCTAAGGTTGGAGGTCCAAGACGTTCCCTTGGAGATTATTGATAATTGTGATCCTTATTATCCTATTCTCGTTGGAGGCATCAGTCCTGGAGAAGAGAATGTTGGATATATGCAGGTTAATATGCCTTTTCATTTTACTATTGTAAAATTTGTTGTACTGTTTATTCTTCCCGTTAAATTCAAGTATAACTTAACATGGATGTCGTACTACATATGAGCAGAAAGATACAACTGCTATTGATCTTACGGTTGAAGAAGAACGACCTCCATATGTTATTGTTGTCCATGGACCTCGCAAGGTAATTTTACTTATTAAAGATGATGACAGACAATTAGCCCTGTTTCATGGTTCACTGGTTCTTATTGGCATTGTTCCTGTTCTAGGTTGGGAAGTCCCTGTTGATTAGATCACTAGTAGAGCATTATACTAAGGAAAATCTTGATGTGTACATGCAAGGCCCTGTTATGATCATATCAGGTATATTTATTTTGATTTCTTCTTTTAGACAGATTGGTCTGGTTTCATGGTCTCACTATGTGTTTTGGTTTTTTTGTTAGGTGAGCAAAGACGAGTACAGTTTGTGGAGTGTCCAAATAATGTAAATGGTATGCTTGATGCTGCAAAGTATGCTGACGCTGTCGTGTTGCTCATTAATGCATATATTGGGTTTGAAATGGTATGTAACATCTAAAAGCTCAGAATATATTTTTAGTAGCCTTCCCATCATCAACGATTTCGAGTTATCATTGCTGCATTTTCTCTTTGTTCATACTTGATAACAAATTAACAATTAGAAGCAACCAAAGGCAAGTTACTATAGTATTATATTTGGGAAAATGCTTTTGCTAATTTCAGGAAACATTCGAGTTTGTGAACATTTTACGAGTTCATGGCATGCCGAAGGTCATTGGGGTGCTGACATCTCTTGATTTGTGCACAAATGTCGAAAAACTATCAAGAACCAAAGAATACCTCATGAATCATTTCTGTACTGAAATACATGAAGGAGCAAGAATATTCTGTTTATCCGGACTCAAACATGGGAGGTAAGTTTCTTATGATTGAATATTGCTAAGTAGCTTCGTGTGTTTCATTCGCGTATCTTATACCATTTTATAAATTTCAAGGGACTCACCAGAAGTAAAATAGATTATGTATGGTCCATTATGGTTTCTTATGTATTCTACCAGGTTCCTGAAGCATGAAATTCTTGATCTGGCAAGCTTCATATCGGTTATGGAATTTCATCCTTTGTCGTGGCGAGCTGCACAGCCATATGTGTTGGTAGACCATTTTGAAGACGTTACTCCGCCAGAAAGTGGGCTCATGGATAACAGATGCAATAGGGATATTGTTTTGTATGGTTATCTTCGAGGTTGTGATATCAAGAAAGGAACTAAGGTACTTCTTTTAGCAATGCTAATTGACGTCAAGCTTGGATCTGATGAAATTTTTTGGTTACTTCTTGTATGTGGAAAAGCAAGGGGATGTTCTGATAGTGCTGAACAGTGATTAGCTCTACCAGATGTTGTCATTTTCAACACAATTAGCTCTGTTTGCTCTATACAGGCTTGTCCCAGTTTCTTCTGTGTAGATCAGTACCTGTTGTTTTTACTTCTTCTACCATGAGCTTTATTTGAATATTGTTCTCCCAATACAAGCTGACTTGAGGTTCTTACGTCAGGTGCACATTGCCGGTGTTGGTGATTTCCCTTTATTCGGTGTAACAAGCTTAGTCGATCCTCACCTTTCACTGGTTGCTCTCGAAAGGAAGAGGTCTCAGAGAGGTCTTAGCTCCCTTTTTCTCAATCTTAACATAACAGACTGTCTACTTTCTTGCAGAACACACACATATATATTTTGTTGAATAGATCTTTGTAGTGATGTTTTTGTTTGTGTTATCAGGAAAAGAGCAGGATGAGTATTCTGGTTTCAGACCAGGGACTTATCTAAGGTTGGAAATCCGAGACGTTCCTTTTGAGATGGTTGGAAATATTGATCATCCAATTCTCGTCGGAGGTATCAGCCCTGGAGAAGAAAATGTTGGATATATGCAGGTTAATATGTCTTTCCATTTTACTAGCGTAAAGTAGGCTGTACTGTTTATTGTGGCAGTTGAATGCAAGTACAACTTAATGTGCTAAGACTTCTTATTTCTGTTTACTGTTAACCCAACTATATTCTCTTTGCCTGACTGTAGCATCATGTTCTTCCAGGCGACACTAAAGCGACATACTTGGCACAGGAAATTGTTGAAGACAAGAGACCCTATTATTGTTTCAATTGGTTGGAGGCGGTACCAGACGAGCCCTATATATGCCATGGAGGATTGCAGTGAACGGCTTCAAATGCTCAATTACACCCCTGTAGACACGCAGTGTCTTGCAATGTTTTGGGGCCCTCTGGCATCCCCCGATACTGGAGTTGTTGCTGTGCAGTATCTGCCCGACGATAAGGTTTGATGTCTTCTATTATAAATTAAATAAACCACGTGTTTAAGTGGGTATCCTTGTTTTTCTGTAAGCATCTAGTTAGAAATCAGGGAAAACAAGACTTATGAAAAATGGGGGGTATGGCCTTTTGATTTAGGCACATCTGACAATTTATACTAAGAGAATTCATGTTTTACTTTTATCATCTCCAAAGCAAATAAATAAATAATTGGTTCATTTGGTAAGTGTGTAGTCCACTTTCTCTGAATGGGTTGCGTTATTTTCCTCAGGCAGCGTTTTGTGTTTTAGCAACTGCTGTTGTAGTTGATTTTAACCATGATGCAAAGATATTAAAGAAATGCAAGCGGTCTGGAACTCCTTGGAAGATCTCTGGGAAGACTGCTCTTATTAAGGATCTGTTTAGATCAGACCATGAAATTGAAAAGTTTAAAGATGCAAAACTTTGGACTCGGAGCAAAATTCAGGGGAAGGTTAAAAAGGTTAGCCTTATAAGTGTTGAATTTTTGGTTGTTAATACCGTATAACCTCTTGTGTCCTCTCTTCCATTGTATCTTAGAACCAGCACTTCCGTGTCTCGTTTTTGTGTAGGCTGCAGAAAAAGTGTTTGTGGAAAGACCGAGAAGGAAGAACGGACTACGTGGAGAAGGGATTGCTAAGTGCTCATTTAAGCGCAGAATTTGCATGCAAGATACCATTTTCATGCATGCGTGGAAAGAAGTTGAGGTTCCTTGTTTGTTCAACCCAGTTGTACCTGTGCCCGACTCATTAGACGGGGTTAGTGCTTAATTTTAATACTGAGATGATTTAAGTTGATGGGTTACAAGTTTTCCTTTTTCCATATCTGACTTGCATCTGTGTTGGTTAATGTTATGTTTATTCTATGCAACGAAATGAAGCCTGAGGAATTCCCGCAAGTAGGGTTCAACCATGAAATTGATCGGGATTCGCCCGAAGGACGACGTCTGGTGGCCTTTGTTGAAGGAGAGCCTAGCTTCCAAGACATAACTCGTGCTAAGAAATTTGTGTTGTATGAAGTAAGATATTAATAATATTGGCTGAGCATGGCCCATCCTGTAGTTTTTTTTTCTTCTGAACTTCTAATGCCTTTCCAGAGTTTGATTTTTGGTTCCCATGTTGTTTATTCTACAGTGTGATAAAGAGGAACAGAAGGAATTCGAGAAACATCCAGCACTGGTGATTTCAAAGGAAGAAGAGATGTTAGAAAAACGTCAGAGATGGGAAATCACAAAGAAATATCAAGAAAAGCCTAAGATAAAAAGGTCTATAGAACAACGGATCTTGTGTTGCTCAAAAAAACTGTATGGAGATGGAGTGCCCACTTATCTTTCCTTCTTCTGACTCCAGACAGAATGCAGTTTTAACCCTGTCATCTCTTGATGTGTTTGACAAATGTGCATATCTAAATGAACATGTATTTGATTTCTCAAATTTGTTTGAGAGATGGCTCTAACAAAATCATTCTGACCCTTTGAGACATGGCTCTTTCTGCAGAAACCCTCAAACGAACTAAAAGATGGTCAACTTATTTTTGGGATTTATTTTGCTAATTAAATCGTGAAAAATTAGGACAGATTTTTTTATTTTTTTTTCTTCCTACCGAAAGATTAGCATAGATCAGCATAGAATTTACCTATTCGTAGCTGCTCAGATTATTTATTTATTTTGACTGAAGGGTTAAATTTAATCTACTCACAGGTTAGGGCTGGCCTAATATACGATCTTAACCCTGCTGGATTACCATCAGAAAACGGCATGAATAACAACCCCATAGACGTGCAGTGTTTTGTTTTGGGCCCTCTTGCATACCCCAATACTGGACGGTGCCTGCCAAACCCAAATTTATCATAAATTGAAAAACCAGTCTCTGTTTCCCTCAAAGCATCTGCCATCTAAATAAATATCTAAAAATTGTTCACTTTTGGATCCTGGGGCAGCATTTCGGACTGAGAGCAGAATTCAGGAAAACACAGTGATGACAATATGCAATCATTTGAACTTATGAAGCACTATGACGACCATGTTTTCTCATTTTTCTCTACAATCTAGTATCTAACTTTTCACAATTTCATCTTTTAACTTTTAAAAGTCACTAAATACAACCATCCATTGAGTATCTAATATTGCGAACAAAACTTTCTTCTTATATGATGATCAAAGTCAACAAAAAAAAAACGGAAAACTTGAAGAGGCTAGAGAGGAACCGTAAGGTTCACAAGTGTACACTAGAGAAGACTGTTCAGTTGAGTTTGCAAGTCTTGAATTGATTTCAGATTGATGATCTGTAGATCCTCAGCGGTGTACTCGGACTTTAGAAGGGCATGTACTTGAGAATGAGCTTCCAGAATATTGGTTCTGCATAAATCCAACAGTTAATTACACATGAAATCTACTAACAAACTGCAACCTGACAAGGGTAGTACAACTACTTAGAGGGAAACAGTGACATACTTGATTGGTTTGAATAGAATAGTTCTTGTTGAAGGGTTCTGCAGATAAAGCTTCATTTTTGTCAATACAACTGGTAACTCTTTCTGAATAGCATCACCAACCTGTACCATCCATATAAACTGACAGAATGAGCTTCATTGACTATGTTTTGGATCATCAAGATGTACATCAACCTCGGATATATCAAATCATTTTAAGAAACATTGTAATTGGTGGAACATTATAGGATACCTTCTGAACAAGCTCAATTACTTTATCTGGAGTAGCGAAGGCTTGAGTCCTGAGGGGTTTTGCCAAAGCTGAGTCCGGTTTTCTATCTTGGCTGCCTGAGGATAATGCACCTTTCACTGCTGTCACCTAATTCACACATTTCTTTTTAAGTTTAATAGAAGAAAACCAATGTTCGAATTAGGCAGAACAGCTAAAAAGTTGCACTATGACATCAAAAAAAAAAAAAAAGGAATCTCATGGCTCCATAATATTTGCTGTCTAAGCAAGCTTCACAGATACAGAATTGACGAAATGAGAGAAAAAAGATTCACCTTAGTCACAAACGAAAGCATCGGATCTACAACAAGCTTGGTTACCAACATTATAAATTCTTCACAAGTGGTTTTGAGGTTTCTCTCCAGATCCTATGTTAAGAAACAAATAAATATTATGAAAATGAAAACTGATAAAAAAAAAAAAAGTCTAACAAAATAAGCGGTGGATACCACACAACTGATCAGCAGGAAAACCATATACCTTCTTGGCATCCAGCTGACTTTCCAAAACCCGAGGGGATAAAGTTCTTGCCAATGAGGTTGATCTTGTCCAGTCAAATAGAGAAGCTTGACCTCTAAGAAGCCGCCTTACATTATCCTGGAAGAGGAATTCAAATTCAAGTCTATGAGCTATAATACATCTCTGTGAGTGGTAGGAAATAATAGCAAGTCTAAAATATAGGAGCATTAAGCAAAAGAGAAGTTAATTACAGGGCACTAACCAGCAAATGAGAGAAATCTAGTTCTTTGTGTGTGACAGAAAATTCTATATCAAATGGTGCAATCTGGATTAACAAGAAAATGGAGCTATTAGTTATACAATTTTTAACATAAAGAACAACCTGTGATCTACGAAGCGAAAGACAAGGAGAGGAACATAGAGGAGGACAAACTGGTATTAACCTTCTCCCTTAAGATAAGAAGATGTTTGATGAGGAAAAGTTGCCCATCAGTTGTACTCGATCTTTTAGCAATAAGTTGGCTTGCTTTCTGTAGATGAAGAGTAAAAGAAATGGAAACATTAGTCCCTCACCTTCATCTTCGTTATGTGTAAGACCTTTTGACAGCCAAAATAACTACATACAGTTAACTGACCTGGATGGATGTTGCGCAAACTTCCACTGCTTCCTGATGAAAAGAAAAAGGATAACCATTTAAAGTAAGGAAATACTTCAGCTGAAGAAAGGGTGTCATATCAAGGAGTTTAAGCAATCACCTGAGCTAAACCAGTAAAAACAGCAGGCTCTAAACAACGATACAGCTTTGACAGGCACGATAAGGTTTTCTCCAATGGTGGGTACCATGTCTTGAAAAGATCTGGGTTCTCATCAGCCTGTTTAAACATAACAATATGAGGAAAACATTAATGCATAATCGAAACTTACTGCAGGCTCTTTTATAGATACTAGAAAATGAAGTAACGCACTTCAGCCAGATCTCGGTTCAGAAATCAAAAAATAAAGTAGCATACATCAGTCAAATGCACATATGAGATACTTGTGCAGATCATGTACGATGTATATAAGGGGATATTCAAATCCTCATAGGCCAAACAATCATTTGGAATTTTATTTTCTTGTCCCTCCTTTTGAAAATATAAGAAGTAAACTAAACACACATGAAAAACATCAACTGCTTATAATTAAGTAATCAAAATGCTGTGGGATAATAACACTTTACCGAGGTAGTTGCGGGTTCAGTCTCAGCAGATCGCTCAAGCTTTGCAGGGTAATCTAGGTCGTCATCGAAAGGAATATAGTTTGCTATCTACATGAGAAAACAATAAAAAACATCAATAGAAAGTCAAACTGTCAAATTTTTGCAACAGACAGCATCTTCTTTCACTTAAATTCTAACAGTAAACCGCATCAATGGTAATAAAAATCCCTTATCTCTAATCAATTCCCTCCTGAACTGAGTTAAGAAGTGTCAAAAATAAACAACTTGGAAATGCATAAGAAATTATAGTCAAAAAATAAACAAACAATGCATTAGAAATTATAGATGGTGATTTAACAAGTTGGACTCCTTTTCTTCTCTGATCCTTCCATTCATTAAGCCAATGAATCGCTATCTAAGAGGAGTTGTGGGGAAAAAATCACCACTCTAATTAAGGACCTTGAAAACATAAGCAAGCTTTAGCAACCTCATTGTGTTTCTAATACCCCCAGTGTAAACATTTGAGGATATCAGAAGTTAATATAATGAACTATTTTTTACGCCACATTCTTCAGCAGCATCTTGATTATTTAGTAAGTCGTCTGCTCTGGTATATATATTTTGTTTTAATATTTTGTCTGTTTGGTTAATGAAGTTCTCCTCTAATTGACTGAAAGATTAATCCTCAGTGCGCTTGGTGAACAAGAAATGTTATCTATAGTGAATGGTGGCAATGCCATATTGTATGTATAATAGTTCATAATATCAGAAACTGCCTTTAAGGTCATATATGAATAGTAAAAACACTATAGGAGGATGAGCTAAAATAACTAGATTACACCAAAAAGGTGAACGGAATATTAATACCTCATCACGAATATGTGTACGAGCACGGAAAGTTAACCGCTCGTGAACGTCTGCCAATATTCTCTCTAGTGTGGGGCATAGCCCAGCTAATGAGTCACTTCTTGCACTGAGCTGCTCTCCTAGGACTTTTACTTTCAGAATGTCAACAAGTTCACACAGAAAATCGAGATTTGCTTCATGGATAAGTTTCGGCCGGAGAGTATCATACAAATAAGTGGACCTGAAGAATTAGATGACATTCAAATGCATATAAGTGGTCAAGAGAAAAGACAAAAAAATATGGTAACAAAAAGAAGTTACATCTCGAAGGATCTGAAATCACAGAGTATGAAAAAACAACTAATATTTTCGTTCTCTTAGTAAGAAAAGAAGAGGTGAATTTGCCAACACAAGCAAGATAACTTACAGAGGATCTATTAATGGCGACAAACTAGACACGTCCTTGGAGGAAGATGGGAAAAAATGAACAAATAGTTGGTGCTCATGAAGGCATACCTGATAACAATTTCAATTAGATCACTTTACATACTACTCCAGAAACAAAAGTATTAATGTAAACTGAAAGCCTATTTTGATGGAACTCCAGTTTCGAGCATAAACACATAAATAGACATGATGGAATTACAGTGAATTCTTAAACAGACATAAACACCTAAATAAACAAAAATAGACATGAAAGAATTCTACTCCGGCAAAATTTTATTTCAAATTATTGAATAGAAAAGAACACCAATGACTAGAGTATTAGAGTTAAGTTTGACAATCACCTGCACTAGGTATGCACATCCAGACCTAGTCAATGATGGCAACTCCTCTTTTTTGGCAAATTCCGAGATCCTTTGATGCACTATGCTTTTTATCTAGATAGCGGGAATGTAAATATGTTAAAAAAAGTCTGTATAAGCAAGAATCTAGAACTGAAATAGAGGAATAACTTAATAAATAATGAGCTCACCAAAGAGAGCCGTTGTTCACAATATAACTTGTGGCACTCCGCGAGAACTTGAGCATACTCTTTCCTTACAGCTCTCTTTTCAATTTCCTCCAAGACTGGCTTGAGCTGCAATTTGCATAAATGACTCAGCCATCAAGCTGCTTAAATAATAAATGAAAAAAATCTTCCTTTTGGTCTCATAAGTAAATTTGTTGTTTTTTTAAGAGAAAAATAATTCAAGGAAATAGTAACAAAAGAAAGTCAAAAGTGAGTGCTTTTGGTTATGACATCAGTCCGAATCACCTCTCAACATAAGTGGATAGTGACTGAAAGGAGGTGGGCCATAACAATTTTCTTCTCATAACCATATTACAGCCACAAGGATAGAACATTAGAACTCTACCTGTACCTAGCTTATACTAGAATCTCATTAGGGTGGAGGGGTTATGATTCCTAGGGAAGTATTACCTCTCCAGCTGCTGCTTTAAAACGAACATAGATAACAGATGTCTCCACACCTTCAGATACAGAAGCTTTGCTGCCACCACTGCCTCGGATTGCTGCATGGACCTGATAGAAACCAATTAGTTTACAACATATGCCTCCAACTGTGAGGTACAGAATGACTTCCCAACATGCACATAACCTAGTTCGAAGATCTTACCTGAGCTGAAGCACCTTTGAGAACGGAAAGTACATGGGACCGAATCATACCCAGAGCTCGGGACTGTATAAAAAACGATAACATCAGAAAAATAAAAGAAGATGCAGAAATAAATAAATAAATGATACAACCTCCGTTTTTAAAAAGGAGATGCTATCACTTTTTCATTTTAGTCTAAAAAATTGGAAAAGTGATAGTATCTCTTTTTTTTAAATGGAGGGAGTATAAATCTCCCAGTAAAATAAACCAGATACAGCCAGTGGGCATTTACATGTATATGACAAAGTTATTCAAGTACCTGAAGTTGTTTAAATTTGATAACGTAAACACCTGACTCTGCGTACTGCGAGTTGTTTTCAACATACCTATGCTTAGGGGAAAAGTATTAGTCTGAATTTTTCTTAAAGGCATAATTGACACGATATAAAATTTGTTGGAAAATACTATGACTTACGAAATGCATTCATCAAGCCGTTTAAGCAAGGGAAGAAAGTTTCCGCTTCCAACATTCATGTTTGGAGAGTAAAAACTACTAGCAACCTGCACATGAGTTGAGTTAGAAAACCCATTAAAAACTATAAGAAATCATGGAAACAGTTAAGCCTCTGTATGAACTCAATGTTCATCCGTATAAAGAAATAACAAGAAATGGGAGGTTCTGGTGGATAAGATAAATCCCAGTGAGAAGTTTATAAGATTCACACATATAAAAAATTTAAGGAAATTAAGATCAGTAAGATTCATCCGTGACTTTAAAAACAGCCACACTTGAGTATTCTTCGAAGCAAGATTCATGCACCTCTATATATTCACTTCCAATGCGTGGTTATATGCTACGATTATTTCACTCCAAACAGGAAGTCAGATACAACATCTCCTAGAATTCAGATGATATTTCTAAAACAGAAAAAAGTTCTAGATAAGCCGGCATTCGAACCTTACATTCTCCAATTCATCGAAGTAACTGAGCTTATTCCGAAGTGCTTCCACAAACTCCACAAGTCTTTTCTTCTCGATCAACTGTGGTTCAAATGAAGAAACCAATGTCAGTACTACAATTCAACCAAAAACCAACGAAGAAAAGCTGATGAAGAAATCAAGTATGGCCATACTAATCGGTCACATGCGTCATGTAATGTTTTCGTCTTTGTTGCAACTTCCTGATGTTGCATCTGCAGTTCATTGAATAAATGGAGTGTCTCATCTACCTGCATACCAATAACATGAAACCAAACGACCTAAAGTCAAGAATCACAACCAAGCAGCAAAATGCAAAGGTGAGGAATGATAAGAGCATGATTAACAATACCTGATTGAGGATGGCATCACATGTTTGTATATGTTCTGTTAATGTATTTACATAGTGGCGATATTTCTCCTCTGTCTGCTCATATAAAAGAGATGAATAAATAAAGTCAAATCTATCTCATATTTCAAAAGTTTGTAGTAACCAAATACGCAGCTATTACATTTTAGCACTAACCTCTGATTTCATGGCTGATTCAAGATCCATAAACCATTTGTAAAACTACACCAAGAACATAACATATACAGTAAGCATCCAACACATCAAGTAAATAACACATTGACTGAAAAGTTCACTAGCATACAACAGAGAAGTAGAAGCAAACCTGATGTGTGTTAACCAAAACAGCTTCCATGGCTCCAAAATCTTCCAAAGCATTAGCTTTAGTTGCCACTGTTAGACCACTATCCTGCACCATATTGTGATCTTGGGACTGCAACAGACACAAATAAATACAACATCACTTAATGTGTCTTATGTTGACGCTTGACACTAACAAAACCATATCCCAAATTTCTGATCAAATTAGATATAAACATACTCACCACATTGTCATTTTGGTAACTCAATGGTCTTTCACACCATCTAGCTAAAATTGTCATAAAAGCAACATATGAAGTTCCAATAGCATGCCCCTGTTGATTTCAGTAAAACTGAATTCATTCTGTCAATCTAATCAATTTAGATAAACAATCAGATGTCCCTAAATGGTTTTTCAGCAACAGCATGAGAAAGAGCATCTAAGCTGCATGCAAATTTCAAACTTGTTTTTCCTTAATCAAACAATCAGATCCCAAAAAACTGAAATTATGATGAAATTTCAGATGTAGAGAGAAAAGAGTAGTAGTAATAGTACCTGTTCCCAAGTAGAACGGAAATTATAACCACTGGAAATAGCTCCACCTGTTGATCTCTGAGGATAATGATGACTTACAGAAGAAGAAGCCATGAAAAGAATGACTGGGTTTGTCTCTGCAACAAAAACAACTAGAATGAAAATTTTCTTCTTCGTTGTTTGATTAAAGAAAGATAGACTCAGATTCTCCCAAGGAAGAAGTAAGAAGAAGAAGAAATCCCACTGGTTTAATTTCACAATAGGGTTGATAATAAAATTCATATCCCCAATTTTAAACCAGGGAACAGAGATATTGCTACATTTGTTTGCAATGAAATCCCACTGGTTTAATTTTAACATCATCATGAGTATCCCCATACAAGAAAGTAATCACACAATCCATCAATTGTCACTCTAGCATGCACAAAATTATGAAAAAAAGACCTCAAAATCGCAATCATTCCAATTGAAGGGACAGCATACATATCAATCTCATTTTATCATAGGAGGTTTTAGTTTCAGATAGAAAGACCAGATCAGGTAAAATATAACAATTTCAAATGATTCTGGGGAAGTGAACCTCCGAGAGTGAATTTTCATGATGAAAATGAGAAGAAAGGAGAGATTAATACCTGAGAGATGGCAGTAGAAATGGGTGTAGCAGCATCTGCCTTCTGATTCGAATTAATGATCTCTGGTTGTCTTTCTCATTCTCCCCAGAATCAGTTTTGGTTTTCTAGCTAGATCTAGCAGAAATCCTTTCTACCCTGGACATAAACCGAGATTTTTTCCCCGACCCATTTCGGGTTCCAGATTTTAGTCGGCTTTTCACAAAACCCAGCAGCAAAAACCAAAGGCCCAAGTCCCAACACTCTTTGCTCTCATTTCCATTTGTAACCTGGCGAGATTGGGGTATACTCAAACTAATTGGGGTATACCCAATTTTAAGTGGACATGTGACCTTACTAGGGGAGGTCAAATTTGGTTGAAGTTACAATACTACCCTTGACCTTTATAATTCTATTACCATAATCGGTTTTTTATTTTCATCTTCTTCTTCTCTTCTTCTCTTCCATAACCAACCACAGGCTCCTCCCCACCACCACCACCAAAACTTCGTCGATTAATTCTGTTAACATCGTCGATTCGAAAACTCCGAGTAATCTTCAACAATGGAACCACCACAGCGTAAGGGAACTCGTATGAAAGGCGCCAATCGCAAACCCAATCAATACAACCCCGAAATTGCAAAATTAGTTCAACAAAAAGAGAAGAAAAAAACCGTTGAAGAAGAAGAGATTGAACCCGCTCAAAACGAAGAAATGGTGCGATTAAGAAAGTAAGGGCCTACTTAAACTCACTCTAAGTACTTCGATTTCATGTTTGCATGTCAAATTAGGTCGAAAAATCGATTCTTTGATTTTCAGTTATTTAGCCTAAGCATGTTGTTTGTTTCACGACCTTGCGGGATTTCATATTTAGTAATCCGCCGGATGCTCTTTGGTTGAATATCAAGGGCGGTTTAGTTATTATAGAATCGCTTTCTGGGGTCGGGATGTTATTCAACCTATAATCGTGCCGTGAAAATTTTATTTTTTGCGTCTAGGGTTGGTTAAAAATTTTAAACTTGCTTGGGCGGGATTTCGATTTTGCGTCTCCCGATGCCTTGAATGATAAATGTCGGAATGGTATCTAAATAATACAACAGCGTTATGTTAGCGGTGTTGTTTTTATTATATACGTCGCCGGCGTTTGTAGTTGAAAACCCAGCCATAGTTGTTAAAAGCTAAGTGAGGGTTATTGGAATAAAACCCTCCGACCCTTGTTTAGCCTGGCTTGATGTTTAGATATCGACCCTTCGACCTTAGTCCATAGGAATGGTTATATATGTTGAGCCTTCCGACTTAATTTTTTTTTCTTAATTGTTCTTGTTCGGGTTGCAAAAGGCAAACAAGAAAGCTCGAAAGCTCTTAGTCCTCCTTGAAGACCTCCTCGTGTTGGTGACAAACTCTTGACCGCAAGACATCGAGGGCATACGTTGTGGCGGAACGACAAAGATCCGTGTGCCGAATGATGATTATCAACCACCATCAGAACCCAGTGATTCAGACGAGACTCCAGATGAAGACCAATCAATTCCCTCTGGTAGAAGAGGTGAGGATGATGATGTTGATGAAAGAACTCCATTTCTTTGGAGGAGGGAACAATGATGATGATGATGATGGTGATCAAGACATGCCTAATGTTGGAGGAGGTAATGATGATGATGATGATGGTAATGGAGATAAAGGTAAGGGTAGAGAAGATGAAATTGTTGAAGAGGCGGTGGAAGAGAAAAAGAAGAAGAAGAAGAAGAAGTTGGGGAACAAACCCAAGGCTGTAAGTACTAGTGCAATAGGGAAGAAGAAAAGGGTTATCACTAAACGGCTAATTCCCACATGCCTTCCTCTCGAATTGAAGATTAAATTGAAACCAAACGAGCTTCTCGGGGACCCCGAGGAAGATGGTGGACGTGTTCTTTTTGGATACAAAGACTCGTGGGCATGTGGAATCCAAAATACTATCGTAAGTAATCTCAATCCGTCTTTGTTTTTTCATTTAAGTGTGTAACTATCTTAAATTTGTGTCAAGTATTTGTATTTCTTTTCATTTTGTGTTTTTGGTATTTAGGATCACAAGCATGCTATCCGTCTCATGAGGCGCCAAGCTTCATGTTCAATGACGAAGACTTGGGATCTTGAGGATGAATGTGAGGAGGTGAAAGTGATTGTCAAGAACTCCGGGTTGTTGCTGCGGTGGAGAGTTCGAATGTTGAGTATGATAGAGATTCAGTATCTCGCATTCTCGAGAGGTTCTACGGAGAGACCGATACAATGTTATTCCCATTCGGTGAGATGGCGATAACTCCCGATGATGCTCATCAAATTTTAGGCCTCGAGGTTGAGGGAAAAGCCGTCGGTGAGGAAACCGATAGTAACATTTCTTGGGAGGATATCTTCAAATTGACCAACACTTTGTTCGGTTGGGATCGGATTAAGGCGAGTCTATGCTTGCGATGAAGGATGGTAATCTAAGCAAGAAGTTTAATCAAGAAGTCGAGGGATACATTGTCTGGGACCAAGAAAATCTTTGATGTGGAAGGAATGGTGAACCCCGTGCGAATCAATGCTACCGCGTCAGGTTATTTGCTTTACGTCCTGGGCAGATGTATCTTCCCCGACAGTTCTGGAAGCTTGGTCGACGCCAGTTATTTTGCAACTATTGGATCCCTTAGATAAGATGCATGAGTATTCTTGGGGTATGCTGCGGTGGTCGCCTTCTTGAACAATGAGTTGACAAAGGCTTCAAGGGCACTCCTTTGCGCAAGTTAACGGAAACATATGTCTCTTCCGTGTAATTGTATTGTCTAAATCATTTATATTTGCCAAATGCTTGTAATGTTTGATTCTTACTAAACTTTGTGTTTGCATAGGTTTGGATATATGAGCACTTCCCTACTTTGGTGAAAACCAACTCACGTCAAAGTGAATGAAAAGCTTGCGATTGATAAGCCAAGAGCGCAAAGATACGCTTTTAAGGGTGCTCGGGAAAAGGATATGCCGCAATCGCTTATTAACGTGCGAATCGCCTTGGACAAATTGATCTGCGGATGAGGTAATATTTGATCCTTACCGAGATGCTAGAAATCAAGGTTTAATCAAAGGAGAGATGATGTTGCATTATACTACGGACCCTTGTTGTTCTCCCATGGATTTTCAATGTACGATCCGCACGGTAATGCGACAATTGGGTTACGTCCAAGAAGAACCCCATTTCGATCTTGAGCCTTTCTTTAAAGTGTTAAGGGAGGATGCAAAGACATCCCAAAAACTATTAACGCCGCACGCTCCACCCCCAACTCTAGGACATTGGAACGAAAGACTTGACCGTAAAGTCGATCTGAGTCTTTTGGACGAGGTGATCAAGGTCATGAAGCTCGGGAGAAATACATGTCGTGGTACTTGGGTTGGGCTCGTCCCCTACTTTGTGATTAGGGAAATGAGTAGTGAACAATTGGCTCGTAAGAGGAAGATGGCATCGAATGACTCAACAACGGTTCCTAACTTCCTTGTAAGTATTTTGGAGTAGCTCTTCTTGATTTAAGATTACATTATCGAATAATTCTATTAATCATTTGTTGTTTAACCGAAAATAGAAGGGGCATTTGAAGACCTTTGTGAAGTTGTTGTGTTGCGCGAGAGAAAGAGGAGAGCCTTTGTCGATTGAAGAGCAAACCAAGCACATTCACTATGCTAGCAATGTTGACAATGAGGATGCCCATGAAATGTTCAAGCAAGTGAGGTGAAGTAAGAAGGAAGAAAAGCCGGGAGGGAAGCACAAGCCAAGATGAATGCGACAAAAAGAGGGCTCGTAGTGGTCGTGGTGGTGAAGGTAGTAGTAGTCTTTGGTGTTCCTAAACGGGGGCCGAGGTCGTGGTCGTGGTCGTGCTCGTGGTGAATGAATGCGATCTCTAGTTTATTTCTTTATGTTGGGTTGGACAAATGTAAAGGTTAATGGTTGGACAAATGGTTTTTTAAGGTTTATGGGACATGTTTTCTTATTTTGGACAACAAGTGTTTGATTTCTAATTGTTGAATGAAAGTTTTATATAGCTACTTAAAGTTTCAAGACAAATAGCTAAGCAAGGTTCTTTTAATTTACCATGCCGACAATACCAGGAATTTGCAAGGTTTTTAAGTGTCGGACTGCCGGCCCTCACGGCGGAAAATGCTTGCATACCGGGGTCGGCAAGTGAGTCGAGATCATTACCAAGCGCGAATATACGGTAGCGGTGTATTATGTTTTCGAATACGCCAAGCATTTTGTTACGGAAAATACCTTCTCCCGATGCCAAAACCATCATAACGCGGCTTGGTTTTAAATTTATACCCTTCCGACCATATCATAGCTTAATGAGTAAAATTTCAAAATATATTGCCGGCGTATTGTGAGAGAAGAAAATGATTTACCGATGCCAAAACCATCATAACGCCGGCATGGTTTTAAATTTATACCATTCCGAATGAGTGTCATAGTGGCATCTTGAGAAAAATAATCTCGCCCGCTAATTCAAAATTCAAATTTTTGGCAAGTACAATTTCATTGATTGACTTGTACTTGGGCACTATAACGGCCAAATTTGGGTACAATCCTATAAATACACTACTTCTCTCTACAAAACAACATACAAATAGTTTCATATACTATCCAAAGCTCATATCATCATACAATCCATCAAACTCACCCAATAGCTAAATAAAAATGGCATCATTTGATTCAAACGAGGATTTGGCAATCACCAAAGCATGGTACGCGGAAACTCGACTTAGACGTCAATCCTCCGAAAGGGAGGATTCCACGACCTTTGGGCTAGGGTACACAACAAATTTTGCGGCGAGTTTGGTAATCCTAATGGAAGAAGTATTCAACAAGTCCACGAAAGGCACCTAGTCATCGAAAACGCGATACTTGCTTTTTTGGCTCTCCAACCTCGGATTTTTAACACTCGCCCCTTCACCTTGTCCATTGCACAATTTGTAAGCAATTTTGTGGTTTTTTTTACGCAACCCATGTTGTTTATCTTCCAATGAAACACCACTAACATATGTAAGTTTGTTTTTGTGTTTTTGTAGCAAGAAGTCGTGAAAGCGCTACTTGGAGGAAAAGGGGAAGCATTCGCGTTCGATGCAAGCTATCACTTCTTGGCGCAAAGAATCCCGGAGGATAACCCGAGTACTTGGATGCCGTATCGTCTTCGGATGAGGAAGATTGATGGCTTTAGAAGTTTTTGTATAGGTTGTGTGGGTAGACCTCTATGTAAACCCTCCGTTTCAATCAATGTAGTAACCAAAATTGCATGAATAAAGTGAATTAGATCTTCCGATATTCTATTTTATGTTTGGTATATTATAATGTCGGCATGGTTATAAATCCTTAACATGCCGACTACACATACGGCAAGTATTTGTCATTATAATGTCGGCATAATCTTCATTCAAAGACCCTTAGGCCACAAAGCGATTGGCGTTTTATTCATCCAAGGACCATGCATGGGCTAGAATTGGTCGGCATTTTATTCAAACAAATACCATGCCTCTGCTATATTATAGCTTGACACTTTATTCAAACACGGACCCGCCGACCTTTCATATTTTCAAAACAAAATTTTTGGATCGAAATCGAACTCATAAGACGGATCAAAAGGTTAATCTCATGAATTCATAATTTGAAAATTTTAATCTAAACTCAATTAATTAACCTAATCAGAATTTTAATATTAATTAACCAAGGGCATATTAGCCATTTAGAAAAAATAAGGTTAAGGGGTGGCTTGGTTTTACTTCATAATGACCAGATTTTGTCTTATTGGGTATACCCCAATTAGTTTGAGTATACCCCAATCTCGCCAGGATTTGTAAAGACTCTCACACCTTGTATTTTTTTTTTTCGTGTCTCATCTGAATCGTGTGGATCTCACTGATATCACTTGACTCATTTGGATCTGATTTAATATGTTTTTTCAGTTAAATTTGATTCATCTAACTCAAAAATATGTACTCGGTGGCTTGGTCACATGAGTCAGGAGCATTTTATTACCTGATTCAAATGGGTCCGAGTTGGGGTTAAGTCTCAGGCGGATAAGCGAGACAGATCTGATTCAAAATTAAAAACAAACGGTTTGACGTCTAAATCGGACCAAGTCAGGGGATGAGTCAGTAAAAAACAAACACACTCTCAGACATCATATTCTTTTCTTATGGATAACACGACGAAGTCTTTTCTTTTCTTTTCTTTTTTCGATCGCTAAAGAATTTGGTATCATCACCAGTGACTTACCACTGTACTACAATGACATTGTAATTATTATCATTAGTGTTTTATCCATAGAGGCTTCTGAAGCTTGTGAGTAGGTGTGTCAAGAGGGTTCCCAACACTATTCATTTAATTTTGATGATCAACGTCTCCTTCTTCTTTTTTTTTCTTTTTTGAGGTGGTCACTTATTTGGTCACCCCAATAATTTTATCACTATACTGCAGTGATAATTATGCTCGTGGTTAATAACCAATAAAATGAAAAATGGGACAGATTGTCTGTTGAAAATTAGATTGAGGCATACCATATTAACTGTCAAAAATGTTACACGAGAGGCTTAGTTTTTGCACATTACTAAAACTCAATTTCCTACAACCATATGTTTGGATACATGATGTTGCACACTCACTAGCCAAAGTTTGGCTATAATCTAGTCAAGGTCTGGACAAATCTAGCCCAAGGCAAGGGAAACACCCCTCCATTCCATGGTGCTCACTGTTCTAAAGGATTGGTTACATATACCCCACAGGTTAGGTCGATCTTAACTCGATGCAACAAGAAAAACCCTCTCCTAAATAGAATAATCAGAAATTCCGGTACACAGTCGGAGTGATCAAATTCTAGGGCTTCAAGTGAGAATGGCGTCTTGTTTTTCTTCTTCTACTAATCAAGAATTTGTTATATATAGTCGAAGTTATCCCTGATAGAACATGAGCATAAGAGGAAAATTAAACAAATTGAGAGAAAAGTCTCTATTGCATTGTATTCATTAGATGGTCTAAGCCATAGTACATATACAGGGATTACAACGAGAAAAATGGAAACAAAAGATACAAAAGATACGTACAATACTATGACAACATTCAATATATATGCAGTTAAGGAGAAGATATGACAAGATACCATAGTATCTCATAACACCCTCCCTCAGACTCAAGATGGTGCTGAACTTATCTTGAGTCTAGAAAGCGAGAACCTTAGTCGATGAGCATGATGTGACTTGGTGAATAAATCTGCCAATTGTAATTCTGAGCTTACGTGGGGAAGAGTAATTATTCCACGCTTAAAGTGATGTCTTGTAAAATGACAGTCAATCTCTATATGCTTGGTTCTTTCATGAAAAACGTCATTATGAGTAATTTGAATTGCAGCTTTGTGGTCATAGAATACAGGTGTAGATGTAGAAATAACAACTCCCATGTCGCTGAGTAACCATCGAAGCCATGATCTCAGAAGTAGTATGATCTAGAGCTCGATATTCTGCTTCAGAACTTGAACGAGATACAATAGTCTGTTTCTTACTTCTCCAAGATATAAAAGAATCTCCCAAGAACAAGCAATACCCTGTAATAGATCGCCTATCAGTAACATCTCCTGCCCAATCTGAATCTGAGTATGCTCTAAGAATCAGTTTAGATTTAGATGAGAAGTGCAACCCCTGATATAAGGTTCCCTTGAGATAACGAAGTATTCTAAGAACATCAACATAATGAGTAGAACGAGGAGCTGTCATGAATTGGCTTACAATATGAACTGCATGACTTATATCAGGTCGAGTAATGGTTAAGTAGTTCAGACTCCCTACCAATTGTCGATATAAGGTTGGATTGGATAAAAGAGTTCCATCTGAAGGACCATGTCTGACATTCACTTCAAGTGGAGTGTCTGTAATTTTAGCATAAGTAATTCCAGAGCGTGAAATGATTACAGACGCATATTTAGCTTGAGAAACGAAATAACCATCAGCTGATTTGCTCACCTCAATACCAAGAAAATAACTGAGTGGACCAAGATCCTTCATTTGAAAGCATGTACTTAGATAAGTTTTAAGATTCTTTATACCTTCAATGTCACTGCCAGTGATAACCATATCATCTACGTACAATAGAAGAATAACAATACCTTTGTTTTATGATCGTGTAAATATTGTTGAATCGTAGTAACTCTGTGTAAAGCCATGTTGAAGAATTGCACTACTGAATTTCTCAAACCAAGTCCATAGATAGCACGACGAAGTTTACACACCTGATTTGGAACATGTTCTAATCCAGGAGGTGGACGCATGTAGACTTCTTCTTGCAACTCCCGTTAAGAAATGCATTATTCACATCCATTTGATGAAGATCCCACTGTCGAACAGCAGCAACTTCAATGAGTGTACGTACGAACAGTTACCATATAGGCAACAGGAGCAAATGTTTCCTCATAGTCTATACCATATTCTTGAGTATAACCCTGAGCAACAACACGAGATTTGCAGCGTTCAATACTCCCATCTGACTTGGTTTTGACTTTGTAGACCCATTTGCTTCCAACAATATATTTTCCATGGGGGAGATCTACCATTTCCCATGTACCAGCTTCTTTATGT
The DNA here is from genome assembly GCA_023531295.1 of Papaver armeniacum. Classification (NCBI taxonomy): domain Eukaryota; kingdom Viridiplantae; phylum Streptophyta; class Magnoliopsida; order Ranunculales; family Papaveraceae; genus Papaver; species Papaver armeniacum. The sequence goes on from JAJJWW010015194.1 coordinate 281,167, forward strand.
GCAGTCAACTCATCTGTCATCGAATCCTGCCAATCTGGTAGAACTGCAGCTTCTCTGTAGTTTCTTGGTTCATAATAAATAGACATAATAGTGGATAATAAGCAATGATAGTCAGAGAACTTAGCTGGAGGTCTTATATTGCGAGGTGGAAATGTATCAACTTGAGAATCAGGATCTCTTTCCAAGGTAGCATTGTCAGGTGGAGGCATAGAGTGGTCAGGCACAGCTGGAATCTCGATGAGTATCATCTCGTATGTGAAACAGTTTCATTACTAGACACAGGCACTAGATATGTATTGGTGTTAACTTCATGATCAGTGTAAATGAAGTTCTCAAAATAAGAGGATTTACTGTTTGGAAGAGACCAAAATGGAACCTTTTCCCAAAAAGTTACATGTCTAGAGACTCGAAGTTTTCTACTAACAGGATCATAGAAGCGATGTCCCTTTTGTTCAATACCATAGCCCAGAAATACACAAAGAACATTCTTTTGAGTAAGCTTATTTCGTTCACGCTCAGGAAGGACAACAAAACACGTTGAACCAAAGATTTAAGCTCAGAGTAATCAGGTTTCTTACCATAAAGGCATTCATAGCTCAGAGTGAAAGCCAAAATGAGGAGCTGACATGAATTGGCTGACATGACTTGGGCGATGAGCCAACATCACTTGGCACCTTGACGTGAGGTGTGCTTTCAAGTAGCAGAAGTCCAGGGAAGGCCTCTTGAGAGATGTAGTAGACTGTTGAGGAGGTTAACGCCTCGCCCAAACAGCCAATGGACTTAATGTAGATACCTGAAAAAATACCAAGGAAGAAGTGCAGCCTCCCCATATCCAAAAAAAAGCATGAAGAAGTGCCCCACCTAATGGGGAGGCATCAGGTCCTCCCCTTATCCCGAAGGAGGTGCTATTAAATGAGTCATTCCCCATAGTGTCCAAACGCACGTGCAGCGGTTAGAAAGGACATACCTTCAGAAGAATGCGAAGTACGGTTGTACGGTCGGAAGAGCCGCAGTAAGATAAGGAAAATAGAAAGGACACACACCTAACACTCCCATTTGAGGAAATAACTATACATAGAGGTCTTTTCCCAATGAAAGGACTCAGTGATATTATTGTGGGAAATTGTGTTCTACTTCTTTGAACTAGTCTCTACAACCTACTTCTCTCTGTACCTTATATTCCTTACCGTGTACAGTACGGAATGAATATGTTTGTCGAGAGATGTTCTCCAGCGGAGTTTGATTGCATCCTAAAATTTTTGTCAATCTCAGACGTTCTCATTCCATAAATTCTCCAGTACTTACTAACAAATGTACTAACGAATACACTTCACTCCCAATTTGTTTTTGACTTTATTTGCCAATACGTCAACGTTTGAGAGATTCGCACACATCAGTTTTACTAATGGACTCATCACATTTCTTAAAATCTTATACACATCAAAATCATCAGACACACAAACCCACATTTTAAGGGTTAAGTGCTCCTGTACTGACTTGTCATTGTAGACCAGTTGGGCATAGTTTTGAATTCCTTGCCGTGCTCAACTGGGCAGACAAGAAAATGTTCCCACTGAAGTCATGATTATTCCTTGTTTTAATTTTTATTTTCCAAGTCTTTGTTTGACTCTGATTTAGTCAAGTCTCTGTCTGGTAACAATAATTTTTTGTATTTCCACGTAGGAAACTTGTGGATGTGAGTATCTCTAATCCGCTGCTACCAATTCATGAGAAGTTGTCATTGTAAATGTGTACTGTCGACCCAAATAATCAAAACCTTATCATCACCAAAAAAAAAAAAAAATATATTGATCAAGCACTTGTCATTGTAAATTCAACTAAGATGAGTTTCCTATTGATCGTCTGTGCCACCCTTGTTTTGCTGTCCATGAATTTCTCACCAGCACTTCAGTCTAACTTCACATATGGAAACGAAACTGATCGGTTAGATTTACTTGCGTTCAAAAGTAAGCTTATAACGTATGACCAAGACGTAGCGCTAGGCTTGTGGAATAATCATCCCGATCATTGTAGCTGGAAAGGAATTATATGTAACCGTGAGCATCCAAGACGGGTCATCGTTATGGATCTAAGTGGTCGGATGGGTTTTGGAGCATCTATATCTCCAAATATAGGAAATCTTACATTCTTAGTGACTCTTCGTCTGGGTAGCAATTACTTATCTGGTGAAATTCCGCATGAAATTGGACGTTTATCCCGGCTTCAGATTCTAGATTTGTCATACAATCAGTTAGATGGTGGAATTCCAAGCTCTTTGGGAACTGTCTTGATTTAAAATACCTTTATTTAAGTGGCAACAATCTTCAAGGGATAATTCCTCCATCCTTACACAGTTTGAAGACAATTCAAGAGTTGATCCTCGACGGTAATAGCCTGTCTGGTCCAATACCAGCTTATCTCGAGTCATTTCATTACCTCAAGAAACTGGATTTGTCACGCAATCATTTATCTGGTAAAATTCCGGAAGAAATTGGCCGTTTGTTCCGGCTTCAGTATCTAGATTTGTCATTCAATCAATTATCTGGTGAAATTCCAAGCTCTTTGAAGAATTGTCTTGATTTAAAAGGCCTTGATTTAAGTGACAACAATCTTCAAGGGAAAATTCCACCATCCATGCAGAGTTTAAAGGGAATCCAAGAATTAATACTTGGATACAATCACTTGTCTGGCCCAATACCGGAGTATCTCGAGTCGTTTCGTTCACTAAAGACACTGGATTTGTCTTGGAATAACTTTGAAGGTGAAGTACCAAAAGGGATTTTCAAGAACACAGGTGATTCTTTATTTTATGATGGAAACAATAAGCTTTGCGGAGGAAATCCTAAGCTACAACTAAATAGTTGCCCAAGATCAAGAACTAGTTTTAAGAAACTGAGGCTGCTTATAATATTATTTGGTGTTGTCATTTGTGTTATTTTCTTGAGCTCTTTAATCAAATACTTTTCAACGAGAAAAGCAAGAAAGGAACCTTCTTCTTCTGATTCAGATTCATTAAACGGAGATTCTTCTGAATCTCCATTTTCTGATATGTTCCACAAAGTCTCATACACAGAGCTTCTTAAAGCAACGAATGGATTCTCCGCAAAAAATTTAGTTGGAGTCGGTGGTTATGGTTCTGTTTACCTAGGAATTTTAATGCTCACCCAGGAGATAACATCAGTTGTTGCAGTCAAAGTACTAGATCTACAGAGACGAGGAGCTTTAAAAAGTTTCAAGGCAGAATGTGAAGCATTGAAAGTCATTCGACATCGCAATGTTACGAAAATATTGACCTCTTGTTCTAGTGTCGATTTTAAGGGAAATGAATTCAAAGCTCTGGTTTACGAATTCATGCCTAATGGGAGTCTTGAGAAATGGTTACACCCTACAGCATGTTATGGACGTCAGCAGAGGTCAACAAACAGGCCATTGAAATTTATTGAAAGACTAAATATAGCCATTGATGTTGCTTCTGCATTAGATTATCTTCATCGCCAATGCCAAACACCAATAGCTCATTGTGATCTAAAGCCAAGCAATGTTTTACTCGACGAGGACATGAACGGCCATCTTGGAGATTTTGGATCAGCTAAGTTTCTTCATGGAGTAGTTGTCAATGTTGAATCTGGAAATAATTGCAGTACTTCTTTGATTAGGGGCTCGATTGGGTATGTTGCACCAGGTATAAATTTTTCTCGTGACATTTATACCTAATTTTTAATGTGAAAACACATCTTAATTAATCTTGTTTTATTCATATCCAGAGTATGGAATGGGTCGATCGGTCTCTATAAATGGCGACTTTTATAGCTTTGGGATCATGTTGCTAGAGTTGTTTACTGGAAGGAGACCTACAGCCAACATGTTCAAAGATGGCCTTACTCTTCATAGTTTCGCTAAGACGGCTCTTATTACTAACAGAGTTATGCAAATCGTTGATCATACACTGGTTATTCTTCAAAATGACGATGATGACTACGAAAACGTTATAATCAATGGTGAGAAAAAGGCCAAGTTATGCGAGGCATTGACAGGCATTATCAAACTTGGTGTTACGTGTTCTACTGAGACGCCCAAAGAACGAATGGATATGGAACTGGTCGTTACAGGGTTGCAATCAATAAAGAATGTGTATCTCTCTTGATCAGAATGAGTAAATATTCGAGAACTGTATTACCATTTCCATTTACCACCATCCGAGTTAAAGGACATTGTGGTTCTATACAATTCAAAGTGTAACTCACATCACATTATCTCGGAGTGTTGGATCGATATAAAAAATATTTGACTCTGAAAGAAGATGCAGTCAAAACAATAGAGGACAGACAGCATACAAGAGGAAGCACCAACTCAACAGGGGAATTTCCAGTGAAGTGCACAACTGGTCAAGTTATGATGTTGAAAAAGATATTTCCACGTAGAAAAAAATCATAAATATTTTGTTTGTTTTTTGCTTGACTCTAATTTAGTGGAGACTTTGACTTTGCGACAACGATCGTGTTGATGGATGTAAACATTTACAGGGGTTAGTCAAATGAGATTTAGAATGATTTCTGGGGAGTTCGCAAATCTACCGTTAGTCCATAGAGACTTTTGGAGAGTCTCTTAATGTCTCTTGTTATTGGTTAGAGACTTTTTGTAAGTCATTTAAATTCTCTGAAACTCCATGTTATTGGATTAAGATTTCATAAGAGTCACTCCAACACTCCTGTTATTCGAAGGAGAATTGAAAGTCATTGATTTGTTGTTTTATGAGATTTGGAGAGACTTTTTCTTAAAAATAGGCGTGGTAGAAATCTCTCCTCAAGAGGTGATATTTCGAGAGACTTGGAAATTTTGAGATTTTTTAGTTTTGGGAGTGAACCTTTTTTTTTCTTTCCTTGTGCAGTAATACACTTAAGGGCCACTTGGAAAGGGGTAATCAAGACTATGTGAGTCTTTGTGGAATAAAGTGATTTTTAAAATTGGAGAATATATATTTTAAAATCGGCTATGTGAGTCTTTGTGATATATATATATCGATTTTAAAATATATATTTTAGAAGTTACTAGGGCTTAACCCGTGCCGTAACGGCACAGGCATAATTTTTATTTAGTTATGCATTTTCCGATATATGAATATTAAATATAATATTCATTAATATTAAGTTTACCCTTCTTATCATTACAAAAGTAGAGGAATACCCGTAAGATATTTTTATTCTTCACTCCACAAATCCTTTCTAGTATTTTTCGCCTTGACATTCTCCCATACTCCACAAATGCTTCTCCGTAGTAAGTAAAAAAGTTATGCCAATTTTAATTTTTGACATTTTTTTTGTTGGCTCTATATAAAATGACAATTATTTTCCATGTTTTTTAATTGTTATGTTTTCTTTTTGAGAATTGCTGGGTTGACCTAAATATTTTTCTCGAAAAAATCACTGGGCGAAACATGTGGTGAGACCAACGGAAAACCTTTACTATCCCTATCATCGCTGGGTTTTTCAGGGTTTGTTTTTCTAATAAATTGTGGTCATTTGCACAATAGTTTCTTTTGTATTAATAACCATCTTATTTTCACATTAAGAAAATCAACCACAACTTCCATAATAAATGTTACTTATGTCTTAACGACATAGAATAAACATTATTGCCATTAACCCACTGAGCACCTGCACTACCATCACCGGAACCGCTCATCACCACTACCTTTTCCACCACCAACAATATCGTCACCGGCTCCATGCACCACCACTCACAAAGACCACCCCGATCATCCGTAATGATTATTAACAAATTTATTATTTATTTAATGAAAATATATTTCATTTATAATGAGAGATTAGTAAAATATCTATTATGTGAAATTAGTGATACAATAATGATGTAAACAACCACAACCATTGATATATCTTTTCCTAAACAAATCTCACCGCTCTTTATCTTGCCTAACTTGTCCAAATGCAAAATTTAGATTAATACGCAAAAAATATAATTTTACAGTTTTGTTGGTATGGATGCAGAATAAAACATTATTTAGAGTTTACATGTAAATAATTTTTTAGATGTCGAAAAGGGTTGGGGCCCATCTTGTCGCTCGACTACCAATCAACTCAGTGTAAACGTTTGTTCTTTTGCTTTCTAATCCCACTACCACTACTTCTTTAGCACCACCACCATTAACGTCATCACTCCACCATTCTCACATCCAACACCCACTGCCATTATCCCTACCGCTGATCCACCACCCTCGCCCACCATCACAACCAATATTAATGTCCATTGATTCAATATAATATAAATTTATTATATACTGTATTAACGAAAGTATTATTTTATTTTATTTTTATAAGAAAAAGTAATATCAAATAAAAAAAAACCAAGTGTAACAAAGTAATTTATCTACCTTAGGACACCTTTCTCATCCCAGTACCACTACTTCTTCCACCACCATCAACGTCATCGCTCTACCATTCTCACCAACAACCACCACCATTATCCCCACAATTGATCCACCACCCCTACCCACCATCACAACCACCATTAATATCTATTGATTTAATATAACATAAATTTATTATGTACTATATTAATGAAAGCATATTTATTTGATTATGAATTAAACAAACATTTATTGTGAAATACTAATAGAATATTTATTATTGAAATTTAATTAAACTGATCATTTTACAACCGTAAATTTAGCTCTTCTTACCACTACTTTTTCCATCACCACCACCATTAACGTCATCACTCCACCATTCTCACATCCGACACCTACCGCCATTATCCCCATCGGTGATCCACCACCCCCGCCCACCATCACAACCAATATTAATGTCCACCGATTCAATATAAAATAAATTTATTATGTATTGTATTAACGAAAGTATTATTTTAAATTTAAAAAAAAAAGTAATATCAAATAGAAAAATTAACCAAGAGTAACTAAGTAATTTATCTACGTTAGTACATCTTTCTCATCCTACTATCACTACTTCTTCCACCACCACCACCGCCACCATTAACGTCATTACTCCACCATTCTCACCAACACCCACCACCATTATCCCCACCGTTGATCCACCACCCCACCCACCATCAAAACCACCATTAATGTTTACTGATTTAATATAAGATAAATTGATTATGTATTGTATTAATGAAAGCATATTTATTTGATTAATTAAACAAATATTTATTATGAAATACTAATAGAACATTTATTATTGATATTTAATTAAACTCATCATTTTATAGCCGCCATCACAACCAATATTAATGTCCACTGATTCAATATAAAATAAATTTATTATGTATTGTATTAACGAAAGTATTATTTTAAATTTTTAAAAAAAAGTAATATCAATTAAAAAAATTAACCAAAAGTAACTAAGTAATTTATCTACGTTAGTACATCTTTCTCATCCCACTTCTTCCACCACCACCACCACCATTAACGTCATTACTCCACCATTCTCACCAACACCCACCACCATTATCCCCACCGTTGATCCACCACCCCCACCCACCATCAAAATCACCATTAATGTCTATTGATTTAATATAAGATAAATTGATTATGTACTGTATTAATGAAAGCATATTTATATTTGATTAATTAAACAAACATTTATTATGAAATACTAATGGAACATTTATTATTGACATTTAATTAAACTCATCATTTTATAGCCGTAGATTTAGCTTTTCCCAGAATGCATCCTGACCGCGAAAGTATTATTTTAAATTTTTTTTAAAAAAAAGTAATATCAAATAAAAAAATTAACCAAGAGTAACTAAGTAATTTATCTACGTTAGTACATCTTTCTCACCACTATCACTACTTCTTCCACCGCCACCATTAACTTCATTACTCCACCATTCTCACCAACACCCACCACCATTATCCCCACCGTTGATCCACCACCCCCACCCACCATCAAAATCACCATTTATGTCTATTGATTTAATATAAGATAAATTGATTATGTATTGTATTAATGAAAGCATATTTATATTTGATTAATTAAACAAATATTTATTATGAAATACTAATGAAACATTTATTATTGATATTTAATTAAACTCATCATTTTACAGAGTAGTAGATTTAGCTTTCCCTAATGCATCCTGACCGCTCTTTATCTAGGCTAAGTTGTCTGATAAATTGATTATGTACTGTATTAATGAAAGCATATTTATATTTGATTAATTAAACAAACATTTATTATAAAATACTAATGGAACATTTATTATTTATATTTAATTAATCTCATCATTTTACAGCAGTAGATTTAGCTTTCCCCAGAATGCATCCTGACCGCGAAAGTATTATTTATATTTAATTAATCTCATCATTTTACAGCCGTAGATTTAGCTTTCCCCAGAATGCATCCTGACCGCGAAAGTATTATTTTAAATTTTTTTAAAAAAAAGTAATATCAAATAAAAAAATTAACCAAGAGTAACTAAGTAATTTATCTACGTTAGTACATCTTTCTCACCACTATCACTACTTCTTCCACCACCACTGCCACCAATAACGTCATTACTCCACCATTCTCACCAACACCCACCACCATTATCCCCACCGTTGATCCACCACCCCCACCCACCATCAAAATCACCATTTATGTCTATTGATTTAATATAAGATAAATTGATTCTCACCAACACCCACCACCATTATCCCCACCGTTGATCCACCACCCCCACCCACCATCAAAACCACCATTTATGTCTATTGATTTAATATAAGATAAATTGATCATGTCTTTGTATTAATGAAAGCATATTTATATTTGATTAATTAAACAAACATTTATTATGAAATACTAATGGAACATTTATTATTGATATTTAATTAAACTCACCATTTTACAAATCGTGAGATTTAGCTTTCCCCGAATGCATTTAATATAAGATAAATTGATTCTCACCAACACCCACCACCATTATCCCCACCGTTGATCCACCACCCCCACCCACCATCAAAACCACCATTTATGTCTATTGATTTAATATAAGATAAATTGATCATGTACTGTATTAATGAAAGCATATTTATATTTGATTAATTAAACAAACATTTATTATGAAATACTAATGGAACATTTATTATTGATATTTAATTAAACTCACCATTTTACAGCCGTAGATTTAGCTTTTCCCAGAATGCATCCTGACCGCTCTTTATCTAGGCTAAGTTGTCCATGCTATGCTTTATAAGGGAGATGAGTTTTTTTTTTTTTTTTCGATTTAAGTTGTTGGAAAACTCCGCATAGAAAACTAGTGGTGAGATAGCATAGAAAATAAAATGTGGGACGAGGAGAATAAAGTGAATGAAAATTTAGGCATAGGACAACAGTGAGATTTATTTTGGCAATGGACACATATTTCATTAGGTTGTCATGGTACTTTTATTATTACTGTAACGTGAATAATAAAAAAATCGATAATGTTTGGAATTAATCAGCCTGGCTTCATTAAGGGCGACCCCGAAAGAATTAGGGGCGACTAATAAGACAAAATAGGGTCACCCAAAACTAAAATAAATCCACCCCTTATCTAAAATGCTAAACTACCGATTATGATTCGGCATTTTGGCTTTCACTCTTATCATTACTAGGCACAGGCACTAGATATGTATTGGTGTTAACTTCACGATCAGTGTAAATGAAGTTCTCAAAATAAGAGGATTTACTGTTTGGAAGAGACCAAAATGGAACCTTTTCCCAAAAAGTTACATGTCTAGAGACTCTAAGTTTTCTACCAACAGGATCATAGCAGCGATGTCCCTTTTGTTCAATACCATAGCCTAGAAATACACAAAGAACATTCTTTTGAGTAAGCTTATTTCGTTCACGCTCAGGAAGGACAACAAAAGACGTTGAACCAAAGATTTTAAGCTCAGAGTAATCAGGTTTCTTACCATAAAGGCATTCATAAGGAGAAATACCTCCAATGATAGTTTTTGGAACACGATTAATGTAAATTGCTGTAAGAACTGACTCTCCCCAGAAATTTGATGGAACTAATGCAGAAACTAGTTGGGACCTAGTTGTTTCGATAATATGACGATGTTTGCGTTCTGCAACTCCATTTTTTCTGTGGAGTTTCAGTACAAGATAGTTGTAATAATGTGCCTTGAGTTTGGAGAAAGTCTTTGAAATGAGTGGATATATATTCACCTCCTTGGTCAGCACGAAAGGTTTTGATAGTTTTACCAAACTGAGTTTTGACCATAGTTGAAAAGGTTACATATAAGTTAAGAAATTATGTTCTTGAGCTAAATAGATAAACCCAAGTATATCGAGAATAATCATCAATGAAACTCACATAGTATGATGAACCTCCTTTTGACATCACTGGAGATTTACCCCAAACATCAGAGTGAATAAGAGCAAAAGGTTCAGTAGTTTTTGAGGTGCTTGCATTAAAAGAAAGTGATGGTTGTTTAGCCAGTTTACAAGAGATGCAACTAGGTTCTTTGTCTACTTGTGTATCTTCTAGTAGACCTTTATTGACTATATATGAAAGACGAAAAAATGAAACATGACCTAGTCTAGAATGCCAATACATAAAAGGAGATGTGGATTGAGATGTAGAAGTTGTGGCTGCAACATGATTTTGAGTTTTGATGGAATAATCAAAGTCTGTAGAAGATATAATCGACCCACTATACGTCCTATCCCAACTAGCTTCCCTGTTTTGAGATCGTGAATAGCACAACCAATAGGAGAGAAAACAATGTTAAAACCTTGATCACATAGTTGACCAATTGAGATGAGATTCATTGTAATCTTAGGAACAAGAAGAACATCTAGTACACAAATGTTATTTGAATCTCTAACCACCCCAATGTTATTGGCGGTTACAATAGTTTCATTAGCATTGTGAATCTTAGGAGAAACAACTGGACAAAGACTATCAAAAACTTTTGAATCATAAGTCATATGATTGGATGCTCCAGTATCTACATACCATCCAATTGAGAAAATACCTGAGGAAGTAGAGAAGACTGATGCAGCTGCAGTATTGCTACTGATTGAAAGGGCTTGTTTAATCATCTCATGTATGTCAGCAAGACTAGGTGATGATGTATCAACTGGAACTATTGATTGGGATGGTATAGATGGTAATGCTTCAGCAAATGAAACTGGTGCAGCAGAGAATCTACTTGAACCATTAAACCTGGTTGTACCATTAGCATTTAATCTCCGCATATTCCTGGAGGTTGGAGATGTTAAGTTTCTAGTGGAGTGCCCAAGTTCTTTGCAGTAGTTGCACTGGGTGGTAGGAGTATCTTGCGGTATTGCAAACAGGCGAGAGTACGAGTTCCTTGCTATGTGACCGATTTTCTTGCAATTATGACAAACAGGTTGTGAGGAATCACGTTGTGTTAAAAAATAAGTCTTCTGATTGTTGAAGTTTGGACGAGGTGCAGGCATAGCAAATACTCCTGACGTCTCTGGCTTGGTCCGTTTGCGTGTTGCGTTAGTAATCAACTCAGATAAAGCAGTTTCTACAGATGGAAGAGGTGAACTATGAAGAATAACACCTCTGACTGATTCAAACTCTTCTCGTAGAGCCATCAAGAGTTGAACCAGTCTTGTCACTTCTCTATATTTTTCCCATATTGCCAAATCAGTTGTCCATTTTGTCTCCATAAGCGCAAGTTGATTCCAAATCACAGACATCTCAGAGTGAAAATCATAAATCGATTGATCTAATGGTTGCTTCATAGAACGAATATCTTGTTCAAGTTTGTATCTTTGAGCAAAGTTAATTTGTGTGTACCTTTTTGCAAGAAAGTCCCAAGAATATTTAGCAACTTCAAAGCTTGTAAGATGCATACTGATTAAAATAATCACTGTGTTGCCAATCCAAGTCGGGATCTTGTGATTGTTTGTCTCGGGATGAAAAAAGGTGTTTCAAGACTACTTGATGAAGTTTCGGTTCCCTTCTCTTTGATGATAGAAGTAGATTCTTTGGGTTTTGTTTTTGTCTCATTTATGTATTTCCACATGTTTTTGCCTTTGAGAAAGCTTTTCATAAGAAAAGACCGGTGAGTGTAATTAGTACCGTCTAGTTTTGCAGGATCGTTGAACATAACGCACAACATATCAGTTGAATAAATAGATGATAATAAACAAACCTTTCCACCATCCCAGTACCATGTTCATAGAAAATGGGCTCTTGGAATTCAGGTACAGCCTTTCATTTGTTTATGTAATTAACTAAGAATAAATTTTTATCCCATTTTCGTATTTTATAGTCTAAAGCACATCCTCAAGTTTTAATGACTTAAGTTTAAGGCTTTAAAAGAAATAAATGTGTGTTGGAAAAAAATTGGATCCTACAACATGAAATGCAGTAGTAAGTGCTTTCCTCCTCTCTGCCCTAGCAGAGAAAATGATCAACGCACTGTTAGCCGTGATAACGTAGTAGATGATATTTTGGCTGAGAATGGTGCTAGAATAGGCAATATCAAGTCATTACACATTGTCAAGTTTGAAATTCAGGTCCTAAATTTCTTCCATGATCATTTATTTCTTACGAAATCATGTTTTTTTCCAGAGGTAACGCAATATTTCCTTTTTGGTGATGGCAGCTATACAAGGGTCGTGAGCAAAAAAACTATGTGCTTGATTTCCAAAGAGTTAATCGATCACAGGTTTTATTCTTAGACATATGTGCAGCTATTTTTACTCAAGTTGGTGTAATCTAAATTAACCAAGGCGTGTTCCGTCGACTTGGCCTCTTTTGACAAAGGTTTGACAGCAAACAACTCCTTTTATTCAAAATATATAATTTTATCGGAAAATGGGTCATTTGTCCAAAAAAATTTAAAACATCGTTCAAATGGACGAGTAAAAATTATTATGGGTGAAATGGACAAAAAAAAATATAGCAAGAATGAAACTGGATTCATTCTGGCTTAAACTTAAAAAATAGCGAGGATGAAACTGGATGCATCCTGATATAATTAAAAATAAGGAAAAGAATTTGAAAATGGATAGGATGAAACTGGTTACATCCTGGCTATTTTTATATTTTTGTCCATTTAAACAGTATCAAAATCTAAATGTCTTTTTCACCTAGGAATTATTGATTTTGGTCTTTTTAACCAATTTTGTGTAATTTTATTCGTTCTTAGGAAGAATATCAGACGTACATTTGTAATTAAGTAAAACTCTTAACTAGATTATGTTGTCAACTGGTCTTCTTGATCATGAACCCATTTGGCAATTCTCTTTAGTAAATGAGAGAGCCTCTGTATTGATATCATACAAAATCCTTTTATTAGCCTGTTGCATGGCTCCTAAAACAAAATCATACACACCACCATGATCAGCAACGTCCACGCCAACAATAGCAAAACAAAGAAGGGCGCCATCGTCGTCAGAGAAGAAAATATCAGAAGCTTGATCAACAACATAATCTGCCTGTTGAAAATGAAATGTTATTGTCGGAAACTCATCCGGGTCAAAAGTGGGTGGTATAACAAAACAAGGATCCAGAAGACTGTCTTCGGGAACATGAAGACGAGCACCTTGTGCTTCCATATGTTTCACCAACACCTGTTTAACTCTTTCAAAATGAGGCTTATACAGGGTGCTAAGTGGAGCCCCAGAATCTATGATAGAGCCTCCTGTTCCATCCGGCTTAATCTGGAAATCTCGTGGTGCAAACTTTACTCTTTGGTTACCTATGCTAATATCCTCTAGATACAAGTGGTATGGCGTCTCAAAGTCTGGGTTTCGAAATATTGGAGTTCTATATACTGCTTCAGGACCATCTCCAATTGTTGCGTCTGAACCAAACCTTAAATACGTGTGTGAGCCCGCGACGTGTGTATACGACTCCAAGCAGTAAGCGAATTTACCTTCAGAATTACGTAACTGAAGTACCAAAGATCTGATACCTCCTTGTCCTAAACCGAGCATTCCTGCTACAGGAGCAGTTCCACGTTGAGGCAGCGGTTCAGGTAGTTGATGACCATCACCAATATCAGGAACACCAAGATATACTTCCCAATTCCTTTGTTCAAAACCACAACCCATGAGAAAATCAACAGTTTCAAGGGCATCCTCATCATCTGAGTCTGTAGTAAATGTTTCAATAGCAAGAGCACCAGATGTAACTTGACCGCTAAAATATACCTCTCGATACGTACAATAGCCTTGGTCATTGCAATTTTCTTCGCCACACAAACCCCGATGATCCTCACAAGGAAGTGGACGATATGTACTCGAATCTTGATGAGGAAAAATTGGCTCATCTTGATAGAAATAAGATGTGCCGCCTTGACATTGAGTCCATGTAAGATCACTACCAGTATCCATAATTAAGTAGTAGTCGTTGAAAGTTTGTGGTTGATCACGGATAGTACCTATACCTACCTGAGCAAGGTAGTAGTGTTGGCCGTAAGCCAATGCTACAGGTAGGCGTACGCTGTCAGGATTCATCGACGAGCTTTTATTGTGAGAAGAAGCTTTTGATCCGTAGTAGCGTGCTCGAGCTTTGGATTGCTCGACAAGTCTTCGAAATCCTTCTGCTTCTGTTAAATGATCCCCTCTATATAAAGGCGATTCTTTAGAGTCGCTACGGATCATCTTCATGCTAAACCCCTTGGGTTTAACTGCAATGGTCGAGTTTAGTAGGAATGAAAGATAAACAACAACTATTGCTACAAAATTGATGTAAAAAAGCGTGGCTGCATCTTTTCTACTCATCTTTGATTGAATACAAACTCTGAGCAGTTTTGAGTTGGGAAAATGATTTCTTAAAGGTTATACAAAAATACTACTCCCTCCGTTACTTTTTAATATGCCTATCTTTTATAAATAAATGTTACATAAAAATAAAACTGAATTTTGACAAATTTTAATGGGAAAGTCAAATGTTACTTTAATACATCTTTTCTTTTAACTTCTTTTGTAAACCACCACAAATGACAAGTGTTATGTGGACCATTTCAATTAGATCATGACCATCTCACAATTCACTTCTTTTATTGACTGTCTCAGAGAACCACTTTCAATGATTAGTTCTCATAATTTCCTTAATTTTCTCAAAAAATAAAACTGGCCTATTAAAAAGTAACGGAGGGAGTATAATATATAAGATTGTCAAAATCTTTAAATGTACATTAATTTATTCTGTATACATTGAATTTAACACATGCAGAATTGAATATATAAGCTGAATTTAAGAAACAGAGTTATTGCTTATGAAAAAAATCTTTTCATTATTGTTAAATAGTTTATGATTTTGATTTTGATTTTGAATTTGATACCTCCCTAGACCATTAAATTTGTGAAAAATGGGGGATATGGCGTTTTGTTTAGGCACATGTAAAATAATCTATACCGGGTGGATAAGTGAATTTATGTTTTACTTTTGTCATCTTCAAATTAAGCAAATAAATAAATAATTGCTCCACGTAATCCAGTTTCTCTGAATGGCTTACGTTTGAATCCTCAGGCAGCATTTCGTGTTTTAGCAACTGGCGTTATAGTTGATTTGAATGCTGCGAAGATATTAAAGAAATGCAAGTGGTCTGGAACTCCTTGGAAGATCTCTGGGAAGACTGCTCTTATCAAGGATTTGTTTAGATCAGATAATGAAATTTAAAGGTTTAAAGATGCAAAACTTTGGACTGAGAGCGGAATTCAGGGGAAGGTTAAAAAGGTTAGCCTTGTAAATGTTGAATCTTTGGTTATTAGTATTGTACAAAATTCCGTTCTTCAATATCTGACTTGCGTCTGTGTTGGTTATGTTGTGTTTATTCTACGAAGCTTGAGGAATTCGCGAAAGGAGTGTCATTCGAACATGAAACTAATCGAAAGTCGCCCTATGATCGAGACGTATGGTGGCCTTTGTCGAGGGAGAGCCTAGCTTCCAAGACCAAACTCGTGCTAAGCAGTTTAAATTGGATAATGTAAGATATAGTTTTGGCCGAGCAAGGCACTTCCTATAAATTTTTTTTATTTTTCAGAATTTTTAAGGCGTCTTCAGAGTTTGATTTTGAGTTTGATATGTTGTTTGATTCTAGTGTGATAAAGAGGAGCATAAGAAATTCGAGAAACATCCAATGAAGTTGATTTTATTAGGAAACAGATTCTATGTTAAGTATGTTACGAGTTATATTAGGAAGAGTTCTCTTATTCTGCAAGTATTGTGTCTTGCTAATCAAGTCATATGGATGTATAAATGTCTTGAAAATCTAATGAGAAAGACAGAACTTATCGTGAATTTAACATGGCATCGAGCCTGGTTAAAACCCTAAAACCCTAAAATCCTTAAATCAATTTTTTTTCATCGAACAGAATGGTAGAAGAAGAAACATCAAAAGACGGAGGAAAAGGAAAACAACCGGAGCATGATTCATCGAAGAAAAATCCGGTGTATCATCTAGGATCGAGTGATGGTCCTGGTATTCTTATTACCCCGATTGTGTTAAGAGGAACTAACTATGATGAATGGGCTAGATCCATTAGAAGATCATTAATAGCCAAACGAAAGTTTGGTTTTGTTGACGGCACAATAAAAGAACCTACAGATCCCGAACAATTGGAGGAATGGATTGCAGTTCAATCAACCATTGTTTCCTGGATTAACAACACCCTGGATTCCTCCATACGATCGACAGTGGGAGATTATGATGATCTTCACTCTTCTCTCGGACACACTTGCGGAAACGTTTTTGTGTGGTAAGCGGTACAAGAATCTGTCAAATAAAATTATCTTTGAGTGAGTGTAAACAAGGTAAATCTGAAAGTGTAGCTGTTTATTTTGGAAGATTAAATAAGTTGTGGGGCGACCTGGTGACATATATGAAAATACCACAATGCAAGTGTGGTCATTGCACCTGTGATATTGCAAGTCAGGTGACTACTTTGAGAGAAGAAGATTATCTTCATTATTTTTTGATTGGTTTGGACAAGTGTGTATGGGTCACTACGTGAACAATTATTAGCAAGAGATCCTTTACCATCAATAGATGCTGCGTACCAGACGATAGTTAACTCTGAACGGTTGAGATTGGGAGATGTGCTTCTATCTAAGGACGTGCAAGAAAACGTTATGGCTTTTAAGGTACAACCTGAACAACGAGCAACCACAAATACTTATGATGCTTCAAAGTTTTGCAGAATTGTAATAGAGAGGACACTCGATGATGGGTGTTATCAAATAATTGGTTATCCAGGAATGGTGGGGAGGCAGGACCTCGTAGTGGTAGAGGATATGGCAGGAGGTGGCAAAGCTGGTGGTAGAGGTAGAGGTGGTTTTCATCCGCAGAGGTGGCGGAGGATATGGCAACACCAATCTCGTTCGTGCAAATAACTTGAATATACCAAGAAATTTCAATGATCCAAATACGACATCTCTGAGATGGAGTCGGGTTTGACCGGAGTAACAACACTCAACTTCAACAAGTACTTGAGTTTTGAGTTCAAACAAACCAAAAATTCAACTACAAGGTAAACAACATCTAAGCTTCTGGATTATAGATACAGAGCTACGAATCATGTCACATGTAATATAGATGACATGATAGAAGTAAAAGATATTAAGGCATGCTCAAGTAGGTTTGCAGGATGGAAAGTATGCGAACTCGAAAAAATTGGGACTGTGATTCTTCCCGGTGGCTTGAAACTTGATAATGTGCTTTATGTACCTCGGATAACTTGCAACTTAATCTCGGTCATACTGAGATGATCGATGAGATAGCTTGTGTTGTGCAATGTACTAATAGTTTATGTCTTATACAGGACCGGTTGACGAGGAAGGTGATTGGAGTGGGTGAGAGACAAGGTGGACTATATCTTTTTCGTGGTGTACCTCCAGTCAAAGTGTTTGCAGTTAGTGGGGATTCGTACGAGCTGTGGCATCAAAGATTGGGACATCCTTCAGAAAAAGTATTGGAAAAGATACCTGATGTGAGTTCGTTATCTAGGATGAATAATAATGCTTGTGATATTTGTCCACGAGCAAAACATCGTAGAAGTAGTTTTCCTAATAGTCAGAATAAAGCTAGCTGTATATTTGAGTTGGTTCATTTGGATTTATGGGGGCCTTACAAGACACCTTCGTCTTGTGGAGCTCATTATTTTGTAACAATAGTTGATGATTTTTCAAGAGGTGTGTGGATTTATTTGATCAAATCTAAAACTGAAGTTGAAATGGTATTTCTTGATTTCATTGCTCTCATTAAACGCCAGTTTAGCAAGGAAATCAAACATGTTAGAAGTGATAATGGAACCGAATTTAATACTTTGCGTGGATATTTTAAGACTAATGGGATAATATTTGAGACATCTTGTGTTGGTACGCCCCAACAAAATGGGAGAGTTGAGAGAAAACACCAGCATATAATGAATGTTGCAAGAGCTTTGAGATTTCAATCTAATTTACCAATACAATTGGGGGCCGGTGTGCATTGGTGCGGCATACTTGATAAATCGAACACCAACACCTTTACTTGATAACAAGACTCCATACGAAATTCTGTTTGGAAAGCAACCACCATTTGATCAGTTGAAAGTGTTTGGGTGTTTGTGTTATGTACATAATCAAAACAAGTAAAAGGAGATAAGTTTGCAAGTCGAGGAAGAAGGTGTGTATTTCTTGGTTATCCATTTGGTAAAAAGGCATGGCAAGTTTATGACTTAGACACAAAACAATTTATAGTGTCAAGAGATGTGGAATTTTATGAACACCAGTTTCCATACATGATGGAAAATGTTGGGCAGTCAAATAATATTGATTTATCCAGTAATGAAGTATGTTGGAGTGATGATGAGGATAGAGAAGAAGTACAGTTACCTAGTGAAGCTATTGAATGTAAACAGTTTGAGCCACAACAACAACAAAGTAATGAAGAACCACAGCTTGATATTGAATATGAAGGATGTGTTCAAGAACATCCTAAGGAGAGTACACAAGATGTTCTCTCTAGTGATATATCAGCTGGAGTTGTGGAAGATAATAACAGAAGTGAGATGGGTAAAGGAAAACGTCAGAAAATTCCTTCTAGCAGACTCAAGGGTTTTGTGACGCATACTGTACGAGAAAATAGTCCACCTTCCACTCAACCTACACAATCATCGGCCTCAGGTACACCCTATCCTTTGACATATTATGTTAGTTGTGATCGTTTTTCTGTGGCACATAGAAATTTTCTTGCGCCTATCTTGTTTGGAAATGCGCCTAAGAACTTCAAAGAAGCTATGAAGCATCCAGGATGGCAAAAAGCCATGGCAGAAGAAATAAAAGCTCTAGAGGAACAAGGAACATGAGAATTGGAGGAATTGCCACCAGGTAAGAAGGCATTAGGAAGTAAATGGATTTACACTGAGAAGCATGATGAAAATGGGAATTTGATACGTCTCAAAGCAAGATTGGTAATATTTGGGAATCATCAAGTTGAAGGATTGGATTATAATGAGACCTTTTAGGTGGCAAAGATGACAACAGTTCGTACTTTTCTAGCTGTTGCAGCAATTAAGAATTGGGAAGTGCATCAAATGGATGTCCATAATGCATTTCTTCATGGTGAACTGGAAGAAGAAGTGTATATGAAGATACCTCCGGGATTTTCCAAAGGAAATTCTAATATGGTTTGTAGAATGAAGAAATCATTATATGGCCTAAAACAGGCGCCTAGATGTTGGTTTGCAAAGTTATCAACATCTTTGAAGAATTATGGCTTCAAACAGTCATATTCAGATTATTCTCTTTTTACTATGACAAAAGGAAAATGCATTTGAATGTCTTAGTTTATGTAGATGATCGATTGTGTAAGGCAATGATCTAGTTGAACTTCAAGTTTAAAACTTACTTGGGACAATGTTTCAAGATGAAGGATCCGGGAAAGTTGAAATATTTCTTAGGTTTAGAAGTGGCTCGTAGTAAACAAGGTTTCTACATATGCCAAAGAAAATATGCATTGGATATTATCATGGAAACAGGATTATTGGGTGCAAAACTGCAGAGTTTCGATGGAAACGAATCATCAACTAGCATTGGCAAAAGGAGTCGTACTTGGTGATGTGGAAAAATATAGAAGACCTGGTAGGTCGTTTGATTTATTTGTCGGTTACATAAGACCAGATCTTGCTTACTCAGTGCATATTTTATCCCAATTTATGCAACAACCAAGAGTGGAACATTGGGAAGCAGCGCTCCGTGTTGTTAGATATTTGAAAAAGAGACCAGGACAAGGAATTTTGCTGCGCTCTGATAGTGGTCTTAGTTTAAAAGGATGGTGTGATTCAGATTGGGCGAGTTGTCCATTGACTAGACGTTCATTAACTGGTTGGTTTGTTCTTCTTGGTCTTTCTCCTGTGTCTTGGAAGACTAAGAAGCAGCATACAATCTCTCGGTCCTCGGCAGAGGCAGAATACAGATCTATGGCAGCAGTAACATGTGAGTTGAAGTGGTTGAAACAGTTACTTGGTGATTTGGGAGTTCATCATATGCATGGGATGAATCTATTTTGTGATAGCCAATCGGCACTATACATTGCTCAGAATCCAGTATTTCATGAGCGAACAAAACATATTGAAGTGGATTGTCATCTTGTCAGAGATGCCATCATACGGAAGATTATATCACCCTCCTATACCCCTACAACGGTGCAATTGACTGATATCTTCACAAAGGCATTAGGGAAAACTCAGTTTCAGTTTCTTTTGTCCAAGATGGGCATTTGTGATCTCCATGCTCCATCTTGAGGGAGGGTATTAGGAAACAGATTCTATGTTAAGTATGTTACGAGTTATATTAGGAAGAGTTCTCTTATTCTGCAAGTATTGTGTCTTGCTAATCAAGTCATATGGATGTATAAATGTCTTGAAAATCTAATGAGAAAGACAGAACTTATCGTGAATTTAACAGATTTCGAAGGAAGAAGAGATGTTAGAAATACACAAGAGAATGGAGATTACGAAGAAATACAAACCAACGCCTAGAACACAATGGTCAAAGGATATTATAGGGTTTGGCATTGCTCAAAAGATCTATATGGAGATAAAACTCCCACTCATCTTAGCTTCTTCGGACCCTGTCTTCAAACTAAATTGAAGAACTAGAATTTATGTAATCTTTTGAGCAAAACTTCATGCAGCAAAAGATAAGTGGGAGTATATTTCAATGAATATTTTATCTAGTTATATTTCACTTTGCAAAGAGGTATGTTGATCCGTATCTCTGATCGTAACAACTTGAGTCGTTGTAGTATAGTGGTAAGTATTCCCGCCTGTCACGCGGGTGACCCGGGTTCGATCCCCGGCAACGGCGTATACTTTTTTTATTTTTTTTTCATTTTTTTTTGTTTTGTTTTTGAGTTTTGAGCATGGCGATTGAGGGAATTCTATATTTGGAATAGGTATTTGAGAACAAGTAGGATAGCTCTGGATACGAAAGCTATATAAAGAGAGCAAGATATCAAAGCTACACATGTAGCTAAGAAAAACTAATTGGCCTTCTTGTTCTACGGTCCCTGTACAATTAGGTTGCAGTCAAGTTCACGGCATCAAGCGATCTAGTAAGTTACATCCCCTAAAATTTCATTCCGCTGCGACCGATTCCTAAACAATTATAACTCCCCTCAACTAATAAGCTCTCGTTTAAGATATGGCGTCAGATGAAGCTGGAAAAGCTGAGGTTTCTGAGAAGAAGATGGCCGAGGTTGGTGATCGGACCGCGAAAGGAAAGACTACTAATTCCAGAAAACTTGATAACTTTAAAGGAAAAGTTGGTGATGAAACTACTGCAATAGAAGGAAAAGTTGGCGATGCCACTGCTGCGCCAGGAGGTAATGCTGATGCGAAAATAGGGTTATCAGTCTCAGCCGTTGCAGTAGGTGTTTTTGTTGGAGTGTATTATTGGTTTCTCAATCCAAAGCAAAAGTATAAGTTTGGGAATCAATTGTTGGATTCTATCATATTTACTCTTTTGAAATCTTGTCTCAAAATAATAGGACTATGATATAGGTTCCTACCTAATCAATACTAGATGCTTGAAAATAGTTTTTTTTTTTTTTTCTTTTTGATCTATAAAGAATCCTGTTGAACATTATTCTAGCTATATGAATGCATCGTGTTATTATCTCGTGCTCTTAAACCTGAATTGACGAGCAACTTCGTTTTCAGTCGATGTGTCGCACACCTGCCAAAGTGCCAAGTATAATTGATTAAGAGTAGTCTCAAAACCAAGAAAATTATTGGAACTTAAAGATAGGCATGAAAAAGAAGCTGACAACAGAACTAGTGTGCATATCTTAATGAATTTGCTTAAAGTTTTATTAGATTTCTACAAATTGTTTCTGCAGAAACTGAAGCGTGGTCATGCATTTTTTTTTATAAAGTTTTACCTTGACTTCCATTCTTTATGAAACTTATCAATCTGTCCCTCTTAAGCTTTCTTGAAATAGAGCTGCTGCATTAGCTTCAAGTTTTTTATAGTTTGGCAAATCATAACTTAACCTGCCGTAGTACAGTAACAGAGCCACATTGAGACAATAATTACATAATGCTTACAATAGATACTCACAGTAGGTTTTCCAGTCCAAGGCCGCAGGTGAGAACCATAAAAGTATTACAAGAAATAAAATTAGGCCTTATGTTGTAGCAAATCCTGTCGTTGTAGTATAGTGGTAAGTATTCCCGCCTGTCACGCGGGTGACCCGGGTTCGATCCCCGGCAATGGCGTTATTTTATTTTTTTCCATTTTCATTTTTTTTTTGTTGACCTTCACAGGTTGAAGAAGCAATATTAGTTCCACACAGACCAAAATCAAGCAAGTCCATCTGAATATATATCTCGAAGTTGGTACAATTAAGATCAAATTCAAGTGTTGATGACCAAATTATGGCATGCCCATTTACATTCAAAAAGAGATGCTACATGAGAAGAGTTCCAAAAAAAGCAACACAAAAGTCTCTTCATTGATTCCGTCCCTAACTTGAGTCATCATAAGAGCTTCACCAAATCAGGCACGTTTCTTTGCTCTACCAATTGATGGTGCTACCTCCACCTTTTTTGAACCTAGAATTTCAGGCTTCTTTGCCCAAGAAGCAGCGCTGTCAGGTGCATAATGGTAATCATAAAAGAGTTCCTCTCCTGCACTAATCTTTTGATCAGCAAATATACCAACTTTGTGATCACCTGCTACCATCATCACCTGCCACGACATAGTCACACAAAAAACATCATTAGAATGTTGGACAACACAAGATATTGGCAATTGAATGACAGTGGATCTTAAAATTGTAAAAGGGAGGGATGAGGATAAGACAACAAGACCTTAGCATAGCAATTTGGATTAGGTGAATGGTTAGCAAACTTCAACTTGTCCCCCTTCCGGTGAGCGTCAAGGACAAACTGCAGTCATCAAAGAGTTCGATGGAACTTAAAGTTAGGGAAAAGAAAAAACAAGAACCTTGCTAGGAAATGTGAGTTTCGTGGTAATAAAACATGCCTGATCATTCAAATTGAAGAGAAATGACGAATTTTCAAGGTCGTATATCTTTCCACGCTTGTCAGCTTCTCGATGTGAGATTAATTCGCCAGTGTATTCCCCAAGGTATTCATTTTTGCTGACGCCATTCTGTAAAATTGTTGAATAGGATGAGATGTCAAGAGCAAAATACAGAAAATGAAAAAGAAAAGCACATTGGGAAGACTACCTTTAAGAACGCTCCCCAACCGGAGACATCTGACCTTCCAAGTAAGACCTGCAGTAAGAAAATGATTAAAACAAAAAAAAAAAAACTTTTACTTACACGACACGTAAAGAATTTTGTACATATTGCTGTAAATGCTTAAAAGATAATTTAAAATTCTGTATACATCAAACCAGATAATAGCTTCACAAGATGTAGTAGTACAGTAATAATCACAATTACATTCTACCAACAAACATACTGAATTTGTATTATTTATTACCCTTTGTTGTTGCTTGAGAAGGAGCTTCATATTCCTACATTCATAATTATCACCTCTTTGAGGAGGGCCTCCGAGAGTACCGTCACCACAACTAAGAAAACAATGCAAAATAATTTAGATCATATGGAGGCGAAACAAACTGTAGCAATTAGAAAACCCGACTCAAGCATAACCTGAAAATTTTATGACTTCGTAACCTAAAGAGCGTTAGGAATTTAAAGAAGATTAAAGGTGGTGAAACATACTCCACCCAACAATTCCTACAAACATCTGGATCACATTCTCTATCTGCAGCAAAGCATGGGCACTGTCGACTTCGGCATTGACCTTTAGCACAATGGCAACCTCTAAAGCGATTCTTGCAAGTCTTAGAACACCTGGATGGTGAGAAAAAGATGTTAGAACGACGTTTACGTATGAAATTTAGCTGGAACATCAACTTAATGCATCCAGAGCAATATTGATCCAGTCAGTCAATGTACAGCAACAATTACAAAGACTCAAAGAATATCTAGACTCAGAAAGAAATGCAAAGACCTACCCACAATCAGTCAATGTACGGCAACAATTAGAAAGACTCAAAGAAGATCTAGACTCTGAAAGAAATGGAAAGACCTACCCACAATATTTCTCGCAGCAGGTTCCACCCAAATGGCACGTACATTGCTTTCCACAAGCAGATTGGCAGCTACATGGATTAAACTGCTTATACAGAAGATCCTTCCTCTCAATAATTCGCTTCCTAAAAGCATGGTAGCCTGCGCCATACTTCACGCGACGAACCTTACCTTTCCTTCGCATGAACCTTGATCCTGTTCGACCCTAAAATGTGAACATTTTTAGTAATGGTTTAAGCTGTTTAAGCAGTGTGCACGTATGCTATGCAAGGTAAAACAGGCATCGAGAACTAACTGTAGTCTCATTGTGGTCACCCTGGGTTTGGCCCTCGGCAGAATTTGAACCATCATCCCTATGACAAAGCTTATTTTCGGTGTAGTTCATGTGCTGGAATACCTCAGCACATGTCTTCATGCCAACCAAAAGGTTTCTTGCAATTAAGCAGCTGCCAAAATGAAAAAGAGGAAATTTATAAGACATATAGACCAACAGTTTGCACATTCAAAGTTTACTGAAAAAGAGGTAGCATCATCACAAAGTCGTGGTAAACTAATATCATAGAGGATATTAAAAGTGAGGGAGAATAGAGAAAATTTTGAACCTGCTTCAGATTGTTAAACCTATTTATTTACCTATTTTTTCCAAACATATCTATTCCTTTTGAGTAAAGGCACTTCTCGAAAGTGCTCCATGATTTACCCATGTTTTCATCAACAAACTCATCCACCCTCGAGGTATCATCATTGCCCTCCACAGGCGAGTCCTTAACCATTTCGTGACATGGTTCGTGCTGGACTTCAAGCGGCAGTATTTCATTCTGGTCCTCGTTATCCTTGCGAGAACTCGACCTGAGCTTCCTATCCTTGATCCAAGGAGATCCATCGGCAACTGAGTCAGAATCGGATGCTGACAGTTTCTTGGGTCTCTTCCGCGTGCAACTAAGAATATGCCCAGCAACTCGCTTGTTAGGTGGTGAGGACTGTTGGGTGGAAAATTTCTCCTCCTCAGGTCGTATATCCGATTCACTGCTTGCATTAGAAGAAGTGCGATCACTCTGGTTTAACTTTGTTCTCTTACCACTAGACAATTCAACAGCTTTCTTTCCCCGTGAACTCTGATGTCCCCCACTGCCAGATGAACTTTCTGACTTCAAAGTCTGAAAAAATAGATTTCACACCCGTTAAAAATCATACTAAGTTAAATTAGTTTGACAAATACACAAGCAGCCAATAGTGTCAGTCAGGATTTTTGAATCATATCATTACTTATTAGTCCATACCATTTGATAACAACAGCTTCCACATGGTACTGTTTCAGAATCTGGAGGAGCCCAGGGGAGTTGTTTCTCAGCCTGCCATTAGTTGAAGAATTTTATGCAATATATAAAAGAAACATTACAAACATCTAGACACTGTTTATCCCAAAAACCAACAACTTACGGGAAAAACAAGATCTTGGGAACATCCATGTAATCTACAGTCAAACACCTGCGTCGAAAAAGCACATCAGAAAGAATGAAAGCACCACAGAGATCAGAAATCCAGAAACCATGATAAGAGAACAGATCTGATGTCTACCAGGCATCTGCGGCAGAAAAGGTTGTCAAAAGAATCCAGAGCTGCATCTAAATCTTTATTACAAAATATATCCTCAATTTTAGATTCGTCTTTGAGATCTGCCTTCATAGAAGAATCTGCAGGGTTTTCTCCACTCAAGATGTCATATCGTGCCTGTATAAGATGTTCGACGTGTGTTCATACCTCTGTAAAGCCAGCACAAAATGAATGGGCAGACGGCTGGACTAAAGTTCATACTGACAGTTCTTATCAGAAAAGATGATAATCAACTGGAAGATATACTGAAGACAACAAAACAAGTAAACAACACTGAAGGACCAGTTTCATCATATCCTCTTGTATGGGCATACCTTAATGTCAGAGGGTCTTCTAGAAAAGCATTTAGCAAGTGAATTCAGCACATCAACAGATAAACCAACTTGTTGAATGGCGTTCCTAACATCAAATCACGGAAAAGTGAACAAACCTCTTTTAACGAAAAAGAACTTTCAAAGTTACCACTTTGTTGACTTCATTAGTTATTCAGCAAACCAACCTGAGAATAAAATCTTCAGCATTGCTGAATTCTTTCTGGTCTTCCTCATCACCAACCTCTTCTTCTTCACTGTCACTTGCGATAAGGGCTTCTCCACCAATTTGATCATAATAAATTCTCCTTCGGCCAACTACAGACTGATCCTCAGTCATTCTTTGATTTCTACAGCAGTGTAACAATGTAACAGTTAATTAACATCTTGTTGAACCTGAAACATAATACGCGCAAGAGCACGGTATAGCCATTGCAAGATCATTAAACAAACACTGCATTAAAGGACTTCATTAACAGGAAACTGATGCTTTAAACTGGCTACATCAAAATTAACTATAAATAAAAAGTATGCGTTACATCATTTATACGTAAATATCTGCATTCCCACAGAGTTATACACATTGTGTTCTATGTACTATATTGTAAAACTTAACACACAGACCTCAAGCTTACACATTAGATCCCTCAGTCAACCTACTTCTCTAGTCTATATCTGCATACCCCTTAGAACTGTCCAACTTGCACCATCATACAGACAGAGACGCATCAAATAGTGGCACTACCTTGACATAAGGGAAGGATTTAAAATTATTAGACTCCTATCATTTGCAGTATCAGAACTAGCATCATCAAGAGGCGTTATGAGATAGGTATTGTTGTGTAGACAGAACTACCACTAACAAGCTAAACGTATTGGCTATATACACTAGCAAAACAGACCATATGAGCTCAAAATTGAAGAAACGAAAAGACATGACATATTACCTTTTCAAAAATACCCAAGTCGTATATGGAGGAATTTTAGAAACTTTGGCAAGCGTAACAGGATGAGCCAAATTCTTCACTCCAGAACTGTTCCCAATAAGAACAATCGAGCGTCCATTACTTTCTTCATGGCCACTAAATTCTTTTTCCTCATTAGCACCATTCAACGTACAAAGTGCATCTTGCTGCCTCTTAGTCAGTAAATCAACACAATTATCACCTTCACAAATTGTATTACTCATTCTCATCTTTGTAGCAATGTGCACATGTTTCGTAATACCAAGCAATTTCTGCCTATTCTCTTCCATCCTTTTCTGCATTTATTATCAACAAATCTAAATCTAAATCACATTTAACTCAAATAAAAGAAACCACGACTAAAAGAAACAAAAAATAAAACCAAAATTACCTTGACGAAAACACATCGATCAATGGCAACTTGTTTCTTCAAAGATTCAAGAACCAGTTGAATATCCCGACCAGAATTCTGAGCTGACATTTTTACTCCATTCGTCGTCTGCATAAAATCAAAATTCAAATTCAAAATTCAAAAAAATAACATAATAAATAAATGACGTTGTAATGAACGAAACTGAAGGGGTATTTTTGGTAATAAAAAGTACTACCTGAGTAGTAAGAGCATCCATGGTGCTTCTAAACGGAAGAAGATGATAGATTGATGACTTAATTAGCTGATGATGATGACATTAAGAGGAGGAATAAAATTACTAATCATATCTTGTATTACACAAATTTTGATTTTCGATTTTTAGTAGTTTGAGTAATGGCTGATTCTGATTCTTCTTAATTTCGTGTAATGTAGGAAGAAATTATTAACTCTTGAGGTGAAATTATGGGTTTTGAAAACCCTAGAATGGATTGGCGGATTTAAACTGGAAAACCAAGCTCCGTCGTCTGCGAGGGTTTTTGAAAGAAAAAGAAAAGGTAAAATAACGAGGCGTTGTAAGAAAATAAGACAGAGCACGCGCTATCGGTGTGAGAATCGCAAAACAGTAAGTATTTTATTTTGTTTTGGGAAAACGCGTGTCACTTTTTGAAGTGTGTCATGGGCGCTAAATAGCCTGTTAGGATATTACACATCCACAAATTGTATTTTGACTTCTGAAAACAAAAAGACTACGGACAAGATTTATAAATTCAGGTGAAGAAAAACCTGAATTCAATTGTCTAAGTATTCCTAAATTGAGGTAATCTTTCTTCTATGTGCATTTAGTTATGTTATGCAATTCTATTGTTGAGACTATGGATTTATCTCGAGTTACAGAGTATTGAGATGATACACGGTTTTGAATTTTGTTGTAGAATGGATAATTGAGGTGAGTGGCAGGGAAGAAGATTTAGTGGTTTGAAGTGAAGAGCATGTATGTGTAGCTAGTGCAATTGCACACAAATGAAATTGTTGGAGTTTGATTGTGCAATGAACTGAGTTACATGGATTGTAGTAGTTTGAATGTGCAGGCAGTGTAGGTACTGAGATGAACTCAGAATGATGTATGAATTGAGGGGACTGAAGTTAAAGATGGCAATGTTGTTTGTGTAATTGTTGTCGCAAAACTGAAGTTATTCAGTTTGTGTTAATAGAGGATTTGGTTGATGAACTCACAATGATGTATGAATTGAGGGGAATGAAGTTAAAGATGGCAATGTTGTCTGTGCAATTGTTGTCGCAGAACTGAAGTTATTCAGTTTGTGTTAATAGAGGATTTGGTTGATGCTGTGAACTTGGATTAAGAAAAGAGGATTAAGAACTAACTTAGAGTTCAAGGGTTGAACTGCAGTTGAAGAAGAAGAGTTCTGTAGCGCCCCAAAATCTAGCAGCTGACTAATCTGAGAGATTAACTAAATAAAGAGGCACTAATAATCTAAATCATATCCTTAAGCATTTAGTTAAGAAATATGCTACAAAACTTAAACCAAAAACTAGCCCAGCCTGAAATATAATATATATATATATATATATACAAGAACTTTTCTCAAATGATACATATACAATATTCATTTAGTTTACAAATAGAATATACAACATAATAAACATAGCAAAAGCTAACCAACTACGAATTCGACTCCACGAAGCTTTCGCTGCGCAACTCTGAGCTGTCTCTGAAACTGAAAGTGGGAATGGGTGAGCACATATCCCTAAAATGGGTGCCCAATAGGAATAACATTTAACTTTCAAGTAATCACTGAAATGATCTAGAAAACATTACATGTTTTTCCTAAATATTAAAAGGCATTCATGTATATGGAACTAACTCCTTCTTCAAACAATGTATATATCAAGTGTCGACCAATTCCTTACACACTCTATTAGTTTATATTAGTGTCGACCAATTCCTTACACACCTATTAGGCATAAAAGATCGAATTCATGTAGATATAAATGAAGGAGCAGTGTCCTATGTACCACGCATGGAAAAACTCTCATTTTCCAGATAGGTGTCGACCAATTCCTTACACACCTATCATTTTCCTAATAGGTGTCGACCAATTCCTTACACACATATTAAGCATACAAATGGAAATTCTTATTTCCCAAATATTTCATAAAGATATACAAAGCCTTACAATTCCTTTCCATGCAATGGAAAGATTAAAAGAAACAACAATAGTTTCGGAATTCAAAATAAAACAATGCAAGGAATACACAAGCAGATAATGCATGAATTTGTTAAATATAAACTTTTGTAAAAGAAAACAAAGAATAATCACGGAGAGATAAATATAAATTCCCACCTCTTTTGATGACAAGCCACGCCTACCTCGAGATCCACGATCCTCTGGTTCATCCTTTGAATCGATCGTTGTTAATATAGACTAACTGTTAATCACACAAGAACTATAAGAAACTAGCCAAAATGGCTCACACAAGAATCATACAAGTCTAACTAATGGTTCTAAGCCCATTTATGATTCTACACATCTTCATTATCCATCTCTTGCATAATTGAAGGTCTACTAATTCAATTGAGTTGTTTCTCTAGTTTATTAGTTAAGTCTCACGAACATCTACAACTTTGTAGAAGAAATCAAAGGCTAATTCAGACCAAAAGGGGTCTAATTCATCTAATTAAGAAAGACTAATCCTAAGCCCAAGCCCATGACCCGCGGGCTTACTCCGTCCCGGCCCATCAAACCGGCCCGTTAACAAAAGGTCTGGTCCATCTAAGTCAACTAACGGTCAACGTTTGGTCAAAGGTCAACTAACAGTCAACGTCCAAGGTCAGGTCAATGTCCAGGGTCAATGGTCAACGAGTCAATACCAGTGACTCAGTGGGTCAAACCCGATTCGACTCAATCAGATGGACTAAGTCAGTTAGTCGATACTCCGAGTAAATTTGAATGGCATAAGGCCAAAACACTTGTACAGACCAGAGCCATTGCTCAGGCGAAGGAAAGCTAATGCACAATTATTGTGCAACACCAAAACTCTAAACTCTACCACTCTAACTCAAGTTTATTTTCAAACTAACAATACATCAATTGAATCATCAAGTAAACTTCAAATTGAATTACAAAGGTATTCTGACCTACCCTTAGTTGCAACTTCGATTCATATCCCCAATAATGTCTCAATCTATTACTACAAGTATCATTTCTGAAGTCTTGTAATTCATCAATCCGACTTATGAAATGCAACATCACTATCTATCCCCTAAACAATACCAGTTAACACTTCACTCGCAATAATAGAAACACCATCAGCACCTCTCTAACACTTTGTTGAACTCATACAACATTTCTTAGCTTCACCACCACAAGCTCAATTAACACTCTTCAACCGCATTCCATAATCCGGTTCTAACACAATTCAACTCAGACATCCACCGGAAGCAACCATTCAACTTCAACACAAAACACATTCAAACCTCCTACAACTCAATCTAACATCCCCCACTAACACAAACAACCTCATCTTTTCCATATCACAGATTACCACAATAATCATTTGAGCACTCAATGCTAACTAAGAAATCTCAGCACCAGCACAACAAACCCATTTATTCAACTTCATAACTCGACCGTATCAACACAAATATTGTTTCATTCATACACCAACAAAGCCTCAGCTCAATTGTTCTGTAGCTTCTTCGCCACTGCTGTGGATGGTTATGGCCCCGAATGCGTTATGCCCCCCCACAACAGATCGACTCAACCCTTTATATAGGGTAGTACACGATGGATGACAACTAAACTATCCCTTTATTTTCGGGAATGACTTACGAAATATCGCAAGTGTACAAGTATACAATCTCGCGACATTCTTAAGTTTCGCCATATTTTCATATCTTCCTCGTGTTCTGGCTGTCGTCATTCATTGCGTCATTTATTTTACTTCCCTGTGACTCCCTCGCAATGTCGTTTTTTATTAATCTCGCGAAGTATTGATGTCGCGATATTCTGATCCTACAGGTAGGGTTTCAAGAGAAAGATTGAATAGAAAAAGGATTTCAGAGAAAGATTGAAGAAAAAATGGTTTTTGTTTAATGGTTTGCTCATGGTGGTGGTGTTTTGGCAATAACATAAGTGAGAGTCATGAAAAAAAAATTAAAGCAGGGACCGAAATAGAATGAAGGTGAGGGAGAATGAGAGAGATAGACGAGAGTGATAGAGGTTGTTCTCCCTTTGGGATTAAGGATAGGGTTGAGGTGAGATATTTGATCACTATCCAAAACTTTTAGAGAAAATCTTAACCGAAGAAGGTAGTGTTGTCATCCATTCAAACTCGTCGCACATGTGTAACTCTTGTGTTACCTTGCACACAAGCATGACGCACATGTGGTATGGTCAGCAGTTGTGAATTGCAACATGGCTCAAACATTCGCAACTTCCCATTGCAGTTACAAATTTCGCAACGGCAGCAAGTCGTTACTAATTTTTAAGCAGTTGCTAATTTAGTTGCGAATTCGCAACGTCTCATGAGTTGTTGCTAATTTTTGTTGTTAATATGCAAAAATGGTGTAATGACAAATCATTATTTATATTCCTTTCAGTCAAACACTGCCGAATATCGGTGTATTACAAAACATAACTATTAATGGACTAATAGAGTTAATAAAATAAAATACTTGGAGTAGACTCACGTTCCCAACAATTTGGATAGTTCCTCGCCTCGACACCTTTCCCAACTCATCCATAAAGTATGCATAGCATGTCATTCCCCAAGAGTAGTCACGAAGTTTATTGAGAGGATGCAGTAGTTGTAAAGGTTGGCGTCGACCCGGTTACCACTAGCATTGAGGAAAATGACACATCCCAATACAATAGGAGATATGCGGTGGTCGCGTTCTCCACTTCAACATCGGTTAACATTTCTTTATCTTCTTTCTTCAAGGTGCCTTTGAACATATCCATCAGATGATCCATGTTGAATTGTCTAGTTCTGTAAGAAGCGTACCTCCTGAACTCAATTTTTGATGTCGTTTCATCCCAACCAAAACACTGATTACATAGAACATAAGGTTGTTCCCAACTGCAGTGATTTGTGTAATTTTACTTCATAGAAGTGCCATGGTCCTTGAGACTAAGAATAACGCACCACATCATCATGTGTAATCGTCATCTCCCCAAACGACATATGAAAGGTGTCGGTCTTAGGATACAATCTCTCTACGAACGCTGATATTTCCACCCGGTCATGCTCCAACTTTGAATTCTCGGCGGTAGTAGCAAACCCCGAGTTTGTAATATGTTTCTTGAACCTTTCAAAATCTTTGTCTAACGGACAATCAAGCATTTTTGTGCAGTTGTGGGTTTGAGTAGACGAACCGCAATGGAATGAACCTATTAAAAACACGAAAAATTACAAAATAATAAGAATATTGTATAATACTATTACGAACAAGAAGACAATACGTTAATAAAAAGATACGATTATTACCTCGGTTTCAAAGATTTCTCTGGCCCGGGAGTCTTTGTATCCAAATAATAATTTTGTTCTATCCTCCGGTACCCTAAGGATTTCGCCTTCCGGGATATTCTGCACCTTCAAAGAAGATGGGACAAGTGAAAAAGTGGGGGGTCTAACAACCTCACCCAATATTTCGCTTAGCAATCTGTATGGACTAACTCCAATATACTTTTAAGAGAATCAACTATACAGTCAGACTCAATCTTAATAAAAAGTATATCAAAGAGTTGTATCTCAATTTCTCGATTCAGTCCTTACTCAAGCAAATAGAAATCTGCGAGTCTAATTGAATACAAGAGAAATTAACTTGAACGGTACCAAAGACCAATGTTCAAGGATCAATCAATTTCAATCAATAACCAAGGGTTGGATTTACCAATTAATCGATTCAACGCACAACCTGTGATATTTCAATTATATAACAAAATATAATGCGGAAAAGAAATAACACAGACAACAAAAGTTTTATTAACGAGGAAACCGCAAATGCAGAAAAACCCAAGGACCTAGTCCAGATTGAACACACACTGTATTAAGCCGCTACAGACACTAGCCTACTACAAACTAACTTCGGTCTGGACACTAGTTGAACCCCAATCAATCTCACACTGATCCACGGTACAGTTGCGCTCCTTACATCTTTGATCCCAACAGGATACTACACACTTGATTCCCTTAGCTGATCTCACCCACAACTAAGAGTTGCTACAACCCAAAGTCGAATACTTTAATAAACAAATCTGTCTTATACAGAAAAGTCTACAAGAATAGATAAAATTTCTCCTACAGAAATACCTACGAGTTTTTGTTCCGACTTTTGATAAATCAAGGTGAACAGGAACCAATTGATATACTGGACTTATATTCCCGAAGAACATCCTAGAAATATCAATCACCTCACAATAATATTAATCGAGTAGCGAAACAAGATATTGTGGAATCACAAACGATGAGGTTAAGGTGTTTGTGACTACTTTTCTATCTTGCCTATCGGAGATATAAATCTCAAGCCAATCTTACGATTGTACTCAATCACGATAGAAACAACAAGATCAAATCACGCAAATACAAAGAAAAATACTTGGATATGGCTTCACAATCCCAATGAAGTCTTCAAGTCGTTAACCTACTGGGTTCTCGAGAGAAACCTAAGGTTAAGGAGAATCGACTCTAGCTTATACAACTAGTATCACACGGGGTGTGGGGATTAGGTTTCCCGGTTGCTAGAGTTCTCCTTTATGTAGTCTTCAAATCATGGTTTGCAATCTAAGTTACCTTGGTAACAAAGTATTCAATATTCACCGTTAGATGAAACTCTGATTAGATTCAAGCTAATATCTTTCAACCGTTAGATCGAATCTTAGCTTGTTATACACAAATGAAATATACTTCATTTAGGTTTGACTAAACGTGTACACTTAGTTGGTTCAACGGTAGTTAACCAAATGGTTAGCCATATGAGCACTTTCATATCAACCGTATTCATCTTCACCATAACTAGTTCAAATGACTCAAAAGAACTAGTTAGAGAGTTGTTCAATTGCTTAGATCTCATAGAAGTATATAAGACACAATCGAAGCAAAAACGATTTTGATTCACTCTAATCGATTCATGAACATTATAATTAAGCTTTGCAAAGATTGCATTCCTTAATTTATAAATGTCTTAGTTCATGAATAAACCGTTTTTAGAATATAACCCACTTAAGTACGCATACATGTACGCATACTTAAGTACCCGTATTGAGCTTGTTTTTAGTTCACAAACTCCAGCAGAAATTCATGGGATGTGAACTTCCGGTAGTACGCGTACGGGTACGCTTCCAGACATCCTAAACCAGTAAAGTACGCATACTTTAGTTCAAGGAATTTGGACTTACACACGTATGAGTTCACATACAATGTTTATATCCATTCAAGGTTATATATTCTAAACTCTCATTTCAATCATTGAAACATTCTTAGAGGATGTTATATAGAGGTTACTCGCATATTATTTTTCATCAAAGTAATTTTCAAGATATTGAAATGATAAACATGACTTTCGTCACTTGTAAAGATGAACTTGGCATATTTAGAGAAATAGATAAGCGAGATAAACTCGGCTCGAAATAGCAAATGTGTATAATCGAAGTCCATATAGAAATACGACTTTTGTCTCAAGATAGGAGATAGAGTAGATAGACTTTTGAGTAATAGATAAGTTCAAGTCTCCACATACCTTTTTTCGATGAAGATCCACCAGTTCCTTGAGTAGTTCTTCGTCTTTGCATGATGAACGCCATGGAGTCTAGAGCTCAACTACACTTACTATCCTAGTCCGAGACTTAGCTATAAGTAGACTAGAAATCAAGACTTATAGTTTTGGCAACTAAACTTGACAATTAAGCTTGAGAGTTTGACCGAGCAGTGCTCTAACAACAAGGTGTGATGCTTTCTTAGCGATTAGCTTCTTTGAACCTCCTCCTTCTTCTTGCGTACCGCTTGGTTGTCCTTCTTCTTGTACTCTTGGCCTTTGGAAATTGGTTGAATTTCATCTTCGACTCTAACTTGTGTGGTACTTTGTTCTACATCTTCTTGAGTTCCTTGTGTGGCACTTGCTTTACACCTTCTTGAGTTCCTTGTTGAGTTACAAGTTCTTCACCTTGTTGAGTTCCATATTGAGAACTTTAATTTCCTTTAGCACTCTTTTCTCTCCTTGCACTAGTTTTCACTTTATTACCCCCTTCCCTACGAGGCCCTAAGACAATTGTATCCCGGGATCTCTTACCTCGCTTATCCCTAAAAAAAAAAAACAATTGGTTCGTAATAATCCGTTAACAAAGTACACAATCGGAAGATAAGTGAAAAACCAACAACTGATTATCAACAATCGGTAGTAAGATTTGAACACTATCAACCGAATACATATAATCGGAAGCCAAATGACAGTTTTGTTTTTCGGATATTTAACAATCGGTAAATAACCTAAAAAAGTTTCTACCTAAGCATCATTTTGAGTCCATAAATTTTTTAAGTTGTTTAGTCAAAATAATCGGAAAAAAGTATTCATACATATCTACCAAATATGCATAAGAAAATTATTAAGTTCTTAAGCCTAAACAATCGGAAGAAAATAAGCATACATATCTAGTATAATGTTGCCCCAAAATTATTTATATTTCAAAATCACACAATCGGAAGTAAAGTAAATTACATTTTCTACCGATTTAAACGTAGCGCCGAAATTAAATTTCTCCAAAATCACAAAATATTCGAATTTTTCAACAAACTTATTATATTCGTAAGTCAAAAATAATTTTAACTTCATGCGTCTCTATATCTTCTAATCCTCTAGTATAATCGAAAGTCATAAAACATTAAACTTCTGATTATGGCCAATTAGGGTTCAGTGACAAACAACGATATATAATCAGAAGAAAACATATAAATTTGACTCCCGATTATGGTCGATGTTCTTAAGGAATGAAGAAGATAGACACAATTCGGAGTTAAAAACAATGACTAAACTCCCGATCATGACCGAAAACCATAGATTTTTTTTTCATGGATTCATCAAATTGAAGCAACATAAACCCATAAAATGATAGAATCTTACCTAATTGGGGCCATTTGAAGTTGCTAGAGAGTTTGATTATCAGTATCACCACCAACACCCACATTAGCGGCTTTATCTTCTTCGTGTTCTTCGTTTTCTCCCTCATTTTCAGTAACAATCTCTTTGTTATAGGAAGTGTTGTCCAATGTTTGGATCGTCAGTACGGTATACGTTTTTCATTCGAGATTTTAATTGAAATATTACAAACCCTAACATGCTTATGGCAATTTATCGTTGACACAAATTGCCAAAAGATTAGATCCTTGACAAATTGTAGCTGGTATGTTGGATACTAAAAATGGGGAGGCACCCTCTAAATCAAGCTTTGTAACGTGTGAATGTTGTTTAAATCACGGGGGTAAATTTTGTTCGTTAAGTTATGCCTAGTGTTTTAAAAACCGGACCGGAGCATCAGTCCGACCGATGAACCAGGGAACCAGCTTAAAAAAACAGGTTAGGTCAACAGTGACTCTGTAATCTGTCAAAAAAACCATTGAACCGGGTGACCCATCCGATCCAACTAGTGAACCAGTAAACCCAGCTGGGTTTTTAGCCGGTTCACCGGTTGCTTTCCATCATCAACCGCATGTTCAGAGTAAAAGACAGATTATGCATGCATATTACAAACCCTAACATGCTTCTAAACCTAGAATCACACAAGAATTCAATTTAGTTGATAACCCAAATCTCAGAAACCCTAAAAAAAAAAGGATCAATCGACTCAATCACTGGAAAAAAAAAGAGAAATGAAAACTAAACCAAATTGAAAAAAGAAACCGAAAAAAAAAAAACATACAATTAGTTTCTGAATCATAAACAAAGTAACAAACCCTAGATACATTCATACATGACAGAGAAATCAAATCAAATTAAAACTCTAAAGAAATCTCTCACCTGTAACCCAAAATCATAAGAAGAAGAGGAGGTTAGGGATTACCTTCAGTTGTTTATCTTCATATTTTTGACGAAGAAGGTGACCTAATTTTCTGCTAGGGTTGTCGTTGTGTTTTTTCTTCTGAGAGAAAGAGAGTCGAGAGATGGGAAAGAAGGAAATAACAAATATATGCTAAACCTAAAATGAACGGATATGATTAGATACACGCCTAGGAGCCTAGGATATATATTTCAGATCAAGGGTCTATATTAACCGGGTTTTGGGTATCGGGATCGACGGGGAATTAGGTCGAATCGTTACCTTACCCATTCTTATACCGGTTTGGTCCTTGTTCTCATTCACCGTAGCGCCTTCAGGCACAGCTCACCCGGGTTTTACGGTTTCTGGCCAAGGACACCGGTTCCAATCCGGGTCTTGTGCATCCCTACTCGCTTCGCTCGGTCGGCCTAAAAAATCGAATTAGCAACAGAAATGCAATTTATATTTTGAAAGGAAAAAAAAAATAATCATGTTCAAATGGCTCCTTTGATGTGATGAGAAAATTGTTACTGAATCCATACTGCCTCCGAAGTCCACCGAAGGGTTCAGAGAGGCATGAGGAGGGAAAAGAGAGAGGAGAGGAGAGGAGAGGAGAATGAAAATAAAGTTTCACGGTTAATTTTTTGCCCAAAATAGGACAAATTAAAAAAAAAAAAAAAAAGTGAAAGTATTACTTTTTCTGAAACGGGGGCAAAATATCACCTTTTTTAAAACAGGCGAAGATATAATTTTTTCTGAAACGGGGAGAAAATGTCACTTTTTCTGGAACGAAGCAAAATATCACTTTTTCTGAAACGGAGCGAAATCACTTTTTAGGAAACGGGCGAAAGTATCACTTTTTCTGAAATGGGGGTGAAAGTATCAATTTTTCTGAAATGGAAAATATCACTTTTCCCGAAATGGGGTGAAAATATCACTTTTCCTAAAACGGGGCGAAAATATCACTTTTCCTGAAACACAGTGAATGTCACTTTTTATGAAACAGGTGAAAGTATCAGTTTTTCTGAAATGGGGGCGAAAGTATCACTTTCTCTGAAACGGGGCGAAAGTATCACTTTTTCTGAAATGGGGATGAACATATTAATTTTCCAGAAAAGGGGCGAAAGTATCACTGAAACGGGACAAAGATATCACTTTTCCTGAAATGGAGCGAAAGTATCAATTTTTATGACACGGCATGAATTTCCTAACACGAGTGAAAGTATCATATTTTTTTTTGAAAATTAGAAGTAATAGGACTAAAAGGATTAAAGGAGACAATTTTATCAAAAGTTCAGAGAGAATTAAAAATTCATAGGGGCCCCAATAAGCTCTACTAAACATGAATGAAATAGAAAACACGGAGGGTAAAATAACAATCCTGGTAAAGGGGCGGGAGGAATCGGTAGAGGGGCGGCATGTGTGATAGCAATGTCCCTTTTATTGGTTAGGGGGTGTCTATAGGGGGTGTAGTTTTACTAAATTACCCTTTTCACCTGAAATGGTCTAATTTACCCTTGTTTTTTGATTGAAAAGACTGAATTGTCCTCCATCATATAAACCTAATTAGGATGAGAATCAAAATCAGTTTTTTTTTTTGTTTCATCTTCTCCACTCCCATTGTAACCGTAAACACCACCTCCATTAAAGTTTGAAAATTCATCGTCTTCGATTAATCGGCGATTCGCAAAATTGATAATCGTTGATTGAAGTCTACATTATAGATGACGAATAAGAAGAAAGTTGACGAAGATTGTAGCGATTCTAATCGAGCAAATGTTCCATTAGGTGAAGAACATCAATCCCAACTTCAAACCCCTCCACCGGAGAAATCAGCTGGAATGACATACATGAGGTATGTTTTGCGGAACCCATTTAGGGTTTAGTTTAATATCTTCGTTTTAATTTCAACTTCTATCAAAAATTAGGGTTTTAGGTGAAAAATCAAGTTTCCATATCCTGGGTTTTTATTAGTTACGGTTGCAATTTGTTCCATTATGAACCGTATGTAATGCTTTTGATGGTGATACGGTTTGTAACAATTGAAATTCGCTGAAATACCAACCGTATGTTCTTAGGTCTGAGTTTTTATCCAGTTTCGGTTGATAACTTACACGGAATTACCAACCGATTTTTTCTCTGCATGTTAATTTTTTTTGCTTACGGTGCCTATTTTTTTGTTAGTTACCAACCGTGTATTAGGTACGGTTCATAATGGAATGCATTTGTAACCGTATAATATACTGTCTTTGAAAACCTTGTGTCAAGTATTGTTACGGTTGATAACGATAAGAAAGTTACCAACCGTGTACTAGGGACGGTTCATAATTGTGTACATTTGCAACCGTATATTGTCCTGTGTTTGAATTTTTTTGTCAAGTATTGGTACGGTTTATAACGATAAGAAAGTTACCAACCGATTCTATATACGGTTTGTTTAATTGTTTTTGTTACGAACCGTATCCTTGATACGGTTTGAAACGGTTGTAAAGTTACAAACCGTATATTGCTTTGGTCACATTTTTTTGGTTTGTTTGTTGCATTTTGTTTGTTCAACCCTTAGGAATTCATTCAAATTATTACTTGTGTAGGAATCCTGATAGGGTGAAGAAAAAGAGAGGGAATAACTTAACTCCGATTGATCACACACCCACCTCGCGGTGACAAGCATTTAGGGGTAGATCATAGAGGTTTCCCCAAGAATGCGAAGAAGAAGAAGAATCAATTTGAGATTAGGCTTAGAGAACCATCTGTGGGTAACTCGGGTGTTGAATTAGAAGGAGCCGAACCTAATGATCAAGAAATTGAAGAGGTAGGAGTTGAAAAGAACCTGGAAGGAAGAAGTCGATGATAATGAAGAGGAAGAAGAGGAGGATGAAGAAGGAAATGGCGAAGAAGAGGAGGATGAAGAAGGAAATGGTGAAGATGAGGAAGAGGAAGAGGAAGAAGATAATGAAGATGAGGAAGAGGAACCAAATGATGAAGATGAGGAAGAGGAAGCAAATGATGAAGAAGGAGTACAAAACAAGGGGAAAGAAATTGTTGTAGCTACAACTCCAGCTCCAGCTCATTAAACCAAGGAAAGAAAAGAAGCCGAGAAAGGAACCCGCACCAAAAGGGTTGCATATTCCTAAAGGAAAAGACCTGTTGTTGCCAAGGAAGAAGAATAAAAGACCTTGGGGTGAGGCACCAGATAAGTCATCAATCTTATTTGGTTATACCAATTCCTCGGGCTTCAAAAGTCTCGCGAAACTAGGGTATGTTTCTCTTAACACATTGTTTTGTTTTAAGTTATTTCGTTTTTTTTTTTTTTTTTTTTTTTTTTTTTTTTTTTTTATGCACATCCTCATTAATCTCGTTTAACAAAATATTTTTAAGGATCATGCAAGGGCGATCAAATTGGTCAAGCATCAAAGAGCTAGTCATTGGATATTAGGCGAAGAATGTGGTGATGTTCGTAGTCTAGTGTCAAGTTCAGGATTAGGGCCTGGAATTTTGAATACCCAATTGGAGTATGATAGTATAATCGTATCTGCCTTCAGGGAACGATATTGGCCAGAAAACGATACTTTTCATCTCCCATT
Organism: Papaver armeniacum; assembly: GCA_023531295.1. Taxonomy (NCBI): domain Eukaryota; kingdom Viridiplantae; phylum Streptophyta; class Magnoliopsida; order Ranunculales; family Papaveraceae; genus Papaver; species Papaver armeniacum. The sequence continues at coordinate 322,622 of JAJJWW010015194.1, forward strand.
TGGAGAGATGACAATAATACGGACGATGTGAAGCAAATTCTTGACTTGGAAGTTGAAGGAAAATCAGATATGAAGGTTTTGATAACAACATGTCTTGACTGATCTCTACAGCCTTGTTGAAGAAACACTTGGGTGGGGTAAAGACGAGACCGAGATGGAGTTTATGTTGGCTGGTGGTTATGACCCTTCGGAACCAAACAAGATTAACAAGGTAAAGAAGCTGTTGTTGAAAAATTTGAGGACGAAGTTTGGAGACACCCTCAAAAAGCAATTGGCAGGCGAGGTGATAGACGACACAAGGGCTAGGCGTACATCCACAACAGATATTTGTTGTATTCTATTGGGACCGTATTCATGCCCGATAACTCGGGAAATAGGGTGAATGTCCATTACCTACAATTGTTGAAGGATTTGAACAAGACCGAGAGTATTCGTGGGGCACCGCCACGCTTGCATATCTACTTGAAAGTCTAAGAAAGGCCTCGAGGGCTGGAGCTACCGAAATTGCTTCGGGAATGTTGCGCTTCTAATGGTAAGTTTGGTTACATTTTATCATTTTTTTATTTTATGATTGTTTGTTATATTTATCTTTTGTATTCATGTCCCAATTGCTTAAATTGTTTTATATTTTTCTAGGCTTGGGTGTATGACCACTTTCCGAGCTTGAGACCTCCTTGAATGGGAAGAAGATGATGATAGACCACAGAAAGAAGTTTTATGTTCACCGGTAGACAAAAAGGAACAAAGAAAAGAGGCTCATTCAAGTGAGGGAGGAAATAGATGCTTTCACGGTTGAAGATGTTATCTTTGACCCTTATTTGAGGATTCAAAATGGAGTTGATGTTCGTCGGTTCACACATACCTCAAAGCTACAACGGACCATTGTATCATGCCACAAGGTTATGTTATGACCAATCTCGTCGAACTCTACGCCAAATTGCTCATATTCAAGAAAAGGTCGTTAGGGAAAACTTCAAATTATCCAAGGATGGATCCGAGACAAGAGGCCCCACCATTGTACTCAACTACCGCCCAACTCCGACGATTGATGTTTGGAACAACCGCCATCAACGAGAATACCAACTCCAAGAGGGAGAGGCAACGGCTTGTAACAACACGAAAGAAGTGTTGATGATTACATAGAATGGTATTATCATTTTGGTCATCCACATGTGATTAATAATGATCCTGAGGCCCAACCACTTATTCAAAAGGCAATAGAAAAAGGAAGGCTGCCGAGGAGAGCAAAGAGACAAAGGGACTATTTGGTATGACTTGGAGGAAACTATATTTCATGACGGTGACGTAACTTTGTTATCCTCATGACTTGGAATTTAGTTCTAATTTATATTTCTTCGGTTATGGAATAATCTCTTAAGACTCTTTTTAATGTGTTAATAGAAAGAGCGAGGACAACAGCTTGGCAAATAGTATGACTTCATGCATCCGTGCTAATGGTGTGATTAACGGTCCTCAACAAAGGACCTTACAAGAGCAAATAAGGAACATGCATGATCCAACCAGAAAGAATTGTACGAGGGGTTGGTCACCGAAGAAAGATGTTTAAAGAGGGGCGAAAGTCCATTGGAGGTGCGGGTACTAGCCATATTCGGGTAGTCATCCAGCAGCAAGAGACGCATGGTGTGGGTACTAGCCAAAGAGGTGGTCGTGGTCGTGGTCGGGTCCTGGTGGTCGCCGTGATGGTCCTCGCACTCGTGGTGGTGGTACCACCAACAAAAGAGCTCGTGGTCCTCGTGGTTAATTATGGTTATGTGACATTTAATAGCAGGGACAACTTCTTATTTCTTAGCTTTGTGTGGTTGTTTTTAGTTTATGGATATTAACAAGAACTAATGATTGTGTGGTTAGTTTTTAGCTTATGGATATTATCACAAACATGTTATGAATTGTGTGGTTATGGATTTTAGGTTATGAATTACTTGGAATGAATTAACATGTTATCAACTGTGTGGTTAGTTACTAGGAATGAATTAAAATTGAGTTTTTTTGAAGTTATTATATGTGTTACGGTTGGTAACAAACGGAGACTTAGAAACCGTACACTAGACACGGTTGATCACGCAAATCTTTAACAAACCGTACGAGTTACGGTTTTAGCAAAGTTACAAAACCGTCCGTAACTTCCAAATTTAGACACGGTTGGTAATCGGCGAATTAGAAACCGTACACTAGACAAATCACGCAAATCTTTACGCTAGTTACGGTTTGTAATTAAGCAAAGTTACAAACCGTACATTGCTCTGTAACTTCCAAATTTAAAGAGCTCATACTTACGGTTGGTAACAAACGGCGAATTAGAAACCGTACACTAGACACGGTTGATCACGCAAATCTTTAACAAACCGTACGCTAGTTACGGTTTGTAATTAAGCAAAGTTACAAACCGTACATTGCTCTGTAACTTCCAGATTTAGAGAGCGCAATTTTACGGTTAGTAACTATAACTCTAAAGAACCGTAACTCTGGTATAATTAAATTTTGCAGAGTTACGGTGTGTAATTGTGCTTCCTTAAGGAATCGTAACTCTGGTATGCAATTTGTGCAGAGATACGGTTGGTAAATTGTCAATACTTACAAACCGTAACTCTGTTGAAAAATCAATTATCTAGTCTACGGTTTAAAATAATAATTTCATTACCAACCGCACCTTATTTATTTCTTGGGTTTTCATGAGTTTATCCACTGATTTGTCATTGGTTGATTTGAAAATATAGCCGTTGAAACCTTTAACGAGTTTATTTTCAAAAAATAGATCCGTTAGATAATAAAAAACCAAATTATTATATATATATATATGCTTATCCTCCTCAATAGAAGTTACACCTCCACATGAATCATCTCTTACCTTAAACTAGATTATGGCTCCAAACCCTGAATTTACATTGGAAGAAGATTTATGTATTTGCCGCAACTTTGTTCTATGCTATCCAAAAAGAGGAGAAGAACGACGCCGATGTGGTTTTGTGAGTACAAGTTATTTGAGAACTCTTTTCAAAACTTTTGCTCCAAAGGTAACCCTAATAACCGCGATGGAATAATGTTGTATATTCGATATGGAACTATTCGGGATAACGTTCAAGAATTTATGGCATTAGTTCGTATTATGGGTGAAATACGATTAAGGGGTGAAACTGACGGTGAAGTTTTAGAGAGCTCTATTCAAGAATGGAGACGATGGAAAAGGTCGAGTTTTCAATACTTACCTCATTTCAACATCCTTAAAGACTTCTATCGCACTCGTAAGCCTGGATATTAGTATCCTTTTAAGTCGCATCAAAGAAAATGAGTTGTAATGTCATTTATATTTATAATGGTTTAATGGTTGTAATGTTGGTTTAGTAATGAAGATGGTTCAATGGTTTTAATTGAATTATATTTGTTTGGCTTGTGTTTCATTGTTAGTTACGGTTTGTAAGTATATTATCATTACCGACCGTAACTGACAATGGCCGGTACAATCTGTTTTTAAACATACTTACGGTTATTAAATATGGCTTAGTTACCAACCGTAATTGACACTGATACCTTGATTTCCACTCAAATTAGCTAATCAAATAAATATATTGGTGAACAAAATACTTCATATATTATCTAATTAAATAGACATGATATTGTCACTTTTAATCATATCACATTTAGTCAAAATACCAAAATACAAATTATAAAATGGGCTTCATTCAAGACTTGAAAACATTTAAGCATCCTCTTCATCATCGGTCATAACTACGAATTGCTTCGGATAGACAACATTATGGCCTTCCATAATTCAATCCTTTTCTCAAATCGATTGCACCAAGTCTTGGGGAGTTCACCGTCATTAACCAAATTCCTCCACAATGGAGGTAATGGACTTCCTTCATGCAATCGGAGGCCGATGTAATGATTTCCTTCCACGTGCCCCATGACAACAGTTTTTTTTTTTTTTTATTGACAAGTCTTCACAAACGGTATTCTTGTTGGTGCAAATGTAGTGCTCATGTCCTTGGAGATTAAATGAATGACGCAATTGAATGCGTTGGCGAGTAGTTGGCCACATATAGGCATGCGCATCCAATATTGCCTTGTCAAACATATATTACCGGTTAACCGCCTTTCCATTTCCTTGAAGCTCTCATTTAACACCTCATCGGTTTCGCTTTCTTTCAACTCTCATCATCGGCTTATAGAAATCGCGGTTAGCACGTAATTCCATTAAGCATTTTTGCCTTACGTAAGTAACTTGGTCACAATCCCACTCTATCGCGTCTTCAAAGGGTCCAAGTTGATCCACGAAGACGTGGTAACCACAATTCCCATCACCATCAACATCCTCCGTAGCCTTGATATAACCACGAATATAGTCGGGGAAAAAACGAAGGTAATATTCATAGAGAATGTAATGGTTCCGGCTATATCGACCATTCTTGTCTCTAGGTGGTGGTTTAGGCACTCCTTTTAGATGAATCGTCTCCTTCTCCTCCTTTTCAACCATCGGACTCTTTCCATTGTTCCTTGCTAATTGTTTAACACCAACTTTACCAATAAGTATTTTTATTGAACTATCTTGGGAGGAAACCTCGAGTCCGACATAGGAACCTTGACCTTTAACTCCATCATCTTTTTCTCCACTTTCTTTATGACCATTTCCTTGAACAACAACTTTGCTTCTTTCTTGTTGTTTAGAGCGAAATACCGGACCTTTTCCTTTAACATCAATTTTGCTTGTTGCACTTTCTTGAGTAGGAAGCTCAATACATTTTTGTTGTACATTTCGAAGGCTTGGTTCTCCTTTATCCGATTGACCTCTTTTTCGTTTGTTTCTACCTTGAACATCATCCTCTTCCATCTCATCCTCCGCTTCATATTCCTTTCTCAACCATTCATAACCACAAGGATCTCTTTTCTTTGATTCTTCCGCCAATTCTCTTGCTTTTTTATTTCCTACGTACCTCTTTTTTTTGGTAGGAGGCCTCCCTTACCCTTCCCTTTGGTGGTTCCTTGATGTCATACCTAAATTGTGGATATACGAAATCTCTCAAGTTACTCAACCATATTTGCCTTTGGCCTTGGCTTAGTCTAGCATATTTCTCGGCTAGAGCTTTTCCAATCTCGGTATCGGCAAACGTTCCTCCAAATTGTGGATCAAAAATTGTTTCACGGAATGTTAATTTTTGCCAAAAGGGATCAATATCTTGAATCGGGATCACTTTGTCTTGATATGTGGCTATAACATGCCGACATGGGAGTCCCAAACTTGTCATGTTTGGACAAACGCACTCTTCTTCATAATCCCCCAATTCATAATGTTGTACTTCATACATTATCTTCTCAATTGCTTTGTGCGAAACTTGATGTGTAATTCCCCTTAGCCACTCATTGTCCATCCATTTAGTGTGTTGTTTAGTTCGGCTTTTTTCAAAAGACTCCGTAACTCTATCGTGATCATGGAGGAAATACGAATGCATGGCTTCAAATAACGTAACTAACCCACCATTACAACTATGAAGTTTCTTCTTCATAGGTTGTGAGATGACTCGCCCGCACTTGTAGCTTGGTTGTCATAGTGCCTATATTGGTTAGTGAACGCCGATACGAACTTCTCTTTGTGAGGATCCAACCAATTATCAAACAAATACTTCACAACACTTGGATAACCTCTTTTCCAATGAGCCACTAACATACGAGCTCTATCTTCATATTCATCCACGGTGATAGAATAGGTCAAGGCTCTCCACCCGTTTTGAAACTTTCCCATTTTAGTTCCGCCAACTTGTCATCGTTCTTAAATTTCTCTTTAGCCTCTTCTTGTTTATGTAACGGTAGTGCCTTTATTCTATCCATTTCGCTTTTTCGGGTTGGACGGACAAGGCGCATGCACTTAGTTTCAATACTTTTCCACAAATGGAACGTGCAAAGAAGGTTATGAGCTCCGGGAAAACCCTCCTTATTGCCTTCAACAAAGCTTGCTCCTTGTCGGTAATAATCACCTTTGGAGTATATCCCTCACGTAGAATAACTTCACTTGTTCTAGTGCCCACACATAGCTCTCTTCGAGCTCATCTTTCAAAAAGCAAAACCAACACTAAAAGGAGCATTGGTAGAAGTTTGCCCGACAATGTTCAACAACGGCATCTCAAACTTGTTGGTTTTGTATGTGCAATCCATTAAGCACTTGATGAGAGCACCGTGCCAACTTCACAAACTCGGGATTAGCCAATAAAAGATGTCTTATTCGTCCTTTTCGTCATCATCGTGGAAAACCGAGTAATTATGCAACTCCCCCAAATTCCTTAATTGTTGCATTTCGTTCCTTTGTTCCCATTTCTTAGCCTTCAATTTTTTTCTTGCATTGTAGATGGTATCCAAAGTAGAAGCATTTTGTGGGTTTCTTTCCTTTAAGTGAGCGAGGATATCAACAAAGCTTCATACGAATTTGTGTCGGTGATTCTACAATCTTCTCTTCTTCTTCGGTAAGGCGTCCAACATAAGCGTGTGATAGCAAACTCTCCTAAGATAGGGTGGTTATGACTACCACATACAACTTTCTCCAAAAACCACCTTTTTGCCGCGTTCTTTTTAAACTGAAGCTTGAAGGGGCATCGGGTCTTCTTACTAAAAGTAGTATTCTTCCTCTTTTTTCTTTGCTACTTGCAAGGTATCTTTTTTTTGCGTGACTTTTATGTTGTCCACTACACTCGCAAACCATTTGAAAGGCACTATCACTAGTGGTACCATTACAAACTATGATACACATAATCAACTTTCCTCGTTCTCTAGCCCACTTTTTGCATCGTCTTTCTCCTTCCATGTTTCCTCGGTTAAATAGTGAGAGCTAGAATCTTTGGTGAGAAGTTCATTTGCTAAAGGTTGGTCATCCATTATAGGAGGTACATCAACGACTGGACAAAAACATACCAACATTAGTCTAAACGAGGCAATAAAACCAAAACATATATGAATATACGGTTGGTAAATAAAGAGAATAAACAAACCGTAAACAAAGTTACGGTTGGTATCCGTCATCCTACAACATACCGTATATAGATCAAAAAGAATAGTGAAACACTCGATTAAATATACGGTTGGTAACCCTTACACCAAACACCGTAATATAGTGTCGGTTGGTATCGATTTATACATTAGTAACCGTAAGTACTTGCACTAAGTACTTACATGCACAGGATAACCGACGGTTGGTAACTATCGCACATACTTAGCTAAACCGTAATTCTGCAGTACAGTTTGGAATCCAACAAATTTAACCAACCGTAATCGTATAATTTTGGGTTTTTTCCCCAAATTGAACCGAGCACGGTTGGTATTTGATATTTTTAGAACCAGAATCGTATGTTACGGTTGGTAACTAGCTTAAAGTCAACCGTATGTTCTTCTCAAATTTTGAAAAATTTGATCTTTTTACGTATTTTACATAATTTTGATCAACAAAAACCTAATGGGAACTAATTTAGAAGTATACCGGTCATTTCCAAGTCTTTGGGTTCTTCACTTTGTTGGCTAATTTTTTCAATTGGTTGAGATTGACCTTCACTTTGGTCTAAAACATCTCTACCATCTAAAAAATACTCCATATCAGGATCTCCATCAAGAGGTATGTAGTACTTGTTTTCTTTATCATATAGAGATTCACCCACCTCAAATTTGACACTGGAATCACTCATTTTGGTGGAGTGAATCAAAATCTAGGGTTTCACAAATATCACAAAAGTTTTTTTTTCTTCTCCTCAAATTTTTTTTTTTCTTATAACTCTAAACATCTGATTTTTGATTCTATAATAGTGAAAATTAATTATCAAAATTAATCTTGATTATCTACACTAATCTTGATTATCATTACTAAACTTGATTATTAACAATAAGGGTTAATTAGTCATTTCGTGGTTTGATTGATAAGGGGCACTTGAATTTACTTATAATGACCTTTTTTGTCTTATTAGGTTGCCGCCCCTCTACCGATTCCTACCGCCCCTTTACCAAGGTTGTAAAATAAAAACATGGAGGGGCAAGTTAATCCTTTCATTGTTGATCGAATTTTTTGGTTCCAAGCACTAAATGCAATATTTTCGTTCAAATTGGAAAACAAAGAAAGGTGTTTCACAGTGACATCACCGCTCTACTGGCCCAATTACGTGTAGGAATTGGGAAGCTCCTTCTCAAGCAAGGACAAAGGGTAATAAATAATACAAACCCTCGGTGGGTCGTGTTAGTAAAAGTAAATTCTTTACTCTTACTTAATGCAGATCACGCTTCAGTTTCTTGATGAACAATTCGTATAAATCTAATAAATCTTCAACCAAATTCATTATCGTATGCACTCCAAGAGATCTCTTTTTAAAATAAAATATAATTAGCTAGTACTTCTAAACAACATATACAACATGGAGCAAATACATTATAAGATTAAGATATATTCTAATTCTTATATTTAATTTGATTACGTGGTCGGAAGAAGGTAAAATAACTTGGAACTTTTCCATATAGACTCATTGCGGAATTCAAGACCCGGTCATCTACAGGACAGTCAGGAGTCCATGGCTTTGTTTGGTGTTTCTTTGTAATCTCCCCTCTCTCATGTATTTCTAACATCTCTTCTTCCTTTGGAATCATCACCAGCATTGGATGTCTCTTGAATGCCTTCTGCTCCTCTTTATTACACTGTAGAATCAACAACATATCAAACCCAAAATCAAGCTCCGAAGAAAAAAGAATTACGGGTAGGGCCTTGCAAAGCCAATACTATCTTACATGATACAACTCAAATTCCTTGGCAGTAATTAGGTCTTGGAAGCTAGGCTCTCCCTCAACAAAGGCCACCATACGTCGTTCTGTGGGCGACTCTCCATCAGTTTCATGTTTGAATAACACTCCTTTCGGGAATTCATCGGGCTTCATTTAAACGTGGACGCAAGTCAGATACATGGAAGGCTGAAATTTTGTAAGCCATAAAATTAAATCATCCAAGGAATTAAAATCAGGCACTAACCCAGTGTGATAAACCAGTCATTGGTATGAACGGGTTGAAGAAACCAGGAACTTTAACTTCTTTCCACAGGCGCATGAAAATTGTATCATGCATGCAAATTTTGCGCTTAAACTTGCACTCCACAATCCCTACTCTAAGTACACCATCCTTTCTTCTCCGTACTTTTTCTGCAGCCTACACAAAAACAAACCATGGAAATGCTGGGTCTCAAGATACAACAAAAGAGTCGAGCACAGGAGTGTATACAGCACTGAAAACCAAAGATTCAAGACTTATAATGCTAACCTTTTCAACCTTCCCCTGAATTCCGCTCTCGGTCCAAAGTTTTGCATCTTTGAACCTATCAATTTCATCATCTGATTTAAACAAGTTCTTAATAAGAGCAGTCTTGCCAGAGATCTTCCAAGGTATTCTAGACCGCTTACATTTCTTTAATATCTTCGCAGCATGGTTAAAATCAACAACAAGGCCAGTAGCTAAAATACGAAACGCTGCCTGAGGATTCAGAGAAAGTGGACCACACACTTATCACAGGAACCAAATAATCATTTATTCGCTTTGACGATGGTTTTTTAATTTATATTTATAATAGAACAAATTATATACCCTTTTGTCTGGTAGATCCTGTAGAACAACAACTCCAGTATTGGGTAATGCAAGGGGGCCCCAAAACATTGCAAGGCACTGCGTGTCTACAGGGGTGTAATTGAGCATTCGAAACCGGTCACCGCTATCATCCATGGCATATACAGGGCTCGTCTGGTAGCGCCTCCAACCAATGGAAACAATAATAGGGTCTCTTGTCTTCAACAATTTCCTGTGCCAAATATGTCGCTTAAGTGTTGCCTGGAAGAACAACAGACAGGCAAATTTTTTAACAGTAAATACTCATGAGATGCAAATAAAAATCGAGTTATACTTGCGTAGTGAAATTATTTAAAAGTAAAATTACAACATACTTTACGCTAGTAAAATGAAAAGGCATATCAACCTGCATATATCCAATATTTTCTTCTCCGGGACTGATACCTCCAACGAGAATCGGATGACCAGGATTAATATCTCCAAGCATCTCGAAAGGAATGTCTCGGACCTCCAATCTTAGATAAGTCCCTGGTCTGAAACTCGAACACCCATCCTGCTCCTTTCCTAATATATGCAATATTAAGGAATTTCAAAAAAAGATTAAAACATAATGACTGTGAAAATAGCACAACGATTACTGCAATGATCCATAGAATAATCTGATGGTTCTTCAAAGATAATCATTCTACAAATACTGTGTAACAAAGAAACACAGCTTAATAAAAGAAAAAAATAGAAGTTAGAAATATGTATTCTGTAAGAAAGTGATGTTTCTTCTCTCAGATAGTCAGTCTATATTGTGCGACAAAGATACACAGCCTGTTAAGATTTGAGAATAACGGAGACAAGAGATCACCTTTCAGAGATCTCTTCCTTTTGAGGGCAGACTTTAAAGGGCAAGGATCAACAAAGTTTGTTATGCCAAATAGAGGGAAATCACCAACACCAGCAATGTGCACCTGATGTAATAAACCCCAGTCAGTTTGCATATTGGTGGAACAATATTCAAGTAAAACTCAATGTAGAGAAGTGAAAAAAAAAACATTCTGCACAAAAGAATATGAACAAACGGAGATAATTGTAATTGTGTTTACAAGAATAAAAAGCGGTCATCTCAAAAGCAAGATTGACATCAGTTAGCAACCCCAAGATAAGTACCTTAGCTCCTTTCTTGATATCACAACCTCGGAGATAACCATACAAAACAATGTCCTTAGTGCATCTGTCATCGATGAGCAACCTGCCTGACGGAGTAACATCTTCAAAACGGTCTACCAACACATAAGGTCGTGCAGCTCGCCATGACAAAGGATGAAATTCCATAATTGATATGAAGCTTGCAAGATCCAGAATTTCATGCTTAGGGTACCTGTTAGAATAGATAAGAAAGCATAATAGACTATAAGCAATCTATTTTACATTAATTCAGACCCAACAAATTTACAAAATTGTATAAGAAACATGAATGAAACATGCAAAGCTACTTTGGCATATTCAAGCATAAGAAACATACATCCCAGTTCCAAGTCCAGATAAGCAGAATAGTCTTGCTCCTTCATATATTTCAGTAGAGAAATGATTCATAAGGCATTCTTTGGTTCTTAATAGTTTTTCAAGATCTACGCACATATCATCAGATATCAGCACCCCCATGACCTTTGGCATGCCATGAACTCGTAAAATATTCACAAACTCGAATGTTTCCTGAAATCAGCAAAAGCATCTTACGATCAAAATACCATATTAACTTACCGTGACCTAGTTATCCTGTATGAACAAAGTGAAAATGGCAGCAACGTTAACTCGCAATTGTTGTTAATGGAAAGGCTTCTAAAGATATATTTGACCTTTCAAATGTTACGTACCATTTCAAAACCAGTATCTGTATCAATGAGCAACGTGACAGCGTCAGCATATTTTGCAGCATCAAGCATACCATTAATGTTATTCGGACACTCCACAAACTGTATTCGTCTTTGCTTCCCTAACAAAAAACCAGAACACATAATGAGACCATGAAACCAAACCAATCTGTCCAAGAAGTAAGAAACAATCAAAATAAATATACCTGATATGATCGTAACTGGGCCTTGCATGTATAATTTATCAATATTTTTCTTGGTATAACACTTTACTAGTGATCTAATCAACCGAGACTTCCCAACCTAGAACAGAATACAATAATTACAAGCACACTAAACAGAGAAAATTAATGTCCATCATAAACTTTAATAAGTAAAATTACCTTGGGAGGTCCATGGACAACAATAACATATGGAGGTTCTTCTTCTTTCATGGTAAGATCAACAGCAGCTGTATCTTTCTGCTCATATGTAGTACGAAAATAAACAATACACCATCTTTATTAAGTTTCTTGAATTCAATGGGCGCAATAAATTGTACAACAAACTTTACGATAGTAAAACGAAAAGGAATATTAACCTGCATATATCCATTAATATTATCTTCCCCGGGACTGATACCTCCAACAAGAATAGGATGATAAGGAACATAATTCTCAACAATCTCGAAAGGAATGTCTCGGACCTCCAACCTTAGATAAGTCCCTGGTCTGAATCCCTCGCCCTCATCAAGCTTTTTTTCTGAAGTTAAAAAAGAATAAACAGAAGAAGGATTGTAAAAATAGCACAAAGATCACTATAAATATCCATAGAAACACGTGTTTAGCAAGAAATTAATGTTTCTACACTCAGACAATCATACTACAAACATTGTGTAAAACAGAAACACATCCCACTATTAAATTGAGAAAATGGAGCTGCGATATCACCTTGCCGAGATCTCTTCTTTTTGGAACCAGTCGGGAAAGGGCAAGGATCGGCTAAGCTTGTTACACTAAATAGAGGGAAATTGCCAACACCAGCAATGTGCACCTGATGTAATAAACCCCCAATTCAGTTTGCATACGGGTGAAACGATATTCAAGTAATACTCATGGTGGAAGAAGTGAAAATAACAGTTACTGATCAACACAGAAGAAAATGGGACAAGCCTTTATAGAGCAAACAGAGCTAATTGTGTTTACAAGAAACAATTACTGTTGAGGACTCTGAGAACATCCCCTTGCTTTTCCACATAGAGGAAGGCACGGATAATTTTCATTGGAACTAAGCTTGAAGTTCAGACATATGATGTGATAGTAATACTTGTAGCAAAAAAAAAAAAAAAAAAAAAAAAAAAAAAAAAAAAACAATGCACCGGTGAAAAATTTATTGCGCATCCAAATGTTAGAGAATCAACACAATATACTCAAAACTTTTGCACCGGTGAAAAACATTAAGGCATCTAAAAGCCAACGTACACCAAGACTGTTGAGTTACATCTTGCATATATACAAAACTATGCGAAAAGAAGAAATCAGATAATATGGATACATGGCAGGAATCTTGACTTTTAACAATAACGAACAAAGAAAATAGACCCAGGCCACTTGGCATCAAATTTCACGAGTCTTCGTAAATGTTAATGAGCTCTAAGAGTTAACAAAATTTCTAGATTTTTAACAAATCTGCACAAGTTTATAAATATGAAGAGCGGTAGACTAAATATAAGATGGTTTTGAACGATATTCAATCATGCAAAAATTACTAGCAATATGTGATTTCAGAGTATGTGATGACAAGTGGATATGCTCCTATTAACAAAAGAAAGGATGTATTTACAAAGGTAGTCTCTAGTTCCAAAAGGCGCAACCCTAAGAGAAGTACCTTAGCTCCTTTCTTGATATCACAACCTCGAAGATAACCACGCAAAACAATGTCTCTATTGCATCTGTTATCCGTGTGCACTCTTTCCGGCCGAGTAACATCTTCAAAGTGTTCTGCCAACACATATGGTTGTGCAGCTTGCCATGACAAAGGATGGAAATCCATGGCTGATATGAAGCTTGCCAGCTGGCGAATTTCATGCTCCGGATACCTGTTAGAATGGATAAGAAACCGTGATGGACGACACTTTTACTAGTTTACTTTGAGTGAGTCCCTTGAATTTCACAAACTGGTAAAAGAGACGAGCATGAAACACAAGGAGCTATTTTTGGCATATTGAATCTTAACAAACTTACATCCCATGATCGAGCCCAGATAAACAGAATACTCTTGCTCCTTCACATATTTCAATACTGAAATGATTCATGAGGTGTTCTCTGGTTTCAAATAGGTCGCATTTATCAATAGATGTCAGCACCCCCATAACCTTGGGCATGCCGTGAACTCGTAAGATGTTAACAAACTCAAATGTCTCCTGAAATCAGCAAAAGCCTCTTGCAATAAGAAATTAAAACTATATTCTAACTTGCTTCTTTTAAAACTGGCACAAAGCATTGTTACCGGAAATGTAATCAAAAATACATTGTGAGATTTCAAATGTAATTACTCACCATTTCAAACCCAACATATGACTTTATGAGCAATATTACAGCGTCAGCATACTTTGCAGCATCACGCATACCATTAAAATTATTGGGACACTCCACAAAATGTATTCGCCTTCTCTTCCCTGACGCCAAAAAAAAAAACACAAGTTAAAACAATCACACCAATTTTTCTAAGAAAAATAAATCAATGTACCTGTTATGATGGTAATGGGGCCTCGCACGTCCAGTAAATCACGATCCTCCGTATAATGGTCTACTAGCGCCCTAATCAACAGGTGCTTCTCCTTCCCAGCCTAGTTTAACAGAATACAAACGATTAGAAGCAGTAAACAGGGCAAAATCAATGTGAATGATAAATGAACTTTAAAATTACCCTGGGAGGTCCATGGACAACAATAACATAAGGTGGTCGTTCTTCTTCTTTTAACACAAAATCAGGTCTATCAACTTCCATCTGCTCATCGCTAGTTGCTGCTTCTGTACTGTTGTCGGCGGTGGTGGTGTTTTTATATACTTTGACATAATTCGGACCACATAGAACAATTTGCTGCTTGCTCGCAGCAGCAGCAGCAGCAGCAGCAAACGCCATTTTTCAATTGAAAACCTAGATAGAAACACACAATTCGGAATTACGCATCAGATATATCGACCTTGGGCGACCCGACGGGTTCCTAACCCGGATCCCTTCTATCCATTTAACCCTCAAACTGAGGAACGGTTTTTTGGGGACCAGCCTTTTTTTGAGGGGATCATTGATTTATAAGGCCCCCACCCTACAATGTTAAGGGATGTCCTAAAAATCATAAGATTACCAATTTGTCCCTTACCCTAATTAAAATTATCCCTAACCTAATAATTTAAAACAAAACCTAAAACTAAAAAACCAAAACAAAAAAACAGTTTCTATCAAAACTGTTCTCCCTATTCGCTTCTCTTCTTCCCCAAATACAACATCGTCTTCATCGACTCCATCGATTAATCGTCGATCTGAAAAAATTTCATCGTCGATTAATCAATCGACTATAACAATGGTTCTTCGAAAGCAAACCAAAAGACTTCAAGGAGAAGGTCCTCGATTGGGACATCTAGCAAATCAGCCGAGCGATTTTCAAATTCAAAAGAAGTTGAACAACCAAGTGAAGCCATAATCCCGGTATAATAGAAGGTTGCCGAAGCCCGATTCTCGCCATGGGACCGATTCGCGGGTATTTTGCAACAAACCCATTGCTTTTAATTTGATTTTGATTCGTTTAAATGAATAGAAATCATCAAAATAGGGTTCAAATGGCGATTCTGATGCATAGTTCGGTTAGGTCGAGTTTCAAAAAAACCCAATTTTGTTAACCGAACTTCCTGAAAGGAAGAACACGAAGAACAGTTCGGTTCTCTAGGTATCAAAACTAGATAACCGAACTTGAAGTTCGGTTAGATCGCAAAGAAGCCAAAAAAAAAATTTCTAACCGAACTTAAATTTTTTTAAAACAATTTTTTTTTACATGTAACCGAACTCCGCTATTTTTGCCTCGCTAATATGAGTTTTTATGTAACCGAACTGTCATATTGAGTTTGGTTTGTTCGCATAAAAATCTAACCTTAGAAAGTAACCGAACTTTACTAGGAAAAAAATAATGTAACCGAACTCTTTAGAAAAAACTTGACAAACCGAACTCTTGATAGTTGCAAACATGTTGAGTTCGGTTTGTTAAAAATGATGACAAACCGAACTCTTCATTAACATTTACCAATGTTGAGTTCGGTTTGTTCTCAAAAAATATTTGTTAACCGAACTATACTATGGTCCCCAAAATTAGAGTTGGCCTATTTTGTTTAAGCTAATATCTTTTGTTTTCTTGATTAGTGGAAGAGGCAAAAAACCAAACAAACCTTTCTTTGGAAGATCTAAGAACTCCCACCCCTCGAGGCAAAGTACATTGTGATGCCGGTCACCGTGGAACCAAAAATACAAAGTATAGAGGTGGGTCATTACCGGATGTTGTGATCCAAGATGGTGTTAATAGAGATAATGTTGACAACGTAATCCAACAAGTTAATGAAGAGATTGTGGAAGCGATGGGCAATGAAGAGATCGTGGAAGCGATGGTCAATGAAGAACAACATCAAGGTGGAGAAGGTGAACAAACTGAAAGAGGAGGAAATGAGGGTGCCAATGATGGTGAACCAGCTGAAGGAGGGGGAAATGAGGGTGACAAAGATGGTGGTGAACCAAATGAGGGTGACAAAGATGAGGAAGATGGAGATAAGGATGATGATGAATCAGAGGAGGAGTTGGATGAAGAGGAAGTTGAAGAGGAAGAGGCACAAGTACAAATAGTGCAAAAGAAACCTAGAAAGACGCCTAAAAAGCCTTGTGCTAGATATTCTTACATTCCCGATGACAATTTGTGTTTGTCTCCAAAGAATCCAACTTATGGTACTCCGAGAGATGGAGGGGAGTTATTGATGGGCTACAAAAACTCATGGGCTGCCAAGATCTTTGCGACAAAGGTATGGTTCAATCTTAACCATCAAGATTTCTCAGTCATCTTCTTTTATTTGAACTTATATTTTGACATATATTGTTCTTTTCTATATATTAGTATATAAGATAGTTTGTTGCTTTTGTAGGATCATACTAATGATGTTCGTGTTTTGAAACGTCAAAAGAACAAGATTTGGAATATAGAAAATGAGTGTGATGAGGTGCGCTTGGCGGTATTTGATTGTGTACTATGGAACGGGATACAACATGCGCACCAAAAATTTGATGCTGTCATTTATTCTTTTGCATTTGCCGAGAGGTCTTATCCAGAGACGGATACCTTTCATCTACCTTTTGGTGAGATGGCAATTACTAGGATGATTGTTTTAGAATCACAGCCCTACCAATAACAGGAACAAGTGTTCGAGATGGCTACGATCCTTCGATGAGTTTTGAACTTCTTGAAAAGCTATGCGAAAGGTGTCTAGGATTGAGCGATAAAAAGGCACAATGTGAGTTTAGACGAGCTAACAAAGAGCCTGACGAAGGTGATGAGTATAATGAGTTCGAGGCGCACCGCACGTACAAGAAGAAGTTGAAAAAGATCAAGCTCAAGACCTTGTTTGATGAGTTTTCGGGGACGAAAGCTTTGGTTGCTCGAGGAAAGTTGGTGATGACATAGGAGAAGTTTAAGCACCATGTGACTGCTTATTTGTTATATCAACTAGGAACCATTTTCTTCCCTGACAGTTCAGATCACGTGGTAAATGCTCATTACCTCCAGCTATTGGACCCCCTGGATGAGGTGAACAACTACTTTTTGTTGGGGCATTGCGGTGCTTTCATTCGTTCAAGAGGAACTCGAGAAAAGCTTCGAGGCTTAAGAGTCTATATTTTGGAGGCTTATACACCCTTGTTCAGGTACCGTTAAATTATCGTTTGTGTGTTTCAATATATAAGTGAATGAATGTGTATTGTTACTAATCATATTGCGAATGTATTATTTGTTGCCTCTTCTTATAGGTTTGGGTGTACGACCACTTCCCTAAACTTCAATTGTCTCATGCTCACACTCCTTGGCCTTATGGGAAGCCTACAATTTGGTAAATATGTATTTTTGAATTCACGGGGAAAAGAATTAGAAAAAAAAGGTGTTGGAGTTGAGGGAGAAATTGGATACGTTAAATGAGTGGAAGATGTGGTTTTCCATCCTTACACCATTCAATCGGATGAAGACGAGGAGGATGTTGAGGTTATTGATTTCTCACATTGTTATATGGGGTATAATGGACCGTTGTTTCATCCTGGAGGTTGTACAATGTATAATCCTCTAAGAGTATTAAGACAAGTTTCTTGTGTCCAAAGTGTCCCACAAGAGGAAAACTTCAACTTCAAGGTGAAGAAGCAGGGAACTAAGAGCACCGAGATGAAGTTCACCCCCAAATACGATCCTGCTCCATCGGTGGACCACTGGAAGAACTTTGGGGATTATCTTGTTCCAGCTGAAGAGTTACAAGATTCTTTTGATGAGCCAAATGCCGCCTGATGAGGGATATATGGAATGGTATGAACATGTTTCTCATCCTCGTGTAATAAACACCGTCCAACAAGCGTCTTGCCGAGAAGACAAAAGCAAAGGCGGTGGAGAAAGAGGCTAAGAAAATTATGAAGCATACCCCTCTGTGTGGTGATGAGGCCTTGATCTTGTGGAATTCGGCGGTAAGAAATTTACTCTTCTTTCTTGTGTTTCAAATTGTTATGAAGTATTGAAAAATAATAGTTACTTATGTTTTTGATGAGAATAGGTGAAGGCAAGTGGAAAATTGTTGAAGAAAATGATGGCAAAAATCCGGAGTGGAGAGCCGATGGATACTCGAGAACAAACAGACTGTACAACCAAATAACTAATGTTTTTAATCCCAGCCTTGTCGATACAAGCCAGGTTGATCCAAGCAGGACCATGCCGTCGAAGAGGAGTCGCCCAGGCGACAAGGGGAAGGTTCAAGTCGGATGGTTGAACAACAAAACAAGTGGAGATGACACTCCTAGTGACGAAGGACGACCTAAAGCTCCTAAACGCAAGAGTAGAAAAGTTTCGGTAGTGGTCGTGGTAAATGAGTGATTGCAACAATTATTACTTTGGTTTCTCATGTTTGGAAGACTTTTTAATTGCGGATTTGGTAGTTTGGTTCCTTATATTTGGAATACTTTTTTATGGCGGATTTGGTAGTTTGTTTCCTTATGTTCGTGCGCTTCCAACATTTAGTGATGTGGATTAGTAATTAAATTTCTTAATTTGGTTTTTAATTTGTGTTCTAAGGGATTAGTTTGGCTATTTGACGATTAAGTGTTTCATTACATTCAAATTTTTAAGAAACAATTAGTTAATTCGGTTAATATACTAAATCTCGTAAACAACCGAACTATGTATTCGGTTACCTACAATGTTTTTGGATCAACCGAACTTAATGTTCGGTTAGCAACAGTAAAGGAAACCTAACCGATTTCATGTCAAGAAAATTTCTAAAGTTACAGTGTAATGTTCGGTTGCCTGGTAATATTTTGAAGGTAACCGAACTATAATGTTCGGTTAGATGCAGAGTAATGCGATGTAACCGAACGCAGAACTCCAAAATTTGAAAAGTTAAAGTGTAAAGTTCGGTTACCTGTAGAAAACGTAATCTAACCGAACTCAGTACAAGAAGTTACAGTGTAATGTTCGGTTCCTTGACAATATTATGCAGGTAACCGAACTTAGTACTCAGAAAAGTTCGGTTCCTTCGCTGATTTCGTAATGTAACCGAACTCACACCAGCTAAAATTGAACCGGTATTTGAATTCACTCATTATATTGAATCGAAAAAACATACATGTAGTTGAAATAAAATAGAAGTAAAACACATAAAATTGTTCAATACATCGCCCT
This sequence comes from Papaver armeniacum, assembly GCA_023531295.1. Lineage (NCBI taxonomy): Eukaryota > Viridiplantae > Streptophyta > Magnoliopsida > Ranunculales > Papaveraceae > Papaver > Papaver armeniacum. The sequence goes on from JAJJWW010015194.1 coordinate 342,009, forward strand.
AGGGATTCTCTACGAGTTTAATTATATTGGGCGAATTGCCATTCAACTTCCTCCAAGAGAGTGTAGCAGTCCTCGTGCGAAACTCATGACCGTACCTTAATTCGTATTGGCTCCGACCCAAAGTATCTTTGGGAAAACAATTTTTTAAATAAGTTAGCGTTGTTGAATAATCATAACCAAATAAATATTTTTTGATGAGAGGCCTATTGATTCACAAACTTACTCTATTCATTCGGTCTTCGTTTGGCATAGCGTCCTTACGAGCTTTCAATTCGTTTCTCAACAGTACGCATTCATTGTATAAATATGCATACCTTTCCCTGATTTGCTGGAGCGTCCTCCTATAACGATTTCCGCTTAGTGCTTTAAAAACCTTAAACACCCGTTTCCACCAAGCATTGGTGTTTTGATCATGCCCAAAGTAAGGCCCTCTTGTTGGGTCTTCGTTCATCGGGTCACCCATTGCGCTTCCTCAACGGAGTGCTTTGTGAGACTGGTGTGTGCTCTGACAATAGCAACATCTTCTAGATCATTGAACGGAGTTGGAGCCATTTTTAGTGTTCCAAAGTGATGAGTAACTGATTTAGGAAGATTGAAAGTGATGGGTGAATAAGTTTGGTAGAGATTGGTCTCTATTTATAGCAAAAAAAGTACCCAACGGCTAGTTTTTAAAAAAAACGGTTTACTTCGCAATAATTGCTCCTACTAGTCAAAGTTACCGTTGGTTTTCAAAGTCGGCAATAACTTCGTCCAGGTGTTTGGTTAAGCTGCAGAGTAATGCGATGTAACCGAACTCGAACAAGAAAATTTGAAAAGTTAAAGTGTAAAGTTCGGTTTACTGTAGAAAACGTAATCTAACCGAACTCGAGAACAAGAAGTTACGAGTGTAATGTTCGGTTCCTTGACAATATTTTGAGTAACCGAACTTGGTGATCCAAGAGTTCGGTTCCTTCGCTGATTTCGTAATGTAACCGAACGCACACCAGCCTAGATCAAACAAAAGTTACAGTGATTAGTTCGGTTACCCACGATTTTTCTGTTGGTAACCGAACATTACAATGTAAATTTGGTGGTTTACTTTGTTCGGTTACCTATGATTTACGGAACCAACCGAACCTTTGAGTTCGGTTTTCTCGATGCATTTGTTATGTAACCGAACTATGTAGTTTGAAATTTGAATGACACTAATGTCAAGAAACGGCTATTTTTATAGCCGTTATACACCCTGATGGTATAAAAATGTGTCTCATAGATAACATTTTGTCTCAAAATCTTCTAAAAATGGCAGCCACTACTCCTAAATTTACTCTAGATGAAGATCTATCTCTTTAGAAACTACATACTATACTATCCAAAGAGGGGTGAAGAACGAAGAATGAATGGTATTATGAGTCAAAGTTATTGGGGGAAAATTCATGAGAAATTCTGCTCCGACACAACAAACCCTCATAATCGTGATCAAATAGCATTGTTCATTCGATTCGACAAGATTAGAGCTAGAGTTGTGGAATTTATGGCTTTATTTCGTATTGTAAGGCGGTATCGACTTAGGGGTGAAGGATTCTCCGAAATCATTTTAACATCAAAAAACGAATGGCGAAGATGGAAGAGAAAGGATTTCAAATATGAATATCATTTCCGCCTCCTTAAAGACTTTTTCATAACGCGTTTGGGATATTAAATGTTATGTAGCTTTAGTTTTAGTTCGGCAATGTCCTCTAATTTCATTTCCTAACCGAACTTAAGTCTCCATGTCTCACTGTTTGGCGATGTCATGTAATTAAGTTTCAATATGAAAAAACAAAAAAAAAAAAAATCCAAAAATAACAGTCTCGTCTCTTATTCTTATGAAAATGTTGAAAGCATAACCCAAAAATAAGATTTTTTCCGAATCCTTAGTATAATCAATGGTACATTTAATCATCCGCAAGGGAAACTGCACCCTCGTGTATGATTTTTTCCGAATCCTTCAAAGTTTTCCACATCTCCATGTTATGCTCGTACTTAATACACCATCCCAACATTGTGTCGGGGTTAAATCCTTGCCAATAAGAGTATCCGCATATCGGAGGCGGTGGGATGATCGTCTTCTAACCGGAGGCCTATAAAATGGTTGTTGTTAACAAGCGCAATCACCACCCTCCTACGTTTAAGTTGCTCGACACATATCTTTGTTTTCGGAGTGTATGTGAAACAAGCACCTTTTGAGAAATAGTGAACCACGCAATTGAATGCTTCGGCGATTAAGTGCCCACATATCGGAATGCCCATCCAATGATCCCTTGTGATTGGATCCCCCCCCGTGGAGACGCCTTTGATACCTAATAAACTGCACATTGAGACTAGCATCCCCATCGCACAACATTCGCTTGTAAAATTCCGGGTTGTCCTTTAGCTTCATCAACATCCTTTGCCGGACATAAGTGATTTGATTATCATTATACAACTTTGCACCTTCAGTGAAAGGCCCTAGTTGTTGTACGACAACGTGGAATCCGCAATTACCATCCGCAGGGACGTCATCGGTGGATATGACGTACTTTCTAATATATGTAGGTAGCTCTTCCAAGTACCTTCTATCAACAAAAGTTGATGTATCATCAATTGGTCGACTTCTTTCTTGGATGCGGCATATTGGAGCCTTAAGCTTAACGTCTCGTTGAATTGGTTGGCTAGGTTCCGATGGAGTAGGCGGGGTTGGTTGCGAGCGTAACATCGGTCCTTTTTTCTTCATATCCCGTTCACTTGTTTCGCCCTTTTCCACAGTATTCCTAGACCTTTTCTTAGAATCTTCTTGATACTTCGCCGCGGTATGCTCATGCCCACAAGGGTCTCTAGTAAAAGGGGTCATTTCACTTTTCCTCTTACCCAACACCTTTGCATATTCTCTTATTTGTTTTTTTGTTTCTTTGGTGATTGGCCTACCTTTGCCCTTGCCTTTTTTCGGTTCGTGCACATTCTCCGAAGTGTGTGGATAAACAATTGGCCTCATGTCATCCCAAAAGATTTGCTTTTCGAGTTTGTTCATGTTCCGGTACATCTCGATAACGATTCTTCCCATCTCATTGTCACCAAACTCTTCTCCGACATCGCCCTTTGGAGGAGGGACAAAACTTAATTGTTGCCAATATGGATCTATATCGCTTAGAGGGATTATGCCATGTTCATACTTAACTATCATATGGCGACAAGGGAGTCCCATAGACTTCATCATGTTGCAAACACACACCTCGTCCGGCTTGGTTCCCCATATGTCAATCAAATGAACCTCTACCATTAACCTCTTAATGCAAGCACGCGAAACATTATAATGAAGTCCCTTAAACAACCGAAGGTCCGCCATATTCGTGATGTTACCACCTTTGTCCACAATCTTTTTGTACTTCATGATGCGGCTTTTTTGAAACTTCCCTTTAATTCTATCAATCTCACGGTTGAAGTAATTCTCCATTGCATTAAACACAATCACAAAATTATCGACACATCCAAAAAGATTTTTCTTCAACCGGTGGTGAGCCGATTCTACCAAACTTGTCGCTTGATTCCCAAAGTGTTTATGGTGGTTGGTAAATGCATAAACGAAGCGCTCTTTGTGCGGTTCCAACCATTGCTTAACCACATACGTTACAATATCCTCGGGATATTCGGGGCTAGACCAATGTTCGATAAATGCCGCAAGATTTAGATTATACTCTTCTTCGGTGAGAGACCAAGTCAATGACTCCCATTCACCAGAGAAAGCAACCCATTTAGCGTGATTTATAGTGTATTGTATATCGAATTCCTCTTTTGCAGTCGCTTGTTCATCTTCCGGTAGCTTACTAATCTCTTCAAATGCTTTCCTCTTTGGTGGACAAATTTGAGGCTTGCACCTATTCATCACATTACACCAAATATGGAACGTACAAAGCATATTATGTGCTAATGGGAAGACTCTCTCTATTGCGTTCATTAATGCTACATCGTTGTCCGTCACTATAACCGCGGGGATATCATCATCTCGGTATATGGCCTTCACTTGTTGTAGCGCCCAAGTGTAACTTGGTTCTTGCTCATCTTCTAGAAAACAAAAAGCAACGGTAAACGGTGACTTCGTCGAGGTACGATCAACAATATTCAACAATGGCATCTCGTATTTGTTAGTCTTGTAAGTGCAATTCATTATAAGAACTTGATGGAAGGATTGAGCCAATTGAACACTCTTCGGATGCGCAATGAAGAGATGCGTTATTTGATCTTCCGGACCTACCTTCTTTTGAACCGCATAGCCTTTCTCTTTAGCTACCAAAAACAATTGTTGCATCACTTTTCTATCCTTCCATTCATTCCTTTTAATCGTCTCAATTGCATTGTAAATGGTCGTCAAAGATGATACATTATCCTTGTTATCATCCTTTAGTAAGCGAAGCATGTTAAGTGGTGTAATTCCCATTCTCCTAAATTTAGCTACTTTCTCCATTTCTTGAGGAGTGAGCCTAGCGGCCATTGCATGTCCTTCAAGATCATCCGGACGAGGGTGGTTATGATGGCCTACCACCTTATCCATAGATAGAACCCATCCTTTCTTTTTTTTACACTTACTAAATACTAGCTTGAACGGACATTTAGTTTTCTTTGAGCACGCTGTGTTCTTCCTCGTCGTCTTTCCTTTATACACATAACCCTTCTTCTTGTGACTAACATTGGGATCTCCACTTCTCTCACAAACCATTTCAAAACGAGTTTGGCTTTCTTTTCCATTCAAAACTAATACGCACATGGCTTTCTTGGCATGGTCTCTGACCCAATTCTTCGCATCAATAGTTTCATCAAAAACCAAATCATTGACATAGTGATTAGATGTATCTTCAAACAGCATGCCAATAGGAGAAGGTTGATTATCCATTGGTATAGGTTGACATTCAATCTACAAGAAATGGAACAACATCAATTGCAATCAGAAATAAGTTCGGTTACAATATTATTATAACGGGCTAACCGAACTCATAGTTCGGTTGGTCAAGCAAGTTGACAACTAACCGAACTTTACGTACACTAAATCAAAATTTTATTGTACGTAAGTTCGGTTAGGTAGTGGGTTGGTATGAAGTTTGCGAACTAACCGAACTCATGGACCCTAAAGTTCGGTTATATGATAATTTTGTCGGTATAACCGAACTCTGAGTTCGGTTTGTCAAGCAAGTTGGGGGCTAACCGAACTTTACGTACACTAAATCAAAATTTTATTGTACGTAAGTTCGGTTAGGTAGTGGGTTGGTATGAAGTTTGCGAACTAACCGAATTCATGGACCCTAAAGTTCGGTTATATGATAATTTTATAGGTATAACCGAACTCTGAGTTCGATTTGTCAAGCAAGTTGGGGCTAACCGAACTTACGCACAATAAATTTTAGTGTACGTAAAGTTCGGTTAGGTAGTGGGTTGGTATGAAGTTTGCGAACTAACCGAACTCATGGACCCTAAAGTTCGGTTATATGATAATTTTAGGCTAACCGAACTTTACGTACACTAAATCAAAATTTTATTGTACGTAAGTTCGGTTAGTTATTGGTTGTGAACTAACCGAACTCATAGGCCCTTAAGTTCGGTTACATTTCGGCCAAACCGAACATAACACTGTAATCCTGTTTATAGAGTTCGGTTACTACTCCGTTAACCGAACTACAAAAAACCTCCATTAATGGAGAGTTCGGTAACCTGCGTGTTTAGAAAAAGTAACCGAACTACACTTTCAGATGAGTTCGGTTACATGTTCTTCACACAAGGTAACCGAACAAGCACAAATCTACTCAAAAAATTCACATTTTTTTGAAAATTTGGACCAATTCAACCAACATTACCTAAGTTTTGAGCATACCTGGGTACCCCAATATTCTTCCTCCGGTTGTGGTTGGTAAAATCCATCGTTTTCACCATCTTGAAATTGGCTTTGGGGAAGAATACATTCACCATCTAAGAAATTATCCATATCCGGATCATTGTGAAGATTGACATATACTCTAGGAGATGAAGGAGATGTAGATTCAGATGAGCTATCATCAATTGAATCATCACTTGAGTAGTCTAGATTAGTGAACTCAAAAAAAATTTTATTTTCCATGGTTTTGTTCTTCAACTTCACAATCTTCTCTCTCTCAATAATTCTACTTCTTTTTTAAAAATCTGATTTTTTAAATCTCAAATCTTTATTCAAAATAATTTCACTAATCACACTAACTAATCATTAACCAAATATAATCAGAGGGTAGTTTTGGTATTAATATAAATATTTAGATAAGGGGTGACCTAGAATTACTTCTAATGTCTTACCCAAAATAAAACAATGGTCCCCCCAAAAAAAGACTGGTCCCCAAAAAACCGTTCAAACTGAGGGATGGTAAAGCTAAAGCATCTGGCAATTCGCGGTTCGATCTGGCCCATCCATTTATTTTGCAAGCGAGATTCCGGCCCATACGTTAATAGACTGCTGTGGATGCAATTAGGGGTGTGCAACGGACGGACGGTTGCGGATTAGGGGTCACCCGCAACCAAACCGTCAAAGTTGCGGATTTGAGAAATTCAACCGTGACCGGCCCAATCACCCGCGGATTTAGTCAAAATGGTCCCTTGCCTTCTTTCTTCCTGCTTTTGTTTAGAATTTTTCAGCTTTCTTCTAACCCTTACTTTGGCTCTGCATAAGCACAGTTCGTGCTTCAACGTCGTTATACATTTATCATATTGCAAGTTGTGAAACCCATTTACCAAGATGCTGTGGCTTGACTAATAATCTCAAGGTCCTTCAGAATGACGATGACACATCCATTTACTAAATGTCTTAGTTTCCAGGAACTGCAACTACCGAAGTACATCATAACGTGCTAATTTGTTAATGATAGCAATGGTGTGGAAGGTGGGAGAGACATGATTGAGTTCTTAGTAGTGAACCTTAGTAATTGGGTGTGTGCTGTCATTAAGTCCCCTCACACCCGAAGGAGTAAAGACCCTGCTAACAAAGAAAAGCATAAGCTCAGGTACAGTTTTTAAGTCTTTCGTTATCTGTTAGTCATCAGGCTCTCGTTAAAAATACATCAGTGCTCGAGCTTAGACTAGCTATTACTATTTCTATTAATTTCTTTTATTACCCTGCGGTGCGGATAAATCCGCGGATTTACAAAACCAACCACAACTAAACCGCTAAACCTTGCGGATTCAAGAATTCACCCGTGACCGGACCATAGACTCTTGCGGATTGGTTTTCACCCGCAATTTTGCGGACGGTTGATAGGTGTAGAATACACCGTATTTACTATCTAGTAGTTTATGCTTTCTTTGCTATTTTCTTGTAAATTATGTATTTTACGTGTGTTTTTGAGTTATTAGGTACTCTGGAGTCGCACGGAGGAAAAGAAGAAGAAATCACCAAAATTGAACAAAAAGGGCAAACTTGTCATTTCATCAAGGGCGAAGACTATTTGGAGTTCAGAGGTGGTTAAGGGGCTCTCATTCAGGGGTACCCCTTATCACTCAGCAGTGGGTGTTACTAACACCGGGTAGCCCTTATCCAGAGGATGGTTATGCTGGATAACACCTAATTGGGTCGGTCCTATCCATGGCCCAGATTCGGATCCAGACCCACTTCACAACCTAACCCTATGTCCGAGAGAACTTGTCTCTTTCATTCTTCATTTCATTCTTCCCATTCGAAATTGAGAAAGAGAGGCGATGTTGTTGGTGGATCGAGTTGCCGATTCGAAGCTAAGACGGGATCGATTCTTTGACAGACAGAGATCGAAACATAGCTTGACGAGCTCATGAAGAAGACCTGGAATCAGTTGGTGGTGTTGCCGACTGAAGCTGTGAATTGTTGAATCGAGAAATTGAAGTTGAAATTGGTAATTGCTTCTATCGATCGAAATGGGTTTCTGCTGCTATAGATGAAATAGAAAGAGAGATGGGTTCGTGGCTCAGAAGAATATCAGGGTTGTGGCTGTTATTTCGAGAGAATTGGTGGTGCTGTTGATGCTCAGAAATGGAATTCGAGATCAGGACGAAGGAAGAGGATAGCTGTGTTGCTCGAGAATGAATCTGAGATCGAGAATAATGATGGGTTTGTATTCATGAAAGCAGTGGAGAAGACCTGAGTTGGTGGTGGATTGGTTCTGGTTGCTGAGGTGACAAGGACTCAGCTAGGAAATGTTATTTGGGTTAATCAATAGCTGAGTCTGTGTAGTTTTTGTTGCTCAAGGTTGCAGGGTGTGTGTTTTAGTCAATGAACATCTAGTGGGTTTCAAAACTAATTGGAGACAGGGAAGAAATGATATTTAGTCTGTTGTGGTTGCTGTGTCATGGCAGCTGGTAATACAGAGATGGTCCTGGTGATGATGAGGTTGCTAATGGTAATACAGAGATGGTCCTGGTGATGCTGAGATTGCTAATGGAGATGCAGGTGGTCCTGTTGTGAAATGAGATAGCAATGAGCAGTGATGGAGAGGCTGTGAGCTGAGAGCTGATGCAGCTACAAATGCAGGACAAAAAGGCTGAGATACAATGAGTCTTGATGTTGCGGGGTTGCGGAGAAGGAATGGTAGCTGGAGTTTGTGCTGCAGGGTTCTGGCCGCGATTATACTTGGGGTTTGTTGTTGTGGGTTCATGGAATGGCATTGCAGGGAAGATGGATCTGAATTGCAGGTGGAAAGTTATTTGGATGCGGAATTTGTGATAACTCAGGTGGTTCACTGTGACAGAACTGCAAGTGCAATGAATGGAAGTGATGCTGATTTTGTGCAGTCGCATTGTTTGCAATGGCCAGAGCTGAAGGAATTGGTTGTGTGGCTGTGACAGCTGTGATGTGCACTAATGGGTAATTGAGAATTGCAGGTGAACAGGAAGCTGCGGAAAGTGGCGATAGAATTGATTGTTGCAGCTGGTGGTTGAAAAGAAGAAATTGGAATCATAAATGGAGTAATGGGTTTACTGAGCTGCAATTGGTGACTTGAGTCTGGTGGAGTGAGCTGAATTGCAGAATGGGTTTTTTCTTCTGGTGGAGCTACAGAAAATACGGTGAGCGATTTGCGGTGGAGTGTTTGTAAGCTGAGTAGCTGCTAATGTGTTGAGTTGCAACTGGCAGGCTAGAGTTGCAGTTTGAGGTGGCTTGAGGCAATGGTACTATGAAGCTGCAGAGTGGCAGTAGTTGTGTGGAACTGGTGGTGGCAATTATGAGAACAAGACGCAGTGCTGCTACTGAGAACCGAAGCCGAGAAACACACACATTGTAGATTTGAACTGGTATTAGTGTTGAGTTCGAGAGAACAAATGGAATTGCAGGTGGAGCTGCTATTGGATGCAGTTTGTACGAGTGCATATTGCTGCTAAGAAGAAGAGAATGGTTGCAGCTGAAACTGAGGTGCTGCTATGGATTTGTATAGAAGTCAGTAAATAAATGTTACATTGCAGGGTGAAGCTGTACTGTGGTTTACAGGGAAGATCGTGGCGTTATGCTGACGATGGTGCAAAGGACTGGCTAAAGATGTGCAGATGCAGTTGGGCATTGCGGGAAGTTATGTGCAGCTGGAACTGGTGACTTGGAGTTGCTGGTGCTGCCATGGACTTGGTGGTGTTTCGGTCGTTCAAAGAATGAAGTCAAGAAGCTAAAGTCATAGAAGATTGTTAATCGCAGTAGGCTGTGAGCAACAGGAAATGATGAGTACACTGTGGAAGTTGTAGGTGGAGGAAAGAAGTTGAAGTATGGCAGGAATTTCAGGATGCATAGCCATCATGGCTGGGAGAGATGCAGGGAAGGCATGGCCATCTTGGCCGTGACTACTTTGGCCTGTGCAAAGTGGCCTGGCTAGGACCAGTCGCCTGACTCAAAGAATCGACTTTGTTCGACTCGATGACTTAGACCTTGACCCGGTCAACAGTTAACGACCGTTAGTCAACAGTTAAGTATAACGGAATCTTGACGGAATATTCCATCAACAGAGGTGTATTTTCAGGTGGTCGGCAGCGACATTTTCCGGCCGTAATCCCAGTTTTCCGGCGAGCGTTTTTGGGACAGAATTTCTACACGGGTTTCTCTCACTTGTGGGCTTGGTGGACTTCTAACTAATGGACTTTGAAGACAAAACCTAATTTTGGAAGGAGTGGAGCTATAAAGAGAAGACTTTTATTATTTTTTTTTATCTCTTCTCTACTTTGTTCTAGGGTTTTACAACATGATAGAGTTTCTTTTTCTTCTTGTTATGAACTCCTTGAATATGAGTACCTAAGTTTATTATTGGTTATGGAATAGTTGGATTTCACAAAGCATGATTCTTTGATTCAATATATTAGTTTTGTCTCATATTTATCGTTTACAATTCTCTAAAAATATTGTTTTATGATTGATTGATTATTTTGTCAAGTTGCAAATTGGTAGAACTTCTAATCACATTTATTGCTAGTTTAGGGTTTATTATACGTAAAAGTGATATTCCTTGAATACAAGTAGCATAATATGATTATAGTTTGTAGTGATATATTCTTATGATCATATGTGAATCATAACCTTTGTTAAATCGGATTAGTGCGCTTTCCACGTTCGATTGCTTTGATTGGCCTAATTTCATAGAACTTAACGCATCTAGGGAATTAAACTTGATTAGTGTTTTTACACGTTAAGTTGTTCCTTTAGGTAGAATTCATATTCGCATCTTTTAATGTGTTTGTTGATGATATGAGGAGATTTGCGGGATATACTTGCGATCAAGGTATTCTAGGGTCTTTGATAAAAGTTGAGATTAAAATATCAATTCTAGTTATTGTGTTGAAAACATGTTTGTGAATGAAAACGAAATCCATGACCAATACTTTCTTATCCTTGATTTTATTTGTTTACTTTTCTTTATTTGTTTTATTTAGTTTATTATAATCACAAAACTACCGGTGTTATTTATAGGGAACCGAAACAATTTGACAACCTAGACCTCTCTATGGGATCGATCCTTTCTTGCCCTTGCTATATTTATATTTTGAGTAGTAAGAAAGTGTAATTATATTTGTGTCGGCTGACAACCGGTCAACGGTTGCGGATGAAATCCGCGGTTCCGGATTATATGCACACCCCTAGATGCAATATAAGCCATGGAATCCCTACAAAACTAATGATCCTAGCAAAGGGGAATGGTTCCTTTCATGTGTTCATATGGTATTCCCTACAAAACTGAACAAACTGAGCAATGGTCTTATATTCATGACCTTAGTAAATCAGTTACTATCCCTTGGTTGTTTTAGGTGATCTCAACATCACTTCGAGTCCTACTGATAGAAATTCTGTCTCTTCTCAAGTCAATCCTAGTGAAGTTCTTAACCTTATTAAGGACTCAGATATGTCAAATATGGGTTTTTGTGGTAACCCTTTTACCTGGACCAGTAATAAACATGGAACAGGAAAAAACAAATCTAGACTAGATAGAGCTTTGACCAATAGTGAATGGTCCTTAGTTTACCCTGACTCTAGTCTTAGTCACCTTGCCCAAAATGGTTCTGATCATTCTCCCATTTTACTTGAATTATCCAAACTTCATATAACTTCAGGTAGATCTTGGAAATTTTTGAACATTGGCTCCAACATGATAGTTGTAGTGAGGAAATAAAAACTGCTTGGTTATCTAATTATTATGGCTCTCATGCTTTTATTCTGACTAACAAATTGTCTAACACTAGACATATTATTTCTATTTGGAGTAAAAGCACTTTTGGAAACATCAATAACAAGATTTCTCATCTTCAATCAGAGTTATCCAATCTGCAAGCCACAGATATTTCTGGTTCTAATACTGCTGCAGTTATAAATCTAGAGAAAGATACCAGAGTTCTGAATGATATTATTGCAAGTTCAAATAGACAAAAGGAAAGGGATCATTTTTACAAAGACATGGATACGAACTCCAAGTATTTTCATATTAGAGCTAATAGGAGAAGATGTCGTAACAGAATTGATGCTCTTTTAGCTCCAGATGGATCATGGTGTACTGATAGAGACAGTCAAGCTAATCTGCTCGAGAATCACTTCCAAGTACTTATGACTACTTCCTCTCCACCAGATGGCTGGAACTTTCTTCAACACATACCACAATGCATCAACACAGAAGATAATCAAGAATTGGAAGCAATTCCAACTGAAAAAGAAATTCACCAAGCTTTATTCTCCATGGAACCTTGGACATCACCAAGACCAGACGGATTTCGGCCTTTTTTTTACCAATCACAATGGCAGACAGTAAAGGAAGATGTTTTTTCGATGATCAAGTCTTTTTTCCATTCAGGTTTTCTTCTAAACAACTTAATAGAACTAGAGTTTCTTTGATTTCAAAGATACAAACACCTCAAAAGCCTGAAGACTTTAGACCAATTGATTTATGCAATACAGTCTATAAAATTATCTCAAAGATTATTGCTTTGAGGATGAAGAAACATATCTCCAATATTATATCTCCAATGCAGTCTGCTTATGTTCCAGGTAGATTTATTTCAGAGAATATTTGCCTGGTATAAGAGATAGTTCAAGCAATGAAGAGGAAAGAAGGAAAGAGTGGTCATCTTGCACTTAAAATGGATATGAGTAAGGATTTCGATAGACTTGAATGGGGCTTCTTTTTAAACATTCTAAGTAATTTTGGTTTCTCATATAAATTTTGTCATCTCATATCGCAATGTATTTCAACAATGGAGATAAAAGTTATGCTCAATGGCTCTCCCACTATGGCTTTCAAACCTTATAGGGGTATTCGTCAAGGTGATCCCTTATCACCTTACTTGTTCATCTTGGCAATGGAATCCTTCTCAAGATATCTAGCTTATTGTGAGAAGACTGGTCAACTAACAGGTATGAAGATATCTCGCTCAGCTCCTAAAATAAATCACCTCCTATTCGCATATGATTGTCTGCTGTTTTGCAAAGCAAATCATTCTCAAGTCCATAAATTATAACAAGTCATTGAAGAATTCAGTTCTTTCTCAGGGCAGTTGATCAATTTTAGTAAATCAGCTATTTATTTTAGCTCCAACATGGAACCAAGCATGTGCCAAACTATCAGTGGGATAATGCAGGTAAGACATCAAAATATTAAAGAAGAGAAGTATCTTGGTCTTCCCTTTTTATTGGCAGAAGCAAACGAATACCTTTCTCAACTCTTGTGGATAAAATGGATTTCAAGTTTTCAAAATGGAGTGGAAGTAATATGTCAGAAGCGGCTCGTTCAGTTATGATCAAAAATGTCTCAAATGCTATTCTTATTCATCACATGACGAGCTTCAAGCTCCCTAATGTTACTATTAAAAAAAATGAGTTCTGTTCAGCAATCATTCTGGAGAAATAAGAAATCTTCCAAAGGTAACCATGTGATCAAATGGAAAACAACTCAAAAAGCTAAAGAGGAAGGGGGTCTGGGTTTTCGAGATATGAAAATTTTCAACAAAGCACTTTTGGCAAAGACGACTTGGAAACTATCTTCTGACTCTAAATCTATGATGGTTGAATCCTTACAGGCGAAATATTTTCCTGATAATGATTTATTTCATTTGAAGAAGAAGTCTAACTCTACTTGGTCATGGAGGAGTATGAGCTCAGAGATTGATTTTGTCTTAAAGCACAGCTGTTGGAGTTTAGGAGATGGTAAATCTATTCTTATTTGGAAACATAAATGGATCCTTGATATGGCGGCTCCACCTACTCCATTACAGGGCTGCTTTATTCATCAAGATTTTAAATATGTTCATCAACTCTTCTCCCATGAATCTAATACATGGAACATTAATACTCTAAGACAGCTGTTTGAGCCGCTTACAATCAGCCATATACTTCGCATCTCTATCCATACCAATCAAGATGACATGTTTGTTTGGATGTTTGAAAAAAATGGAAATTTCTCCGTAAAATCTTGTTACCGTCAGATGTATGAAGAACAAAATAATACAGCCTCTGTGGATCCAAGAATGAGGAAAATTTATTCTACTCTATGGAAGCTACATGTCCTTCATAGAATAAGACATTTCTTATGGAAGGCAATCTCTAACTCATTGTCTACAAGGGATGTCTTAAGATCTGTAGTGCCTGGAATTTCAGATGAATGTCCTTTTTGTGAACAGGTTCAAGAAACTCCTTCTCATGTGTTGATAGACTGCAATATAGCTAGAATAGTTTGGTTTACTATTCTAGAATGGTCTTCTAATGGTTCACTTTAACAGACTGGGTTTGCAGTTGGTTTGACGATCTTCAGTCAAGGAAAATTACTGAGAAAGATATTTGCAGCAGAGCTATCATCAGTTGGTGTCTCTGGTCAGATAGATGCGATAAGGTTTTTAAGAATATCAGTCCTCTGCCAGATAAAACAATTAAGAGATGTAGAAGCTACATCGAGGAGCATGCAATACTGAAATTTCCTTTATTGCATTCTAACAACAAAATCAGTCGTTCTAATATTCATTGGAACCCTCGTCTCTCTGATACTCTTTTTCTTAACTGTGATGGTTCTTATAAAGACTCTAATGGAGGGATTGGGCTAATCATTCGTAACTGTGCAGGTACACAACAAGCAGCAAGGTGCATCTATCTAGAAGGCTTACGGGATGCGGAGCATGCTGAATGTGTAGGATTGTGGGAAGCAGTTAATTGGGCAAAGAGTTTGAAGTTAGAGAACGTGCACTTTCAGCTGGATGCAAAGGCAGTAGTAGATGCAGTTAATAACATCAACAGCTCTATTGACCGGAGATTACTAAACATCATCAAAGACATCAAAATTTATTTTACTTCTTTCAAATCTTGGAAATGTTCATACATTCCCAAAGAAAGTAATAAGGTTGTAGACATTTTCTCGAAATTATCCAGAGAGAGTCGTTTATCTAGTATTTGGTACATCTCCTAGAGAGATCTCAGCTCAATAATTAGCTGATGTAACGCATATTCCAAACTGATATACTTACCTCTAAAAAAAAAAAAAAAAAAAAAAAAAATTGGAATCCTCTTATGATATAGAATAAGAGGAGAACAAGATACAAAGTAAAGGGAGAAAAGAAGGAAGATTTCTTATTCATTAGTACAATAGACAAACATTAGAGCCTCTATTTATAGGGCTAGACACAAGGGCATCCCAGTAATAAACGGGATTTGCCCTAGATATTCTTAACATAATTACACGTTTATAACACTCCCCCTGATGACATTGTGTCTAAGCTATTTACCTCGTTAAAACCTTGTCAGGAAATTCCAAAAAGGACAAAACCTGATCGAAGGGAAAAGAGTACAATTGAGAAAACTTAGAAAAAATTTGGACACACAAATGTTGCCTCATTAAAACCTTGACAAGGAAAACCCAATGGGAAAAACCTTGATGAAGGAAAAAGATTCTAATTTGATACTCCCCCTGCTAAGTACTTTAGTTAAATCTTGGCTTGCAAATCTTCGAGTCGAGCCAATTTCGGTAAACGAATTTCTTGAATGCTGGAGATAGCAATGCTTTCGTGAGAAATTTCCAAGTTGATGAAGTCTTCTTTTGTGTTAATCTTCTAATGGTAGTGTTCTCGAGTCTTCACGCTTCTTTAAGTACATTGAGGACTTGCTTCTTGGATTCCTAGCTTCTCGTAGATGATTTGCAAAAGTAGTTGATGTAGTTTCTTCAACAAAGTGCCAATATGCAGTTATAGTACCATAGGTGAGTAAAGTTTGTGATCATACCATATATGGATCAGAATGATATCCAAATTCCTAAGGGTTCTTATGTTGATGTGGTCTAACAAAACAGAATGATCTAGTTAATGGTGGGAATCCACCAAATAACCAAAATTATACAACTCCCCCTTGGATGACCACCATGTTGAATAAATTGCCTCACTAAAACCTTGCCAATAAAACCCAGTGGGAAAAAATTTGGACGAAGGAAAAATAGCACAAATATCAACATTTTTGAAAGAAAATCAAACGTCAACGAGATGTTGCCTCGTTAAAACCTTGTCAGGAAAAACACATGGGATAAAACCTGGAATAAAGGGAAAGAGTACAACTTTTGACGTAAATATGGATGCTAACCCAACTATATGAGTTTTACAAAAGAAAAGCATCAAAATAATAACTCTAGTCTATTTCAAAGACGAGTTTAAGCTAGCATAATTCCAACTGCAGTTTTAAGAAAGAAAAGAAATATAGAATTCATGCTGCTAAAGCGTGGACTTTTGTGTTTTTAAGGACTCCTCAAGAGACCCATATAGTTGTTAATCCGGATTTTTGGTTTTGTACCAAATTTTTAAAAACACAAAAGGATTGTTAAATCTGACGTAAGCGAGTCAGTTGGCTGCCTGAATATAACTTTAATCCACCAAGGATTACAAATTCGATAATGTTCTCCAACCACATCTTGTGTGAATGCAATACGAGTCCTTAAAGACTACCACGCAAATGCATCATGTTAGAAAAACAAAGTGTTAATTAATGAACCAATCCTAGGGTTTGAACATATAACCCCAAATCGCTCTTAAAACGATATAGTTCTCTTAATACGCAATATGACTAACACCAGCCTGTAATTTTCAGGCTTGGCAATTTTAAGGTGTCAAGTCAAGCTAGGATCCTTATATTGCGTCAATTGAGAAATTGTAATAATCCAATCTAATTTGGATTGCATGCCAACCAATCACATATGTCGATATTACTCTGCAGAGGGGTTCAAAACCACCATAATTTATTTCAGTAGCTACTTTATTTGAATATTCGACAACGTATTAACTAATGACGATCCTACAAAATTCTCAAGTGTATGCATATCGTGAAAAACATTCAAAGAATTGCTGGTACCAGCGCCTGCAGGCATTATAATCTCCCCATCTTCCAGTGAGAGATATGAACTATGAGAATGTGGATCTTTTGATAGACTCTATTGGAGCACTATCTGTAGCATGTAGAAAAACACTACATTTTTGCTAGAAGTGATTGGATTTGCCTTTTCAAATGGCATTAGCTTATGGAAAAGCTAAATGAGATAATTTCACGCCTATTATTTACTGGCAGCCATTTTCGATTTGATCATAATGGGAGAGAAATTGATATAACTTTTAAGTTAACGAACACCAACATTTGGTAGTGTATAGTCTCCCCCTGATATGGCGGAAATATTTTCATCTCACGTACAAAAAATAAATTCTTAAAATATTATCCGATTAATTCGAGACATATACTTTATTATGAAATATGTCTTTCGACATTAAAAAAAATAATGTATAGTCTTAATAGACATACATATTTACGATTAACCATGGATTGATTTTGGAACAAAAATAAAATAAAATTATATGCCAAAACCAAAAGCATTGGAAATATGCAAACAAATCTCCAATAAGTTCGTGACCTCAAGGGCCAACGATATAATGATTTAGATTGGAGTGATGGACACTTTCTTTATCAAAAGAAACTTAAATCAATATCAACATAGTCACTACAAGGACTAACGATATTGGCTAACAAGCCGGGTGCGCACCCATTGATCTTTTATGTCCTACCGTATTCCAACATAAAGTTGAATGGTCTCAGTTTTGGAGATTATCACAAGGAAGAAAAAAAAAAAAAATTTTTACTAATAATAAAAAAGTTGCTCAATATCCATCAGGAATGCAGCAATTGATGTTTGCATTGTAAATACCATAATAGCCAATCTCATCCTTTTAGGATCCATAGAGAAATTTAATTCCAATTGGTTTAAATGATTCTTTTGAAAAAATAAAGAAATCATTATTGTATTCTTTGTAGAGAAAAATCTACTTTTGGTTGATAAAGATTTCTTTGGTCAAAAGTTCTTAAAATGCCAATTTTTACATCTCATTGTAGAGAATTGATGGGGAAAAACCAATATCGATTGGTTTGTACAATTAGCAAAATTGTATCGACAAATAAAGGATATTGTCGTTTTAATCATCACATATTGAAAATCCATCTTATTTCCGGCGGATGGTTTCTTGAAAATAAAATGGAAACCCAATATAAAATCACATGATCTAAATCCAGCGGATAAAGATACCAATTTAATTGGCCGTAGGTTTTTCAACCATGCATGTGATTCGTTACCGTCTGAATCAACACAAAATTTTGGTGACTACAGTTTCATTAAACGAATAGAAACTGCTAACCATCTTTCGATGGATTTTCTTTTTTCAGTCTCTATTAAAAGATTAGAGAAGATGGGAAAATTGAACTTGCTCCAAAAGATTGATCACCATAACATATAGTACTATACATATATACCGAACACAAAAGAAATTAAATAAGAAAAAGTATAATGTGTAAGAAAAAGAATCAAGAATACACTTGCCTGGCAATAAAGACCTTAAGAACGTCAAACATGTGCTTGGAGTAAAGACTTGAATTACCATTATGCTTGACTATGCCATACTTAACTGCTGTCTGTAAAGGTGGGGTGAAGTTTCTTTTACAATAGAGAAACAACAAATAAGAAGCACTTGACCACCATACAGGCTTATTGTGGTATAAGTGCATGGTTTCTCTTATGGGTCATATGAGAAGACAAAGAAAGAAGTAATTAATTGCGACGGCTGTCAAAGTTAAAATCTTCGTTCTTTTTATATGTTTTTTCTATTATCGATACTCAATGCATAAACGAACTTGGTAAACAGTATGAACCCTAGAAAAAATAGGAGTCCATATACACACCAGGAAAACTTGATCGACAGTGATAAAATTATGTCGATTATACCGTATCATTAAACATCCAGTATGCAATCAAGAATTAAAAAAATATTCACTAATATACTTATGATTTGATTATAAGAAAAACAAATCATCGAGTACATAAGTAGAAACACGTACAATTAATGAAAAGAAAAATCACTGCTCAATTGGCAGAACTACGTGCGTGATAACGTCTTATGATATAGAATAAGAGGAGAAAAAGATACAAAGTAAAGGGAGAAAAGAAGGAAGATTTCTTATTTATTAGTACAATAGACAAACATTAGAGCCTTCTTAACATAATTACACGTTTATAACAAATCCAATTTTGTTAAGAAAACGGATTTTAGATTAGATGCGAGTGCCGCCTTGATATCCCTTTTTTGCATATGGATAGGAATATTTTTATTAACTACACTGAAAAATCAGCTCTACAAATTGTCGTATTGTGGACTAAATTATTTACCAGTCAAGTTTTCTGCTTGCAATCTTACAAGTTATACCTTAGAAATTGACCCTGTGGAGTCGAATTTTTTAAATAACTAGTGGTAATATTACAAGGATTCTGACTAAATTATTAAGGTATTCACCAGCAGGAAATAAAGAAAGAAACAGCTGCCAGAAAGTAAACTCTTGAAGTAGACGAGGAGAACGCCATTTGGTTCAGAAAGCTAAGAAAAAAAAGACGGCTGCTATAAAGAGAGACCAATTGCCAACCAAGACACCAGGCTTTCCAATTTTTGTTGAACAGAAGTCAAAGAAAATGTTACCATTTACAAATAATCAACAACTCCAAAAGGCAGTTTTGTTTTCCCACAACTGACATTCATGACCACTACCAATATATACCAACCACATGTACTAAGCAAGCAGTAGCTTCACTTTCTATCTTTTCCAGCACGTGGTCGTTTTCCTTTCACCTCAGATTCCTGACCATCATAGATATTTTAGCCTCAAAAAGAAAAGTAGAAAGATCTATGTAAGTAAACCTTTTGATGACAACTTAGAACAGAAAGAAGAAGAAAATTACCTGTGGTAGGTGGAGGAAAATTCTCGGCTTTGAAGTAGATGAATTACGATTTTTGCATCCTTGCTCCAGTCATAGCACACCTATATCATACACACAAAACAAAGAAGTGAAACTTAGTTGGTGCTGCTTCAGAAAAATCCGCCAACCGTAAACATATCAACAATACGATGAATAATAGATAACTAAAACAGTGTCGATAACCTACTCCAAAGAAGGGACATGTAAGAATTAAACTAAACGAAATTCCAAAACTTTATGAAGTAATGCTTTAAGTCGCTTACCGCATATGCATATATTAGGCCATCTCTGGTGAACGCGCTGCAAGGAATAGGATTGTTGCACCTAGGCATGGCCTGGAGAAGTAGATAGGATGTAATCAGCTAATCGTATGCAATAACATTCAGAAACAAAAAAACTTATTCCTAAACACCCTCGCAAGACAAATAATTCAGATGGACGAAAAATCCACAGATTTATTTGTCAACTATAAGAAAACTTTAGCCAACTTTATGGAAGATTAGGATGAATTGGGCAGTGATCCAACTGAACATTGACGCATCAATATTGTAGATAAGAGGATCAATCGACTTTCGGCACCACTTACTTGCACCTCTTAATGGATGCAGCAACAATTTCAAAGCAGATAGTGACAATCAAACGGCTGCAGACCTTTTTAGGAGGTAGCTGTACGTCTAACATGATATTGTTCAGTTTTCTGCCTACACCTAGGGATGATTACACACATTTTAACTCTACGCCAATAAGAAGACACCTTCCTTTTACAGCGTAATTTTTCTTAAAACTCTCTTAACTGTAGCAGTAACAAACTACTTTCACTTTGAAGCTTTCAGGTTGATAGAACGAAAACATGTGGAACCAGCAAAGAGCTATATAGTACTAGATGTTACGTGCACAAACTTCCAATATGAACAGGCCATCTTTTAAGAAAATTGGTTGAGGTTCACAACATAAGATCAGAGTGAGCAAAACACAAAGACAGACACACCTTAAGTTTCCGTTTGCTATCCTTGTCCCAAAACTTGAAGGCACCATCTGATCCAGCTGATGTGAAAGTGTGATAAACCTGCAATAACCACACAACCTTATCAGGCAAAACATGAAAAGTGAAACCCATCCTACTATAGCCTAGTATAGTAATTAACTGTATCTCACAAACTACAAATAACAAAGAAACTTAAGAAACTATACACAACAAAACTGCTAAGTGCTAACAGATGGCACCCCATGTATCTTACAGGATGAAAGTTCAATGAGTCGACTGAGTACACCTCCTTCCCCTCTCGGTGGCAATCGAGGGTGAAGTTTTCCGCTTGCTGAGAATCATCTAGATGATAGACACCAACTCTTCCCTCAATTGAGCCAACCTATATACGGGATAAATATTTTCAGTTAGTCAGCAAACAATCAAAGACGAATGGAGGATAAGAAAGTAGAAAAAAATCAAAATCGTCTTCACCAAGCTCAGAAATTAAGGAATGTGGAAGAAGATAACAAGAAGGGGAGATGACTTCTTCTTTTTTTCCTTATCATATGCAAATAATGCAATAAGCTTCAGGCGTTGAAGGTATAACTCATGCAACAGATAATTGGAACCGAATCGATGAACGCACAAAATAAAACTATGAAACCCAAATAGTCAAATTTGAATGTTACTATTTGACTAATTACGTCAACGAGACCCAGTGACAATGAAGAAAATTAACGAAAACAAAAGCCCAATACTCACCAGAAAACCTTTGTTATCTGGGAACAAAGCAACACATCTAGTTTGACAGTTCAAGGGCGACTGGATTCTCTTATACTCCTCCTGTTAATATCCAAAACTACTATTGCAGTTGAAAATTTGAGGATCTAAAGTACTAAATAAGAAACTTTTAGAATCAGTAGATAACTTTACCTGAGATTTAGTGAGGTCAAAAACAATCAAATTTTCATCGGCTGTTCCAACAACCATCAAAGGATAATTTACGGATAGGGCGTAACAACGTTCTGGGAGCTGTTGTGTATGGACCGGAGTCGGCTTCCTAAGATCCCAGTACCTGAACCAATTGAGCAAAAAACTTAAGACACACATTATCCAAATAAAAAAGGGTGAGCTAGTGAACTTGATTCTAGGACTCACAAGTACACGGAATTACAAGCATAATGTAATTGGTTAGAAGTCATCCTAATCTTATCATTGATGAATCATATATTGCATCTGTTTGTGGAATATGGAAACTAAAAAATTGCAACTAGGCAGTACATAAACAGTCTGATAAACATATGCTGAAATTTAAAGGGATTAGTGAGATTAATCCTTGCCTGAGAGTCTTATCCCAGCTTCCTGTAGCCAAAAGTTTCATTTCTGGTATCCAAGCAATTTCTTTAACAGGTTCATCATGCTTACCAACAGTGGCAGATTCATTAGACTTGTATGACCACATCTTCACCTGTGTATCACACCCTCCCCAGAAAATAGTATAGCCATCATCATTCCAAGCGGAACACAAAACCTAAGCGAAACAGACATATCAAATATGATGCATTAAAACAACATTTTAAACCTTAAAACAAGCAAACAGCTTCAAAAATCTACAAAAAGAAGAGTGGATATGTTGTTGTTACCGGCTTGTCATTATATATTGTTTTCATCAACTGACTTGATGCTTCAGGTCCTGATGTGCCCTTTCTTAATCGTATTTGCCAACACTTGACCTGTAAAATTTTAATCAACACACTTCAAATTTGAGTATTCATTCAAGGAAACCACAGACACAAACAAAATTAGATTTTATAGGTGTTAATCGTAATCAAATCGAACCGTTTTATCCCAAGAAGTAGCAGCAAAAAGGGTTCCTTTTGGATTAAAACAAACACTAGATACATAATCATCAGGTGGTTGATCAATCTACAACAAAGAAAAATCAAACACACAGATCAGGTACTCATTATTTCTAATGCATGAATCATTTTGGGGGGAACTAATAAACTTTACCTCAAACGAGTTATTAGGGTTTAGACCTTCACTAGAACTTGTTTCCATGCTGTAACAAAATTCAGATAGCAAACAAAGGGATCTTCTCTTCCTGCCGCCTCTTGAAATCAGTTTTTTTTTGGAACCCTAACAAAATGCCCATCAAAAAATTTGGACTCGTATCGTCTGTTTAGTTTGACTTTGAGTTTGCTCTCTTGGTTCCACGTGTCTCATGCGAGTCAAGCACGAGCACGACCTTTTCTCCATGTTAGTATAAAAATGTAGTACTAATAACTTTCTACTAGATTTTGTGCCTGTGCTACGCACCGGGCGGACCCGAAAACCAGCTACCGTTATTTTTTTGACTTTTAACCATAGTGTATTTGGTTTGGTATGATGTGGGTCTCCTTGCCTGGTCGTGCATTTTTATTTGGCGTCGCGGGGTCGTCCCTCCCAGTCACTTAGGATTTTTTATTTGGTGTGGCTCGGCTTCGCCTCGGCCAGTCACAATGCATATGCTTAGGATTTTGGATATGATGTGGCTCGGCTTCGCCTCGCCCGGTCACAATGCATATGCTTAGGATTTTTTATTTGAGGTGGCTCAGCCATGCCTCGCCTCGTCCCACTGCATTTTTGATTTTGTGCCCCGGGGTTTCTCCCCATCCCAATGTATGCTTAGGATTTTTGATTTGGTGTGCCTCGACTTCGCCTCACCCAGTCGCTTAACATTTTTGATTTGTTATCCATTGCTAGATGGCATTTTGGTGAACAAATTCATCTGTTCCGTACAAAGCAAATGACAAACCTATAATCTTTCCCCAAATCCCCCATCAAGAGCGGAAAACTATAGCCTCTCACAGTCATAAAATAAAAATAGATACAGTTATTCCCCAAACTATAAAGTTTATGAAATTCTCATTATTTTGGACAATTGTTATCCCCACAGGCCTGCTTGTGTTGTTAGGTGTTTGTTTCATGGCAGACTCACATATGATGACACGTCATATGTAAAGAGGGTAATTGTTTAAGGTAGCTCAATCCTCCATGTAGCGATACATAATGACCTTCATCGATATAAATCCATGCGAATGAATAAAAGTTGAGTTCCCCGATAGTGCATTGAAATTCATTATTGTCTATGTTAGGCTACCTAAACACAATAATGCTTACCAAAGTGAAGCGCCCTATTGGACACTGACAGGACAATAAAGTCACTCTTGCTCCAATGAGCTGCAATAATAAAATGCAAGGGTACCAAAACCGTAAATCCATAGATGGTCAATGCAGTGTACCAAAACCAAAAGAATGAGTAAAATGGGTAGAGAATAAAAATAATGCAGTTTATCAAACCCATAATTTTAAAGTACTCAGCGTAGTATGATAAACTCTTGCATTTTCTTTATTCGGGAAATTTTGCAAACACCTGTGCATTATATTGGTGATTCAGACATTCAAATTGCTTGCGACTTCTAACACCACTATATCTCTTTCTCTTCATTCGACAACAACTCACGTTTAGTAACCCATTCAATCATTCATAAATCATACATAATCCCATGTATCACTTCTTGTTCTTGTTGTTGGCTCAACTGTAATATACTATATCTCCCGACTTACACATAATCCCCATTTTATCTTTAATTTTTACAAACTTCGTGGCAAGAAGTGGTACCACCACGACTCACGGAAACAGATTCCAATTGGTACCACTTTTTCTTCTCCATTTGTAACCTGAAATATATAAACTCGGACCACTCAACTGAAATTTCGAGCAATAGAACCTTGGTTAGCCGGCGGAGACTCTTCGGTGCAGCAACTCTTGATCATTGAGAAAGAGTTGGTCGTGAACTGAACTGGAGAGAAATAAACTTGACCTAATTAGCGTCTGTAATTTTTTGAAAGACGTATCTATTTTTTAACAAATACCAGATTATGCACCTAGAGTTTAAAATACACAAAGTAAACCAATCAAAAATATGTGGATTTCAACTCATCAAGAAAACATGGGCTTTGTTCAGGATTCTCGTATTAGATGTCCTTTCACTCCATCCCAGCATACAAAATAGATCAGTTACTTACCA
The DNA here is from genome assembly GCA_023531295.1 of Papaver armeniacum. NCBI lineage: Eukaryota > Viridiplantae > Streptophyta > Magnoliopsida > Ranunculales > Papaveraceae > Papaver > Papaver armeniacum. Next base: position 366,785 of record JAJJWW010015194.1, read on the forward strand.
TTTAGCCAGTTTAATGTACCATCTAGTCGTCTGCATTCTTAGATGCCATCTGCAAAACCAAACAAAATGAGTTAAAAGACAGGTATTGGTAGAAGCACTTGCACTAATCTGCGGACTCCACTCTCAAACTCAATTGTACCATTCACTCCAGCCTGCATCATACAACAACAACAACAACAACAAAGACTTTAGTCCCTGCATCAAATCATAATTATAATAATAGAAGATATTATTGGAGATTCTACAAACATTGAATGATACAACATTCACGCATTTTTTAATTACCTGTTCTCACCTCCAAATTAAAATCCCTTTCGTCCATATCATCCTTAGTGAGCATTGAGTAAATCAAGAGTTGTTGAAGTCTCTTCTCATCTTCTACTGCTTCACTCAACTCTGTATTTTCCATGAACATCTTTATCTTTATAATTTCCAGCAATCATACAAATACGACTAGCACACTTAAACACAGAGGAAACCGAAACAATTGCACAATTAAAAGATCCTCCTTAGACTGCTAACAAACATATACCTTTTGTTATGCATCAAATCATTTGTCATGTCTATAGAACCATAAGGCTTGTGAAGGTCCTTATAAGCTTAGGATTAATCTACTGGTGAGCCTTCCGTCTAAGTTAAGTACACACCATAATACACAAAGATAACAAAATTAAATGATAATTTACCTTACAAAATCAAATGATAATCTATTGGGATGAATTCCTGGCATCCAATGGTGTGAATCACTGCCACCTAGGCCGAGCGCAAACAAATGAATCTTGAAATTAACTATTTTATCCTGGATGTAAAAAATTCTCTCTAGTATGTTCTTATAAAGCACCATTCAAATCCTAAACAACATTACCTGATTTAGTATGTTCTCGAGATACTTGCCTTTATCTTCAATTGATGCTAGCCTTTATTCAATGATTCTAATTATATCACTCCATCATTGATTTTCTTATCCCTCAATGAGTAAAAAAATAGAAATTTACGCAATCAAGGTATATGAGACAGAGCGATGACTCTATTAGAAACAGTGAAGAGATGAGAAAACATATACATGTAGAGTAAGAACGCTTAAAGAAGACAACCAAACAATGCCTTAGCATTTTGACAGAGTGGAAATGCTTTCACTTTTGAAAAAATGTTCTCTAAAGAAATACATGAGATTAAGAGATCCAGTGCTCTCATGTACCTATGAAGCAATTCTAATCTTAATCCTAATCTAGGGTCAATTATTCCAATCATTAAACCATACACATAAATTCTGGAGGTTGTTAACTGAGCATTTAGGCATCAATTATTGCAATCAATTCGTAGTAAATAAAAAATATTCAACAAACTCTTAGCAATCCTTAATTTTTCTAATCAATTCAACAAACTCTTAATTTGCAATACCTATGCTAGCTTAACTCAAACAATCATAATTCAAAAATTGAGCCTATTAAATAAGTCAACAAACATAATAAAGAAAACTCTTGATTGAATGTAAAAATCCAATTAATTTAAAATACCACATGAAAGTAGTAACCTGATCCAAACCTAGTAAAAAAAAAGTAACCTGATCTGAACCTAATATCAACACACAGTAAATAGTGGCCAAAATAAAACAAAGTAACAAAGGGAATACCAAATAAGAAATCTTAATACTATTACGGAGCGTTCATCATCTCTTTTCCTTGATAAGTGAGGAATTTCATTAATTTCTACAACAAACAAAGCAAAGTAGTTGGTCAATTATACCTAAAAATCACAGGCAAAGAAGATTAAGGATCAAAAAGGATAAAAGGGAGAGAAGAAGATCAGGGAGAGGGTGCCGCCGATGAAAAGAGCGTTTAGGTTTAGGGTGTCGGTGAAGATGAAAAAGAGGAAAAAGAAAAAATCTTCACTTAGGTTTAGTTTGGAAGAACCATGGTCTGGTTTGGTGAAAGCATCCCAGTTTTTTCTTAATCGATGAGAGTATATCAGTTAGGTCTGGTTTGTGACGGATGTTTTGTATACCTAAAACGGACGTTAGTAACGTCCAGTTAAGTATCATGTGTAAACCAAGTGTAAGTTATTAATTAGGTGTAAATACTCACATAAGTTTTGTATACCTATGTTTGCCCTAACGGCGTTATTAACGACCAGTTAAATATGGGTGTAAACAGAGTGTAATCCAGTTTTTAATATCTCGATCAATAGAATTCTGCCACTTGTCCTCTCCAGAATTACTCCGTGTGAAAGCTTTTATTTAATTTAATTTGAGGGGGGTGTCATACTCACCGTGCGACGTGGGAGCTCATATGACTTAGCATTATAAAGGAGGGGAGATTTTCCCTCGGGCCTCGACTCGAGTAAGATTGCGTACGTCGTATATCGCCACGGCTACGACGTGCTGGGCCTGGTTTTGAAAAAGAAAAGCTCAATTACTTATCCCCACTTTACCATATAGCCCTTGATTTTTTTTCATTTTTTTCTTCCTTTTTCTAATGATTTTAGTGTGCACTGGTGCCTTAAGAGGATCCACAATCATGAGTCGGAGTAAAGAGGAAAAACTAAACTAAAAACTGAAAAAAAATTGGCTTGCTGGTTTAACATAACAAGAGGGGAGCAGAATTTGGTCAAATAGGCGTATAATAAGCACTTGACATCGAGCGAAAGTATAATCAACTTGGGCATACATATAGATAATCGCTTGATTGAGGCGAAAGTATAATACATGCTTGGTGTGAGACGAACATTAAATCACCATTTGATATTCAGAAGCATATGTATAGCCACCCCTGATGGGGCGAACATTATACGTGCGCCTGATTCGTATTCATAATCCGTCTAAATTCGTCAAATTCATAATTCAAGGAAGGAAGTAAATAATATCATGACATATGAATAGTGTCGAATTCATAATACGTTCAAATTCATGCTCCCTCCGTCCCAAATTACATGACCTAATTATAATTTGCACAATTCTTAAGGTAGTGAGTATAAAGGGGATTTTTAAGTATTTTTTCATAATTATACCCCTATGGATAGTTACTAGTAAAAATTTAAAAATGATTTATCTCTTAAACTATAAAACGGATATTCGTAAACTTTATACCATTGAGAATCATTTTAAAACACCTACGCGACGAATATAAACATGGCTATCAAGTTATACATATTTCATATACTAATAATAATCAATTAGGCTCTTCAACTTTTACTCTCTTATATTCACTGCTCTGCAACTTTCTTCAACAATCTCTTATCTTAATCCTTTATTAATTATCTCTAAATTTCTACAATCAATCTTGTGTTGCTTCGCTCCCATTTCAACTTTTAATTTTGGTTTTAACCATCCTGATCCCTGCTACAATTTATGGATTTCTTTGTTTTTGAACGAAGATTTCCTTAGAAGTTTAGATATCTTTTATTTCAAAATTTCCTAGCCTTTGGCAGTTAAAAAATCTTAATCTCTTCAAGAGATGTCTCAATCGTCGCTGAATAATAATTTTACAATGGATATGTTTCAACAATTTGCAAATCTCCTGTCTCATGATAACCCTTCCAAAATTATCATCATAGATACACCATTACCTAATTTATCCAAAGATTACCAAAACTATCTTTTTCTTAAGATAGTTTCTCCTAGATCTTTTCTAATTAATGGTGTACGTGATTTGCTCCACAAAACATGAAAATCTTTTAATAATAAATTCAGTGTCTCAGAATTTACTTCCGACACTTTCCTAATTAAATTCGGGTCTCATTATGATTCTGAATTTGTCATGGAATCTTCTCCATGGGTAATCAAACATGACTTACTATCATTAGAAAGATATGTTCCTAATAAGTTACCACATGAATACCTGTTTGACAAGGTGGAATTCTGGGAACAGCTTCATGGACTACCGGTGAATTGGACATGAAATTTATACAACATCTGGTATCTTTTGCGGGTAGTCGTAGGATTATCACTTCTCAAGAATCAAGGAATTGGGGAAAATTTGCTAGAGTTAACCTATAGATATTGCTCAACCACTCGGAGATTCAATTACATTCCCACTGCCTAATAATCAACACATTACTGCAGAAATAAGATAGGAAAGGCATCCAAGATTCTACTACTTCTGTGTCTAATAGGACATCTAATGAAAATGTGTCCAAAAGTCCACCAATACAAAGACAAAATCCATAAAAAAGTTGCACCAGAACTACATCAGAAAACCTATGATCTTATTATTCCAAAATACAACCGATCCATTAATGCTTCTATCAAATATTATGAAACTGATATGGGCCTTTTCAAGGAACCGGATTCTCATGAGGACGATATCACTGAATTTTTGCACACCGGAAGATCAAACTCTGAGGCAATTACAGGGATGACAAGTCATCAAGTTTTTCCGATGACATGAAGGAACTTAGCATCCATGTCATCTGATTCGTTTTGTAACCGTCAAGAAAGTGAAAAATAACTGTCAACTCCTATCCTCTAGACACATATCAAATCAACCTAATCCAATGGTGAAAAACTGTAACTACTTTTCATTTAATGAAAGCAATAATTTTTTTCGGAATATTCTTATCTTATCTCTGGTTTGAACAAGGAACTACATCAACTCTTCTTTGACAAAAGGAAAAGCAATCCTCCTTCAATCAAGAATTTAATTCTACAAACTTTGAGTTCAACAACACTAATTCTAATCGGAATCCAGATTCTTTTGAATTTGTAACGAAAAAGTTAAAGTCTTCTGTCACTTAGGTTTCAATTTGAAAATGCGGGGGTCTAACAACCACACCCAACAATTCGTTTGGCAATCTGAGAGGACTAACTCTAATATACTTTCTAGAGAATCAACTAGACAGTCAGACTCAATCCAGACAAAAGTATATATAAGAGTTTTATATCTCTAACTCTTAATTCAATCCGCAATCAGCAAATAGAAATCTACGATCCCGATTGAATATAAGAGGAGTAAACTTGAACGGTGCCAAGGAACAATGTTCAAGGATCAATCAATCTCAATCAATAACCAAAGGTTGGATTTCCTAATTGATCGATTCAACGCGCAACCTGTGATATTTCAATTATATAACAAAATATAATGCGGAAAAGAAATAACACAGACACCAAAATTTTGTTAATGAGGAAACCGCAAATGCAGAAAAATACCGGGACCTAGTCCAGATTGAACACCACATTGTATTAAGCCACTACAGATACTAGCGTACTACCAATGAACTTCGGACTAGACTGTAGTTGAACCCTAATCAATCTCACACTGATTCAAGGTACAGTTGCGCTCCTTACGTCTCTGATCACAGTAGGATACTACGCACTTGATTCCCTTAGCTAATCTCACCCACAACTAAGAGTTGTTACGAACCAAAGCCGAAGACTTGATAAACAAATCTGTCTCACACAGAAAAGTCTATAGATTTAATAAATCTATCTCCCACAGAAGTACCCAAGAGTTTTTTTTTCTTCCGTATTTTGATAAATCATTGTGAATAGGAACTAATTGATAAATCAGACTTCTATCCCGAAGAACAGCCTAGTATTATCAATCACCTTACAATAATCTAAATTGTATGATGGCGAAACTAGATATTGTGGAATCACAAACGATGAGACGAAGATGTTTGTGATCACGTTTAATCTTGCCTATCGGAGAAATTAATCTCGAGCAAATCTTAGAGAAGATAGTACTCAAACGATAGAATCGGGCAAGATCAGAACATGCAACTACAAGAGAAATAGTTGGGCCTGGCTTCACAATCCCAATGAAGTCTTTGAAGTCGTTAACCTACAGGGTCTCAATAGAAACCTAAGTTTAAAGAGAATCGACTCTAGCTTATGCAACTAGTAACACATAGAATGTGTGGGGATTAGGTTTCCCAGGTGCTAGAGTTCTCCTTATATAGTTTTCAAACCAGGTTTGCAATCTAAGTTACTTTGGTAACAAAGCATTCATTATTCACCATTAGATAAAAAACCTGATTCAACCAAGCTAATATCTTTCAACCGTTATATCGAACTTAACTTGTTACACACAAATGAAATGTACCCTCATTTAGGTTTATGTAACCGTACCCAAACGTTTACACCAGGTTGGCTCAAGAATAGTTAACCAAAGTTAGCCATATGATAACTCTCATATCAACCATATTCATCTTAACCATAACTAGTTCAAATGACTCAAATGAAACTAGTTAAAGAGTCATTCAATTGCTATATTCTCATAGAAGTATACAAGAACACAATTGAAACAAAATCGGTTTGATTCACTCGAATCAATTCATGAACATTATATCCACGGTTTGCAAAGATTGCATTCCTTATAATATAAATGTTTAAGTTCATGTAGACAATCGATTTTAGAAAGTAACCCACTTAAGTATGCAAATGGGTACGCATACTTTAGTAGCCGGGCCGAGTTTGGTTACGCCAGTACGCGTACAGGTGCGCATACTACTATACTCTTCCAAACTCCAGTAGAAATTCACGGACGTAAACTTTCTGCCAGTATGCATACTTTCCCAGACATGAGCAACCACCAGTACGCGTATGCGTACGCATACTTTAGGCTCCCGGTTTTGTACTTGCACACTAATGTGATTAACACACTATGTTTATATCCAAACATGGTTACTTGATTCTAAACTCTTAATTTCGATCATTGAAACTTTCTTAGAGGATGACAATAGTCGTTTTCACATACTATTAGCATCAAAGCGATTTTCAAGTTATTGAAATTATCATAATGAAACATTCCAAGATTACACCAAATCATTGTATCACACAAACCATGTAAGATGTTACACGGAAATTTTCATATGATCATATTCTGACTTTCGTCAAGAATGTAAGATGAACTTGTCCGAAGCGAAAGCTTGCCAACACATATTCCGAGAAATATATAAGCGAGTTAAACTCAACTCGAAATCTCAAGTGTGTATAATAGAAAACTATATCATAACACGACTTATGTCTCAATATAGGAGATAGAGTAGAAATATACTTTCCAAGTGATAGATGAGTTTCAGTCTCCACATACCTTTTGTCGATGAAGTTCCACAAGCTTACATTAGTAGTTCTTCGTCTTCAAATGATGAATGCCATGAAGTCTAATGCTCAACTACACAATTTATGTTTTATTCCAAGACATCTACAAATAGGCTAGAAATCAAAACTTATAATTTTGATCAGTAACATTGACAAACATGCTTGAGATAACAACGCATGTGAGTTCGACCGAGCAATGCTCTAGCACAAGTTCCTCAATCAATGAGAACCTTCATCAATTTCTATCCATGGGAAACACCAAACCACAGAGTAATGACATTCGATGGCTTTTATGGAATCCCGAAAAATCAAGTAAGAATTCCAAACGGCGTGAATGAAAATCGTTGGCTAGGGGTTCTAGCACTACCACTATTCCGGAATCAACTATCAACGGCGATTATAGAGGTGCTAAACAAATGCATAATGGAACATGCATATATTATAGAGCCTCACAATCAGAGATAGATTCAACAATCAACAACAATTTAAGTGACGAATGGGCAGTGGCGGCGAGCCTTTATATGCCGCACGATCCATGTTAAAGAAGGAATACCAATTTTTAGGCAGTATTCTTAGCTAAGGAAATATTCCTAGATAAGGGAATATACCTAGAAAATGAATATTTCCTAGATAAGGTAATATTTCTAGAAAAGGAAATATATACTTAGAAAAGGAATTATTCATAGATTAGGAATATTCCTAGACAAGGTAATATTCCTAGATGAGGAAATATACGTACCTAGAAAAGGAATTATTCCTAGATAAGGAAATAGATTCCTATAAGGTTTGGGAAACCGTTAAAGCTATAAATAGAGATGTCTAACTCATAGCTAAGACATCTAGAGTGTGGTTCGTGATACATACACACCTAGATCTAACAAAGGAGGTTTGAGAGACAAATCACCTAGAGAAGTTTGTGAGGCAATTAATTATTATAAAAGCAAGTTTAGAAAATATTTTAAGGTTATTTACCTAGAGAGATTGTGAGCGTAAAAAAGAGAGAATGGTAATAGTTTTCTTGTTCATAATCTAGAGAAGATATGTTTTCTTCGAATCCGGTTTCTGAAAAAGCGGGGGTCTAACAACCACACCCAATATTTCGTTTGGAAATCTGCATGGAACAAACTTCAATATAATCCCAAGAGTAAAATTATTAAAGAGATTTATCTCTTAATCAACACAATCAATAGTTAAACAGAAGCAAGTCCGTAAACCTGATTTTAGTGTGAAGTTCTTGAACCAAAATCTTTTGTGTTAATCACAACCTATTTAATATCCCCCGTGTATAAACCTCTTTAAGCAACAATCACTAAAGGAATATTTCAACACGTTGTCCACTTGAAACAGGGTTAGTCCATACTGGTCTAACAATGTGAAAATCACAAAATCAATTGTTCAAGATCAATCAAGTCTTATCCAACAAACAAGGTCGGATTTAACAACTATGATTGATTAACGTACAACCTGTATTATTTTAATTATATATATAAAATATAATGCGGAAAAGAAATAACACATACACCAAAAATTTTATTAACGAGGAAACCGCAAATGCAGAAAAAACCCCGGGACCTAGTCCAGAATAAACACACACTGATTATAAGATGTTACACCAATTTCCTACTACCTATTCGGACTAGATGTAATACCTGCTTCAGCACTAATAAAACTCCTAGTAGAACACCGTTTCTCTTTAGGAATTCTTCTCGCAAATCTTCTAGCAGAACCCGAGGCTCTCTTTAGAAGATACCACAACACGATTGATATGATTCGATATTTTGTTTGCACAAAACACCGGTTTGATTTCCCTTTAGATATGAATCAAGGTTTTGGAAATCTTGTGTTTGTTTTGAGAAAACAATTACTAAGTAAAAGTAATATCAAAACAAACTTGTAGATTAGGGATTATTATACTCTTCAAAAATAGGAAGAGAAACCTAATATCTCCCCAACAAGAACAACTAGAATAAATCTAGAGATATCTTGTTTAAAACTTCAAAAGGATTTTTACGAGATACCTTAATCGAAGTTTTCTTTCTAGTCTCCGATTTCGACTAACAAGTGTTGGTATACGATCGAAAACTGAAATCTATCAAAACCTAGGGCTTATGATCAACAACTCTTGTCTTGAATGGTTTTATATTAATCAAGAGGTGAAAACCTTAGAATAGGCAAGAGGTGAAAAACCTAGATTACAAGTTGTATAATCAATCACGAAGATTAAATCCAACTCGGATTTGTGATCCCCAATACAAAGACTTTTATCTCACTCTTGTTCACGAAGAACAAAAGACATGGAAAACAACCTTGAAGCTTACACCAATTTTCCAAAGGGGATGAAAAACGTGTAGACTCACTAACCCTTTATTTATAGTGAATAAGGTAGCTTGAAAACTAAGCTAGGGTTTTGACTATTTTACTTTTTCAAGACTCTCCTAAATATGGGAGTCTTTCCTAAGTTACAACACTTGCAAAAATAATTAAATAATTAATTAATTAATTAGAAAATATTGTATTTATGTGAATAAATCACATTTTAACTTAGGCAGGAATTAAAAGTTATCACAAACACTTTAATATGGTAATCAAATATGTTTGGATTAATAGCCATCTTGCCTAGATAAGGAAACATCACCAACTTGACCAAAAATGCCTTTTAGTCACGTAATTGGGCCCAAGTCCGTGAACCGTTACAAACAGTCCATGGATTGTTTCCTACTAATGAACTGTAATAATTACAGCAACACTTATAATTGTTACTTTAACAAATCACTCATAACTTCATCGTTATAACTCGTAATTGAGTGATTCTTGGATCGTTGAATTCGTAAGCTCATTCACTATAACATGCGATCCTTTATAGGGATAAAGGTTATTGTTACCAAAGTCATTAATCAAATAACCTCAAGTATATATACATAAATGTACATTTACCGTTATAGGAATTGTTCCATAGAGTGAGAATTTATCTCGATAGATTAGAAAGGTAGAATTGAACAAGAATCCAAATGAAATCAATCACATACCTTTGTTGATGAAGTACTTGTTCATGTCTTCTTATAGTCTTCAATCTTCATCCTTTAAGGATAGCTTCGATACAACTTCTTAGACCTAATCTAGTCCGAAACTATCTTTAGTATGCTAAATCAAGAATACATTTTGGCAACTAAAATTGACAACTAACTTGACATACCAACACTAGTGGGTTCAACCGAGCAGTGATCTAACAGTTTCTAGTATGTTTTGTTTTCTAGTTTTCGTCTATTATTATTCTGAATTCCACCTCTATAACAATAGTCACAAAGGTACAAAGATAAATACGTATCACAGACGTATTATGAACGTCTGATAGGGATGACAATATCAACTCCCCATACAGAAGTACATTTGTAACACTGCCAGATATCAAGTGGAGATAATACCCACATATGGTGGGCGTGGGGACAGATTTTATATGTTCGCATATTCTGGGTGGAGTTTATATGTTCGTTTGTTCATCAGGCGGTTATTATAACAACGCCCTATTATAGATGATCATTATACCCGCGCCTTCTATGAGACTCAGTCTTAATCTCCGCTCGACCAAATATAGTTTTTTTCAGGGTTTCACACTGAAAGTCAACCATATTTGGTTATACTCCGTTCGATTGCAATTGATTTTAACTACATTTGGTTTTGCTCCATCTTTTGCTCGTCGATTGTGGATGCTCTTAGGAGGCATCCCTTTGGAGATAACCATAAAAACGCGGGTGTATAACAACCACAACCAATATTTCGTTCGAAAATCTGTACGGACTAAATTCCGATATAATTCCGAGAGCACCTACTTAAAAGTGAGACTCAATCACCAAAGATATGAATGAGCTTTATCTCTTTCTTAATACAATCAGTAAATCAACTAGATAGAAATCCGTGAGACTGATTGATATATTATATATATGAGAATAACTCGGATGGTACCAAAGACTATTGTCCGAGTGTCAATCAAGTTCTATCCAACAAGCAAGGTCGGATTTATAAACTATGATTGAACTACGCAAAACCTGTTAATATTTCAATTATATAAACAACTATAATGTGGAAAAGAAATAAGACAAACACCAGAAATTTTGTTAACGAGGAAACCGCAAATGCAAAAAAAAAAACCGGGACCTAGTCCAGATTTGAACACCACACTGTATTAAGCCGCTACAAACTCTAGCCTACTAGAAGTTAACTTCAGACTGGAATGTAGTTGAGCCCTAACCAAGTCTCACACCGATTAAGGTACAATCGCGTTCCTTACGCCTCTTGAGTCCCAGCAGGACTCTGCGCACGTGATTCCCTTAGCTGATCTCACCCATAAATAAGAGTTGCTACGACCCAAAGTCGATGACTTATAAACAAATCTGTCTCCCACAAATAAGTATATCCTGGTTGTTATTTTCGTCTTAAGCTAAATCAAGGTAAACAAAAAACTCGACTAATAATCCGATCTTATACTCCCGAAGAGCAACCTAAAAATATTATTCACCTCACAATAACCTAACTGATTAACATAAGAAGTTGTTGCGGAATCACAAGAGTCTGAGACGAAGAACTGTTGTAATTACTTTTTATATCTTACCTATCGGAGATAAATCTCGAGAAAATCTTAGAGAAGATTAAACTCAATACGATAGAAAAAGTAAGATCATAATAAGCAACTATAGAGAAAATAGTTGGATCTGGCTTAACTAACCCCAAATGAAGTCTTTAAGTCGTTAACCTAATAATGGTTTTGGAAAACCCTAGGTTAATGGAAAATCGACTCTAGTTTGCAACTGGTCACCTTGTTCACCTAGGTTAATGGAGAATCGACTCTAGTTTGATAGGATGTTCTTCGTGAATATAAGTTCGGATTATCAATTGGTTCCTGTTCACCTTGATTTATCAAAAGACATAAGAAAAACTTCATAGGTATTTCTGTGGGAGACAGATTTATCTATTAGAATAGACTTTTCTTTGGGTGACAGATTTGTTTATGAAGTCTCCGATTTTGGGTCGTAGCAACTCTTAGTTGTGTGTGAGATCAACTAAGGGAATCAAGTGTGTAGAGTCCTGCTGGGATCCAGAGGCGTAAGGAACGCGACTGTACTTTAATCGCTGTGAGACTTGGTTAGGGCTAAACTACATTCCAGTCCGAAGTTAACTTATAGTAGGCTAGTGTCTGTAGTGGCTTAATACAGTGTGGTGCTCAAATCTGGACTACGTCCCGGGGTTTTCTGCATTTGCAGTTTCCTCTTTAACAAAACTTCTGGTGTCTGTGTTATTTCTTTTCCGCGTTATATTTGTTTATATAATTGAAATATCACAGGTTGTGCGTAGTTCAATCAACTGTTAAATCCAACCTTTGGTTATTGATTGAAATTGATTGACACTTGAACTTTGATCTTTGGTACCATTCAAGTTATTTCTCATATCAATCATCATATGTATCTAATAGAGGAGAAAAAGATTTAACTTCGCTTCTCTGGAGTAAAAGTGGTACTCCTAGATATTTATGATTTGGAGCAGGTTTCTTAATGTTTATAATACTAGAAAATCATTTTTTACCTGATTAGGAACTCTAGTACTAAAAGTCGTACCATATTTTTAAAAATTTATGGATTGGTCAGAGTATTTACTGTGATCTATAATTTTATCCAAGTGCCTTGCTTCAGCAGCATTTGCTCTAGAAAAAATAAGCAATCATCTGAAGAAAACAAGTGATAAATAGATGGACAGTTTTGGTTTACCCTGGATACCATGAATGTGATTATCATTTTCTTCTTGAAGCAGAGGTCTGGAAAATGACTCCATACTTAAAATGAATAGGTAAGGAGATAAAGGATCTCCTTGCCTCGAACCTCTTCCAGGCTTAAAGGTATCACCTGGTGAACCATTGCCATTGGAAGTAGAAACAATAATAATACATTCAAAAATCATATCACAAAAAGAGTCACAAAATCATATAGCTTTAACAAGTCTTGATCAAAAACGTTTACTCTATCCCATGAAATTCCTTCGATATATCTAGTTTCATAGCCATCTAACCACTTTTAGCTTTATTCTTTTTAATTGAGTCGACTAATTCATGTGTTATCACAATGTTATCAATTATAGATCTCCCTACAATGAAAACAGTTTGAAAAGGGGTTATGATTTTTCCCAGGATGGTTTTGATTCTAGCAGCTAACAGTTTAGAAATTACCTTATAGGAGGTATTATATAAACTTATAGGTCTGAAGTCAGCAGCATGTTTAGGGCAATTGGTCTTAGGAATTAGAGAATGAAAAAAAACAAATCTTGTACAACTTTCACAATATCCTGTCCTACAGTATCATACATAATTTTATAAAAAACAGGTGGGAAACCCATCAGACCCTGGGGTTGTCCAAGGTTTTATATAAAAAATAACAATCTTAATTTCATCAATAGAAGGAATAACAATTAACATAGATTATCACCATTAAAAATACATGGAGATATGAAAGCATGATAATTACTGACAGGAGGAGGATTATAAAATCTAGTCATGCTGTAAAAGTGTGATTTCAAACAACTGGCAATATCATTCCTCCTAGTTAACCAGATGCCCAAACTATCTTATAAAGTATGAATTTGAGTTCTTCTCCTCCTAAAGTTCATTTTACGATGGAAGTAAGTTGTGTTTCTTTCACATAATAGCATATCATCTTCGCTTCTTCTTTAGCCATAAAAATCATCCTCAAGATTACACCAATTATAAGACAATATATCCTGCAATTGCATTAGCTGGCTATCATTGGGACTAATATTTTGAGAGTTCAAATTCTCAATTTGAGCTTTAGTTTGAGCAATTTGGGTATTAAATTTCCAAAGTGTTCAAGATTTTATTTCCTAACATCTGTTTATTAGTATGGAATAGAGTTTTAGAAAACTTAAAAGCAGCAGAACCATTCTCATTCGCATGCCAATTTCTTGAGATCAAATCCTTATATCTAGAATCTCTAAACCACATCTTGTTCAATATAAAGCATTTATAAGTACTAACATTATCCCTATTGCTTACATGCATTATGGGGCAATGATCACTAGCTAAAGGAATCATATGATAAGTAATGACATTGGGAAATTAATATAACCAACTTGTATCAGCAGCTTCTCTATCCAGCCTTTCAAGAATCAGTTCATGGTCTTATCTCACGTTAGTCCAGGTAAAAGGATTTCCTATATAAGGGAGTGAGTGAAGATCATTTCTATCAAGCAAATCATTGAATCTATCAAGATTATTTTGGCTAACTGGAACACCACCATCCTTTTCCTCATGTTTCAGAATAAAGTTCATGTCACCCATAACCATCCAGGGCATATTATATTGAATGGTTATATTTTGCGTATGGGTCCATTGTTGATTCCTAATATCATCATTTGGAGCACCATAAAGAAAAGTAGCTAGATAATACCCACTTTTAGCATCTATTTTCACTTTATACTATATCATAATAAGTGTAATATCTGATACTTACATGTCAATGCCATCTTTCCAAAGCAAACACAGACCACCCGAGAGACCAATAGGATCATGGTAACAAACATTAGGAAAGTTGAATTGGGCAATATATAAGGACATTTTTTTTCCTAACATTTCTGGTTTTTATTAAAAAAAAATATGTCAGGGTCATTAGAAAGAACCCACAATTGGGGGATATCAAAACTAATTGGGGATATGAATTACTTCCCCCAACCCATGATTTCGGCTAAGGGGTGACCATTGGTTTCGAAAATACTAAAATACCCTTCCCACAAAATAAAAATCAAAAACTTAAAATAAAAAAACAAAATCATATCCCCCATTTCCATCTCCACTTCTTATTAATCTTATTTAGGGATGGAGCTTTGAAACCCAAATATTTCCCATTCCCTTTCAAATTCTAAACTCTCCCCACTCTATATCAAATTCTCTTCTCCTCACTTTGGAAACCAATTTTTTTTTATTCGGAAGTGATGAAGATCATGCTGAAAGTGATGATGACCATGCCGGAATTGATGAAGACCATGCCGGTATCATGATACCGGCATAGTCTTCATATCAACGGACCATGCCTTGAGTGGACCGATTAATACGAAAAAAATTCAAAACGGAAGTGATGAAGACCATGCCGGAATTGATGAAGACCATATCTTCGGAACATGATACCTGCATGCTCGAGAATTTCCTATCAATGCTTAGGTAGTCAAGTGAAAAAAAAAATCAACATTACGGATACTTTTCATCCTGTTAGGCATAGAAATTTAAGCAAAATACTATGTCGGAACATGTACCAAGCATGCTCGAATCCATGATTACCATCTGCACTGCTCAAAACCAGAAAAAAAATCAACATTCTCAAGATCAAAACAGAAAAAAAAAATCGTATAGTGGCAAACAATTTATGAACATTTCCAACAATTGCCCGCATGGGTTTTTGGTTGAATACCATGCCGGCACCAAGCTTTTTCAGCTGCAACAATGGTGGATTCAAAGAAAAAAATCAATTTTTCAACCTCTTATTAGCGGTAATTCTCTCATCACAATCATCTTCCATTTTCAAAAAAAAAATTCCACTCAAATTTTTTTTTCTCTCCTTCTACTCCTCACTCACACAAATTAAAATAAAAACACACACTAATCTATCCCCCAAATACTTAAGTTTTTACTAATTATTATTAACCACTAAACATGATTAGTGAGGGGTATATTAGGATTTAAAAAAATACTTAGATAAGGGGTGACCCAGCTTTGCTATTTGGATCCCTATTTTGTCTTGTACCTATATCCCCCAATTAGTTTTGATATCCCCCAATTGTGGGTTCATTAAAAATCACTAGGTCTTTTAGACAATGGCTGGTGTTTTTGTTCCCAAAGCCACGTACATTCCATGAGAGAATTTTCATAATTAAATTTTTTGACAAGACAGATGAACAAATTTAAAATGCAGTTTAAACAATCTAAGAAAACTGAAAGTTGAAAAATGAAGGGGTTTAAGCAATAAAAATACATGGTTTTCTCCATTAGGCACTTCAGCTTGTTTAATCATATCAAAAACCTAATCATTCTTTTTTGTGGTCATTGTCATTGTTGTGGATTCTTGTTCTTGACCTTTAGTTTGATTAGAAGGAATGGGATAAGTCGGTGTTGGATAGGTATTTGAAGTGGTGTTTTTCTGCCTCTTTCCTAGTCTTGCATTCATGTTTTGTTCTTACTCTTTCTCATAATCCTTCTCCACTTTCAATATCAAAACCTTTAACCATAAAGCCATCTATGGGGAACAAAAGATGCTGCTCTCACCATTTTCTTATTATTGGAGATAAAACTAGGGATATTGTTCATAACTCTGACATTTTCCTTATTATTAGTTCTCTTGATATTCCCAAACTTCAAAAGTTCACTATGCATCTCAATCAATTTTGCAGCCATATCAGCACATGGACCTTTATTATTAAAAGAAAAACTTCAAAAAATTCTTTGCATAATTTGTGAGGTTGCTTCTCATAAAAGAATTTAATCCATCTTGTAGACCCAGCTGCTGTTACTGCCAAAGCTCCTCTTCTAAGTGGATTATTTAAATTAATCCTGATACAAACTTTGAAAACTTCACCAGATGGTGGAAGTTCAGTCTTCGGTTCAATATCTCTTACTTCTCTCATTATTTCCCTCATATCATGTACTGCTTTCTGGTTCATATATTCAGGCAAAAGATGTTTCAATTGGATCCAGAATTCTTGAGTATCCTAATACAAGTATGGATATCTCACTGAAGGACAATATTATGCACCACCAATAGATGTCCATCAATACTCCACGGACGAGTTATAAACAACTTGTTAAGTTACGTTGGTTTTCAGTTTTGAATGTGAAAACCATAATATTTTGTTTCAGTTCGAATACTTTCGCTGCATCTTCAGGAATGAAATCTCAGGTGACTTTCATGTTCTTCTCCACTTTCTTGTGTGACATCCTATCTTCAATAATGATTTTCCCAATTCGAGAAAATTCCATATCTTCCTCGAATTGCTCTTCCTGAAACAGTTATTGTTGTGAAGAACCAATGATGATGATGAATCATTCTTCTCCGGGATTGTTTCTTTGAGCTTATCTGAGAGATTAAAGATTTCTTTTGAAGCCACAACACTTTGATTTTCCATTACTAAAAGTCTAACAAGATACAAATGAATCGATTTGATTTTAGAATTCTTATACTGTATGTGATTATGTTTAGGATTTTGGTATTGATACCACAAGATTTCATTCTTAAGATAGGTATTGGTAGAGGATTTTTCTGCTGATATTTATGTGTTGGATAGGGAAAGTTTTGTTTTAGAGAAAGTCGAAATGAGTGAAAAAAAAAGGAAATTATTTTTGGTTCTGCTTTTTGAATTTTGAAAAGTTGAATTTTCATAACGACGGACAAAACAATTACTTTTGAACCGGACTAAGTGCGTTCTAAAATCGGAAAATGGGTGATTTATCCAAATATTTTTAAAACATGGTTCTAATGGACGAGTAAAAATTAGTATGGGTGAAATGGACACCAGAAAAATAACAAGAATGAAACTGAATTCATCATGGCTTAAACTTAAAAAAGAGTGAGGATGAAATTGGATGCATCTTGATGTAAATTAAAAATAAGAAAAAATATTTGAAAATGGGAAGGATGAAACTGTTTACATCCTGGTTATTTTTACATTCTCGTCCATTTGAACAATATCAAATTTTACATGTCTTTTTCACCAAGGAATTGTTGATTTTGGTCTTTTAAACCAATTTTGTGTTGTAAAATTTTCAATAGTAACCGATTCACCCTGCTTCCAATTAAACCCGATCATATCAACTAGAAAACGCTTTAGTTTTGATAAGGTAAGCACCATGATTCCAGAGCTTCAACGAGCATAACAACAATAACCGCAACCGCAATGGCCACTCCCATAAGTCCGTCAAACGCCATATAGTCTAATTATGAAAATTGTACTAAATAGAGAAAACACAAGAGGGATTAGTTCCACATAAAAATGAATAAATAAAAATCCTATTTTGAATAAATTTTCTTAAAAAGAAAAAATCAATGATAGAGTAAAGAAATTGTTTTAAGCCAATCTAGTAGAAATATATTTGAGATATGCATGAAAACTTCATGGTCTTTTTCAAAATGATGGACTGAGTTGGATCACAACATCGCCCGATTCACATAAAAGAGAGAGAAAATTTTTCCCTCAGCTCCCATATATACAACTCATTCTGCAAATAGTCATCCGCATTAGCTTCTTAGGGCAACTCCTATAGTACGGATGGTTTAATATCCATACCATCCAGATAATCCCTATATCTATGGAGTATCAAATAATTGTGGAGGCTTTTTCTACTATGGAAAAATCCATTTAAATCTCCACAAATCTATATGTGGGTCCCTTTTACCAATTAAAATATTTAAAACAAATTAAAAAAAAACAGAGTTCATCCGGTCACCTAATGACCGGATAACAAAATTAATTAAAAAAAATGTACCCGTACACTTAGTGTCCGGATGACACAATGACCGGATGGACTACTCCACAACCTACTCCATACATCAGTGGAGTATCATCTGGGCTTCAGAAAGATATGACCTCAATTCTACCCATAGTGACATTTTTATCCATTAAAAGTGGAACCGTTTTTTTTTTTTGGGACTACTCAAAAATGGTGGGGGACTACTCTCCATATTTTTGGGTGGATATTAGAAGTAATAATGAGTCACCCGTTATCTAAGTTTTTTTTAATACCAAACTTGCCCTTGGTAATTAAATTAGTGAGTTAATTAATGATTAGTGGGATTAAATTGGCTTATTGAAGGATTAGTGAGAGGGAGTAGATGGCGGTGGTGGTGATTTGAGGTGGTCGGTGGTGGTGGTGATTTTGTTTAACCGCCACCTCTATATATAACTCCCTCTCATCTACTCCCATCACCACCGACCACCACCACCACCGACCACCTCAAAGAAGAATTATTGATAGGGAGTAGATGGAGATGAAGGTGATAATGAAAATGAGGGTTTTGGAAGAAAAAAAGTTAAGATCTTTTTCTTTAAGAGCCACAACAAGAGTATGATGTTTTGGGTACTCACGGAAATTTCAAATTTATTTAACGGTGCTTGAATTGGCCAAAACATTCCTAAAAATGAACAATTTACAAATTAATTTTGGTTTTGTTAAAAAAGTTCGGCTACGAAATCTGAAGAACAGTTAGCCGAACTCATCTGCAAGTGTAGTTCGGCTAATATTTCTGAAAACACAGGTAGCCGAACTCAGCTTTAATGGAGTTTTTTCTTTCAGAGAAAAGTTTGGTTAGGAGAAGAAAATCATGACGTGCTTAGAACTAGGAGTTCGTCTAGGAAAAAAAATTGCGACGTAACAGAACTCAATATGCAGGCTTTTCAGAGAAAAGTTCGGTTAGGAGAAACAAATTGCAATGTAACCGAACTTTTTGCGACGTAACCGAACTATGAGTTAGGCTTGGACCTTTTTTTTTTCGACGTAACCGAATTTTTCTCTGAAAACAAAAACCTCCATTAAAGTTGAGTTCGGCTAGTTCGACAAAATTTTTCACATAATTCCTAGCCGAACTTCTCTCCGTAACTTCCATTTTCAACTCATTTTGATGATTACTTCTCATTTTTTCAACGGAAAACAAATGAAAAGTAATGGGTTTGTTATAATTTTGATTTTGATTTTGTTTTGTTAATTATTTAAATTAAGCTATATATAGAGGTGGCGGTGGTGGTGATTTGAGGTGGTCGGTGGTGGTGAGCGGCGGTGGTGATGGGAGGAGGTGGTTATATATATATATATATATATATATATATATATATATATATAGGTGGTGGTGATGGGAGGAGGTGATTATATATATAGGTGAAGGGTATGTTAGTCATTTCCACACTTTAGGACACCTCTTATAAGTATATGGTAGACATTTCTATCAAAAAGTAGTCCCATCATTTTTGAGTAGTCCCTAAAAAACGGTTCTAAAAGTGGATTATCACAAAGATATGGATTTATTTTCTCCACAGCAGTTGCCCTTAGAGCGGCAGGGCCCAAGGTTAGCTAAATGGACCCAGAATAGAATGAAACGCTCCAAATTGCGGGTTGGCTGGATTTAACTATGGAACCCGGCTAAATCGGACCTAACCCGGTACATTGGCATCTATAGAAAAGAACCCCCTCCGGCCCTCCCCAATAGACAATCATAGCATTGCGTGTTTCTAGGGTTTCAATTGAAACATGGCGTCTGCTGCTGCTTCTTCTTCCAGTAAGCAGCAAATTGTTCTATGTGGTCCGAATTATGTCAGAGTATATAAAACCACCACCGCCGCCGCCGCCGCCGAGAAGAGTACAGAGGCATCTACCAAGGGATTACAATCTGAAGCAGCAGCTAGCGATGAGAAAATGGAAGTTGATAGACCTGATTTTATGTTAAAAGAAGAAGAACGACCTCCTTATGTTGTTGTTGTCCATGGACCTCCCAAGGTAATTTTACTTGGTTTATTTATCGTTGACATTTTTTTGCCCTGTTTACTGCTTCTAATTGGCACCACTGTACTTCGTTCTACTAGGTTGGCAAGTCCACGTTGATTAGATCACTAGCAGAGCATTATTCCAAGAAAAATCGTGTTTCAGTACACAAGGAAGGTCCCATTATGATCATATCAGGTATCTTTTATCTTTTCATTGTTTCTTAAGCAGATTGGCCTTTATAATGTCATTTTATTGAATGTATGTTTTTCTGATTTTGCTAGGTGCAAAAAGACGAATACAGTTTGTGGAGTGTCCCAATAGTGTTAGTGGTATGCTTGATGCTGCTAAGTACGCTGACGCTGTCATATTGCTAATTGATACATATACTAGCTTTGAAATGGTAAGTAATTACATTAGAAAATGTATTTTTAAAATGATTTCGAGAACCAAAGTTCCGATTGCTGACATTTTCTCTTGGTTCATACTTGATAACAGTTAGAACTAGTGATGGTTCGTCTTGGTTTTGTGTTTCTTTTTAGAATTTGGATTTCCAATGATATCTCATGTGAATTTCGAGTTTAAGGCTTCGCAACTTCAAGGTTTTTTAGACCTTAATTTGTTTTTGTGGACACCTTCCTGATCGTCTTGCATATTTCTACTTCAATTTCTGTTAACCTTCATATAGTTTGTTTTTGTAAGATGATTTCGCTGATTTCAGGAAACCTTCGAATTTGTGAACATATTACGAGTTCATGGCATGCCGATGGTCATGGGGGTGCTGACATCTCTTGATTTGTGCACAAATGCTGGAAGACTATCAAGAACAAAAGAATATCTTACAAATCATTTCAGAACCGAAATATATGAAGGAGCAAGGCTATTCTGTTTATCTGGACTCGAAGATGGGAGGTAAGTTTCTTATGATTGAATATGCCAAAAGTATCTTCATATGTTTCATGCCGTATCTTATACCATATTGCGTGAAATTCAAGGGACTCAGTAAAAGAAAAATAGAAAAAAGTATAGTTCATCACGGGTTCTTATATATTCTAATAACAGGTGCAAGGAGCATGAAATTCTTCATCTGGCGAACTTCATATGGAATATGGAATTCTATCCTTTGTCAAGAGATGGACAACCTTATGTGCTGGTAGATCATTTCGAAGATGTTACTCCAGTACCGTCCCTGGATAAGGATAAGAAATGCAATAGAAACATTGTTTTGTATGGTTATCTCCGAGGTTGTGATATCAAGAATGGAGTTCAGGTACTTCTTTTAGCTTGTTAAAACTAAAGATTTCTGTCCTGTGTCCGTATTATCTACTATCGTGTATTCTCATAGTTCTGTTGGCTGTTAACTATGCGGTTGTTTTCAATTTTTCTCTCTAATATGGCATTATGTTTTCACCGGTATGAGAGTTTTGGGATGGTGTTTTGAGTATATTATGTTGATTCTATAACTGTTGAATGCCCAGTATATTGTAGGTGACAGTACTCGTGAAAGTTCTCGCTACAAGTATAGCTCAACACATCATACATCTGAACCAAAAGCTTAGTTCTAATGAACATTTTATGTGCCTTCCTCTGTCCTGATCAGTAATTAGTTCTATTTTTCCGTACGGGCTTGTCCCATTTTCTTCTGTGTTGATCTGTACCTGTTGTTTTCACTTCTTCTACCATGAGTTTTACTCGAATATCTTTTCATCAGTATGCAACTGACTTGAGGTTTATTACGTCAGGTGCACATTGCTGGCGTTGGTGATTTGCCTCTATTTAGTGTAACAAGCTTAGCCGATCCTTACCCTTTACTGGCTGGTCCCAAAAAGAAGAGATCTCGCAAAGGTGATTCCGCAGCTCCATTTTCTTAATTTGATGGGCTGTGTTTCTACACAATGTTTGTAGTACGAGTATGAGAGTATCACTTCATTGCCAAACACATACTCCTATGGATATTTGTAGTAACCTTTGTGCTATTTTTACTTTTTTTTTTTTTTTTTCCGTAACAAAAATTCTTAAATCTTCCATATATATCAGATAAAGAGCATGATGCAAGTGAGGGTTTCAAACCAGGGACTTATCTAAAGTTGGAGGTCAGAAACGTTCCTTTCAAGATGGTTGAAAATTACGATCCTCATCATCTTATTCTCGTTGGAGGCATCAGTCCTGAAGAGAAGACTGTTGACATCAGTCCTGAAGACAAGACTGTTGACATCAGTCCTGAAGACAAGACTGTTTTGCAGGTTAATATGCCTTTTCATTGTTCTCACTGAATGCAAGTATATAAGTTAATACAGTAAGAGATCTATGACTGTTGAATGTTAACCCGACTGAATTCTCTTCGCCTGCCTGTAGCATCATGTTTTGTTGTTGTTTTTCCAGGCAACACTTATGCGACATAGTTGGCACATGAAATTACTGAGGACAAGTAACCCTGTCATTGTTTCAATTGGTTGGAGGCGGTACCAGACTTTCCCCGTGTATGCTGTGGAGGATGGCAGTGAACGGCTTCGAATGCTCCACTACACCCCCATAGGCACGCAGTGTCTTGCAAGGTTTCGGGGCCCTCAGGCATCCCCGGCACTGGAGTTGTATTTGTACAGAGTCTGCCAGACAAAAAGGTCTGATTTGTTCTATTAAAAATTTAAAAGCCATCTGTATAAGTGTATACATTTGGTGTCCCTGTTTCCCTGAAAGCATTTGGTTGAAAATCAGGAAAACAAGAATTTTTGTACTAAATTGTCTAACTAGTAAATACTAATAATGGTTTGCGTTTGAATCCTCAGGCAGTGTTTCGGATTTTAGCAACTGCTGCTATAGTTAATTTTAACGATGATGTGAAGATATTTTGGAAACACGAGCGTGCTTGGTATGAAGTTGAGGCTTCACGCATCTTCAACCCACTAGCATCAACCTCAAAGCCAATTGAAGAGGAGAATTTGGAGGTGACTGAAAGTGATGATGAAGAGGAGAATTTGGAGGTGACTGAAAGTGATGATGAAGAGGAAGGGAAGGCTTCTGGAAGTGAACAAGAGGTATCTGAAAGTGGACATGTAGAGGAAGAGGAGGCTTATGAAAGCGAACATGAGGGTTCCGAAAGTGAAGGGGAAGAGGAAGCTTATAAAAGTGAAGGGGAAGAGGAAGCTTATGAAAGTGAAGATAAGAATTCTCATTTGGGGAGACGACAAAAGCTTAAAGGATTACGTACCGTGAGATTCTTTGAGGGAGGGCCCGACTTCGACGACCGAATTTCAGCTAGAAATTTATTATGTTTTGATAATAAAGATGAGCGGAAGGCATTTGCAAATCATCCACTGCTGGTGATTTCGAAGGATGAAAAATTGCTGGAAATACAGGAGAGAAGTGAGAGGATGAAAAATTGCCTACAAGATTTTCTGAAACAGAGACAACAAGTGCTTTCCAAGGAAGAGGAGATGTTGATATTATATGAGAGAGAGGAGAGGAAGGAGAAATCCCGACAAGAGATGAGGAGAAGGGGTCTTAAAGCTGAATTTGATGGAGTTGGTGTATGATCTGCCTGATTTTATTGTCAAAGAATACGGATAATGTTTTTTTTTTTTTTTTTTTTTTTGTTAGAGATCTGTAGTAGTTGTATCTTTGACAACTGAACTAGGGTGCATATGTTAATCAGTATAAAATGTTAATCTCTGAAGTGTACCGCATGAATGCATAATGTTGGCTTTGAATAGACACAACAGGTTTCCAGTCAAGCCTGCAGGTGATTGGGTTTCCAGTCAAGTCTGCAGGTGAATATCCACCATGAAAGCTGGGTTTAACCTAAGCTGGAAGTTTTATTGACAACCAGTTTATTCAGTTATACAGTTGAATGAGCACTGAATTTTAATAAAACATGCAGTATGGTGGTAGTGTAGTTTTTCATTGCCATTTTTGTTGGCTTTAATCTCTCCTCCTTTAAAACACTAAGTCATATGAGCTCCCACGTCGCAATGTGAGTGTGACACGCCCCTCAAATTAAATTAGATAAAAGCTTTCACACAGAGCAATTCTGGAGAGGACACGTGGCGGGACTCTATTAGTTGAGACATTAAAAGCTGGATTACACTCTGTTTACACCCTGTACTTAACTGGCCATTTGTAACACCGTTAGCAATAACGTGGGTATACAACACTTATGTGAGGATTTACACCTAATTAATTACTTACACTTGGTTTACACCAAATATTTAACTGGACGTTACTAACGCCAGTTAGGTAGACAATACATCCGTTAGTTTCATCTTCTTCGTTAGGTATATGATTCGGATTAAAATTGAAAAACAAAGAAAAAGCAGCGGCTGCTGCTATATCACCTGAAGCTGTTGTTTTCCAAGAGATTGAGAGATGAAAATAGAGCAGAAATGGAAGATGGCCTGAGATCAAAGATTCAGGTCGAGAAATTGTGAAGAAATCAGAGTTATTCCTGAGTTGCACAGAAGATTATTTGAAATTGAAGTTAGGGTTTGAAGGAATCAATCCGAACGAAACATGGGTTAGGTTGCTCTGCTTTGTTTTAATTTTTGTAACTCTAATCTCTTGATTTATGATCAAACGGGCTTGGTTAGGGGTTTATTTTTTCAGGTACAATTTTTACGAAATTGAAGTTAGGGTTTTAAGGAATCAAGGGTGGATGTTGCAGATTAATTTTTGCTGTTAAGTACTCCCTCCATTACTTTTTAATAGGCTGGTTTCTATAAATAAATGTTACAAAAATATAAATTGGTTTCCTAATTGGGAAAGTCAAATGTCACTTTAATTTTCTAGGACCACTTTTCTCTTAACTTCTTTTGATGACAAGTGTCATGTGGACCATTTCATTTTACTTCTTTTGCTGACAAGTGTCATGGGGACCATTTCACTTCACTTCTTTTATTGACAAGTGTCATGAGGACCACTTTCAATGATTAGTTCTCTTAATTTCCTTAATTTTCTCTAAAAACAAAACCAGTCTATTAAAAAGTAACGGAGGGAGTATGTACTATATGTTTAGATTTTAAGATCCTCAAGTTTGATGGTAACCGATTCTATTGTTTCATTTTTGAAATCTAATTATTTTTGGAGTGAATTAATGATTTTGATCTGTGAGTTTTGATAATTACTATTTGATCTAGGAGCTAAGTGTACTGATTTAGACCATGGTGGGGTTTTGATCATCATTGCTCATGAACTTATCCACTCGATGAAAACCTTCAAGAAAAAAAAGGGTTTCCTAGCGTTAAAACTAGACCTATCAAAAGCTTTTGATAGAGTCGAGTGGAACTTTATTGAGAAAGTCCTATTAGCTCTTGGTTTTTCAGAATTCTGGACAAAGCTCGTTCTTCAATGCATCTCAACAACCTCCTTTTCAATCCTTCTAAATGGAAACCCGGGGCCATCTTTTAATACTTCTAGGAGACTAAGACAGGGTGACCCTTTATCACCTTACCTCTTCCTAGTTTGCATGGAAATTCTCTCTAGACTCCTTGAAAAGGCAATATAATACAAGAGAATACCTGGGTTCCAGATAAATAAAGATGCGCCAAATATCTCTCACCTCTTCTTTGCGGACGACTGTTTTTTATTCACAAAAAAGGATCTGGGGGAAGCGAAAAGCCTTTTGGAAATATTACAGTTATTCGGGAATATCACGGGACAAATGGTGAACCTACAAAAATTCAGTGTCTATTTCATCCCACAAATTCACCCAAAATATGGAAAAATAGTTGCAAGAATTTTAAAGGTCCCGTTGATGATCAAAAATGATAGGTACATGGGTACACCGCTTTTCTTCGACAAAAACCGAAAACCAACTTTGAACCGCTGCTACAACGTTATTACTCTACATTACAAGGTTAGAAATCGAAACTGCTATCTCAAGTAGGGAGGACTGTTTTGATAAAATCTATACTTCAATCCTACCCAACCTATCAAATGCAAGTCCTCGCCCTGCCGAAAACAACTCTGGATCAGCTTGACCGTATTCAGAGAAACTTCTGGTGGAAAAAAGATGGACACAAAAGACAAGGAGGATTTATAAGTGCTTGGAAAAGTATATGTAAACCCATTTCCCAAGTTTAGGAATTAAAAATCCCCATCAATTTAATTTAGCCCTTCTTACCAAGCTTGCAAGCAGACTAGTCATTGAACAAGACCAATTATGAGTCAAACTGTTAAAAGCAAAATATTTCCCAAATTCCCACCCACTAGAAAAATCAAGAACTTCGAATCTCTCGTGGATTTGGACCAGCATTCAGAAATGGTTAGAGTTAATAAAAGGCAATTATATCTGGCAAGTAAAAAATGGTGCTTTGGTGAAAATACGGGAAGACAGATGGATCCCTAACGCAGAGATAATCCAAAAAATCCCCAACAGTCAGGAACGACCAACAAGAGTTCAAGAACTAATTATGGATCAAAATAGATGGGATCAAGAAAAGCTAGACCAATTCTTCTACCCAGAGGATAAGGAAAAAGAATCCAAGCTTTAAATCCTAGAAACCATGAGCATGACATCATTAGATGGAGACATCATCAATCACGAAAATTCTCGGTAAAAAATGTTTATACATTTATAGCCAATCAGGATCTCGAAAATAATGATAACCCTAATTTCCCATGGAACAAGATCTAGAATATTCAAGCCATCCCTAGAATTAGACTTTTCATATGGAAATTAGTGCAAAAAACCCTCCCAACGTCGGCTAGATTAGGCGCTCATAATACGGAAATTGACCCGATTTGTGGTAGGCCTCGAGATGTGTATAAATTTATGGCCTACGGTGATAACCGCAAGTGCACGGAGTCTATCGGAGACGCGGCAAGTACGGGTCGAACCACAGAGACTTGTGGTGCTATTAAGGTGATCTTATGGCTTTCTAAACTGAGTTCTAGTGACGGTAATGCGTAACACAATGGTTTTGTTGCCGATACGGCTGGATAATGTGAAATGAACCTAAACTAAGGTATAGACAGTGACAAAAAGGGCTTGCTAGGTCTTCAAATCCACCTACGAATTCTACTATGTGCTCAACTAGTTGAGTGTCTTGTTCCTATGCCGAGGTAAGTATAAAGTGTCAATTTTTACCACCTATTTAGGGAGTTTCTCCTAGTGATAACTCAAATAATGACTAAGGAACTAATCCTAAGTACTAGTTGTCTAATTAAGCACAACTAGTCAGGGGAATTAGCAGTAATCATTGAAGTAAGGGATGAAACACAATCAACACAGATATAACCTAACTACAGTGTATCCATGGCATTGGTATACACTGTGAGAGAAAAGCATTGAGGTGTTGAATTGAAGCTATCTAATAACATTAAACACTCAAGAACAATCCAACAGAGTTTAAACACAATTTGGAATTAGGGTTTCATTGAAACCCCGACAAACTAAATTAAAACATTAAAACTGTAAATTAAAACCTAATTGATACACTGGCTAACCCAGGCATGAACCCTAACATCACACAACTCCCTGTTATTTATACATGCAAGAGAAAATATCTCAAACCCTAATTCTTCTCAAAAATCAAAATAAAATAGAAAACAAATCGAAATACTTTCACCCATACTCTGAATCGCCTTCTCCTCTTGTCAATTCGCCTCAGAGATCCATGCATGGTTGTTGAGAGAGAACCCTAGTTCTAGTTTTCTCTAAATTAGCTTCTAGGGTTGGAGAAGCTAAGAGAGAGAAAACCTAGACCTAGAGAGGGGTGCGGTTGTTGCGAGGATGGTGTCGGGAAGGTGATGATGGAGGCGGTGAGGGCCGCTGGTCGGGTGAAGGAGGTGGAGGAGCAGAGCTCTGCTCTGTGAGAGTGACGGGAGAGGAGAAGAAAGAGAAGAAGAAGAGAGGAATGGTCTGCTCGAGTGGGGGTATAGGGTTATGGGTGATTCAGTGTTGCACGGGTGCATCGAAGATTGATGGAGAAGGCCTCAGCGATCGTAGGATCTCGGTGAGGAAGATCTGAATGGCTGAGGATGACTCGGGGCGATTTGGTGTGGAGCAGGGACATCGAGAGAGGATGCGAGCGATGGAGCGACCGTTGGATGTAGCTCAGGGAGATCTCAATGGCTCAGAGTGAGCGGGTTCGGATCCGGGTCGTGGGTAGCTCTAGCCCATGTCTTCCTTGTTGGGTTGCAACTGATTTGCGCGCGGGCTTCGGCTTTCTGCTCCATAGATGCTCGACTCCAATTCTTCGCTCTTTTGGCTCCTCGATTCCCCGAGCTTTATTTATTACCTAAAAACACAAAATTAATTAATACAAATATTTATTCTTGAAAACAAAGAAAACACGAAACTGGGATAATATCTCGATTTCTAAGCGCAAAAGATGAGTAAATTGCCAATGAAAAGGTGTATAAATATGCACTATTTGGCACTCATCAAATACCCCCAAACCTGAATTTTACTTGTCCTCAAGTGAAACGAGAAATGAAGAAATCCTAACTATACCCCTGTCGCAGTCTCTCGAATGCATTTAGCGTATGCACTAAGCCTTTAAACCCCTAGGTGTCCCTAGTGGACGAGTTGTAGTCTCGTGAGGGTTTGCAGGTGTACCCACAAAACCTTCTCCAACTTCGAGTGTAAAAGAGTCTCAAGCCTCCAAGAAGCTATGAGGACATAGAGTTTCTGCATGCTAGTAACAGAAGTTAGAACTACCAAAGAACGCATTCTCATCCTTAAGTGCTGAGCGAGAAGTAACCATACCATATGAAAGAATTCGGATTCGATTGTGATCATAAGCCTCGACTTCTGCCTCACCATTAGGGTTTTATGATAATTGCATTCAAAAAGATCGCTTTTTAGTCTCTCATGTGTGCGAGGCGGAGTAAAGAGAGAAATCCTGCACACGTTGTAGGTAAGAAGGGTAACCTTCCGAAATAAAATGGAGACTCCACAGAGGTGTGGACAAAAGAATCTTTTCTGATGATCTCTAAGAAAGGAAATCAACCATTAGCACGGGGTGGGAGTACTCACTCACTTCTCACCCGATCGGCAATTAATATCACTCTCTCATAAGAACCATAGAAACGTCTTCAATCTTCGGTCTTCGGTCTTCAAATGTTGATGATGAACTTCTAAACTTCACAAAAACTTGACAATTTTTAACTTTTCTACTCAATTTCCTTGTTGTTTGGATTTTTCTTCTTGAACTCTCTTTACCATGGTGGTAGCAAAAATAAACTACATTTTTTTTTTTTTTTTTTTTTTTGAAAAAACACGCGCCGAAGGCTTTTATTAAATATCGAAAGAAGGTACAACATCAGTGGAGGGTAGCCTAGCAACAAGCTGAGCCCCTACACCTCTTTGAATGGAAATACCTAGTCTATAAAAAAGAGAATTCCCTATCTTATAATTCAGATCATAATTTGCAATGCAATTCCTCAGTCTCTTCAAAAGAACCACCATGTCTTCACCCAGTTCTCCCAAGGTAGAAAAAGCAAGGACCCCGAAACCGTAACCATGTTCAGAGCACTTCGCCAAATATTTGGTGCGCTTGCGAGTGATGGCACTAGATATAGCAATACCGGAACAAAGGCTCGGCTCGGCCATTGCAGGAAAATGGAGAAACCCCTGTAACATCGAAGCATACGTCTTTACCATTCTCCCAATTACAGACAAGAATGTCTGCAGGCTTCAAAGCCGTGTCCTTTTCAGATAAAAGGCCGAGGTTAACTTCCTTCCTAGCCACAACCCGAGCCTTATAGCAAATGTCCGCAATAACATCTCTGACAAAGTCATGCCTAAATTTGAGCCCTACCTCACTAGCACAATGAAGTGCATGATCGCCAAAATCATCCATGTTCCTCTTACAGCAAGTACAAACCTCAACATTGTTGAAAATGGGTAACTTAGGACCTATAACAAACAATGACTCCGAATTGCCGAGGTCCAAGGGTTTGGTTAAGGCCGTCAATCGGTACCGCTTTAAGATAGTCTTGCGCATGGGCGATCCTGTTGCTCTGCCAAAGGATAGCATCACGTTCAGACATCGGGTATTTGCTGGGTATATCTTTATTAACAACGTCAAAATACAAGATCTTGCCGGTGATTTCATGGGACGAGTGGCAATAGAATTGATGTTGAAAGAGGACAACCCGGACCTCAGTGAAACGAGACAAGGCATGCAAATAGCTACGACTGGGAGCCGACTCGGATGGAAGTTTAAGAATGGTATCCTGTAAACTCGGCGTACGAAAGCAAGAAGCAAGGTAACAAAAGTTAACCGTGTCGACCATCGTATGAACACCGAGCCCACCATCTTTCAACGGCAAAGTAGCAATGTGATTTGTTGAAGGGGCCAAACCCTGCCCCATCACCTGTCACTATATGCTGCAGGAACTGTAATAGAGGCATATCATAGCAAGGAGAAATTTGATGAAGAACAGCAGGGTTAGTAGTCCGAAAGTTGAAGTAAAGCTTCGAGACACCTGCACAACTACGCAACAACAAAAGCTCACATTGCGGATCCTGAATCGTCCGACGAGTCCATAAGTCGCACTTTGTTTTGTCGATTTTCCCCTTCACTAACTCATTGCGTAAATGCATATCAAGGCTTACAGGCCCCCAACAATTTGACGCCACGGGAGGGCCTACTAATGTTAGTACAGGAAGACTCCATCCACGAGACTCCTCGAATCAATACACGGCCGAAAGCAGATTCGGTCTTACTTATGTTTAGATGCAGCCCACGACTTTTGCCTTCCGTTTGTATTAATGAGAGAGCCTTAGCTACTTCCATGGTGTCACCGGCGATGGTTCCATCATCAAGATACCAAGCATGGAAGTCAAGGTTGCACTGGCTCGAAATCCTGTTCACAAGAGGGTGTAGAACCAGGGAGAACAATAAAGGACCCAAAGGGTCTCCTTGTTGTACACCAAGAGCCGAGGAGAGAACAAATTCATTGTAATATAATCTCGCAGGCGTAGCATAGCAAAATTCCACCCAACGGGAAATGCTAGGACACCGAAGTCTAACTTCATGAATCAACGTGGTACGATCAACCATATTGAAAGCATTAGAAAAGTCGATCATAAGCATAGACATCGTTTTTATTGTACCTTTGAGTTCCAAAAGTCTATTCGCAGCATGAAGAATTCCCTCTGCTCCACACGGCACGCCTACACCAAACTGATGATCACCAAGAAACAAAAAGTGATATTTTTTTTTTGATATTTTTTTTTTTAAAACTACAAAAAGTGAAAATAAAAATACAAATAATGACACAACTAACTCCATGGACAAAGGACTTTATCACTCAATTTTTCCACAACTTGTATTGTCTTGATTTTATAAATTTTATTAATTCTCATCCTATTTTCTTTTCTTTGTTGCACATAAACCTTGGACTATATCAATTTTTCTTTCAATATTCTCGATCTTGCTCCGTTTGTTGACGATGATGTGTTTCTATGGGTCTTCTTGATTGAGAGAGAGAGTGATGCTAGCGCAAATCGGTATTTAGAAGGAGTTTTCATCTTTAGACGTCACCCTCATGATTGACAAAAACTAGCACTCAAGAGATCAAAAGTAGTGCTGAAAATGGTGCGAAGTTGGGTAGCTCACCATTCCTACCCGGAATTGACGTACGGTGACACACACTCTAACAGCTTTTCTAGAAAGTTGCAAAAAATTGAAGGTTGGTGCCTCACTTGATGTAAATTGGGTAG
This sequence comes from Papaver armeniacum, assembly GCA_023531295.1. NCBI lineage: Eukaryota > Viridiplantae > Streptophyta > Magnoliopsida > Ranunculales > Papaveraceae > Papaver > Papaver armeniacum. Next base: position 398,999 of record JAJJWW010015194.1, read on the forward strand.
TCTCCACTATGGGTGATCACAATTCTACTACCGAATATCTAAACAACACCTAATTTGCTCTCCGGTATGGTTAAATCCAACTTTAACGCTCTAATCAACTAAGAAACCCGATTGTGTTCTCCGGTACTTCTAACTTCGTTATTTGGTCCAGGACTCTCTATGTAAACATAGCTAGAAGCATGCTAGTGACTCTAAAATCTCTAAAAGTTGGAGGTTTTTACAAAAAGAGTTTTTAATTTTTTTTTTTTTTGAAAATAAAAGGTAAAATAAAATAAAAGACTAAAATAAAAAAAAGACTAAAAACTGTATATGCAGATGCAAATGCACCCCAAACCTAAATCAAACATTGTCCTCAATGTGTCAACAGATAGGAAAAAATTTAAACAGTCACATACCGAGAGAACTATGATGATAAGAGAAAAGGCAAGAGATTACCGGATGTCGGCGGAAGCAAGGTTGGAGCTTCACTAGTCAAGGATAGAATCCAACATTCTCAGTGGAGATCATATCGGATTAGCACAAAATATTCACAAGAAGACTCAACCGATTCAAGAAAAGAAAAATTAACAAGTCCTACTGGATTATATACAATGAAGATAATGTACAGAAACATCAACAATCTTACAAATAAAGTGGGTTTTGGTTTATGTGGGATTTGGTTTATTGGGCTTTAGATTTGGTTTTTGTGGGTTTCATTTGGTTTATGTGGGCTTTGGTTTGTTGGGCTGGTTTGGTTTTGTTGGGATTGATTTGGTTTTTGTGGGCTTCAATGGTTGTGCAAAGCCTAGGTTAGATGAACATGTGCAGCCCAACAATTGGTTGGGGCAGAGCCCAGTTGTGTGGAGGTTGGGCTTGGCAGGATGCAGAGCCCAGTGGTTGGGTTTTCTGCTTAGATTGCAAATGCACAGCCCAGTTCAAGTGCGGCCCAGGTTATAATGCTAGCCCAGTTCACAGTGGGCTTTGTTTGTGTAGACATCCCAACAACTCAAAGTTACGTAGTCTTGATTATGCCCCATTGACTATGAAGGTCAAGTTATGTGGGTGAAGTTTGGAATACAAAGCCCAAGTAAATGGGCTTCAGCTTTGTTGCACAGCCCAGTGGTTGCTTTAGTGCAAGTTGTATGCACAAATTGGCAAAGCTTGCACAGCCCAGGTTATGTGGGCTACACAGTGTGTGCAAAGTTGTGAAGTCAATTGGTTGTGAACTCAGTGTGTGCACTGGCTAGTCTAGCCTCTGGTTGTGTTGCACAGAGCAATGTAAACAAGCAAAAACCACAAGGAAGAACACCAATACAAAACCGAAATACACGGAAGTCTTTGGTAAATCTTTCGGTAGTTGCTGTTGAAGAGTTCACAGCACACCTCAGTTTAAATGGGCAGAGTAACACTACTTGTGCACAGCACAGGTTTGTGTAAACAGCCCAGCAGCATGGCTGAAGGTTGGCAGACTGCCAGGCCAGTGGTGGTGGACTCAGTTTTTGTGCAAGGATTGCAATTGAGCACAGATGATGCAATTGAGAACAACACAGGCTTGAGTGCAACTCAAGCCTATACACAGAGCAAAATAGCACAATACAAATTCACACAAATTAACACAACAATCCACAGAGCAGCTTATAAGGCAGAGCTTATGCAGGGTAGGCTTAAGCTCACCACAGGCTTTAGTGATCACAGGATATCAACAGATTCACAAAGTATATCACTTACAGCATCATACATTCATCAAATTTCAGCACAATGTAGCTATGAACTCCACAGATGCAACAGATTAAGCAATGCTACCACTTACAACATGCTCAGAGTTGCAGGGTTTTCGCAGTGGTTAATGAGCACTAGTTCAGGGAGCATACAAGGGTGACAGCATAGGCTACAATGCCATATGTAACTCAGGGGATTTTCATGATACATATTTACCCATCTTAAGCAAGCTCAGCACACAGTTCAGCTACTCTTGAAATGCACAGATGCAACAGATGATGTTAACAGGTCAATTGGTTTTCACATGTTATGCAGGGGAGTAGAGGGCTCAGCTTGGGTTGACATGGTATAACAAACAAGTTTAGCAGACTTTGTTGCACAATTGACAGGTCACAACAAATAGGGCACTCATTCAAATGCTTTACAACATACCACTGGGTGTCAACAAGGTCAGTTGACCTCAAGATTCAGAGTTTAGGCACAAAAATTACAGGTTTGCACTAATGAGGTTGACAACATGCTCAGCAAATGACACAGAGGCACAAAATATCAATCACTCAAGGCTGTCAACAGCTGGAGTTGATGTCAACTATCTCAGTTGACTTCAATCGGGATGTGCGACTAGCCTAGTTATCCAAGTTTAACCTCACAGCTACAGGGGCTGGAGGTGAACATAAGGTTTGTCGAGGCCTAGGGTTGAAAGTACAGGCCCTGTAGAGGCCTAGATTGCACAACTTATACAAACGGCACAACTCAGATAGCTTATGCACAGATCATATCACTCTCAGCTAGCATGTGGGTAGTTCAAAGATTATAAAAACCAACAATGTGTATTCGCAAAGTTCAGGTTATCATGCAATCAGGGTATGCAACACAAGTAAGCATAACATCAGTTTTAACACTTTTGTCGACGAATAGATCATGTAAGGGTCTCACAACGATTTAAGCTCAACAGAGGTCGGGGTTATGCTCGGGGTTGCCTTCACTTGGCTTCACTAACTTGGGTAATCCAAGTAGCAGCTCAACTCCCAGCTTCAGGGGGCTGGAGATTGGTAGCTCAGATGGTCTATGCACAGATTGCAGATACTAGCATGGCACAACAACTAAGTAATGCTAGAACTCTACAGCATGCTCAGGGAACAGGTTTGAAAACACAGGATTATCACTTAGTTTTCCTAGGCTGTGCTCAAGTCTCAAACAGGGTTAAGCAGATACCAAGGTTCAACAGATGTCACAGAGCAGAGTTAGAGAATGATACTAACTTGCTTTAGCCACAGTGGCTGTGCTCAGCTCCTTGTCTCACCCTGGGGTTGGCTCAGCTTAATAGTTTGCACAACATCATGGCAGGTACCTGTAACTCAACAGCCAATCTCAGTTCCAAGAAATGAGCCACAGGATAATAATGCTGACACAGGTGGAAAGTGGTTTGGACTGACACAGGGGTTAAAAGTGACGAGTGATACTAAGCTACAGCTACAGATACTTATAGCTCAGGTCAAAAGCCAAGATGCAGAAAAGAACAAAATTTACATCTGAGTTATGCTACTAGTTATGATAACTACAAGTATACTACAAGTTACACTAAGCTAACCAAGAACAAAAGAAAATTATAATGCAAATACAGATGGAATGACAGGTTAGAGAACAACTAAATTACATTGCTGGAGATGGAAAACAGTGACGATGCAAAACAAAAAAGAATAGTTAAGTTACACTAACAAAGAGCTAAAAATAACAATGCAATGTGAGTATTTACAGGGAGAAATGGAAATTCAGTAAAGAAAAGCCAACAATCGACAGGGCACACGCCAAGTCCCCGGCAACGGCGCCAAAAACTTGGTAGGCCTCGAGATGTGTATACATTTATGGCCTACGGTGATAACCGCAAGTGCACGGCGTCTATCGGAGACGCGGCAAGTACGGGTCGAACCACAGAGACTTGTGGTGCTCTTAAGGTGATCTTATGGCTTTCTAAACTGAGTTCTAGTGACGGTAATGCGTAACACAATGGTTTTGTTGCCGATACGGCTGGATAATGTGAAATGAACATAAACTAAGGTATATACAGTGACAAAAGGGGCTTGCTAGGTCTTCAAATCCACCTCTGAATTCCTACTATGTGCTCAACTAGTTGAGTGTCTTGTTCCTATGCCAGGTAAGTATAAAGTGTCACTATTTAGGGAGTTTCTCCTAGTGATAACTCAAATAACATCTAAGGCACTAATCCTAAGTACTAGTTGTCTAATTAAGCACAACTAGTCAGGGGAATTAGCAGTAATCATTGAAGTAAGGGCTGAAACACAATCAACACAGATATAACCTAACTACAGTGTATCCATGGCATTGGTATACACTGTGAGAGAAAAGCATTGAGGTGTTGAATTGAAGCTATCTAATAACATTAAACACTCAAGAACAATCCAACAGAGTTTAAACACAATTTGGAATTAGGGTTTCATTGAAACCCCAACAAACTAAATTAAAACATTAAAACTGTAAATTAAAACCTAATTGATACAATCTTTGGCTAACCCGAGGCATGAACCCTAACATCACACAACTCCCTGTTATTTATACATGCAAGAGAAAATATCTCAAACCCTAATTCTTCTCAAAAATCAAAATAAAATAGAAAACAAATCGAAATACTTTCACCCATACTCTGAATCGCCTTCTCCTCTTGTCAATTTGCCTCAGAGATCCATGCATGGTTGTTGAGAGAGAACCCTAGTTCTAGTTTTCTCTAAATTAGCTTCTAGGGTTGGAGAAGCTAAGAGAGAGAAAACCTAGACCTAGAGAGGGGTGCGGTTGTTGCAGGATGGTGTCAGAAAGGTGATGATGGAGGCGGTGAGGGCTGCTGGTCGGGTGAAGGAGGTGGAGGAGCAGAGCTCTGCTCTGTGAGAGTGACGGGAGAGGAGAAGAAAGAGAAGAAGAAGAGAGGAATGGTCTGCTCGAGTGGGGGTATAGGGTTATGGGTGATTCAGTGTTGCACGGGTGCATCGAAGATTGATGGAGAAGGCCTCAGCGATCGTAGGATCTCGGTGAGGAAGATCTGAACGGCTGAGGATGACTCGGGGCGATTTGGTGTAGAGCAGGGACATCGAGAGAGGATGCGAGCGATGGAGCGACCGTTGGATGTAGCTCAGGGAGATCTCAATGGCTCGAGTGAGCGGGTTCGGATCCGGGTCGTGGGTAGCTCTAGCCCATGTCTTCCTTGTTGGGTTGCAAGCGGTTTTGCGCGCGGCTTCGGCTTTTCTGCTCCATAGATGCTCGACTCCAATTCTTCGCTCTTTTGGCTCCTCGATTCCCCGAGCTTTATTTATTACCTAAAAACACAAAATTAATTAATACAAATATTTATTCTTGAAAACAAAGAAAACACAGAATCTGGGATAATATCTGATTTCTAAGCGCAAAAGATGAGTAAATTGCCAATAAAAAGGTGTATAAATATGCACTATTTGGCACTCATCAATTTGTCATCTATGTAACAATCAAGTGCAAGAAACGGAGGTTTCTGATAAGAAATTCCGACATTGTGTTTCTAGCTAGGGTTTCAATTGAAAAATGGCGCTTGCTGCTTCTTCTTCCAGTAATCCAGAAGTTGCTCTATGTGGTCCGAATTCTGTCAAAGTATATAAAACCACCACCGCCAACGACGGTACAGGGGCATCTCCAGCGGGATTACAGTCAGAAGCAGCAACTAGCGATGAACAAAAGAAAGATGATAGACCTAATTTTATGTTAAAAGAAGAAGAAAGACCTCCTTATGTTATTGTTGTCCATGGACCTCCCAAGGTAATTTTACTTGGTTTATTTATCACTGACATTTTTTCATGGGGAAAAATATGGTTTGGTCCTTTTCTAGGTGGTCCCATGTCTATTTGGTCATTTCAGAAATCACTTTTTTCATTTGGTCCATAATTATTAAAATATCTAAAGTACCCCTTCTCTCTCTTATTTTTTCCTCTCACGTGAATGGTTTCTCTCTCTTGTTTATTTCCTCTACTAATTTCTCTCTCATTCTTACCTTAATATTTAAAAGTTTAAAAATTAAATATCTCTCAAAATATATGTCAAAAATTAATAAATTTTATATATTTGGAAAGCCCTCGACGATAGCTTTCCAACGAGTACCATTGTCGCTATGTTTCAGAGCTTTTAATTTTTTTTCAGTATAATAGTAGTTCATTTCGAGAATGAAAAAAATAGACTTCATTTGAAGATGAAGATGAAGATGAAGATGTTGATGTTTTTATATGGACTTCATTCCAGAATTAAGTCTGTTTTTTAGGCTTTTTATATGGACTTCATTTCTGGAATGAAGTCTGTTTTTTTCATGTTTTTATATGGACTTCATTGAAGTCTGTTCGTATATGTTTTATATGGACTTCATTTCTGGAATGAAGTCTGTTTTTTTCAGGTTTTTATATGGACTTCATTCCAGAATATAATAGTTCATCAAAGTAGTTCATTTGTGTAGAATGAACTCGTATAATAGTTCGTTTTATAGCTAAAAAATAAGGCAAAAATTAAAAGCTCTGAAACATAGCGACAATGGTACTCATTGGAAAGCTATCGTCGAGGGCTTTCCGAATATATAAAATTTATCATTTTTTAACATATGGTAAAAAGATATTTAAGTTTTAAGTTTTATTTATTTATTTTTATTAAGAGAGAGAAAAAAACAAAGGACTGTGACATCACCTTAGGACCAAACATTATTTTCTAGGACCAAACAATAATATAAGGATATTTTTGCCACTATAAGATGACATTTACATCATCCATGACATCACCCTAGGACTAAACTATAATTTTTAGGACCAAATGATAATTTATATTACCAAATAGGACAAACAGACAATTGACCAGGTCAATTAGACTAGACTCTCTCTAATATATTATGTCTAGGACCATACGGTATTTCCAACTTTTTCATGGCTGCTAATGGGGGGATCGGAATTAGCAGGGGTACCGTTTGAGTGATCCGACGGCCAGGATCAGATATAACTCTTTTGTCTCATATGAAACGGTACCCCTGGAAATTCCGCCCCCCCCATTAACAGCCTTGCATTTTTTTGCCCTGTTTACTGCTTCTAATTGTTGTATTCTGTTCTACTAGGTTGGGAAGGAGAAGCACCTGTTGATTAGGTCACTAGTAGACCATTATACCGAGGATCGTGATTTACTGGACCTGCGAGGCCCATTACCGTCTTAACAGGTACATTGAATTATTTTTCTTAGACAAATTGGTGTCATGGTTTAACTTGTGTTTTTCTTTTTTCCCTTTTATTTTGGCGTCAGGGAAGAGAAGGCGAATACAGTTTGTGGAGTGTCCCAATAATGTTAATGGTATGCTGCAAAGTATGCTGACGCTGTAATATTGCTCATAAAGTCATATGTTGGGTTTGAAATGGTGAGTAATTACATTGCCGGTAACAATGAATTTAGTGTTCATCTCGATAATTTGGATTGATACACACTCCTTTATGGACCCACTTTTGGGAATTTCTGCATCCTTTGTCCCTGAGTTAAGTTCATTTGTTGTGATACTTGGGCAAAGATTTTTCAGACCTTGATTTGTTTTTGTGAATACCATCTTATATATTTTTACCACGAGGTCTACTTAGCTTTCTGTCAACTTTTATATAGCCCTTACGGAACCTGCATGGAACTATACTGTTGTTACGTAAGTCTCTGTCTTGGTGTTTTTCAAAAAAAAAAAAAAAAACAAAAACAACTTTTGTTGCCAACGTAATGTAACAATGCTTTGTGCTTAACATCAGTTTTAAAAGAAGCAAGTTAGAATACAATTTTAATTTCTTATTGCAAGAGGCTTTTGCTGATTTCAGGAGACATTTGAGTTTGTTAACGTCTTACGAGTTCACGGCATGCCCAAGGTTATGGGGGTGCTGACATCTCTTGATAAATGCGACCTATTTGAAACCAAAGAACACCTCACGAGTCATTTCAGTATTGAAATATGTGAAGGAGCAAGAGTATTCTGTTTATCTGGGCTCGATCATGGGATGTAAGTTTGTTAAGATTCAATATGCCAAAAATAGCTCCTTGTGTTTCATGCTCGTCTCTTTTACCAGTTTGTGAAATTCAAGGGACTCACTCAAAGTAAACTAGTAAAAGTGTCGTCCATCACGGTTTCTTATCCATTCTAACAGGTATCCGGAGCATGAAATTCGCCAGCTGGCAAGCTTCATATCGGCTATGGATTTCCATCCTTTGTCATGGCAAGCTGCACAACCATATGTGTTGGCAGAACACTTTGAAGATGTAACTCAGCCGGAAAGAGTGCACACGGATAACAGATGCAATAGAGACATTGTTTTGCATGGTTATCTTCGAGGTTGTGATATCAAGAAAGGAGCATATCCACCTGTTAGGGATTCTAATTGATGCCTTTTGGAACTTGACCACTTTTGTAAATACATCCTTTCTTATGTTAATAAGAGCATATCCACCTGTTATCACATAGACATATTGGTCGTAATTTTGCATGATTTAATATCGTCCAAAACCATCGTATATGTAGTCTATCGTTCTTCTTATTTATAAACTTGTGCAGATTTGTTAAAAATAGGAAAAAGTAAGGACTATTTCTAAAATTTTTGCTAACTCTTGCAGGTCATTCACATTTACAAAGACTCGTGAAATTTGATGCTAAGTGGCCTGGGTCCATTTTCTTTGTTCGTTATTGTTAAAAAGTCAAGATTTCTGCCGTGTATCCATATTATCTGATTTCTTCTTTTCTCATAGTTCTGTATAAATGCAAGATGTAACTCAAAAGTCTTGGTGTCCGTTGGCTTTTAGATGCCTTAATATTTTCACCAGTGCAAAAGTTTTGAGTATATTGTGTTGATTCTCTAACATTTGGATGCGCAATAAATTCCCGGTGACTGTATTGGTCTTCATTTTTTCTTGCTACAAGTATTACTATCACATCATATGTCTGAACTTGAAGCTTAGTTCCAATGAAAATTACCTGTGCCTTCCTCTATGTGGAAAAGAAAGGGGATGTTCTCAGAGTCCTGAACAGTAATTGTTTCTTGTAAACACAATTAGCTCTGTTTGCTCTATAAAGGCTTGTCCCATTTTCTTCTGTGTTGATCAGTAACTGTTATTTGCACTTCTTCCACCATGAGTTTTACTTGAATATAGTTTCACCCGTATGCAAACTGACTTGGGGTTTATTACTTCAGGTGCACATTGCTGGTCTTGGTAATTTCCCTCTATTTAGTGTAACAAGCTTAGCCGATCCATTCCCTTTACTGTCTGGTCCCAAAAAGAAGAGATCTCGGGAAGGTGATACCGCAGCTCCGCTCTCTCAATTTAATAATGGGATGCGTTTCTTTTCTACACAGTGTTAGTAGTATGATGATTGTCTGAGTGTAGAAACATTAATTTCTTGCTAAACACGTGTTTCCATGGATATTTGTAGTGATCTTTGTGCTATTTTTACAATCCTTCTGTTTATTTTTTTAATTTCAGAAAAAAAGCTTGATGAGGGCGAGGGTTTCAGACCAGGGGCTTATCTAAGGTTGGAGATCCGAGACATTCCTTTCGAGATTGTTGAAAATTATGTTCCTTATCTTCCTATTCTGGTTGGAGGAATCAGTCCTGGGGAAGAGAATATTAATGGATATATGCAGGTTAATATTCCTTTTCGTTTTACTATCGTAAAGTTTGTTGTACAATTTATTGCGCCCATTGAATTCAAGAAACTTAATAAAGATGGTGTATTGTTTATTTTCGTACTACATATGAGCAGAAAGATACAGCTGCTGTTGATCTTACCATGAAAGAAGAAGAACCTCCATATGTTATTGTTGTCCATGGACCTCCCAAGGTAATTTTACTTATTAAAGTTTTAAGTTTATGATAGACATTAATTTTCCCTGTTTAGTGTGCTTCTAATTATTGTATTCTGTTCTAGGTTGGGAAGTCCCGGTTGATTAGATCACTAGTAGAGCGTTATACCAAGAAAAATACTAATAAATTATACATGCAAGGCCCAGTTACGATCATATCAGGTATATTTATTTTTGATTGTTTCTTACTTCTTATACAGATTGGTTCGGTTTCATGGTCTCACTATGTGTTCTGGTTTTTTGTTAGGGAAGCAAAGACGAATACAATTTGTGGAGTGTCCGAATAATGTTAATGGTATGCTTGATGCTGCAAAATATGCTGACGCTGTTATGTTGCTCATTGATACAGATACTGGTTTTGAAATGGTATGTAACATTTGAAAGCTCAAAATATATCTTTAGAAGCCTTTCCATTAACAACAATTGCGAGTTAGCATTCCAAACTTGATAACTAGGTCACGGCAAGTTAATATGGTATTTTGATTGTAAGATGCTTTTGCTGATTTCAGGAAACATTCGAGTTTGTGAATATTTTACGAGTTCATGGCATGCCGAAGGTCATGGGGGTGCTGATATCTCGTGATATGTGCGCAGATCTTGAAAAACTATTAAGAACCAAAGAATGCCTTATGAATCATTTCTCTACTGAAATATATGAAGGAGCAAGACTATTCTGCTTATCTGAACTCGAACGTGGGAAGTAAGTAGCGTCATGTACTTATACCATTTCATAAGTTTCAAGGGACTCACTAATAGTAATATAGATTACAAATAGTCCATTATAGTTTCTTATCTGTTCCAACAGGTACCCGAAGCATGAAATTCTTGATCTTGCAAGCTTCATATCTGTTATGGAATTTCATCCTTTGTCATGGCGAGCTGCACAACCTTATGTGTTGGTAGACCGTTTTGAAGATGTTACTCGGCCAGAAAGAATGCTCATGGATAGCAAATGCAATAGGGACATTGTTTTGTATGGTTATCTCCGAGGTTGTGATATCAAAAAAGGAGCTAAGGTCTGTATCTTAGGGTAGCTAAATGACTTCAATCTTGTTTTTATTCTGCGGCCTTTTGGAGCTAGAGATGATCGCTTTTTATTCTTGTAAACACAATTACCCCTGTTTTTTCTATACAGGCTTCTTCGTATTCTTTTGTTTCCACTTCTTTAAGGGACTTATTTAAGGTTGGAGGTCCGAGACGTTCCTTTCGAGATGGTTGGAAATATTAATCCTGGTCATCCGATTCTCGTTGGAGGTATCAATCCCGGAGAAGAAAATATTGGATATATGCAGGTTAATAAGCCTTTTCATTTTACTAGCGTGAAGTATGTTGTACTTTTACTTTTAAAAAATTTGACTACGCAAGTATAACTCAATTTTTTTTTCCATCTCATAACTATTTACTGTTAAAAAATTTGCATGCCTGTTGTTCTTCCAGGCAACACTTAAGCGACATACTTGGCACAGGAAATTGTTGAAGACAAGAGACCCTATTATTGTTTCTATTGGTTGGAGGCGGTACCAGACGAGCCCTGTATATGCCATGGATAATAGCGGTGACCGGCTTCAAATGCTCAATTACACCCCCGTAGACACGCAGTGTCTTGCAATGTTTTGAGTCCCTCTTGCATCCCCCAATACTGGAATTGTTGCTGTACAGTATCTGCCAGACAAAAAGGTTTGAGTTGTTCTATTATAAATAATATATTATACCCGACGGATAAGAGAATTTATAATTTCTTTGTCATCTTCAGAAAGAATAAATAAATATTTGGTTCATGTGATAAGTTTTTAGTCCACTGTCTCTGAATGGCTTGTGTTTGAATCCTCAGGCAGCGTTCCGTATTTTAGCAACCGGCGTTGTAGTTGATTTTAACCATGCTGCGAAGATATGAAAGAAATGTAAGCGGTCCAGAATACCTTGGAAGATATCTGGCAAGTCTGCTCTTATTAAGAATTTGTTTAAGTCAGATCATGAAATTGGTAGATTTAAAGATGCAAAACTTTGGACTGAGAGCGGGATTCAAGGGAAGGTTGAGAAGGTTAGCATTATAAGTGTTGAATCTTTGATTATTAGTACTGTATAACTCTTGTGCTCAACTCTTTTATTGTATCTTGAGACCCAGCATTCCCGCGGCTTGTTTTTGTGTAGGCTGCAAAAAAAGTGTTTGTGGATAGACAGAGAAGAAAGGATGGTGTACTTAGAGTAGGGATTGCAGAGTGCAAGTTTAAGCGCAGAATTTGCATGCAGGATAAAATTTTCATGCGTCTGTGGAAAGAAGTTAAAGTTCCCGGTTTCTTCAACCCATTCGTACCATTGCATGGTTTAGTACGCGGGGTTAGTGCCTAATTCTAACTCTTTAGATGATTTTATTCTATGGCTTACAAAACTTCAGTCTTTCATGTATCTGACTTGCTTCCTTGTTGAAATGAAGCCCGAGGAATTCCCGAAAGGAGCGTTATTTAAACATGAAGCTGATCGGGAGTCGCCCACAGAACGACGTAAGGTGGTCTTTGTTGAGGGAGAGCTTAGCTCCCAAGACTTAACTATTGCTCAGGATTTTGAGTTGGTTCATGTAAGATAGCATTGGCTTTGCAATACCCTTCCCATAAATTTTGTTTCCTTGGGAGTTTGATTTTGGGTTTGATATGTTGTTGTTGATTCTACAGTGTAATAAAGTGGAGCAAAAGGAATTCAAGAAACATCCAGTGCTGGTGATTTCAAAGGAAGAAGAAATGTTAGAAATACATGAGAGAGGGGAGATTACAAAGACACACCAAGCAAAGCCTAGGATGCAATGGTATCCCGACTCTCCTATAAACGACCGGGTCTTGAATTGCGCAATGAATCTATATGGAAAAATTCCCACTTATTTTACCTTCTTCCGACCCCCTAGTCAAGTTAAATATAAGAAATAGAGTACATCTTAATCTTATAATGTATTTGCTGCATGTTATTGTATAGGAGTACTAGCTCCAAATAGGTGTATATTTGGCAGGCCCTATTTGGCAGCCGAACTAGTGTGCTTACCATAATGAATTTGGTTAAAGAATTATTATATTTCTACTAATTGTTTATCAAGAAACTGAAGCGTGATCAAGTAATGTATAACATCATCAGAGCAAAATGAGTTTGTCCCTCTGAAGCTTTCCTGTAATAATGTCCCCGTATAAGATACTATGCGGTTTAGACAACGAAGTTGCTGCAGTATAGTGTAACTTTTCACGCCTGTCGGTTCCATCCCCGGTAACGTATTTTTACATTTACTCCTGTCGGTTATTGTGGATTGGTTTTCCTCTAGAATCGGCAACTGAGTCAGAATCGAATGCTGCTGACAGTTTCTTCGGTCTCTTTGTAAAAAAAAAAAAAAGGAACTCCTCCTTCTGAGGATCACTCTGGTTTGACTTTGTTCTCTTTCCCGATAAAAGTAATGATTAAACCCATTTTGGGCCTGGGTATGTCATTTATTCATAATAGACAAAAATTGAGATGAACAAAAACTGAAACTTTGCTTCGATGAAAGTACTGTCGGTGAGTAGCTGATTTGGAAGACGTAGCTTGTTGGAATTTAGAAAGAAAAGGTAATTTTACTGTAAAATCCTTGTATAATACAATAAATTAAAGTAGTAATACTACGTGTAGTGATTGGGGTAGGATATGGAGATTTAAAGTGACTCCATCTATAAAGCTTTTCATCTGGAAAGCCGCACATGCAATTCTATCTACAGGTATGAGAGTAGCTGCAATTCTCCCTAACATTAATACTAAATATAATTTATGTAATGAAAATGAAGAATCGCTATCTCATCTATTTCTCAAATGCAATTTCGCAATTCAGGTATGGATGCACTTAAACTTTGATATAAATTTTGTGACAGATGGAAAAATTTGCTTTCATGAATGGTTAAACGATTGGTTTCATGCAAAAAACAAAGGAGATGCGGTAATAGGTTGGCCTGAATTCTGTAGTATAGTAATCTGACACATATGGAAAGCGCGTTGTGAAATCACTTTCCATAAAAAGATTCAAACAATGCTTATACAACAAGAAAAATAGTGCAATTTATTAATAACATAATGACTGTCAACAGGTCTGGTTACAATATAATGCAAACTCTTCACTATGATCCTATGCATGATGTAGATCTAAAAATATTGAATAGAGAACCTGAAAAACATGTGACATATCTAAGTATGAGAATGTCCATAGCCCTAACTATGCATATCCCAATAAGTCAATCTGGAATTGGTATAACTTTGATGGATTTTTCAGGTAACACAATCGAAGAAAGAGGATCCTTTGAGGACTGCACAACTAGGGAACAATTAGAGGAGAAAGGTGTTGAAGCTGCATTCCGGTGGGCAACCGAATGGAGTGGCTACAACATCACTTTCCAAAGTGATTCGAAACCTACTCTAAAACTGCTAATGGGAAGATATGCAAAAGCTAGACAACAACGTTATACGATTAGTGAAGACTTTGAAATAGTAAAAAGGCAGCAAACATAGCGACTTTTTGTAACCTAAATGCCATTCAAAACACTTGGATAGGTGATGGACTTATAGCTATGTTGCATTATCTTTATTAGAGCTGGCAAACAAGCCAAAACCCGCGGGTTAGACCGTCTCAACCCGTGAAAAACCCGCACCCGTCTCGGCTGGTTGCTAAACAAGCCGGGTTAGGGTTGGGAAAATTCTGGCTTATAGAGAAACGGGCAAACCCGGACCGTCCCGCAAAAACCGCGGGTACAACCCGTTACCCGCATTTTCCCACATACTACCGCGTGTCCCTTAGTTTCTATACGTGTCTGATATCTCTCCTCGGTATAAAAAGGAAAAAAACCCTAGCAGTTCTACTTTTCTTCTCTTTCTTTTCTCTTCTTTTTCTGCAGCGGCCGCACCGCACCAGTTCTTCTCATTTTTTTCATCTTCTTCTTGTTCGATAATTACAATTAACAACAACAACAATGGTTAGCGACTATCAGCAAGTAAGTAAATTCTTGGATTTTGATATTTGTTTGTCACTTTGTTGTTTATTTGTTCATTTTAGTCGTGTATGATGTATCATTCATGTATGGTTTTTGGGTTTGACGGCCGTTTGATGTTCAATTATTTGTTATCTAGTGTTTTCAGAAGTGGGTTTTACTTAGTTTGTAGATCTTATGTATTTGTAGATGTGTAATTGTGTATATGAGTGTATCTGTTGATGACCACTGATTTGGGATTTTAAATTTTAATTGGGGTTATCTGATTTTTTTTAGTGATGGAGTTAAGAAGAAATTGAGATATTGGCATAGATAGAATGAAGAAGATATTTGTGTTGATATTCTGTATTGGCATAGAATGAAGAAATTGATTCAAGTCATTTGTTTACGATGCTGCTCTTCAGTTGTATTTATATAGTATGTTTTCTATTCACTTTTTTTTATGAATTATAGGTCCTGTAAGTGACGCAAGTCGAATTATTCTCTGCTTACCAGCTTATTGCACTACACCAAATTCCCGGATTCGTAACAGCAATTCGTAACGGCTTATGGGCCGTTACGAATTTCCCGTTACAAATAGCCGTTACAAAAAATTCGTAACAGGCAAAAGCCGTTACTAATTTTTTAAAAATTCGTAACAGGGTTAAGCCGTTACGAAATTTTTTTTAGGCGTGCCAGTCACACGCTTGGTCACACCAGGGTGGTAACACCTTTAGAATGTGTGTGTGCCATTCACATGCGTGGCATTATGTTTCCACCCACGATAAGTTATACTAGAGGATATTTCCTCCCATGCGTGTGCGATTCACATGCGTGCTTTTGAGGATAACTCAGCAGTTCGACAGATCGGGATTCATTTTCAGTTTTTTCTTCTCTCTTCTGCTCCTGCTCCTGCTCTTTTCTCTCCTCTCCTCTCAGGCGATGAAACCCTAGTTTCATCACAGAAATCGCTGATTGTTGATGATTGATGAATGAATCTGTATATGTAATTGTTGATGTACGAAGGAGAATCAGTAGAAGTTTTAGGTTCTCTGTGTGAGGTGATGAATCAGGGAGAGAGTTAGGGTTAGGGTTTATTCTTGAGGCGAAGAAATCATGGGAAGATGATGGATCTGCTGAGAACCCAGGTGATTCATGGTGGTGCTGTTAAATCAAGTGTTTATTAAACTCAGCAGAAATGGTAGGTTGATTTAGGGTTTCTGAAATGAAATTTTGATTTAGGATGATTTAGATCTTAATTTTTTTAGGTATTCTTATTCTTATCTCTTTTATTGATTTCGATTCTCGGATTAGTTTTTGTCTATGGTTTTGATTTTGTATTCAATTTTGATTTCCTTGTCATTTTTTTTCTGATGAAAACTGATCTTATTGGGTTGTTCTTATTTTTATCATAACAGGAGGGGAAACCCCTTGTTCTGAATGTGGTGAGGAAAGCAGAACAGGGTGGCTACAGTTTGTGAAGCTGGTATAGAAGAATTCAGGACATATCTTCCTGTTATTCTTCCTGTTATTCTTCCTGTTATTCTTCCATGTTGTATTCAAGTACTGACTGATGCTGAACGTTATAATGACTACATATGTGTCCTAGATATTCTTCATACTCTTGAAGTGTTAAGGGGTTTGTATTCTTTAGCTTAGTTGTTGCTTATTATGTTTGTATCAATCATTTACTTCTGTTTTTCTATCTTTTGGAACCAGTCTTATGAATTTGGTACTCTTATTATTTGTGTGTTGCAGGGACTTTGGATGAGCACATGCATTTACCTCTTCCATGTAAAGTGGATGCTTCTGTGGAAATACGGCGTGCTGCTATTAAGACTCTTACAAGGTTGATCCTTTGTGTGCAGGTACCACACTACTTCTCTTTGCGGTTGTGTACCGTGTGAAACTTGTTGTCTACATTTCGTATATCTAGAATTTAACAATTAGACATCATCTTACCAATATTCAGTTATGCTTATAGTAGTAATGCGATGTTCATGCAGAATTGTAAGTCTCTCTTAATGAGGCAGTTGACGTGATATCTTGCGCCTAGCTGTTTTCGTAATTGCTCTTGCCTATTTTGACCATTTGCATATGCTTTTCATTTGCAGAAACAGTGATGAGCTTAGGAAGGATGTTGTTGATTCCCTTTGTTCCTTAGCACATTCCCTTGGGGAGAATGCGATGCTTGGATGCACTAGCTCGATGGGAAGAGCTCAATAACCTCTGCATAGAGAGCTTAGTTTCCCTTTAGGGTTTGAAGTACTGAACAAATTTGAAGAACTAGGTTCTTGGAAGGTCTGATTGATTTTATTTCAACAAACTCTAACGTATTCGGCAGACAGGTTGACTTGTTTAGTTTGTTCAGTTTTCTGCTTTATCTTGGTTCTTAATGAGCTGACTTCTTTGAATTGTGGCAAAATCAACTTAGGAATAGCTGGGAAGATGGAAATCCTGGCTCATGGAAACTAGCCCGCAATATATTCTCTCTGCCTGGAACTCCTCCTTCCACTTTACTATATTGGCAGAAGGGTTTTCGTTATTTTTAATCTTAGTTATTTGGTATTCGAGAAGTTATTCTTCTTCGTTACTTGGAATTGCAGGTAATGAGGATCAATTGCGATTATTAAACTTCTACTGTAATGAATCTCTATGGTACGACGTAGCATCCATCGCATACTATTGTTTTAATATTGTATGTAGTACATGTTATATGTTAATTTAGGTCATTTTTGCTTATCTGCTATCTCATGTTAATGTTTATTGCATAGATTCTAATGGTTAATTTAATGAAATCCTTTGTCTGACATTGGTGAACAGTTGGGGAAGATACCTCAGTGGCAATAAACGCACTTACAAAGAGCAATATTTAGTTTGAGAAATATAATGAAGCACTCGTATTAGTTGCCGAGAAGGATATTCAGTACGTGTTTTGAGGTCTGTTCTATATTTTCTTACTTTTTCCTTTCCTTTCCTGGCAATTGAATCCATTCAACGTTGATAGTGAAAAGCGATTCTTTTACCCATTTTCTAATGCAGTAAAAATTCTTATTTTTATAATGCATGTCTTATTTGTGTATCATTGAAAGATCTCCTGCACTTGGGCTTACACGTTGGTTGATGATTAAGCTGTTGAATTTTTAAACTGGCAGACATTCCAACTTTGTGGTCTTTCAAGTAGAAGCCATCATCCTATACTCCAGAAACTGTGGCCGATATGATGGAGTTTATAGAATAGAAAAATGTTGGCGAAAAATTGGTATTCAGGTATGGTGGTTTCTTTTGTCTTCTAACTTTACACTCTAGGCACACGTCTTTTCTCTCATTCCAGTCTGGATTGATGGCGTCATTCGATGCGGCATGTTATTCATAAGATTCATTTTGATGCCATCTGCTTGTAAGAGCTAAGGTTCCCTGCAAGCTTGTCTTGCCCTTGTGACTGCTCCAAAAATTTCTTGTATTGTTTTGTTTTGCTTTGGTATATAAACTAGTATATTACAGTACACTAGTATATAAATATCTTAAATTTGTTAAAAGTTTGGTTTAAAAAGAATAATTATAATCGATCTTGCACCAACAATGTATGGCTAAGTTGATCCATCGATTCCGCGTCTCTCCGCCTCCTCTCTTCAACTCGATCTTCTTGTTCAGGCAAGTGTTCTGATATCGGCGACCATGTTATTTCTTTTACTTTTTTCCTTAACCTGACATGTGCCGTCTTTCAGTTGTATATTGAATAATGACAGTAGTGATTGTTTACGATGATGAGAGGGGTTGATGGCTGAAAATAGACGAAATATCGGAAAATAAAGAAGGTAGAATTTCGCTTCACCCATATTCATAAACCGAAAATCTTATATTGATGGGTGTCTGCGATCCTCCTCAGAAATCTGTAATATGACCAAAGATAACATCAGTCAAATAATGTATTGCTCTGGTGTTCTGCTTTACTATTTGATTATCTCATCAGGGTCAGAATCTAAACTCTTTCAAACTGTTGACTGGTTGTTCTTTACATCTAGGCCCCTGCAAAGTTTTTTGAGCTGCAAATACAGTCATATCTTAAGACTGTTGCTTATCATCGAGAGATAGATGAGGTGCAGAATGCTGCTGCTGGAAGGGGAGTTGGTGGGGTGCAGACTTCGCGAATCTAATGAGAAAGTGTTATTTCTGTGGCAAGGTATCTCTTTGTTTTATCTGGAGTTGGTGCAGTTGCCTCTTGACCAGGAGACTGGACACTGCAAATGGTTTGGTTTTTTCCAGTTCAAACAATTGCTTGTATTTCGGGCCATTTGGAAGGCTTTGGTGGGACTACTTCTAATTCTTAACCAATCAGGTGAATCTACATCTATTTTTACGCAAATTTTATTATTCTTGAATGGAGTGTTTTAAACTTAGATGATAAGTACTATAACTAGCTAGGTTTATGTCATGTTTGAGTGCATTCCCAGTGTATAACGGGATACTGAAATGAAATGTTATGGTTAGTTATTATATCTTCATAGGTAGGTTGAGTTATTATGTTTGAGTGCATTCCCTTGTAGTTTATAACCATTGTTTGTCATTGTAGGGTTTGCAGGTTAATTGAATGATGGTATGTTGTGAGATTAGAAAGGTTGGAGAATAAGGCAATCATTAGGTCCCTTGGCGTACTGCAACTTTTGTAAGTTTCTATATAGGAAGTTTCTTTGAACTTTGCAAATTTCTATGTAGGAAATTTCTGTGAACTTGGTAAGTTTTGTAACCTAAAATTTGATACTTAGAAGAATTTTGGAACTTAGAAATTTCTTTGTGGTCTGTTAGTAAGTTTGTATGTGTTCCCTTATGCTGTTACAACCTTCCATATATTCCTTTAGAAATTTGATACTTAAAAAAAAAAAAAAAGTTAGGTACTTTGAGAAATTTTTGTTCTTTTGTTATATGAATCTGAGATGAATTGAATGAATGTGATATGAATGATTGAAGAAATTGTTGTTGAGTGTGGTTATGAATATATTGAAAGGTGTATGCAGGGTATTGAATTTAGAATTCCGGCCTATTTAGGTAGAAGATGGACTGCCTAGGTTAGCCTTGACTGGTCAAGGTTGATTGTGATAATTTTTCTTTGTTACAAAAACGTTTGTAACGGCTATGAGTATTACAATCTTCCACGTAGTAACGGCTGCAAGCTGTTACAATGTGCCACGTAGTAACGGCTCGAGAACGTTACGACAGCGTTGTTACAAAATAAATTCGTAACGGCCCGGAGCTGTTACCAAGTGGAAAATTAGTAACGGCTCTCAGCTGTTACCACTACACCATTTTTAGGAATTAGCAACGGACCCTGGACGTTGCTGACTGGGGTCGCAACGGCAGGTTGACGTTTCAAAACACGGTGTTGCAGTTTTTCGCAACGGCATAAGCTCCGTTGCGATTCTTGGTCAGCAACGGAGATTCGCAACGTACTGTGCCGTTGCGACGTAGTTTATTCGCAACCAAGGTCTGCCGTTGCTAAGCTGTTTCTAATTACAGGGAATACCCCTAGGAACTATGGTTACGGTTCTAATTTATTGGTTCGGTTCTAATTTAGCAACAGAACATCGACGTTGCTAAGCTTTTGCAACAGAAAAAAAAAAAAGGTCAGGTCTTCATTGACCTGGTCAAAATCCATTCCCCCATATTTACCCCACTGCAGTTACCCAGTTCCCCATAGTAAAAAGATAATAATTAGGTTTTGAACTTTAGTGAAAGAAGTTAGCAGAGTTACCTACACAAAGTATGGTTGAACTGTAAAACAGACATGGCCTAGGATGCTAATAAATAACTTTAACGGATCCCCCTTCACTGGATAGGTATCAGTAAACTTATCTTCAACACAACATCTAAGATCGAAATTCCAGTCAACAAGTTGTGGACCAAGTAACTGGACATGATAATACAAAATATCCTACAAGTACTTGTAGGTTTCAAACTTGATGAACAGATGAAGAAAATATAGGACCAATACCAATAATATCTCAGATGCATTGCCGAGAAGTATGAGTAGGTTCTACAAATGTATACAAGTATCACTATAGACTTACAAGTTAAAGAACTCAGTACCAGCAGCAGAAGTAATGTGGTTCAGGATGAAAACAATCAACTCAGTAACATTCATAAGTTAAGAGCTTATCTTTAAGAGCTTTGAGAGATGGTTCCAGGTCTGACAAAAGTGTGAACTGCATAAATAGAACAAAAAAGACCATATAAGTTAAGACAACTGTGATGAAGACCCACCAGACCCAATGGATTAATGAATAAAATGCAAATGATAACGTAACGAATACAAAAAAAAAAAAAATTGTTTACATAGTACATACATGGATACAATCATTTGTTTACATAGTACATACATGCATGGAAGTACTATATATCATGTTAAAACTGCAACATCTCTTAATTGAGAAAAATCATTTGATAGTACTTGAATGGGATACAAATGATTTATCAAAGCATCCGGAAGAAGGGGTTTGAATGCTCCCCAGTTCATATCATGAAATTCTCTTGCTACTTCCTGTATCAACGAAATGTTTAACACTCGGGTCAAACAAATGACAGCACACTAAAATACTCCGATAAACGATTAGGTTGCATACATTGTGAAGTGAAAACCTAAAAATAACACCACTGAAAAAAGTACATGCAAGGGGCAGTCTCATATTCGTCAAAGAGAGAGGATCATAGGGCTTTGACTATAGTACAAATATATCTTAACAATGAGTCAACTGGATCTAACGAGTCAAGTTCATTATAAAGGATGCTGACAGAAATTCACTTTTGTTAAATGCGAGCATCTGAAGTGTAAAAGAAAAAGAAAATACAGTGATCAGGATATAAGCTCCACAAAAGCCACAGAACTAGGAAATTGTGGATTAGTTACTGTGACAAGATCTAACTCTTATCAACAACATACATAAATGGTTTCACAATAATGCCCTGGCAGACTTCCTAGGTGTGCTTTGTTTTCCCATGATGTCAAATGTTTACCAGGGCAGAGTACAGAAAAAGAGGAAAACAACGTTAGTTATCTTACCTCCATTGTTTTTGTGTAATGTGCTGATAAATTGATAGAAGGTTGTTGCACTCTGGTCAATCAGGATTGTCAAATTCCAATCTACGTGATGAAGGTATGAAAGAAACAAGCAGAGAGTATATGCTGAGTGAATCAGTTTTGCATGCTAGTATATGCTAGACCATCTGTAAGAGACATTACTCGAGCTCCTGCTGTTAAGGGTTTAAGGTACCTATAACAAAATTGATCAAAGTAAGGGTCACTCCAGTATTATATTATGATACTTAAAGCACTCAAGCGAAGACTATCAACCAAGTATCAAGTATACAAAATCCAACTTAAATATGGAAGCACCGTGTCCGGTGTCTCTTGGTAATATACATATGCAGTTAATTTCATAATGCAGAAATAACAAAAAAAATAAAATAATATATTTCAGTTTTAAATGGAAAATCTTCACTCTTACCCTTCCATCTTCTTCCATTTCTTTCCTCTATATAGATAATTTACTCGCTCAGCCAGCTCATGTTTGAGCTCCATGTGTTGTTTCTAATCTGCACCAACAGGTATGAAATCCGACTGCAAATCCATTTATAAAGTGGTTAGATTCAAGTTCTAGCAAGGTGATAACCAAATAGGAATGCGATAACGAGAAAGCAATAGAATAAAAATTGGTGGCAATGTTGGTACGATAATGATCAAAACAAACTTGGCCTAGTTCTTAACAATTGTCAATAAAATGTCAAGACATGTGGGTTTTCTCCTTCTCTTATGCACAATATGCTAACGAGAAAACAAGAAATAAGAGCATTTGGCACACAGTTCTTCCTTTATGGTATCATCTTTAAAATTAAGATCATATTTCATGGATAAACAACCACCTGATATAAGAGAATCACAAAGGACATCAAAACAGGAAATGTCAAAATCCAGCTCCAACATTTTCATCTCCCTGCAAAACAAAATCCAGCTGATGAGATGAGATACTAAATACATATACAAAAATTCTGGAAACAAGAGAGATTAGAGTGCTTGAAAGCGTTAGGGAAACTAAAATTCTCAAAGGTTTATAAAGGATATGGGGTTGGATGCATTTCAAAGAACACTGAGAAAATATGCGGACATACAACACAGACTCTCCTTGAGCAAAGCATGTTAATAGAGATCCCAACATGAACTGGCAGTTGTGATTGCATGCTCTATGTATCACATATTCCACATGAAAATTAGCAGCTTACAGCCGAGTTACCACGTGACAGGAAGTATCCACTTTTTCTTCTCTCAAATTTTCATGGGAAAAAAAAATCCAAAATTTATTCAAAATGTCTCCTATAGGTGTGACACATCGTGAGCTAACTCAATCCATCTTCAAAATCTACCAGCAAAAGTCAGAACTTTTCTCGATCATTCCAATACAGACACTATCGACCATATCTATAGCATCAAAAAATTTAGAAGAGCATAATTGAAAGAAAGAAAGGTAGGAATGGAGCTTCCATACAAACAAATAACGCATTTGCCTTGTGAGACTTTTCTTTGAATTAAATCCTTTTATTTGTCCAAATAATTGGTGTAACACTACTTCGTAGCCACATCAGTTCTGCATGGGCACGGACATGAGGCGCATAAAGACCAAAGACAAGCGGATATGGTTGCAAGACGCCAATTTTTAGTATACTGACGATAACAATTTCATATAACTTCAATGGCGTCAAAAGAACCACGGAATCAAAACAAGTACCAGACCTTGAAGGTGTCAACACCACATACTAAATAGTGATGTACCCTTTGTTGATTCGGGAAAGCTGGTTTGGTTCAAAAAGGCAAAGTTATCTGCAGTAAATATTTCAACTTTCAAGTATTAAACTTCTCTATTACTCACTTAAAGCATTAAGCAAATTACAACCAAAATATTAACTTCCAATAAGAATGAAGCTCAATAGCATCATTAAAAACTCAATACTTACCGCATGTAGGTCCACAATAAAGAACAACATTTCATAGGTGTTCTACAAGGAGAAAAAAAAAGGAAATTACTTCAAGATACAAAAGCGAGATAAAAACAATGTAAGTTCTCGGGAAAACCCAAAAACCAAACCAACCTCGAAGAGCAATTCAATTTTCGGTGGCACCAAGGTAACTATCCAAATATACAGAACCAGTAAGTTGTACTCCAGATACAATCCTTCTCCTGCAAATTGAACATTCTTAAAATTGTATCCCTCAAATTCCAAGTTCCAACCCTAAAATTCATTAACTTTACATCAATCGCTACCAACAAAGTTGAAAAAAATGAAATCTTTTTGATACCCTAAGTGTTAAAAATACTAAGAAATGAAGTGTAACTTACTTCACAGATCTAATTGTAGTAGCAGTAGAAGTACATTTCAAGAATAAAACAAAGAAATTGAAACTTAACATTAACTGAATGTGAAGAAAAACAACACCCTGTGTCTATAAGCAGCAGTATCAAAATACTAAGTACCCCCAAAATCAGATTGATCACAAAACCCCCCATTTTTTTTAAACCTAGGGTTTCATTTTCATTAAAATTACCAAATTTTATGTATGTGTAACAATGAGAATCAAAATTCACCAATGATTAAGCAAACCCAAATTTCAACAGAGAAACCACCTGAACATCTATCGGAACTTTTAGAACTTTACCTGAAAACCTTGTGAAACCCTTAAATCAAAATTTCTAAATCCTAGAAAAGATAAACTTAAAATCATATTTATTAAATCCTAGAAATCAAAGTCTTTGAAACCTAAAAATCGCAACT
This sequence comes from Papaver armeniacum, assembly GCA_023531295.1. NCBI lineage: Eukaryota > Viridiplantae > Streptophyta > Magnoliopsida > Ranunculales > Papaveraceae > Papaver > Papaver armeniacum. Next base: position 423,363 of record JAJJWW010015194.1, read on the forward strand.
GGAACCCTAGATATCAAAATCTGTAAACCCTAAAAAACTCGTTAAAGATTATACTTGATGATACACTTCTACACGATGATTGAGTTCAGAGATTGAGAAGAGAATAAAGAGCTCAGCTGAGCAGATCGAGATGGAGATGAAGATGAAAATGGAGAGGAGAGGAAAGACTTGAGTGAGTCTGTGTCTGTGGCGGAGAAAACATGAAGATAAAATCAAGTAAGGGGAAGGATATAGGATAACTTTGGATGAAGGGCGGAACCAAAAAGAAGCATACTTGACCGAAGTTTGACTTGGGCGTAATTATCAGTCCTAGTGTTCCCGAACACACACGTGCTTCACACGCTTGAACCCAGAGTAGTTGCTATTCGCAACCTTCTTTGGCGTGATTCTTTGAATTCGTAACAGATATTCGCCGTTGCGAAAAATTAGCAACGGGGATTAGCAACTGAAATTTCGCAACGGCATTAGTGCCGTTGCAAAACTGGGTTGCAAATCCCTTAAAATGGTGTAGTGTACGAGAGCCGTTACAACCAAAATTCGTAACGGCCACAAAGCCGTTACAAAAAAAATGTAACACCCACTTTTGCAACAGGCAAGAGCCGTTACAACCCGTTTTAGTAACGGCTCAGTTCTGTTTCTAATCCCAGAATTTGGTGTAGTGTTGCAACCAGTGGAGGGCTGCTAAAGTCTAAACCAACAAAGAAGGGGGGTAAGTGAATCTTTTCCTTAACCTGAGACTGAAAATGTTTTCTCATCTCTCTATATGCTTTAAGTGTATGAGAAGTACCTTTATAGTTTCTATTCACTTTTTTTTATGAATTATAGGTCCTGTAAGTGAGCGCAAGTCGAATTATTCTCTGCTTACAGCTTATTGCAACCAGTGGAGGGATGCTAAAGTCTAAAGTCTAAACCAACGAAGAAGGGGGGTAAGTGAATCTTTTCCTTAACCTGAGAATGTTTTCTCATCTCTCTATATGCTTTAAGTGTATGAGGAGTACCCTTACATGGAGCATCATTTGATAGGTAGCCAACTAGCCATCTAGACCCCAGAGCCATTGTATTTTATGGGCTTTGATGTTTATGCTAAATTGAGAATCTGGAGTCATAACATTGAGATATTTGTGTTGTTGTAATTTTAGGATTCCAAACATTTCAATTTTTGATGAAGCTAAGAATTTAGTTTATATACTTTATATGGAATGGAACTGTGTATGGTTGTGATTCAGGTTCATTTTGATCTATTAGGGTTCTTTTAAGTTTTTCGATTCATTTATATTTGTATGAATTTGAAAGAGGATTAAGTAGTTTTATAGGATCTCATTCTCAGTAGAATTGCTCACAGATGGACAATGCTTGTTCTTAATATGAGAGGGTTTTTGAAAGTAAACGCTTGTTCTTAATCTTATGCTCACCATTAGGCATACTGCATGTAAATTATTGTAATCTGCTTCTTTTATTTCTTGCAAGTAAGTAAAGTAATGTACTGATTTTGGAGTCTTTGACCTATTCTTTGTTGCTCCATCTCCAGGATGTCAAGTGGTGTACAAGAACAAGACCATTATAACGATGTTATGAGTAGTGACGGTGAGGAATGTGAGGATAATGATGTTGAGATGCTAGATTCTGTGAATGACTCTGCAACTGTTGGTTGTGCACCTGCACCAGTTTCACGTGGAAAGAAAAATAAACTTAGATCCGAAGTTTGGAAATTTTTTAAACCCGTTAAATATAAAGATGGAACAAAGAAGGGAGTGTGTAAGGCTTGTAATTTTGGATATAAATATGAAAGCCAAAAAGGTGGAACCTCAGCCATGAAAAGGCATAAGTGCTCTAACCGTCAGTCTATGGACGTAGAGCAGATGATATTATCTGCAAAGAATGGCCAGCTGTCTACCCGCGTACACAAAGTTGATCAGATAAAATTACGGGATCTGTTTTCAGCATTACTCATTGCAAAAAATGTTCCATTTGCTTTGGTGGAGTGGAAAGAATTTAGGGATATATGTTCTTATTTAAATGAGGACGCTAAACCAATATCAATGAATACAGGGAAATCCGATGTAGTAAAGAAACATAAAGCACAAAAGGAAGTTATTCGCAACAGATTGAAACTTGCTCCAGGTATGATTCAAAATTTCAAATTATAATGACCCATATGTTTTGTTTATACTTTTACGTATGAGTAATTGATTAATATGATGTGCTAATATGTATGACTTAACCTTACAGGTAGGATATGTCTAACATCAGACATGTGGACTTCTGTAACACTACTGGATATATAAGCTTAACTGCACACTATCTTGATCAAGATTGGGTGTTGCAAAAGAAGCTTCTGAATTTCTGTCCCCTTCCACCACCTCATACAGGTAAAGCAATTACTTTTATTTCTTTATCTTCAATATAAATTCATGTTAACTTTTCTCCTTTCACCTCAAACAGGTAAACACCTTTCTGCTACGTTATTTGCAATGATAAAAGATTGGGGAATTGAAGACAAGGTATCCAACATCAAATTGGATAATGCTGCAAATAACGGAGCTGGTGCTGGAATTATGAAGAGTAGACTTTTTTCAAAGAAGATCTTGTTAAATGATGTAAAATTCTTTCATGTGCGTTGTTGTGCTCATATCTTAGCTCTTATTATAAAAGAAGGACTTACGAAGATTGATCCAGCCGTGCTTAAGATAAGAGCGTCAGTGAAGTCCCTTAAAAAGTCCCAAGTAAGAAAACAAAAGTTCTTGGACATTGTTGATACTTTAGGAATGTCCGGTATAAAAGGGGTATTCGTCAAGACGTAAAGACAAGGTGGGATTCCACTTCTATTATGTTATAACTTATATAAAGTTAGAGAATTGTATTAATGTTTATTATATACTCACTGAATGTTTGTTTTATACAGGTGGAATTCAACTTATCTTATGTTAGATAGTTGTATCATGTATAAGCCAGTTTTCTGTCATTTGAAGTTGGTGGATTCAGACTATGAAGACTGTCCAACCGATGAAGAATGGGAACAAATTGAAGTAGTCACAAAGTTTCTCAAGGTGTTTTATGAACTCACAAAGTTATTTTCTGTTAGTAAGTATCCTACTTCCAATTTGTATTTTGAAAGAATTTTTCAAGTTAAGGTGTTACTAAAGAAAGAAAGCAGAAATGATATTGAATTCATTAGGAACATGGTAAAAGAGATGCAGGCAAAATATGATAGTTATTGGAAGGAGTTGAGTCCTAAATTGGCTATTGCAGTTGTGTTAGATCCTAGATTGAAAATGAATTTTGTGAAATTTACTTACTCCAAGTTGTATCCTGAGGTGAGAGACTTAGAAAGTGAAGATAATAAAGTACGTAGTAATATAACAGCACTTTTTAATGAGTATTACACCTTGTCAAGTTCAAGAGCTTCCAACAGTTCTGCAACTCAAAATTTGGGTATTCAAAATGGTGGGAATTCTGCTTCCCAAGAAGGAAGTGAGTTTTTTCAGGTAATTTAAAAGCTTACTTAACTCTAATTCATGTTAGTGATGCCTAGTTATATTGCGAAGATTTTAGTCTTTTGAATTATTGTTTTTTATCTTAAAATCCTTGTAGTAGAATATTGTTTGTGTTTTAAGGGTACTGTCAACTATGGATGTATTGTAGTATGTGGTGGTGTTAGCTTGTTTCTAAGATTTTTAAGACTCATATATTCATATTTCACTCACTTCTAGCTTGTTTGTTTCATGCAGGAATATGTTGCAACACAGGAACGTGGTGGTGATGTACTATCTGACTTGTCAGAGTTAGATGAATATCTTAGCGAGTCATACAGAGGTTGTGTAAATTTACCACTCGACATCCTAAACTATTGGAAGAACCATGAATAACGATTTCCAGTACTTTCAAGAATGGCAGGGGATATTTTGTCAATTCCTATTTCAATCGTCGCTTCGGAATCTGCATTTAGCATTGGAGGAAGGTAATTGATCGATTTCGCAGTTCCTTATTACCTGAAAATGCTGAGGCTTTGATAACAACTCGTAATTGGGAACATGGAATTGGTAAGTAAATCAGTAATATTTCTTTTAGTTGAATGTCTAAATATTATATATAACATTGGTTGTTTTTATCTATGTAGGAAAATAATATATGGATGAGGACAATGGGATTATTGAAGAAGATGTATTAGGATTTGAACTTGAGGTAGTGGAGGATGGGGCAGTGGAGGATGTGGAGGAAGTAAGTTCTTATGCGTCTAATTAGTATGCGTACTTCTTCAATATAAAGCGGGGTAATTATGCAAATTCCATGTTTTTGACTTGAATCTTTTCTTTTGTTTGGTTTATTTTTTCTTGAAATTACAGATTCATATTGAATAGTTGGAGCAAATCAAAGATAGACATGGAATATGAGAATATTTTTTGGACAGACAGTTATTTATCACTTATCAATGTCTCCAAATTTTGCATAGAAAAGAGATTGGAGATGTTTTTTTGAACAGTTTTCACTTTTTTGATTAACCACACTATATATTTTGTGCAGGAAGTGGTTATTAATATCTTTATTGTCGCACTTGGTGATACATATTACAAACAATGGTATTACTACAGTCTCGGAGGTTTTTTTTTTCTTTGTTGAAAATATCATCATGAAGTCATGAACTGATGAAGTACTGTAACTAAACTACTAATGACTAGTATCTGTGTTCCTTTAAACGAAAAATTAGTTTAGTTTTGCAATTTTGACTTTTGAGTTTTTGAATCGAAATATCAAATGAATTAGATGAATGTTAGGTTAGGTACTTAAGTTGTAGGGAAGGAGCTTTAGATGGCCTGAATGTGGCCGGAAATAGCCCAAAAATCGATTTCTGGCGAGTTGACTCAACAGAAACCAGCTAAGCCCCCGTGAACCCGCAAGCTTTACCCGGGACGGGCGCGGGTTGGAGAAATGACCACCCGTGAAGAATTTCAACCCGCAAGCTTAGGCTTGTATTAACCCGTAACTCGCGGGTTGGTCACAAGCCAGCCCCGGCCCGCCCGTTTGCCAGCTCTAATCTTTATATTGAAAACTGTCGCAGTCTTGTAAGTGCAATGGGTTCTCGTGTTTACGATAATCAAAATCATCAATATATTACACGAGGATTCTGTCCTCTTTTCGGAAAAAAAAGGGCCCGGGTAGAAAAGTAGTCTCGTGTTGTCTGCATATGACAATGCTAAAAAAAGTACTGTTTTATGGGATCTCTAAAGGTAATTTCGCTATTGCTTAGGTTTAAGTAAGAAAGCGAAATAGGGGATAAAAAAAGAAATTGGGGGATATTGATTACTTCCCCCAACCCATGGCGTGTGCTAAGGGGTGATTTTTGGGTATGAAAATACTAAAATACCTTTTGGTTAATTAAAAAATATTACGAAAAGACCATTATACCCTTTCTCCTAAAAAATTAAAATAAAAAACCAAATCCATATATCCCCCATTCTCAATTCAGTACCAGCACTGTCCTAGGATTAGGTTTTCGAAAAAAAAATTCTTCATCGTTCTTCGTCGATTAACCTACCCGAATCATAACAATGCCTCCACGAAAGAAACCAAATGCCCAATCGAACTCAAAATAGATTGCTCAACAAAAACAGGAACAAAAAATTGCTAAGATTGCTCAAGAGCAAGAAGAAGAAGAAGCAGCGAACTCGGACAATCAACCTCTCGCAACCATGACTTCTGTGAGAAGGTAAGTGATTTTAAACTATTTTATGAGTGTTTAAATCGATTTATAGCAATGGGTTTAGGTTAGAATTGCGAACCCTAAGTGAAACAGTTGAGTTACAGAGAGTACCGGCACTGAAATTTGTATAAATACAATGTCGGTTTTGCGTTCCGGCATTCAATCTAGGATGAATATAGTACCGATATTAAGTTACGGCATAGATTATAGCATGAATGCAATGCCGTTTCCAAACCCAGATTCACTAGAAACTAAAGTTTCTGTACCGGCATAGAAATTGGGTCGAATACTATGCCGGTTTTTGGTACCGGCAGTCTTTATTCGTGTATGCCGGTAGTGGACTTAAAACATACAGGAGAGCTAATGAATTTGTCACTAGTACCGGCATAGCTTTTAGGTTGTATTATATGCCAGTGTTAGGTACCGACAGTCTTTTATAATAATTCGAGTATGCCGGTAGTGGACTAAAAACATACAGGAAAACTTATAAATTTGTCACCAGAACCGACATAGTTTTTAAGTTGTATTGTATGCCGGTACAAACTAACGACATGGAATTTATTTATTTAGAAAGTGCTGGTAGTGGTCTTTTGGTATCCAAGAGAATTACATATGACTACTGGCATTCTCGATAGTCAATGTTCACCGCCGGAACATTGTACCGGCGTGGTTAGTTTAAGATAGTTAATGCCAGTACGAAAACTGAAAGTGAGTTTTCTTACATTCATTTCGTGTGCTTATGATATAGTTCAAAAGCCAAGGAAGCTAACAAAAAAAAAACTAAAGATGCGGTCACTAAGAGAAGAATGAAGGACGGTCTTGATACTCCTCAATCTCTCCCTCCTCAAGGGAAAAATGAAGGTCGCAACAAGCGTTTGGGGGCTGAGACAAGAGGGATAATTTGGGAGAGTGGTGGTGACCGTAGTCAACTTGTAATCCGTGAGCACGATGAGCAAGATGAACAGGAAAGTGAGGATGAAGATAATGAGGTTCCTCCAAGTCAATTAGCAACCCAAAGCGAAGTTGGTGGGCCAAGTAAACAACCAAACAAGGCAATGGCAAGAATGGAAATGACAAAGTAAAAGTTAAAGGTTCCCACATTCCTTATGTTAATGACATTATACCTGACCTTGAACGTGGTAGAATTTGGGGTGAAGCTCCGGAATCGAAAACACTATTTGGATACAAGCACGCGTGGGCTCGTACTATCTATCAAACTTATGTAAGCATTTTTTATCTTGTGCATATGTATTATTGTGTATTTATGTAAAATCTCTTAATTGCATTGTCTCTAATTGTAGGATCATAAGAAGGCTGTGCATGTTTGCCGAAAACAAGCCGCAGATTTTTGGAAATTGTCCGAAGAATGTGAAGAGGTCCAAAAAATAGTAAAGGATTCTGGTCTATATGCTTTAGTTGAAAATTATGTGAATCCTGATTCCATGACTGTCAATTGCTTCGTCGAAAGGTATCATGGTGAAACCGATACCATGCACTTCCCTTTTGGGGAGATGACCTTCATCCCTGAAGATGCTCAGAACATTCTAGGATTGAATGTTATCGGAAAATCAATTGCAGAAGGAGTTGAGTGTCTGGACCTAGAATGGTCGAAGTTGCACGCTCTGACTAACAAGTTGTTTGGTTGGGACTACAAAACTTCTGTGGAGAGCTTTTATGAATCCATGTCCAGTAATACAAAGACATTCAAGCTGACGTTGATTAAGAAGAAGTTTGAAAACACAAAAAAAAAGAAGTTTGGAGGATGGATGGGACCCTAAACAAATTCGTTATACTGCCGCTGCATACCTGTTATACATCTTGGGCACTAAGGTATTCCCTGAGACTAATGGCAACATGGTTAGTGCAAAATACCTTCAGTACTTGGATTCATTGGAAGATGTCTATGAGTATTCTTGGGGTACCACGGTAATGGCACATTTGATGACGGAGATGATAAGGGCCTCCAAGGCTAAAATAAACCAATTTGTCGGGAATTTCACTCTACTGCAGGTAATTTTGTTTTTAAACTTATGTTATTATGTATATTGTTCACATGTACCCTTATCGTGAACTTAGAAACAAAACTTACTGCTTCACATTGGAATAGGTGTGGGCTTATGAACACTTCCCAAACTTGTTCAAGGACTTCCCCTTCTTGAAGATCATAGACCTTCCCGAACCCGAGAGGCCTATATCTAAGAGATACGAGTTCAACAATATTCTGAATCTCGGTAACAAAGTTCGACTGATCGATATGAGATTGCCTCTGGATGCGATGAGTACCAAAGATGTTGTGTTCGACCCTTACAAGGAAGCTAGAGGAAACCACCAAATTTTGAGGTTTGGTAACGTTGCATTTTACCATGGGCCGTTGTTCCACCCAAAAGGATACGTTATGGCTAATCCTACACGCGTGATGCGCCAACTTGGATATAAGCAATTATCACATTTCCAGATGGACTTTTTTCAATGTTTTGTTCTTGACCTTTCTCGGTGTTTTTCAACTTCCAATCGGTTGCATGTAGAGTATGATTCAAAACCGGAACCAACAGATTGGAGGGATAGAGAACCACGTCGTTTGGTAGATATTAGTCAGTGGGAGAAGTGGGAGATTGCGGAAAACGGTGATGAAGTTGATGCCAAATACATGGAAGATTACGTGTAATGGTCACATCCTTCTGTCGTCCGCCCGGATGACGTCCAAGTTCCACCATAGAAAAACCCTCCCGTTCCAACTCTCGCACAGGCACCACCTACGATGGCCCAACTTCATAAGACCGTTGGATTTCTAGTAAGTATTTTTAATTGCTTAGTCATTTAATGTACACATAATCTTATATTAGCATATGTATACTAATTATGTGTTTGATGTATTAAACTAGCGGCGTCGGCTTGGAAAGTTGAAGAAGATGTTGGGTTGCAAGTACTAGGAAGGAGAGATGTTATCCCTTGAAGAAATGAAGGAAGTCGAGGAAAAGCTTGATAGAATTGAAGAAACCGACCCTAGTGCAAAAGATTGTTCGAGGAAATTAGGAATAAACCGGCCCAAAAGAAGCAAAAGACCAAGTGATTAACTCTGTAGTTGTGTTTTTATTTTTTTTTGGATGGTGGTTGTTACGTCTTTAAAAATTGCGAACTTGTTTTCGTTTGTACCTCATGGTTAACTCTTTAGTTGTTTGGTTTTCTTTTGGTTTATCATATCTGGATTAAGAACATTTAAGCAGAATCCAGTTGTTTGGTTTATGTTGAACATGTTTTGATTTCTAGTGATTGGTTTATGTTGAACATGTTTATACTTGCAATATTTATTTACGACTATTGCCGGCATAGCTAAGTTTAGGTTCAACAACGTCGGTACCTGTTCCAGCATGCAAGATAATTATAAATCAATGCCGGTCCTTGATATCGGCAATGAAATTGTTTATAAAACCATACCGGCATTCATTTTAGAAATACCGGCATAGATTTTAGAAATCTATGCCGGTTTTATGATATTTTCAAATTTTCATAGTTGTCAGAAAACCGGCACTGTAAGCTTGATTTCTTCTATGCCGGGACTCTGCTAGTTTTGAGTATAAATCCATTTCGAATGCTCTTTATTTCATTCCTAAGTAATCTATTACATTGGATTTGAAATTTTTAATTAAAACATGCTAAAAAACATGGAATGGATTACATTTGGTTAAAGATAATCTATTTACATCCCTTTTCAACAATTGCGGAACCTTTGAGCCTTTCCCGAATCTCTTCGAAGGCATCGTCCAGGATGGGGGTGTCAAGGATCATATTCATTGGTTCTTCTTCTCTTTCAACATATTCCTTTCCCTTCATATAACACCCATCACACCCATCGATAGGCTTGCATTGGCCCTTGTGGTTTTCTCTTGACTCTTCTAGTTCAACATGACTTTGTAAAACCATTGAAACTCATCGCACTTTGGGTGATTCAAACACCTTAGAAACATTCTTCCATTTTCAGCATCATCAGTTTTTGCAATCCAAAACCAGCGTGTCCCATCACAGCTTCTACACTTTGAATAAATAAAAGGACAGTCCATGGCTAGATGAGAAGGTGACTTGCAAATTTGACACTGCAATGATGAATCTGTAAGAGAAGATTATATTAGTTTTGCGTAATAGTAGTGAAGATTATATTGTTAGTAATGTTCAATATACTTACTTTGCAAATAGAGCTAGATGATGAATCTTCCATCGCTTGTGAAGCTTTAACCGTGCTTGATTGATCTATTTTTTGGTTCTTGATTTCTTCAGAGACGGATTTTTGTTATTTGGTGGGTGGTTTGTGTAGATTTTTCCAAAGGAATTGGTGGTATTATATAGAAATGAATCTCCAACGGTATTATTTTTCAAAAAACTAGCCGTTTTTTTTTAAATTCACAAAAACCGGCATAGTCGCTATTATAGATTCAATGTCGGTACACCGTACCGGCGCTGAATCATGTTGTCTAGTTATGCCGAAAATAGTTGCATATTTCTCTGTGAAGAAATTCACTTGTACCGGCATGAGGATCTAAACTATACATGAACTTGGTGCCGGCACCTTATGTCACATTTACTTCAATGCCGGAGTTTGGGTGATTTCAAAAAAACTAGTCGTTGAGGTTTTTCTCTATATAAGTAGAGCTAATACTTGGACCCAAAAGACCAAAACTCGTGTGTTCTTATATATCTCCTTGAGCCTCTTAAATTAGAAACCCTAAAACCTAGAATAATCATCAATAAATAGATTAGTATAGTACCTACTAATCCCACATACAATAAATGGCATCGTTTGACTCCGAGAAAGATTTAGCAATCACCCAAGCATGATACGCCAAAACTCGTCCTTCAACTATAGATAACAGCACGCAGGATTCCATGTGGTTGAAGATTTTTAACAAGTTTACTCACGATTACGGTAACCCTAAAGGAAGAACTGATTAACAAATCGAGCAACGACACGACATCATCCTAAATGCGGTGGTTGAGTATCTAAAAATGAAACACCGGATCGACCACGCTACCCACAATAGATTGTCCCGTCAACAACTCGTAAGTATGTTTATGATTAATTCGACACAATCTACTCTTTTTCAATTTTTATGTAACAAACAAAGTTTGTGTGTTGTTTTTGTAGCATGAAGCCGTGAAAACGCGTTACTTACAAGAAAAGGGAGAAGCATTCATGTTTGAAGCTAACGTGAACCATAGTGTAACCAAAGCCATGGAGTACCACCAGATGGGTGAATCGAGACGGAATCTTCTTAAGAAGATTGATAGTTTAGTGGTATTTGCTTAGGTTTTTAGGGTATTTTGTTAGGTTTTTAAGGTATTCAGTTTGGTATTTCGTAAGGTTTTGTGGGTACATTTCTATGTAAACCCTCACGAGACTATAACTCGTCCACTTGGGTCACCAAGTGGTTTAAAGGATTGATGCACGTGCTAAGTGCATCCGTTGTTCCGTCGACAAGGATTACATTCGAAATAAATTATAGTTCCTACTTATTTTGTTTACATAATACAATACCGTCAGCATTTCGACATAGATGTTGTATATTTTTCTATGCCGGAGCTAAGTGTAACAATACTGTCTACAATAATCCATGTTCCGGCGTGGCATTTATATTAGGGTGGTGGCAGTAGTTCCCGGCATGGTCGTACTTCCTCCATTCAATGCCGAAAGATTACATTCAATGCCTAACGACTATTTTTTTAACCATATACCGGTAAAGAGCATTGCAGGCGTGGTATCTAAGTTACTGACAATGCCGGAATGATAAAGTGAAAAGAGCCGTTATGTCCTCATCTATTTAAAGGAATGGATACACCCATTGCACTTGATACCTCAATAAAAAAAACAAGGTTAGCTCCAACACATATCTCTGATGGCATATCAATCACCAACTACCAATTTCATCAATGCCCTCGAAAAAGAAAAAATTATGAGGAACAAATTTTCCACTCCGATAGGAAATCAATCATCAACAACCACCAACCCAGTTGCCACAATACTAGAAAAACTAAGAAGGAAGGAAGAAACCACCAAGTCAATTGCTGCAATGGAAGAAGAGATACTTAAGAGGAAAAGAAGCCAATAACCGAGTGATCGTGTGTTTCTTCTATAGTATTAGTTTGGTTTGAACAATCTAGTGTTGGTTTATGTTCGTTTGTGAGTCTTGAACAATGTGTTTGTTTGTGTGTCTTGCTAAACTCTTTGCTTGACTTGGTTTATGTTTGATTTGTTTTTGGTTTGGAAACACATAACTTTGGAGTTAGTTCTTTTATACAATCTAGTATTGTTATTATATTTATTATGTTGATAAAATTGTGTCAAATTACCTCTTTTACAGAGTTTGAATGTGCCAAGATCACATAAATTTCTAAGTTGTTATTCAGTACCGGCATTCTCAAAAAGAGTAACATCAATGTCGGAACTCTGAATGACAGTGTTCCGGCATTGAACTGTTTTTGGATACTATGCCGGTAGTCTGTAATCTCCAGGCCAAATATGTTTTTGACAGAGTACCAGCACGGATATGATTTTAATTTCAGTGCCGACAAAGTTACTGATTTCTCTGGATGTTTTTTCTGAATTTCCGGCAGAGTTTCAAAACAAAGATCTACGACACAGCAGTTCCGGCGTCTTAATTATAAAACATATTCATGCCGGCATAGACATCAAAATATGATTTAATGTTTACAATTCACACTGCCAAAACAAAACAAAACGTTGCGTACTACAGAACCACATAAATCCAAATTACTCATCGTTGCTTCCACACGTAATCGGTTGCATCTTCTCCTCTTGGAGAGGTTTTTTTGATAAGTCCAACACATACCAAAATTGGTGATTCTCCTCATACAATGACATCCATCCCTTCCATATATTGGTATCTAGACCCCTATTTTTAATCATCCACAAATAGGTGGCAATGGTCAATTTTCTTTGAGTTTTAGAATAACGAAATGGTTACCATTCACGAACGCCAAAACAACTCTTCTTTTCTTAAGGGATCCTTCGCATTTTCGCCACTTTGGGGTAAATGTTACTTCTACGGCGGGAGTAAAATAATGAACAACACATCTAAATGTATCCGCCACTAGATGCCCACAAAGTTGCATCCTCATCCAATATTGAGAAGGAAGAAAGTTCATCTCTTGCTCGGGCTCTAATACTTCACGTTCATTAAAAGGTTCATTACTAGCAATCCATTAGTAAAGTTCAAGATACTAGGTGAAAAGTATTATTTGGTCACATACCGGAGGTATTTTATAGTATTCCGACGTATCCCGATGAAGCGGTTTTGCATTTGTTGGATCAATATATGTCACCACCTAAATATCGAATGAAATAGTTCCAAACGAAATTAAAACACTATGCCGGAAACCCGTACCGGCATGCTGGACCAATGTTCCGGCATAGTCGAACTTAACCAAAACTGAAGACCAAATTTGAAACCTATTCCGGCATAAAGTTTAATTAGAAAAAAACGCCGGAAGCACAAGTGCCGGCATTCTCGTAATCTATTGTCCCAAGTCGGTACATACTTCCGGCATAGAAAATAATTGATATAGAATGCCGGTATTTAGCTTTGGAAAACATTTATTCCTGTATGTTTTTTGGTAGGTACCGACATTGTAAATTTGTAATTGAACAATGCCAGTTTTGGTGCCGGCATTCTCGATATTGATGGTTTCACGCCGGTACACAGTTCCAGCATAGCTGTTTATTAATTTCCCATGCCGGTATTTGGTTTTGGATGGAATTGTTTCCTGTATGTTTTTCATGCAGTGCCGGCATGGTAACCTATCAATGAAACCATGCCGGTGGAATATTCCGTAGTTTCCTTGGTAGGTAAAAAGTAACTTTCGTACCGGCATAGTTTTTTGGTAGAATACTATGCCGCATCAGTATTCAAAATGGGGGATATCGGTCTACCGGCATGGTATTCATACAACTACCATGCCGGCACCGAGGTTTTTCAGTTGAAAAATGGCGGGTTTAAAGAAAAAATTCGATTTTTCAACCTCCTAGCAGCTTTACCTGTGTATTGGGGATGCTTATATGTTGTGCAAGTTTACTTTCTTGTGTAGCTTCTTCAAAAAACTCTCCATGCTCGTCGAAATCATCATTCAAGGGTGTTGGCTCAACAAAGAGTTGCAATTGTGAGTTGTTGTCGTTAGTTGAAGATTTCAGATATGCACCTTGTTGTAGTTGAGCTAAAGATTTAGCAACAGCAATTCTTTCTTCACAATCGTCCTCCATTTTCCCCCAAAAAAAGTTCCCTCTCAAATATTTTTTCCCTCCTTCTACTCTCACCTCACTCACCCAAATTCAAATAAAACACACACTAATCATTTATCAAAACCTGGCTTGATTGGGGTATACCCAGATTAATTGGGGTATACCCAATAAGACAAAATAGGGTCATTTTGAAGTAAAACCAAGCCACCCCTTAACCTTGTATTTTCAAAATGGCAAAATTGCCCTCGTTTAATTTAGCACTAAAATTTTGATTAGATTAATTAATTAAGTTTAAATTGATTGAATAGATTAAAACTTATGAATTTTAAGTTATGAAATTTTGTTTTTTATTGAACTTTTGTGGGATGATTTTTGATGATTTTTTTTTTTTTTTTTTTTTTTGGAGATATCTCTTGCAACGAAAATGAAGCACACAACCGAAATACTTCTAAAAACGGAATTGCAAATCTGTTATATGAAATCATACTCAAAATCAAAGAATAAATCAACACTTTCAGTTCTGAAAGTATGAAAAGTCGGGTCGACTAATGAAGATCATGCCGGCCAAAAGTGTCCGGCAAGATCTTCATCGTCGACCTCGCCGACAAAAAGCGGCCGGCAAGGTCTTCATCGTCGACCTCGCCGGCCAAAAGTTTCCGGCATGATCTTCATCGTCGACCTTGCCGACTTTTGTTTTTTGACATACAAGAGATGACATAAAAAATTTATTGGCGGCAAGGTATTCAAAAAATACCCTTCCGGCTGTTTTTGGCCGGCATGGTATTCAAAAAATACCCTTCCGACTGTATTTGTCCGGCAAGGTATTCAAAAAATACCCTGCCGGCTGTTGAAAATTTTTACAGTCGCCGCCATGGCTGTTGTGAAAAGTCGGCAAGATATGCATGTCACGACCTTGCCGGCCGAAGACACAGAAATCATAAATTTTGATTTCTAACTTAACATAAGGTATCTGAGATTGGGTACAAAATAATACCCAATTTCAAAACCCGTATGATTCATTTTTTTTTTTTATCTCATCATGTATGATTAGAGTGAATAGAGTTTTTGGGAAAACAATTTGAAACTTTTTAAGGAAGGATTCAGCCGACAAGGTTTGGGGGGAGACAATTTGGTCTTTCAATATCATTTAGACACCCCTTAGCACACTAGGTTGGATGGCTTTAAATATGGTATACCCCAATTAATTTGGGTATACCCCAATCAAGCCAGGTATCAAAAATCTTATAATTTTACTAATTATTATTAATCACTAATCCTGATTAGTAAGGGGTAGATTAGGTATTACGTAAAATACTTAGATAAGGGGTGATCTTGATTTAATATTTGGATCCAGTTTTTATCTTTTTCCTATATCCGCAATTGCTTTTTTTATTCCCAATTTCGCGTTCTTAAGTAACGTTCTCTCTCCAGATTTCTTTACAAGCGGTAGACCAATGGACGCGAATGTATCATGCCGTTTGAGTTTTGACACATGGAGCCAGGGTCCGCGAGACACATGGGATGGATATATACATCAAGAAATCTCTTTACTTCACAAAATGAAATATAATTAGCTAGTCAACTTCAAATTTGTAAGATATTTAACATGATGAGGGGGTCGGACGAAGCTATAAAAACTGGGAATTTTCTCTCCATATAGATCTATTGCGCCTTGCCAGCCCCGGCCTTCAGGAGACCATTGTACACTAGGCTTTGGTTGGTGTTTCTTTGTAATCTCCCTTCTCTCATTTAGCATCTCTTCTTCCTTTGAAATCACCAGCATTGGATGTTTCTTGAATTCCCTTTGCTCCACTTCATTGCACTGCAGAATCAACAACATATCAAACCCAAAATCAATGTCCGTAAAACTGCATATTACAAAATTCGTAAGAAAAAAAAAAAAAAGGGATTGCTTAGCCAAAACTATCTTACATGATCCAGCTCAAATTTCTTAGCAATAGTTCGGTCTTGGAAGCTAGGCTTTCCCTCAACAAAGGCCACCGTACGCCGTCCTTTTGGGAATTCCTTAGGCTTTGTTTCATTATGTGCAAGTCAGATATGGAATAATGAAATTTTGTAAGCCTTAAAATTAAATCATCTAAAGAATTAAAATTAGGCACTGACCCCGTCTGATAAAGGCATAGGTACAACTGGGTTGAAGAAACGAGGAACCTCAACTTCTTTCTGCACTCGCATGAAAACGGTATCCCCCATGCAAATTCTGCGCTTAAACTTGCACTCCACAATCCTTTCTGTAAGAAGACTGACATTTCTTTCCGATCTATCCACAAACAATTTTTCTGTAGCCTACACAAAAACAAGCCACGGAAATAATGGTCAAGATAAAATAAAAGAGTTGAGCACAAAAGTGTATACAGTACTAATAACCAAAGATTCAATACTTACAATGCTAACCTTTTTAACCTTCCCCTGAATTCCGCTCTCAGTCCAAACTTTTGCATCTTTAAACCTTTCAATTTCATGATCTGATCTAAACAGATCCTTGATAAGAGCAGTCTTCCCAGAGATCTTCCAAGAAGTTCCAGACCGCTTGCATTTCTTTAATATCTTCGCAGCATTGAAATCAACTATAACGCCAATTGCTAAAATACGAAATGCTGCCTGAGGATTCAAACGTAAGGGATTACACACTTATCACATGAAGCTGTTTGAAAATGACAAAAGTAATACATAATTTCACTTATCCATCGGGTATAGATTATTACATGAGCCTAAATCAAAACGCCAGATCCCCCATTTTTCACAAATTTAATGGTCTAGGGATCATACCAAAAAAAAAAATTGTTCCTGATTTTCAACTAGATGCTCACAGAAAAACAAGGACACCCAAATAAATGCACTTAGCCCCGTGGTTTTTTAAATTTATAATAGAAGACATCAAACCTTATCATCAGGCAGATACTGCACAGCAACAACTCCAGTATTGGGGGATGCAAGAGGGCCCCAAAACATTGCAAGACACTGCGTGTCTACAGGGGTGTAATTGAGCATTTGAAGCTGTTCACTGTGATCCTCCTTGGCATATACAGGGATCGTCTGGTACCGCCTCCAACCAATTGAAACAATGATAGGGTCTCCTGTCTTCAACAATTTCCTGTGCCACGTATGTCGCTCAAGTGTCGCCTAGAAGAACACAACAGTCATGAGATGTCTTACTATATTAAGTTATACTTGTATTCCATGTGCACAGTAAACAGTACAACACACTTTGCAAATGAACAGGCATATTAACCTGCATATATCCAACATTTTCTTCTCCAGGACTGATACCTCCGACGAGAATCGGATGATAAAGATCAATATTTTCAACCATCTCGAAAGGAACGTCTTGGACCTCCAACCTTAGATAACTCCCTGGTCTGAAACCAAGATACTCTTCCTCCTCTTTTCCTGATAAGGCATTTCAAAAAACAATTCAAAGAAAAGAAAGCAACAAAATTAATACTAATAATTGAGAAAATAGCACAAATATTACTGGAGAGAACTAGAGAAATATGTGTTTTGCAAGAAAGTGATGTTTCTTCTCTCAGATAGTTATGCAATACTGTTTGCAAGAAAGAGATTGAGAAAAACGAAGCGAAGTGAAGATATCACCTTTCTGAGATCTCCTCATTTTGAGAGTAAGGCAAGGATCGAAATAGCTTGTTACACCAAATAGAGGGAAATCACCCATACCAGCAATGTGCACCTGACGTAATGAACTTCAAGTCAGTTCGCATATAGGTAGAACAAGTAAAAATTATCAGGTACTGATCAACACAGAAGAAAATGGGACAAGCCTATAAAACAAAAAGAGTTTATTGTGTTTACAGGAAACAATGTGACTGGTGCCATTACAGCTCTAGTTCCAAAAAGTGACAGAATAAAAAGCAAGATTGGCGTCGATTAACATAGCCAAAATAAGTACCTTAGTTCCTTTCTTGATATCACAACCTCGAAGATAACCGTACAAAACAATGTCCCTACTGCATCTGTTATCCATCACCACTCTTTCGGGCAGTGTGACATCTTCATAACGGTCTACCAAGACATAAGGTTGTGCAGCTCGCCATGACAAAGGATGAAATTCCATAACAGATATGAAGCTTGCCAGATCAAGAAATTCATGCTTCTGGTACCTATTAGAATAGATAAGATCTATGTTACTACTAGTGAGTCCCTTAAAACTTACAAAATGGTACAAGAACATGAAGCTACTTTGCCATATTCAATCATAAGAAACTTACTTCCCATGTTCGAGTCCAGATAAAGAGAATAGTGTTGCTCCTTCATATATTTCAGTACAGAAACGATTTATGATGTATTTTTTGGTGCTTAATAGTATTCCAGGATGTGTGCGCGAATCACGAGATATCAGTACCCCCATGACCTTCGGCATGCCATGAACTCGTAAAATGTTCACAAACTCGAATGTTTCCTGAAATCAGCAAAAGCATCTTACAAATTAAAGTACCATATTAACTTGCTGTAACCTAGTTCTCATTGTTATGAAGTATGAACAAAGTGAAAATGGCAGCAATGATAACTAGCAACTGTTGTTAATGGAAAGGCTACTAAAAATATATTCTGAGCTTTCAAATGTTACTTACCATTTCAAAACCAATAGATGTATCAATGAGCAATATGACGGCGTCAGCATACTTTGCAGCATCAAGCATACCACTAACACTATTCGGACACTCCACAAATTGTATTCGTCTTTGCTCACCTAACAAAAAACCAAAACACATAGTGAGACCATGAAACCAAACCAACCTGTCTAAGGTAAGAAACAACCAAAATAAATATATAAATATACCTGATATGATCGTAACTGGGCCTTGCACATTATTAAGATTTTCCTTTGTATAATGCTCTACGAGTGACCTAATCAACAGGGACTTCCCAACCTAGAACATAATACAATAATTAGAAGCACTAACCAGGGAAAATTAATGTTTATCATAAAAGTAATATATAAAATTACCTTGGGAGGTCCATGGACAACAATAACATATGGAGGTTCTTCTTCTTTCACAGTAAGATCAATGACAGCTGTATCTTTCGCCTAGTATAAATAAACAGTACAGCTTCTTTGTTAAGTTACTTGTGTTCAATGGCACAATTAATAGGACAAGAAAATTTAAGATAGTAAAATGAAAAGGCACATTAACCTGCATATATTCAACATTCTCTTCTCCAGGACTAATGCCTCCAACGAGAATAGGATGATAAGGATCATAGTTTTCAACAATCTCGAAAGGAACGTCTCGCACCTCCAACCTTAGGTAAGTCCCAGATCTGAAACCCTCACTCTCATCAAGTTCTTTTCCTGATAGTATATAGAAGATTAAGGAATTTCAAAAATCAAAATATCAAACTGAACAGACAATGTTACAAATGCGCGTTTAGAAGGAAATTGATGTTTCTACACTCAAACAATCATACTACCAACAACAGAAACACAGCCTGTTAAATTAAGAAAATGGAGCTCCTGCATCACCTTTCCGAGATCTCTTCTTTTTGGGACCAGCCAGTAAAGGGCAGGGATCGGCTAAGCTTGTTACACTAAATAGAGGGAAGTCACCAACACCAACAATGTGCACCTGACATAATAAACCTCAAGTCAGTTTGCATACTGGTGCATGCTGGCGAAACAATATTCAAGTAAAACTAATGGTGGAAGAAGTGAAAATAACAGAGTCTGATCAGCACAGAAGAAAATGGGTATAGCCTTTGCAGAGCTGATTGTGTATACAGAAACCAGTTACTGTATAGGACTCTTAGAACATCCCCTTGCTAATCTTTGCAAATGTTAATGAGCTCTAAGAGTTAACAAAATTTCTAAAAATAGTCTTTACTATAGACTAAGTTATAAGATGGTTCATCGATACGAAAGCATGCAAAATTACGAGCAATATGTGATTTCAGAGTATGTGATAACAAGTGGATATGCTCTTATTGACATAAGAGAGATCTAGAAGGATGTATTTATAGGAGTCGTCCCCAGTTCTAAAAGGCATCAAGTACCTTAGCTCCTCCTTTCTTGATATCAGAACCTCTGAGATAACCATGCAAAACAATGTCCCTATTGCATCTGATATCCATGTGCGCTGTTTCTGGCCGAGTAACATCTTCAAAATGTTCTGACAACAAATATGGTTGTGCAGCTTGCCATGATAAAGGATGGAAATCCGTAGCCGATATGAAGCTTGCCAGATCAAGAACTTCACCCTTCTTGTACCTGTTAGAATATATAAGAAACCGTGATGAACTATACTTTTTTCTATTTTTCTTTGAGTGAGTCCCTTGAATTTTACAAATTGGTATAAGAGACACGCATGAAACACAATGAGCTACTTCTGGCATATTCAATCATAAGAAACTTACACCCCATGATCGAGCCCAGATAAACAGAATAGTCTTGCTTCTTTACATATTTCAATACTGAACTGCTTGAAGAGGCGTTTTCGGATTCTTATTTTTCTGGTTAAATAATTATCGAACATATCAAGAAATGTCAGCACCCCCATAACCTTCGGCATGCCTTGAAGTCGTAAGACGTTAACAAACTCAAATGTTTCCTGAAATCAGCAAAAGCCTCTTGCAATTAAAAATTATATTCTGACTTGCTTCTTCTAAAACTGATGTTAGGCACAAAGAATTATCACATTACGTTCGCAAACAAATTAAGTTTTAACTTCGTAAAGCACCAAGATAGAGACTTACGTAACAGCGGATGCAGGTTTTGACACCGTAGGGACTATATAAAGGTTAACAGAAAGCTAAGTAGATCTTGTGGTAAAAATATGCAGGATGGTATTCACAAAAACAAATTTAAGGTCTGAAAAATCTTGAAGTGCCCAAACCCAAAACTCAGAGTATCACAACAAAGGGACATGGGCCAAAGAAATAGCCAGAAAGACACAGTGGACTGGATACCCAAATTCTTTATAAAAGAAAATATATCGAGATGAACACTAGACTAGTTTTAACTGTTATCAAGTATGAACCAAGAGGGAAAATGACAGCAATCCTTGTTGTCTCAAAGGTAATCAAAATTCATCCTGAGATTCCAAATGTAATTACTTACCATTTCAAACCCAACATGTGCATTCATAAGCAATATGACAGCGTCAGCGTACTTTGCAGCATTCCGCATACCATTAACATTGTTCGGACACTCCAGAAACTGTATTCTTCTTCTCTTCCCTGACAAAATAAAAGAACAAAAAAATGCTTCAACCAAAAGACACAAGTCAGACCATGTCACCAATCTGTCTAAGAAAAATTAATCAAACATACCTGTTATGATGGTAACGGAGTCTCGCCCGCATACCAAATCAAGCTTTGGATTTCCATCGGCATAATGGTCTGCTAGTGACCTAATCAACGTGGACTTCCCAACCTAGTTAGAACAGAATACAATAATTAGAAGCAGTAAACAGGGATAATTGATGTCAATCATAGTAAGTAAAATTACCTTGCGAGGTCCTTGGACAACAATTACATACGGAGGTCGTTCTTCTTCTTCTTCCACTCTAAAATCAATAGAAGCGGAAGTATCTTTCTGCTCCTCGGATTGTAATCCCGCAGCAGATACCTCTGGCTTGTTGTCGGCGGTGGTGGTTTTATATACTTTGAGGTAATCTGTATCACACAGAACATATTCTTGATTACTAGAAGAAGAAGAAGCACCGAACGCCATGACGGAAATTTCAATTGAAATTTGAAACCCCTTACCAGATGTAGTACATTAATTGTATCGACCCTGGGCGGCCCGACTGGTTCCTAACCCGGATCCTTTCTCTCCGTGGGCCCATTAGTAGCCTTTTTACTTCCAAGAAGTTAGAAAGTAGAAATGTTTAAATACGTATTTAATGCGCTCCAGGAGGTCCCAGGTTCGAGTCCCCAATGGCGTAATATTGCAGGAATTAACATGGAAGATAGTGTTAATTTGCCCCCTTGTGACACAATCTCGCCCCCCTCCCGCCGTTTCGGCTCCCCCTTGGCAAGGTTTCCCATGAGGCCCATTTGGTAGACTAGCACATCAACCTGTTCAATTAATGTAGTAGTATGTCGTTGGAGCTTAGCTTGTTAGGCTTCCAACTAGTTTCATGTAATAATAATGATCTATAATATAACCATTTTTTATAAAACGATTTATTTAAATTCTTGGCTTGATTGGGGTATACTCAAACTAATTGGGGTATACCCAATTTTAAAGAGACTCTTTTTTAAGAGCAAAGGGGGAGGTCAATGAGTAAAGTTACAAAATTACACTTTCCCATTATAACTCTAATTATTACTACCTAAATCAGTTTTCATTCTTTTCATTTCATCATCTTCTCTTCTTTTTCTCCTCCACAACCTTACCGGCTCCATCACCCCCACCACCACCAAAACTCGTCGATCAATTCGTTAAAATCGTCGATTCGAAAACTCCGATTAATCTTCATCAATGGATCCACCATGGAAGAAGGCAACTCGTATGAAAGAAACTAATCGAAAACCCAATGAATATAACCCTGGAATTGCAAATTTGGTTGCTAAGAAAGTGAAGAAAAAAATGGTTGAAGAAGAAGAAATTGAACCCATTTGAAACACGTGAAATGGTGCGCTTAAGAAAGTAAGGGCTTGTTTAAACTCACTCTAGTACTTCGATTTCATGTTTGCATGTCAAATTAGGTCGAAAATTCGAATTTGTGAATTGGCGAGTTGACGCGTGAGCAAGTTTTTTTTTTATCGACCTTTCGGGATTTCATAGTTAGTGTTTGTCCGGGGAGGGTACAAGGTTGAAGAACTTGTTGGTCAGATAGTTCAGAATCGCTACTAGCAGGGCCAGCAGGTTATTCATCTGTATACCATTCCGACGTCTTTTTTTTTTTAATGAAGCCGGCATCTTATTATTGTTTACCCTTCCGGCTACTTGTTTAGAATGTTTCCTGATGCCTAGAATTTTTGAGTCCGGAAGGGTATTTATATAAAACCATTTCGGTTGTTTGTCAGCCGGCGATGTGTGAGAAATGGACCTTTCCGACTAGTTTAGTGAAAAATCCTATATTTTTTTGTGCGCCGGAAGGCTATTTTGATGATACACTGCCGGCTTTGTCTTAGCCGACACTCATCTTTTGGTCGACCTTTCCGGCCATTGTTCCGCCGGGTATGTTGTATATGTCTAACCTGCCGGCATGTAATGTTTTTTTTTTCTGAATTGTTCTTGTTCAGATTGCGAATGGCAAAGAAGAAAGCAGCTCTTAGTCCTCCTTCAAACCCTCCTCGTGTTGGTGATAAACTCTTGTCTTCAAAACATCGAGGGGTATATGTTGTGCCGGGAACGACAAAGGTCTTAGAACCACTATCTGAACCCAATGATTCAGACGAGACTCCAGATGAAGACCAATTAATTCCATCTGGGTGATGATGATGATGTTAATGAAACCAATCCTATTTCTTTGGAGGAGGTAACAATGATGATGATGATGATGGTGATCAAGACATGCCCGAGGTCGGGAGGAGGTAATGATGATGGTGATGATGATGATGGTAATGGAGATAAAGGTAAGAATATCATCGAAGATGAAATTGTTGAAGAGGAAGAGGAACAAGAAGAAGAAGGAGATGGAGATGGAGAAGGAGAACAAACTCTAGCTATTGTTCAAGCCACCGAAGCTTCGGCTTCAACTTCAACCGGAACGAAGAAGAGGGTGATCACTAAACCGACTGATTCTCACATGCCTCCCAAACACTTGATGGTTGCACTGAAAGAAGGTGATCCTCCAAAAGGGACCCCTGCAGATGGTGGAGATGTTCTTTTTGGATACAAACACTCATGGGCATGTACGGTCCATAATACTATCGTAAGTAATCTTAATCCGTCTTTGTTATTTATTCAAGTGTGTAACTATCTTAATTAAATTTGCGTCAAGTGTTTGTATTTCTTTTCATTTTTTTTTTTTTGGTATTTAGGATCACAAGTATGCCATCCATCTCATGAGGCGCCAAGCTTCGTGTTCAGTGACGCATACTTGGAATCTTGACTTGGAATGTGAGGAGGTGAAAGTGATTGTGAGGATCTCCGGGTTGTTGCCTGCGGTGGAGAGTTCGAATATTAATCATGATAAAGTTACCATCTCTGCATTCTGTGAGAGGTTCTACGGAGAGACTGATACTATGTTATTCCCATTCGGTGAGATGGCGATAACTCCCGATGATGCTCAACAAATTCTAGGCCTCGAGGTTGATGGAAAAGCAGTCACTGAGGGATTCGATAATGCCATTTCTTTCGGGAAGATTTACGAATTGAGCAAGAAATTGTTCGGTTGGAGTCAGGTTCAGACGAATGATGTTCTTGACAAGAAGGATGGTCGACTAACCAAGAAGTTTAATGTGAAGAAGTTGAGGGACGGATTATGGAAGACTCAGGAAATCCTTGATAGGGAAGGAATGGTGCACCCGGTGCGAATCAATGCTACCGCGTCCGCTTATTTGCTATACACCCTGGGTAGATGTATCTTCCCGACTTGATTCCGAAACCAAGTCGAGGCCGATTACTTGCAAATATTGGATCCCTTACATGAGATGCGTGGGTATTCTCAAAGTGCTGCGGTGGTCGCCTTCTTGAACAATGAGTTGACAAAATCTTCTAGGGCACTCACTAAGCAAGTTAACGGAAACACATGTCTCTTCCAGGTAATTTTATTGTCTAAAACATTTATATTCGCAAAATTTTCGTAAGATAAGGTTCTTACTAAACTTTTTTTTCTTTTTGCATAGGTTTGGATATATGAACACTTCCCTTCTTTGTTCAAAGACAACTCTTACGTCAAAGTGGATAACAGTGTTCCGGTTCATTTTCCAAGAGCGCAAAGGTACAGTTTTAAGGGTACTCAGGATAAGGAAATGCCGCAAAATCTTATGAAACTCCGAGCCGCCATCGACAATTTGACTGCGGAAGAGGTGATATTTGATCCGTATCGAGAGGATAAAAATCAAGGTTTAATCCCAAGGAGAAATGAAGTTGTTGCATTATACTATGGACCCTTGATGACTGTGTTTGAAGGATTTTCAATGTACGATCCACATCGGGTAATGCGACAATTGGGTTACGTACAAGAAGAACCTCATTTCGATGCAACAAATCCGGCATTTCTGTGGATATGAGTGATTGCACCACCTCCCAAAAAGGTATGAACGTCTCTTACCTTCCAGCACCAACTCAAGAACATTGGGCTGATAGGCGTCGCGGTCAAATCGATGTGAATCTTTTGGACGAGGTGACCACCGGTCATGAAGCTACTGAGAAATACATGGCGGGGTACTTGGGTTGGGCTCGTCCCTCTTTGTGATTAGGCCAATGACTATCGAAGAAATCGGCTCGTAAGAAGAAGATCGAATCGAAAAACCCAAAGCAACATTGCTTAAGATATTTGTAAGTATTTTAGAGTTGCTCTTACTATTTTAAGATTGATTGCATTACCGAATCATTCTATTAATTGTTTGTTGTTTAATTGAATATAGAAGGATCGGTTGAAGACCTTTGTGAGGGTGTTGTGTTGCGCGAAAGAGAGAGGAGAACTGTGCAAAGCAAGCACATTGACTATGCTTGCAATGTTGACAATGAGGATGCCCCACTATTGTTCAAGCAACTTCAAGTCAAGTAAAGGCGAGAATAAAAAGCTATTAAGGATGCACAAGCCAAGATAAAGGTCGTGAAAAAGAGGACTCGTAGTGCTCGTGGTGGTGAAGGTAGCAGCGGTGGTCCTGGTGGTGAAGGTATCGGCGGTGGTCGTGGTGGTGAAGGTAGTGTTCCAAAACGGGGCCGTGGTCGTCGTGGTCGTGGTCGTGGCCAATGAATGCTTTCCTAGTTCATTTCTTTATGTTGTGGTGGACAAATGTTTAAGTTAATGGTGTGGACAAATGTTTTTTACGGTTTATGGGACATGTTTCGTATTTTGGACAAAAAATGTTGGATTTCTAGTTGTTGAATGAATGGTTTGTTTAGCTATATAAAGTGTCGTATTACCTTGCCGGCATGCTTTTTTAAGCTACCCGTCGGCTGTCCCAGTGGTCGGCAAGGTTGTGAAATGTCAGATCGCCGGCCTGTCAACCAAAAATTGTGTAGTTACTGGGGCCGGCAAGGTTGTGAAATGTCAGCTCCGGCCCCGTCAACAAAAGTTGTTTAGTTACTGTGGCCGGCAAGGTAATACGATTCCTACTATTTGGCATTTTTGTAGCCGGAAGGGTACGAAAATAGAGACCCTGCCGGCCATATCTTGAAAAAAAAACCATTCTTCTGATGCCTAAAATCATGTAAGGTCGGGAGGGAAACAAACAAGAAAATGCCGGCGGTATTTTGGTCGGCATGCTATTGTACCCATACATTTCCGGCCGTTTTACGACCCCGACATTTCAGCAAATTTACGACCCCGCCGGCGGGTTCAAAATTCAAATTTTTGCAAGTACAATTGCATTGATTCACTTGTACTTGGACACTATAACGGCCAAATTTGGGCACCATCCTATAAATGCACTACTTATCTCCACAAAACAACACACAACTATTTGCATATACTCTCCAAAGCTCTTATCATCACACACTCCATCTAACTCACCCAATAGCTCTCTACACACAAGAAATGGCTTCATTTGATTCTAATGAAGATTTGGCAATCACCAAAGCTTGGTATGCGGAGACTAGAGTTCGAAGGCAGTCCTCCGTAAGGGTGGATTCCACAACCTTTTGGGCTAGGGTTCACAACACTTTTAGCCAAGAGTGTGGGAATCCTAACTCTAGAAGTGTTCAACAAGTGCACGATAGGCACATAGTCATTGAAAATGCGATACTTGCTTATTTAGCTATCCAAAAACCAATTTTCAACGCTCCCCACTTTAACTTGTCCATTGAACAATTTGTAAGTATTTTTGTGGTTTATTTTACGTGATCCATGTTGTTTGATCTTCCAACTTAAACCGCACTAACAAAGTAAGTTTGTGTTTTGTTTTTGTAGCATGAAGTCGCCAAAGCGCGCTACTTGGAGGAAAAGGGGGAAGCATTCGCATTCGATGCAAGCTATCAATTCATGGAATCCAAAATCCCGGAGTATGCCCCGGAGATGATGGAGGGTGTATCGTTCTCGGACGAAGATTGATGGCTTTAGAAGTTTTTGTATAGGTTTTGTGGGTAGACCTCTATGTAAACCCTCACGAGACTATAACTCGTACACTAGGGTCGCCTAGGGGTTCAAAGGCTTGATGCACATGCTAAGTGCATTCGTTTTCCGTCGACAAGGATTTGGTTTTATGTTTCAATCAATGTAGTAACCAAAATTGAATGAATAAATTAAATTACTTCTTCCATATTATGTCAGCCGGCAATGTTGTTTTTTTTTTTTCATGCCGAGTTTAATATAGCCGGAAGGGTAGGAAATATTTACATGCCGACCGCAAGATTGCTGCCCAAGATAGTCGGCGTGTTCTTCATCCGAGGACCATTAGGCGGATATATGGTCGGCAGACTTATTCAAAGTTGAACCTTCCGGCGGAAGAGCGATCGGCGACTTATTCAAAGTTGACCATTAGGCGGATGTTTGGTCGGAAGCTTATTCAAACCACGACCTTGCTAGGCTTTATGCATTTTCAAAACCAAAATTTTTTGGATCGAAATCGAACTCATAAGACGGATCAAAAGGTTAATCTACTGAATTCATAATTTCAAAATTTTAATCTAAACTCAATTAATTAATCTAATCAGAATTTTAGTGTTAATTAACCAAGGGCATATTAGCCATTTAGAAAAAACAAGGTTAAGGGGTGGCTTGGTTTTACTTCAAAATAACCCGATTTTGTCTTATTGGGTATACCCCAATTAGTTTGAGTATACCCCAATCAAGCCAGGTTAAAATAGGCCTAAAATTTCCTGGTTAAATTGGAAATAGCCTTCACACCACCCCTTATCAAAATAATTACCTAAGTACCTATTTTATCCCTGATTAATTAGTATTAATTAATCATATTAGGGGTAATTATATTTTGGATGTGAGATTAACTAATGTTAGAGAGTTCTTCAAAACATCAAACATTTAGATATTTTTTTTCGTAAACAGTACCCAAAATCGGTTTACGTTCATGACAATGTAAACCGATTCTGGATTGGTGTTTCCAAATTAACAGAGGACATCTATAATCGGTTCACGTGGCCACACTACGGGAAAAATCATCATTGACAACACTGTATTAGCGTTGTAGTACACCTACGACAACTCCATTTTATGTATTGTGTAGTGGGGGTATTGTAGAAAGTCCAAGCTTTTCTACAATACTTGACTAAGAGTTGTAAAGGGTGATGTGATTCATGGTTCGACAATATTTTCCCAAAGTTGTGATTCTTTTTCGATTTTTTTTTGAAAGCCTAACACAACCCTTGCTTGGGTTGTAGGAATATCTTGGACAACAAAAGTTGGGTATCGTGGAGACATATGTAACAACAAATACTGGTATTATGAATAAGATTTACACGTCTCTTGTGTGAGCTGTGGAACTATCTTGGACAACACATAGTTATGTTGTAAAGAAACTATTTCACAATATCTGGCTTGTGTAGTTGAAAACTGGAAGACAACATCTATTAGTATTGTGAATACTATTGTCATTACACTTCCTAGAGTTGTACAAATATACTGAACAACTCCTACTTATGTTGCAAGATTTATTTTTACAATCATTGTGGTGAGTAGTAAATTTTTTTAACACAACACTTATTAGTATTGTGATTATTACAGTCAGTACACTTGTTGGAATTGTAAAACTACCATGATACAACTATACTATGTGTAGTAGAAATTTTTTAACACCATTCTTACTAGTATTATGAAAAAAATTTAACACCACTCTTACTAGTATTGTAGGACTATCTTGGACAACACAAGTAGGGAATCTTAGAAACATATAAAACAACAATTATTATTATTATGAATAAGATTTGCACGACACTTGTATGAGTTGTCGAACTATCTTGGACAACACATAGTTATGTTGCAAAGAAGCTATTTCACAATATCTGGGTTGTGTAGTGGAAATCTCTAACAAAACTGTCTATATGTGAATAAGGCCCTACATATATATTTCACTTTTGGCACTTTGTTTATGTTGTGAAATGTGAAGAAACAACTAGATTAAACTGAAACATAAACTGTCTCTGAAGCTGAAAGATTCATTCATATTAAACCAAACCCAGTGTTACAACATTCACATACCCATGTAATATACACAAAACATTCAAAAATGTGGCAGTGATGACCCAGTGTAACAACATTCACATACCCATGTAATATACACAAAACATACAAAAAAGTGGCAGTGATGATGTTTGTTACGAATTGGGCCATGTGATAAAATTTCCAATAGCTTCACCAATAAACTTGACTTCTGAAGTTGACCTGTAGACATAAGCATTCTCCACATAAGCAACCTTCCCACATACAGTGTAGGCTCCAAGACCTATTGGCAACCCATGTATCTCCTTACTTGGATCTGTTTCAGCAATTTCAGCCTCCGCAACCACCTCGCCCTCCTTGTACCAGCTTAACAGCTTGCAAGCTTGGAGTCTCTCTGGCACTTGGACCTCATTTGGTCACCTGACATGACTTAGAGTGGTATGAGTTGAGTCTCTTTCATTGCAGAGAACAATCCTGCTAGTGCTAGCCTTCTGGTTGTTGCTGGCTTTTGGACTTGACCTGCGAGAGGGTGAGACTCCATTGCAGACACGACTTGAGTTCCTTCCCTATATTAAGACCAGATCAGCAGTATGAGGGTCACAATCAAGTTTGAATTCATCAAGAAAATGAGAACTAATAGAACACAAGTTAAATTATCACCTCTAACTGCACCAGCCGATCATTCAGTGCTCTATAGGATTCCTGACACTCTTTAATCATCAATTTATAGTGGGACTGGGCAGCAACCTTTTTACGTGTCGCTCCAAAACCAATTCCTTTAAGTCTCCCATTAGTTTTGTCCTCGCCAAAGGCCTTTGCAAGAATACCATATGTCACGGATTATCCACAATCAACACCATTCTCTGCTTGAGGTATTTCAAGTTTCTTCTATATAAGTGTGTAAAACATCAGATACTTTCGCATTTTTCAAGCACACACATAAACCACACAAATGAAGAGGAGAAAATTTCTTACAAAAGCTTCTACAACACCAGGATGTGGAATCTTTCCTTTGCGCTGTCTGTGACCACGTTTCCATAAACTGGCTTTATCAATCTCATTGGTTGTGTTTAGTTCTTTTTGGTGCCAAATAAATGTATCAATACATGGCAATCATCAAGAATATCATAACAACATGGTATTAAAGTCATGATACATGCTAAGAAGAAACTTCAAAGATTTCTAAGATCTAACCTTGTAGAGAACTTCATGATACTTCATGAATAAGCCACTAGCATGACAAAGACTACTGGATAACTACTCATATATACCTTGGAACCTAGTGTTAGTAGAGGTTTGTGTATACGCATGTAAGTAAGTGTTTGTAGCACTTGTATCCAATTGATATGAACTCCCAAACATTCATATAGATGAGAGATAAACACATGAGTAAACCAATGACAAAATTATAAATATCTTCATGTGAGAGCACAATCCTAACAAATGCTATATGTGACTCATGGAATTTCACATATTACAGCTATGTGAAATTAGGTAGGCTAGTCTAAACCACAGGTCGTGATCTGAATTATGAAAAGATCCATCATAAACGACTTTACAATCCACAACCAGTTAAAAGGCCAGAGATCAACCTATACGAGATTTCATAAGCATCTATATGTTTGCAATTGCATAAATAATGTCACAATAACCAAATAACCAAGCAATTATATTTTTAACAACTCAATAGCTTTCACGTGGTGAACATACCAAGGCCTCCTCCAATCGCGCGTAACCTTGTCTACTTATGGTATGTGGGGTGGTGTGTTTTGAAAGCTTTTCTTGCATTATTAGTCTTTTGACCTAAAAAGAAAAATAGAGACATCATTCGACAAACTTTAAAGTTTTTAATACAAATATACAGTCATTCATTATAATAGAAAAACTTACTCTGAAATCGGCAGAGGTTACATATTTCACAAATATTTCCCACTCCCTAACTGTCATGGTCCTGGGCAATAACTTTTCAGGCCGTTTCTCTCTTTCTTCCCCTTGGAGCCGATCAAAAGCATCGAGCACCAAACCAACTTTCCTTGACCTTGCTTCTCTAAGATAAGATCCCATTTTGCTGAAATAGTAGTCTTTGTAACACTCAGGCACAGTGAATCGGTTCTACAAATAAAAGTAAATAATTTGAATTAGAATACGCTATGAATTCAATAGTTGTTAACTAAACGAAAAGAGATAAAGAGTTATAAAAGTAAATAAATTGAATTAGAATACGCTATGAATTCAATAATTGTTGACTAAACGAAAAGAGATAAAGAGTTATGAATTACAGTACCATGACTATCTTCCATATATTTTCTTTGGCTTTAGGGACACGTCTCCACTCTCTGAAAGTTAACGGAAGTTTGCGAACAAGCACCCCTAGCACACTGGCCAGTTGCACAGATGGATCGCCAATCGGATGTTCATTAGTGTTGAAGGAAACTGGTCTCTTCGGATCAACAAAATCTAACTTCAATGTATGCATCTGGGTTGGGCCACGTGGAACATACTTTCTTTTCTTCGCTTCTTTTCCTTCTTCACCTTCCTCACTATCAAAACTATTACCATTCTCCAATTCAAGCTCATCATCGTTACCATTATCGTTATCCACATCAGCCTCCAAATTTTCTGGATTAGAGTTTTCCTCTTCCACATGTAAAGCTTTACGGGTCTACAGATTTTCCTCTTCCTCTTGTTCTTCCTCTTCTTCTTCATCTTCTGCTTGCAAATCTGCAAGAGAGTCGTTTGGATCCCTAAGCTGAACATTCGGACATGGGCCTGTGCTGCTTGTGTCCAGTTTCCGATTTACTTTCTGTTGCCTCACTTCAGAATTTCCAGTATCTCTTTTAGAGCTTTTAGAATGAGACTTTGTAGTTGCTTATTGTGAAGGTAGAGCACTTTCAGATTGGTTTAACACATTCTTCTTCTTAGTTGCTTGTCTCTTTCTAGCTGGTGATGACAGAGTATCCAAGTCAGGTTGTCGACGCTTTAGAGTTTTTGCAGCATCATCTTCTGGTAACTTCTTGTACCTTGGTGATGATCGCCTACTTACAGGTGAAGGCGATGGTTCTGGATCAGTTGGTGACGACAGTTTAGCACTTTGAGTCTGTCGACAACGCTTTGGAGTCGCTGTGGCACATTCAGTTGGAGAAATTACAACACTTGGTTCTGTAACCTGCTTTTTCCTTGGTGATCGCCTTAGTTGCATTATATTAGAAGATGGTTCTGTATTATCAGTTTGGGACTTGTTATTTATCAGGGATGCTTCATCAGTGTTCTCTTTGTTTTTCATCTGCAACAACCATAGCTTAGTTAAAATGAGAAGCTATACGGAAATTTATTTACACTGCAATTGAGATGACAAGTCTTAACCTGTATTTCCAACTGCTTGACCGGCTTCTTCTTTACTGCTTCCTTGCTAGTCTTCATTATTGTATTTATGCCTTGCAAAAACAGAATTCAATTATCAATGTGGCTCAAAAGCAAACAAAACCATCATTTTATATCCAGAACATGAACTCTTGTGCATATTATTATCATTTCAAATACTAAATAAAGCATGCGAATAAATCAAAATCATTTCATACACACAATTTGAGTTGACACACTCTAGCAAGGAAAGAACATGAGTTAATAATTACTGATACACTCAAGTTGATATTATTATCATTTCAAATACTTATCATCAACCAAAGAAATAAAATTGAGTTGATTTGTGCATACTTATTATCAATCAAAGCATGTTAACAAATGAGTTGATTTGCATAAATGAGCTGCAGAGACAAAATCATCAAAAAGACCAAAATTATGATGAAAATCATCATGAAAATCAAAGACCAAAATTAAAGACTGAAAATCAAAAATCCCCAAAATTAAACAGGACCCAATTTAAATTTCATCATAGAAACAACAAAACTTAAGTTACATGTTAAGATCTAAACATTTCTGAGAGGAAAAAAAAAAACCAAAATTATACAATCCCTAAAACAAAAAACTGGAACAGAAATTACTCTTAAAATTTGAGAGTATGAGAGATTCTTACCCCTTGGTGAGATCTGATTGAGTTCGAGAGATTAATCCTTTGACTTTCTGCTGAATAGATTGAGAGATTGCTTCTGAGTTAGGGTTTTCTGATTATGGGTTATCTTTAGAGAGATTTAGAGATCGAGATATTGCTTCTGAGTTACGGTTTTATGATTACGGGTTATCTTTTGATAGATTTAGAGATCGAGAGATTGCTTCTGAGTTGCAGGGTGAGAGAGTTTTTTTTTCTTTTTTTTTTGGTGAAGAGGGTTTTCGTTTTTAGTGAAGAGGGCTTTCTTTCAGTGATTTTGGTGAAAATTTCGATGTCTTTCTGAAATTTGGGCGCGTCTAGAATTTGGATTAAATGGTAGGAATAAACTCTGGAGAAGACACGTTGCGGTGGTCCAAAAATAAATATTGTCTAAAAATTCCTCAGGCAGACACGTGACCAAATTTGGGCGGGCTTTTGGGGCGGGAGAGACACAATTTGCTGATTGGTCTAAGCAAAAGCATACGGATTAGTAAAGAAACACACTTTCTAACAAAACCAAACAGGATTCCCACCGTTAGATTTTAGTAGTTTTGCACCCCCTAACTTTGGTACGTTAGATTAGAGAAAATTACAAAAAAAAAAAAAAAACATATACAAATTAATGATTGGTCTAAGCAAAAGCATACGGATTGACAAAGAAAAACACTTTTTACCGGTAAGAATTCTCAGAAACCTTAAACGAACACGAATTCGTCAACTTTGAGAAAGAAACTGGCTCCGAGATCGAAGCCTGGACATGAGAGGACCACTATAAATCTGAGAATTCGTAAGAACGATGAATCACACCATTTAATGGTAAGATTCGAACTTCAAATGTGGTATAACGACATACAAACTATGAACCGAGAAGATCCAGGAGGGCGTTCAGACTTCAAACTTAACATGATACATAATCTAAATCAATAAATATGAAGCTCAGTGTCGATTCGAACTTAAAATGTGATATAACGACATACAAACTATGAACCGAGAAGCTCCAGGAAGGGTTCAGACTTCAAACTTAACATGATACACAATCTAAATCAATAAATATGAAGCTCAGCGTCGATTCGAACTTCAAATGTGATATTTTGGTTTCTGTAATCGCCGGAGTTAGACCCGAGTCTCTGATTAGGATGAACTGGAGACGAAATCTATCATATTTGGACATTTTGACTTTAATTATCATTGGAGTTAGACCAGAGTCTCAGGTTAGGATGAACTAGAGAGGAAATCTGTCATATTTGGACATTTTGACTTCAATTATCATTGAAGTTAGACCAGAGTCTCTGGTTAGGATGAACTGGAGATGAAATCTGTCATGTTTGGACATTCTGACTTCAATTATCATTGGAGTTAGACCTGAGTCTCTCGTTAGGATGAACTGGAGACGAAATCTATCATATTTGGATATTTTGGCTTCAGTAATCACTGGAGTTAGACCCGAGTCTCTGATTAGGATGAACTGGAGACGAAATCTCTCATATTTTGACATTTTAACTTCAATTATCATTGGAGTTAGACCCGAGTCTCTGATTAGGATAAACTGGAGATGAAATCTATCATATTTGGATATTTTGGCTTCAATAATCACTGGAGTTAGACCCGAGTCTCTCGTTAGGATGAACTGGAGACGAAATCTATCATATTTGGATATTTTGGCTTCAGTAAAAACTGGAGTTAGGCTCGAGTCTCAGATTAGGATGAACTGGAGACGAAATCTATCATATTTGGATATTTTGGCTTCAGTAATCACAGAAGTTAGACCCGAGTCTCTGATTAGGATAAACTGGAGACGAAATCTCTCATATTTGGATATATTGACTTCAATTATCATTGGAGTTAGACCCGAGTCTCTCGTTAGGATGAACTGGAGACGAAATCTCTCATATTTTTGACATTTTGACTTCAATTATAATTGGATTTAGACCTGAGTCTCTCGTTAGGATGAACTGGAGATGAAATCTGTCATATTTGGATATTTAGACCTGAGCATCTCGTTAGGATGAACTGGAGACGAATCTATCATATTTGGATATTTTGGCTTCAGTAATCACTGGAGTTAGACCCGAGTCTCTGAAATTATCATTGGAGTTAGACCAGAGTCTCAAGTTAGGATGAACTGGAGACGAAATCTGTCATATTTGACATTTTGACTTCAATTATTATTGGAGTTAAACCAGAGTCTCTGGTTAGGATGAACTGGAGATGAAATCTGTCATGTTTAAACATTCTGACTTCAATTATCAATGGAGTTAGACCTGAGTCTCTCGTAAGGATGAACTGGACTCGAAATCTATCATATTTGGATATTTTGGCTACAGTAATCACTGGAGTTAGACCCGAGTCTCTGATTAGGATGAACTGGAGGCGAAATCTCTCATATTTTGACATTTTGACTTCAATTATCATTGGAGTTAGACCCGAGTCTCTGATTAGGATGAACTGGAGAAGAAATCTATCATATTTGGATATTTTGGCTTCAATAATCACTGGAGTTAGACCTGAGTCTCTTGTTAGGATGAACTGGAGAAAAAATCTATTATATTTGGATATTTTGGCTTCAGTAATCACTGGAGTTAGACCCGAGTCTCTGATTAGGATAAACTGGAGATGAAATATATCATATTTGGATATTTTGGCTTCAGTAATCACTGGAGTTAGACCCGAGTCTATGATTAGGATGAAATGGAGATGAAATCTATCATATTTGGATATTTTGGCTTCAGTAATCACTGGAGTTAGAACCGATTCTCTGATTAGGATGAACTGGAGACGAAATCCTCTCATAATTTGACATTTTGGCTTCAGTAATCACTGGAGTTAGACCCGAGTCTCTGATTAGGATGTACTGGAGACGAAATCTCTCATATTTTGACATTTTAACTTCAATTATCATTGGAGTTAGACCTGAGTCTCTCGTTAGGATGAACTGGAGACGAAATATGTCATATTTAGAAATTCTCACTTCAATTATCATTGGAGTTAGACCTGAGTCTCTCGTTAGGATGAACTGGAGACGAAATCTATCATATTTTGACATTTTGACTTCAATTATCATTGGAGTTAGACCTGAGTCTCTCATTAGGATGAACTAGAGACGAAATCTATCATATTTGGATATTTTGGCTTCAATAATCACTGGAGTTAGACCCGAGTCTCTAGGATGAACTGGAGATTAAATCTAACATATTTGGATATTTTGGCTTCAGTAATCACTAGAGTTAGACCCGAGTCTCTGATTAGGATGAACTGGAGACGAAATCTATCATATTTTGACAATTTGACTTCAATTATCATTGGAGTTAGACCTGAGTCTCTCGTTAGGATAAACTGGAGACGAAATCTATCATATTTTGACATTTGGACCTCAATTATCATTGGAGTTAGACCTGAGTCTCTGATTAGGATGAACTGGAGATGAAATCTATCATATTTGGATATTTTGGCTTCAATAATCACTGGAGTTAGACTTGAGTCTCTCGTTAGGATTAACTTGAGACGAAATCTATTGTATTTGGATATTTTGGCATCAGTAATCACTGGAGTTAGACCCGAGTCTCTGATTAGGATAAACTGGAGACGAAATCTATCATATTTGGATATTTTGGCTTCAGTAATCACTGGAGTTAGTCTCAAGTCTCTGATTAGGATGAACTGGAGATGAAATCTATCATATTTGGATATTTTGGCTTCAGTAATCACTGGAGTTAGACCCGAGTCTCTGATTAGGATGAACTGGAGACGAAATCTCTCATATTTGGACATTCTGACTTCAATTATCATTGGAGTTAGACCTGAGTCTCTCGTTAGGATGAACTGGATACGAAATCTATCATATTTGGATATTTTGGCTTCGGTAATCACCGGAGTAAGACCCGAGTCTCTGATTAGGATGAACTGGAGTTGAAGTCTATTATATTTGGATATTTTGGCTTTAGTAATCACTAGAGTTAGACCCGAGTCTCTGATTAGGATGAACTGGAGACGAAATCTCTCATATTTTGACATTTTGACTTCAATTATCATTGGAGTTAGACCCGAGTCTCTCGTTAGGATGAACTGGAGACGAAATCTTTGATATTTGGACATTCTGACTTTAATTATCATTGGAGTTAGACTTGAGTCTCTCGTTAGGATGAACTGGAGACGAAATCTATCATATTTTGATATTTGGATTCAGTAATCACTGGAGTTAGACCTGAGTCTCTGATTAGGATGTACTTGAGACGAAATCTATAATATTGGGATATTTTGACTTTAGTAATCACTGGAGTTAGACCCGAGTCTCTGATTGGGATGAACCGGAGACGAAATCTCTCATATTTTGACATTTTGAATTCAGTTATCATTGGAGTTAGACCTGAGTATCTTGTTAGGATGAACGGATACGAAATATGTCATATTTAGACATTCTGACTTCAATTATCATTGGAGTTAGACCTGAGTATCTCGTTAGGATGAACTGGGGACGAAATCTGTCATATTTGGTCATTCTGACTTCAATTATCATTGGAGTTAGACCCGAGTCTCTCGTTAGGATGAACTGGAGAAGAAATCTATCATATTTGGATATTTTGGCTTCAATAATCACTGGAGTTAGACCCGAGTCTCTGATTAGGATGAACTGGAGACGAAATCTCTCATATTTTAACTTCAATTATCATTGGAGTTAGACCTGAGTCTCTTGTTAGGATGAACTGTATCTGAAATATGTCATATTTGGATATATTGACTTCAATTATCATTGGAGTTAGACCTGAGTCTCTCGTTAGGATGAACTGGAGACGAAATCTATCATATTTTGACATTTTGACTTCAATTATCATTGGAGTTAGACCTTAGTCTCTCATTAGGATGAAATGGAGACTAATCTGGTCATATTTGGATATTCGACTTCAATTATCATTGGAGTTAGACCTGAGTCTCTCGTTAGGATGAACTAGAGACGAAATCTCATGTTTGGATATTTTGGCTTGAGTAATCACCGGAGTTAGACCCGAGTCTCTAGGATGTTGGAGATGAAATCTAACATATTTGGATATTTTGGCTTCAGTAATCACTAGAGTTAGACCCGAATCTCTGATTAGGATGAACTGGAGACGAAATGTCTCATATTTTGATAATTTGACTTCAATTATCATTGGAGTTAGACCTGAGTCTCTCGTTAGGATGAACTGGGGACGAAATTTGTCATATTTGGTCATTCTGACTTCAAATATCATTGGAGTTAGACCTGAGTCTCTCGTTAGGATGAACTGGAGACGAAATCTATCATATTTGGATATTTAGGCTTCAATAATCACTGGAGTTAGACCCGAGTCTCTGATTAGGATGAACTGGAGACGAAATCTCTCATATTTTAACTTCAATTATCATTGGAGTTAGACCTGAGTCTCTTGTTAGGATGTACTGATACGAAATCTATCATATTTGGATATTTTGGCTTCAATAATCACTGGAATTAGACCCGAGTCTCTGATTAGGATGAACTGGAGATGAAATGTATCATATTTGGATATTTTGGCAGTGATCACTAGAGTTAGACCCGAGTCTCTGATTAGGATTAACTGGAGACGAAATCTCTCATATTTTGACATTTTGGACTTAGATCTGAGTCTCTCATTAGGATGAACTGGAGACGAAATATGTCATATTTAGACATTCTGACTTCAATTATCATTGGAGTTAGACCTGAGTCTCTCGTTAGGATGAACTGGAGACGAAATCTATCATATTATGACATTTTGACTTCAATTATCATTGGAGTTAGACCTGAGTCTCTCATTAGGATGAAATGGAGACGAAATCTGTCATGTTTGGATATTCTGACTTCAATTATCATTGGAGTTAGACCTGAGTCTCTTGTTAGGATGAACTGTATCTGAAATATGTCATATTTGGATATATTGACTTCAATTATCATTGGAGTTAGACCTGAGTCTCTCGTTAGGATGAACTGGAGACGAAATCTATCATATTTTGACATTTTGACTTCAATTATCATTGGAGTTAGACCTTAGTCTCTCATTAGGATGAAATGGAGACGGAATCTGTCATATTTGGATATTCTGACTTCAATTATCATTGGAGTTAGACCTGAGTCTCTCGTTAGGATGAACTAGAGACGAAATCTCATGTTTGGATATTTTGGCTTCAGTAATCACTGGAGTTAGACCCGAGTCTCTAGGATGAACTGGAGATGAAATCTAACATATTTGGATATTTTGGCTTCAGTAATCACTAGAGTTAGACCCGAATCTCTAATTAGGATGAACTGGAGACGAAATGTCTCATATTTTGATAATTTGACTTCAATTATCATTGGAGTTAGACCTGAGTCTCTCGTTAGGATGAACTGGGGACGAAATTTGTCATATTTGGTCATTCTGACTTCAAATATCATTGGAGTTAGACCTGAGTCTCTCGTTAGGATGAACTGGAGACGAAATCTATCATATTTGGATATTTAGGCTTCAATAATCACCGGAGTTAGACCCAGTCTCGATTAGGATGAACTGAGACGAAATCTCTCATATTTTAACTTCAATTATCATTGGAGTTAGACCTGAGTCTCTTGTTAGGATGTACTGATACGAAATCTATCATATTTGGATATTTTGGCTTCAATAATCACTGGAATTAGACCCGAGTCTCTGATTAGGATGAACTGGAGATGAAATGTATCATATTTGGATATTTTGGCAGTGATCACTAGAGTTAGACCCGAGTCTCTGATTAGGATTAACTGGAGACGAAATCTCTCATATTTTGACATTTTGGACTTAGATCTGAGTCTCTCATTAGGATGAACTGGAGACGAAATATGTCATATTTAGACATTCTGACTTCAATTATCATTGGAGTTAGACTTGAGTCTCTCGTTAGGATGAACTGGAGACGAAATCTATCATATTATGACATTTTGACTTCAATTATCATTGGAGTTAGACCTGAGTCTCTCATTAGGATGAAATGGAGACGAAATCTGTCATGTTTGGATATTCTGACTTCAATTATCATTGGAGTTAGACCCGAGTCTCTCGTTAGGATGAACTAGGGACGAAATCTATCATATTTTGACATTTTGACTTCAATTATCATTGGTGTTAGACCTGAGTCTCTCATTAGGATGAAATGGAGACGAAATCTGTCATATTTGGATATTTTGACTTCAATTATCATTGGAGTTAGACCTGAGTCTCTCGTTCGGATGAACTGGAGACGAAATCTATCATATTTGGATATTTTGGCTTCAATAATCACTGGAGTTAGACCCGAGTCTCTGATTAGGATGAACTGGAGACGAAATCTCTCATATTTTAACTTCAATTATCATTGGAGTTAGACCCGAGTCTCTTGTTAGGATGTACTGGATACGAAATCTATCATATTTGGATATTTTGGCTTCAATAATCACTGGAATTAGACCCGAGTCTCTGATTAGGATGAACTGGAGATGAAATGTATCATATTTGGATATTTTGGCAGTGATCACTAGAGTTAGACCCGAGTCTCTGATTAGGATTAGCTGGAGACGAAATCTCTCATATTTTGACATTTTGACTTCAATTATCATTGGACTTAGATCTGAGTCTCTCGTTAGGATGAACTGGAGACGAAATATGTCATATTTAGACATTCTGACTTCAATTATCATTGGAGTTAGACCCGAGTCTCTCGTTAGGATGAACTGGAGACGAAATCTATCATATTATGACATTTTGACTTCAATTATCATTGGAGTTAGACCTGAGTCTCTCATTAGGATGAAATGGAGACGAAATCTGTCATATTTGGATATTCTGACTTCAATTATCATTGGAGTTTGACCCGAGTCTATCGTTAGGATGAACTGGAGACGAAATCTCTCATATTTTGACATTTTGAATTCAATTATCATTGGAGTTAGACTTTAGTCTCTCGTTAGGATGAAATGGAGACGAAATATGTCATATTTAGACATTCTGACTTCAATTATAATTGGAGTTAGACCTGAGTCTCTCGTTAGGATGAACTGGGGACGAAATCTATCATATTTGGACATTTTGACTTCAATATCATTGGTGTTAGACCTGAGTCTCTCATTAGGATTAAATGGAGACGAAATCTGTCATATTTGGATATTTTGACTTCAATTATCATTGGAGTTAGACCTGAGTCTCTCGTTAGGATGAACTAGAGACGAAATCTATCATATTTGGATATTTTGGCTTCAGTAATCACTGGAGTTAGACCCGAGTCTCTAGGATGAACTGGAGATGAAATCTAACATATTTGGATATTTTGGCTTCAGTAATCACTAGAGTTAGACCCGAATCTTAGATTAGAATGAACTGGAGACGAAATCTCTCATATTTGGATATTTTGGCTTCAATAATCACTGGAATTAGACCCGAGTCTCTGATTAGGATGAACTGGAGATGAAATGTATCATATTTGGATATTTTGGCTTCAGTAATTGGTAGGCCCGTAAAGATGTATAAAATGAAGCCTACGGTGATACCGCAAGTGCACGGTGTCTGGTTGTAGAACTGGGCACGTACGAGTCGAACCACAGAGACTTGTGGTGCTCTAGTGATCTAAGGCTTGCTAACTGAGTTTCTTAGTGTGACAGAGTAACAAAAGATTGTAACATAAGATGTTTTGCCGATACGGCTTAGTAGTGAAATGTAATCAACCTAAACTAAGGTATAAACAATGATAAAAGGGTGCTTGGGTCTTCATTCCACCACTTGGTTCCTAGTATGTGTTCAACTAGATTGAGTTTTCTTGTTCCTATGGTAGACAAGTGAGGTGTGTCAATTCCATCACCTAGCTAAGGAGTTTCTCCTTGTGATACTCCAATATCACTGAAGTTACTAACCCGAGCACTTGGTTGTCTAATTAAGCACAACCAGTCAAGGGAATTAGCATTAGGGCCTAAGGGTTGAGCTGCAATACAACAACACAGTTGTAGTCTAACTACAATGGATCTATTTAAAGTATCCATTGTGAGAGTAAAGTGTTGGGTATTAAGATTGAAGTTATCTTTAAATTTAAGCACTCAAGACAACACAAACCGAATTGAATTCATACATGGAATTAGGGTTTCATGAAACCCTAGCAAACTAAATTAAAAAGAAATTAAATCTAATTGACAGCACTGGCTAATCCAGGCGTGATTGAAAACATGTTCTTCACTCTCTATTTATACATGCACTGACCCAAAATTCCCAAACCCTAATTTAATATTAAAATAGAAATTTAATGAAAATAAAATGAACCCATACTCTGATTCGCGTGTGAATCGAGCTTTCCTCTGCTCCTCTAGCTCTAGACATCCTACCCTTGATTTGTTGTAACCCTAGTTTCGATTGTCTTAACCCTAGCTTCTAAGGAAGAAGCTACTGATGGAGACAAGTCAAAACGAGGGTGGCGGAGTAGGTGGTTGTGTTGTGTCAGGAGATGATGGAGTTGGTGGTGTAGGTGGTGTAGGTGGCTGCGGCAGGAGACGGTGGAGAAGATGGTCGGGGAGAGGGGATGGTAAAGTTGCAGAGGTAGGGGAGAAGAAAGAGAGAGATGGAGAGAAATGGGTTGGTTCGATTAGGGTATAGGGTGTGGGTCTCTTTGTTGTGGAAGCGTGTGCATCGTTGTTTGATGAGAACGCTGCACCGAGCGTTGGATGAAGAGCAGTGAAATCTGAACGGCTCATGGATGTAGACGGTTTTGGAGAGATCTGGTGTTGCACGGAGCATCAAGAGATGATGTATAGTGATGGAGCGACCGTTGGATGTAGCTGAGGGAGATCTCAATGGCTCAGAGTGAGCGGGCTCGGATCCGGGTCATGGGTAGCTCTAGCCCAAGTCTTCCTTGTTGGGTTGCAACCGATTTGCGCGCGGGCTTTGGCTATCTCGCTCCATAGATGTTTGACTTCAATTCTTCGCTCTTTAGCTCCTCGATTCTCCGAGCTTTATTTATTACCTAAAAATACAAAATTAATTAATACAAATATTTATTCTTGAAAACAAAGAAAACACAGTAACTGGGATAATATCTCGATTCTTGAGCACAAAAGATGAGTAAAATGCCAATAAAAAGGTGTATAAATATGCACTATTTGGCACTCATCAAATACCCCCAAACCCGAATTTTACTTGTCCTCAAGTGAAACAGAAAATAAGAAATCCTAACTATACCCCCGTCGCAGTCTCTCGAATGCATTTAGCGTATGCACTAAGCCTTTAAACCCCTAGGTGTCCCTAGTGGACGAGTTGTAGTCTCGTGAGGGTTTTGAGGTGTACCCACAAAACCTTCTCCAACTTCAGAGTGTAAAAGAGTCTCAAGCATCCAGGGAGCTATGAGGACATAGAGTTTCGCATGCTAGTAATGAAGTTAGAACTATCGAAGAACGCATTCTCATCCTTAAGTGCCGAGCGAGAAGTAACCATACCATATGAAAGAACTCGGATTCGATTGTGATCATAAGCCTCGACTTCGCCTTACCATTAGGGTTTTATGATAATTGCACTCAAAAAGATCGCTTTTTAGTCTCTCATGTGTGCAGCAGAGGAATAAAAAGAGAAATCCCGCACACGTTGTAGGTAAGAAGGATAACCTTCCGAAATAAAATCTGGAGACTCCACAGAAGTGTGGACAAAAAGAATCTTTTTCTGATGATCTCTAAGAAAGGAAAATCAACCATTAGTAAGGGGTGGGAGTACTCACTCACTTCTCACCCGATCGGCAATTAATATCACTCTCTCATAAGAACCATAGAAACGTCTTCAATCTTCGGTCTTCGGTCTTCAAATGTTGATGACGAACTTCTAAACTTCACAAAACTTGACAATTTTTAACTTTTCTACTCAATTTCCTTGTTACTTGGAATTTTCTTCTTTACCATGGTGGTATCAAAACTAAGAAAATAAACTACAATTTTTTTTTTTTTTTTTTTTTTTTTTAAGAA
The DNA here is from genome assembly GCA_023531295.1 of Papaver armeniacum. Taxonomy (NCBI): domain Eukaryota; kingdom Viridiplantae; phylum Streptophyta; class Magnoliopsida; order Ranunculales; family Papaveraceae; genus Papaver; species Papaver armeniacum. The sequence continues at coordinate 467,514 of JAJJWW010015194.1, forward strand.
CTTCACTATATACATTAATTGAAAATAAAAACAATAAAACTACTAACTCCATGGATGAAGGACTATATCACACAATTTCCATAACTTGTATTGTCTTGATTTTACAAACTTCATTAATTCTCATCCTATTTTCTTTTCTTTTCTTTGTTGCACGTAACCTTGGACTATATCAACTTTTCTTCAAAAATTCGATGTTGCTCCGCTTTGCCGACGATGATGTGTTTCTATGGATCTCTTTGATTGAGAGAGAGAGTGATGCTAACTACAAATCGGTATTTAGAAGGAGTTTTCATCTTTAGACGTCACCCTCATGATTGACAAAAACTAGCACTCAAGAGATCAAAAGTAGTGCTGAAAATGGTGCGAAGTTGGGTAGCTCACCATTCCTACCCGGAATTTACGTATGGTGACACACACTCTAACAGCTTTTCTAGAAAGTTGCAAAAAATTGAAGGTTGGTGCCTCACTTGATGTAAATTGGGTAGTCTCCACTATGGGTGATCACAATTCTACTACCGAATATCTAAACAAAGACCTAATTCGCCCTCCCGGTATGGTTAAATCCAACTTTAACGCTCTAATCAACTAAGAAACCCGATTGTGTTCTCCTAAGACTTCCAAGTTCTGTTATTTCGGTCGAATCTCTATGTAAACATAGCTAAAAGCATGCTAGTGACTCTAAAATCTCAAAAAGTTGGAGGTTTTTATTTGCAAAAAGTTTTTGAATTTTTGAATTTTTTTTTTTTTTTTTTTTTTTTTTAAATGAAAATAAAAGATTAAAAAGACTAAAAACTCTAAATGCAAATGCACCCCCAAACCTAAATCAAACATTGTCCTCAATGTGTCAACATATAGGAAAAAATTTAAACAGTCACATACCATGAGAACTATGCTGAAAAGAGAAAAGGGAAGAGATTACCGGAATGTCGGCAGGAGCAAGGTTGAGCTTCGTTAGTCAAGGCAAAATCCACATTCTCAGTGGAGATCATATCAGATTAGCACAATATATTCACAAGAAGACTCAACCGATTCAAGAAAAGAAAAATTTAACAAGTCCTACAAAAATTTACTAACAATCTAAAGAGTTGCGGGTCAACCCAATAGAAAATATGTACATAGAACACGAAAATGGGCTTTGGTTTATGTGGGAAATTGGTTTATTGGGCTTTGGATTGTTTGGGATTTGGTTTCAATGGGATTCATTTGGTTTGTTGGGAAAGTTTGGTTTATTTGGGAGGCCCAGGTTGCTGTGGGCTCAATTTGTTTTGCAGCTTAGGTTGATGGCCCAGTGTGTGGGCTGGTTTGGTTTTGTAGGAAGCCCAGGTTGTGTGCAAAGCCTAGGTGTGTTGAAAAATGTAAAGCCCAGAAGTGGATTGAGCCCAGATGACAGCTGGGTTTGGCAGCCCAGGTTGGGTTCAGTTGGGCTCAGTTTTGTGCAGACAGCCCAACAGCTCAGCTGATGTGGGCTGAATGTTGTTTGCAGCCCAGGTGAAAAGGCTCAAAGTAGTTGGGCTTGCTTATGTGCGCCCCAATTGCTTGACTCGGGCCGTGTGGGCTCCTTGTTTGAGTTATGCAGAGCCCAAATTTTCTCAGCACAGGTCTGAGAGCAGCTCAGACCATGCTGTGGCTAGGTGCACAGATTGGTAGAGGTTGGCAGGAATTGGGTGAGAAGCACTGAGCAGCCTATGCACTGTCCCAAAGGAGACACACAAAAAAATTAGACAATTACAAGCATACAGGGATGCTTTGGTGCTGGTGGAGAGTGCACAGAGTTGCAAATGAACACACACAGGCCCTAATGCGGCTCACAGCACAGCACAGGACAGATTAATCAAAAACTCGTACAACAATCAACACACCAATTCACAAAGCTTAGCACAAAAATTTCAGGGCAAATTGGGTCAATTGGTTTTGCTCAGGGTTATGCTCAAAGGTATGCTCAGAGTCCACACAAATGTCACAGTTGCCTTATGTTACAGCCAGAGGTAGACATTACACATATAAACCCTAGAATGAAAATGGCCATATGTTCACAAATAAATGCACACAAGCACAGGGCAGATGTAGGCTAAGGGATTTCAAAGACAGTAACATACATGCGCGAGATCACGGACAATCGGGGATGGTGACCTAGCATGGCGGCTAGTGCATGATGCAAACACGATTAAAGATGCGGCTCAAGGTTATTCAAGGTTCACTGGGTCAGCAGATTCAACAAAGTGGAAACGCAGATAGCACGGTTGGGAAACAACCAGGGTTGCATGGATGCACGATTTTAGAGTCACCACATATAATGCATAATCAATCCAAGTACCATGAGGTTTATAGCTCAACATATTTTCGGGATGTGAACCTCACAATTGTGGCAAATGACTCAAAGACATAATCAGAGTTAGCATGTTACAACTTGGCTCAACAAGGTCTGCAGTTGAGGCTCAACAGCTTTAGGGGCTGGAGCTTAGGGCAGATTGAAATTATGGGTGCAGAGTTCACAGAGCAGGCTGGCAGGTTTGGCCGATGTCAAAAGGGTTTACAAAGCACAGCAGAAATCACAGGGTATTGCACAGATTTGCAGAATTAACAGTACATTCATGCCAAGAAGTTCATGCAAGGGTGATACAAGCCATGCTCACAAACACAAGCTTTAAATTGCACACAAGATAATGGCACAGGTTATGTTCAGGTCAGTTTTGACAGGTTCATGCAATTCAGTTCAGTGCAATGTCATATTTCTCAGCTAGCATGTATGAATTCAAATATCATGGAGTTTTCAATGATGAAAATTGGTGGCACTTGGTCAGGATGTGGGCATGGAGCACAAAATGTAGCTCATTCAACTAGTAAGAGACCACTCACCTTATAAGTCGCAGAGGTTGCTTAAGGTTGTTGCAAAACTCCAGTTTTTTTCGCCTTCCTCTTGGGTTGGCTCAGCAGCTGAGCCGCTCAAGAGCTCACCCGCGCAGTAAGCACAGCAAGTTCCTCCATTCATGCACCTTGGGTTGGCTCGTAGTTACCACTTGCACAAAGAACACAGTTGGGTGCCTGAATTGCACTAAGAACAACAGCTCACAGGTGCCTTTCATCTCAAAGGAGGGTTCAGTTCTCAATAATGCACAGCTCAAGACACAAAAAGGTGCACAAATGCACAGCTGCACTGAGTTAAATGGACTGACAGGGAATGAGAATTACTACAATGCAAGGCTATATGCACTAGATGCAAAGATGCAAATGACAGATGAAATTAGACTATAATGCAGATCATGTATTGACAATAAAAATCAAAGGTGAAGCTCAACTAAACTATACTAATACAGGGGTTTCAATGCAGGGAAAAGACTAAGAAGGGAAAGATGAAAATAACAGCTAACTCTAAAATGCAGATAAACAGGGTTTGACAAAAGATAAATGCAAGAATGCAATAACAAAAAGCTATAAAAGATGCAGAATTAGGCAAGTTACAGCTAAGTTATACTATTAACAGAAGATAACAAAGTAAAACTTTAAAGTGAATATATACAGGGATATGAACTCAGTAAAGACAAGCACAAAAATCAGCAGGGCACACGCCAAGTCCCCGGCAGCGGCGCCAAAAACTTGGTAGGCCCGTAAAGATGTATAAAATGAAGCCTACGGTGATACCGCAAGTGCACGGTGTCTAGTTGTAGAACTGGGCACGTACGAGTCGAACCACAGAGACTTGTGGTGCTCTAGTGATCTAAGGCTTGCTAACTGAGTTTCTTAGTGTGACAGAGTAACAAAAGATTGTAACATAAGATGTTTTGCCGATACGGCTTAGTAGTGAAATGTAATCAACCTAAACTAAGGTATAAACAATGATAAAAGGGTGCTTGGGTCTTCATTCCACCACTTGGTTCCTAGTATGTGTTCAACTAGATTGAGTTTTCTTGTTCCTATGGTAGACAAGTGAGGTGTGTCAATTCCATCACCTAGCTAAGGAGTTTCTCCTTGTGATACTCCAATATCAGCTGAAGTTACTAACCCGGAGCACTGGTTGTCTAATTAAGCACAACCAGTCAAGGGAATTAGCATTAGGGCCTAAGGGTTGAGCTGCAATACAACAACACAGTTGTAGTCTAACTACAATGGATCTATTTAAAGTATCCATTGTGAGAGTAAAGTGTTGGGTATTAAGATTGAAGTTATCTTTAAATTTAAGCACTCATGACAACACAAACTGAATTGAATTCATACATGGAATTAGGGTTTCATGAAACCCTAGCAAACTAAATTAAAACAGAAATTAAATCTAATTGACAGCACTGGCTAATCCAGGCGTGACTGAAAACATGTTCTTCACTCTCTATTTATACATGCACTGACCCAAAATTCCCAAACCCTAATTTAATATTAAAATAGAAATTTAATGAAAATAAAATGAACCCATACTCTGATTCGCGTGTGAATCGAGCTTTCCTCTGCTCCTCTAGCTCTGAGACATCCTACCCTTGATTTGTTGTAACCCTAGTTTCGATTGTCTTAACCCTAGCTTCTAAGGAAGAAGCTACTGATGGAGACAAGTCAAAACGAGGGTGGCGGAGTAGGTGGTTGTGTTGTGTCAGGAGATGATGGAGTTGGTGGTGTAGGTGGCTGCGGCAGGAGACGGTGGCAGGAGATGGTCGGGGGGGAGGGGATGGTAAAGTTGCAGAGGTAGGGGGAGAAGAAAGAGAGAGATGGAGAGAAATGGGTTGGTTCGATTAGGGTATAGGGTGTGGGTCTCTTTGCTGTGAAGCAGGTGCATCGCTGTTTGATGAGAACGCTGCACCGAGCGTTGGATGAAGAGCAGTGAAATCTGAACGGCTCATGGATGTAGACGGTTTTGGAGAGATCTGGTGTTGCACGGAGCATCAAGAGATGATGTATAGTGATGGAGCGACCGTTGGATGTAGCTGAGGGAGATCTCAATGGCTCAGAGTGAGGGGGCTCGGATCCGGTCATGGGTAGCTCTAGCCCAAGTCTTCCTTGTTGGGTTGCAACCGATTTGCGCGCGGCTTTGGCTATCTCGCTCCATAGATGTTTGACTTCAATTCTTCGCTCTTTAGCTCCTCGATTCTCCGAGCTTTATTTATTACCTAAAAATACAAAATTAATTAATACAAATATTTATTCTTGAAAACAAAGAAAACACGTAACTGGGATAATATCTGATTCTTGAGCACAAAAGATGAGTAAAATGCCAATAAAAAGGTGTATAAATATGCACTATTTGGCACTCATCAGTAATCACTAGAGTTAGACCCGAGTCTCTGATTAGGATGAACTGGAGACAAAATCTCTCATATTTTGACATTTTGACTTCAATTATCATTGGACTTAGATCTGAGTCTCTCGTTATGATGAACTGGAGACGAAATATGTCATATTTAGACATTTTGACTTCAATTATCATTGGAGTTAGACATGAGTATCTTGTTAGGATGAACTGGAGACGAAATCTATCATATTTTGACATTTTGACTTCAATTATCATTGGAGCTAGACCTGAGTCTCTCATTAGGATGGAATGGAAACGAAATCTGTCATATTTGGATATTCTGACTTCAATTATCATTGGAGTTAGACCTGAGTCTCTCGTTAGGATGAACTAGAGACGAAATCTATCATATTTGGATGTTTTGGCTTCAATAATCACTGGAGTTAGACCCGAGTCTCTAGGATGAACTGGAGATGAAATCTAACATATTTGGATATTTTGGCTTCAAAGAATCACTAGAGTTAGGCCCGAGTCTATGATTAGGATGAACTGGAGACGAAATCTATCATATTTTGACAATTTGACTTCAATTATCATTGGAGTTAGACCTGAGTCTCTCTTTAGGATAAACTGGAGACGAAATCTGTCATATTTTGACATTCGGACCTCAATTATCATTGGAGTTAGACCTGAGTCTCTGATTAGGATGAACTGGAGATGAAATCTATCATATTTGGATATTTTGGCTTTAATAATCACCGGAGTTAGACTTAAGTCTCTCGTTAGGATTAACTTGAGACGAAATCTATTGTATTTAGATATTTTGGCTTCAGTAATCACTGGAGTTAGACCCGAGTCTCTGATTAGGATAAACTGGAGACGAAATCTATCATATTTGGATATTTTGGCTTCAGTAATCACTGGAGTTAGTCTCAAGTCTCTGATTAGGATGAACTGGAGATGAAATCTATCATATTTGGATATTTTGGCTTCAGTAATCACTGGAGTTAGACCCGAGTCTCTGATTAGGATGAACTGGAGACGAAATCTCTCATATTTTGACATTTGACTTCAATTATCATTGCAGTTAGACCCGAGTCTCTCGTTAGGATGAACTGGATACGAAATCTATCATATTTGGATATTTTGGCTTCAGTAATCACTGGAGTTAGACCCGAGTCTCTGATTAGGATGAACTGGAGACGAAATCTATCATATTTGGATATTTTGGCTTCAGTAATCACTAGAGTTAGACCCGAGTCTCTGATTAGGATGAACTGGAGACGAAATCTCTTATTTTTTGACTTCAATTATCATTGTAGTATGACCCGAGTCTCTCGTTAGGATGAACTGGAGACGAAATCTATCATTTTGGATATTTTTTCTTCAGTAATCACTGGAGTTAGACCCGAGTCTCAGATTAGGATGAACTGGAGACGAAATCTATCATATTTGGATATTTTGGCTTCAGTAATCACTAGAGTTAGACCCGAGTCTCTGATTAGGATGAACTGGAGACGAAATCTCTCATATTTTGACTTCAATTATCATTGGAGTTAGACCTGAGTCTCTCGTTAGGATGAACAGGAGACGAAATATGTCATATTTAGACATTCTGACTTCAATTATCATTGGAGTTAGACCTGAGTCTCTCGTTAGGATGAACTGGAGACGAAATCTATCATATTTTGACATTTTGACTTCAATTATCATTGGTGTTAGACCTTAGTCTCTCATTAGGATGAAATGGAGACGAAATCTGTCATATTTGGATATTCTGACTTCAATTATCATTGGAGTTAGACCTGAGTCTCTCGTTAGGATGAACTAGAGACGAAACCTATCATATTTGGATATTTTGGCTTCAGTAATCACTAGAGTTAGACCCGAGTCTCTAGGATGAACTGGAGATGAAATCTAACATATTTGGATATTTTGGCTTCAGTAATCACTAGAGTTAGACCCGAGTCTCTGATTAGGATAAACTGGAGATGAAATCTCTCATATTTTGACAATTTGACTTCAATTATCATTGAGTTAGACCTGAGTCTCTCGTTAGGATGAACTGGAGACGAAATCTGTCATATTTGGACATTCTGACTTCAATTATCATTGGAGTTAGACCAGAGTCTCTGGTTAGGATGAACTGGAGATGAAAACTGTCATATTTGGATATTTTGGCTTCAGTAATCACTGGAGTTAGACCCGAGTCTCTGATTAGGATGAACTGGAGACGAAATCTCTCATATTTTAACTTCAATTATCATTGGAGTTAGACCTGAGTCTCTTGTTAGGATGAAATGGATACGAAATCTATCATATTTGGATATTTTGGCTTCAATAATCACTGGAATTAGACCCGAGTCTTTGATTAGGATGAACTGGAGATGAAATGTATCATATTTGGATATTTTGGCTTCAGTTATCACTAGAGTTAGACCCGAGTCTCTGATTAGGATGAACTGGAGACGAAATCTCTCATATTTTGACATTTTGACTTCAATTATCATTGGAGTTAGACCTGAGTCTCTCGTTAGGATGAACTGGAGACGAAATCTATCATATTTTGACATTTTGACTTCAATTATCATTGGTGTTAGACCTTAGTCTCTCATTAGGATGAAATGGAGACGAAATCTGTCATATTTGGATATTCTGACTTCAATTATCATTGGAGTTAGACCTGAGTCTCTCGTTAGGATGAACTAGAGACGAAATCTATCATATTTGGATGTTTTGGCTTCAATAATCACTGGAGTTAGACCCGAGTCTCTAGGATGAACTGGAGATGAAATCTAACATATTTGGATATTTTGGCTTCAGTAATCACTAGAGTTAGGCCCGAGTCTATGATTAGGATGAACTGGAGACGAAATCTATCATATTTTGACAATTTGACTTCAATTATCATTGGAGTTAGACCTGAGTCTCTCTTTAGGATAAACTGGAGACGAAATCTGTCATATTTTGACATTCGGACCTCAATTATCATTGGAGTTAGACCTGAGTCTCTGATTAGGATGAACTGGAGATGAAATCTATCATATTTGGATATTTTGGCTTTAATAATCACTGGAGTTAGACTTAAGTCTCTCGTTAGGATTAACTTGAGACGAAATCTATTGTATTTAGATATTTTGGCTTCAGTAATCACTGGAGTTAGACCCGAGTCTCTGATTAGGATAAACTGGAGACGAAATCTATCATATTTGGATATTTTGGCTTCAGTAATCACTGGAGTTAGTCTCAAGTCTCTGATTAGGATGAACTGGAGATGAAATCTATCATATTTGGATATTTTGGCTTCGTGAATCACCGGAGTTAGACCCGAGTCTCTGATTAGGATGAACTGGAGACGAAATCTCTCATATTTTGACATTTGACTTCAATTATCATTGCAGTTAGACCTGAGTCTCTCGTTAGGATGAACTGGATACGAAATCTATCATATTTGGATATTTTGGCTTCAGTAATCACTGGAGTTAGACCCGAGTCTCTGATTAGGATGAACTGGAGACGAAATCTATCATATTTGGATATTTTGGCTTTAGTAATCACTAGAGTTAGACCCGAGTCTCTGATTAGGATGAACTGGAGACGAAATCTCTTATTTTTTGACTTCAATTATCATTGTAGTATGACCCGAGTCTCTCGTTAGGATGAACTGGAGACGAAATCTATCATTTTGGATATTTTTTCTTGGTAATCACCGGAGTTAGACCCGAGTCTCAGATTAGGATGAACTGGAGACGAAATCTATCATATTTGGATATTTTGGCTTCAATAATCACTAGAGTTAGACCCGAGTCTCGATTAGGATGAACCTGAGACGAAATCTCTCATATTTTGACTTCAATTATCATTGGAGTTAGACCTGAGTCTCTCGTTAGGATGAACAGGAGACGAAATATGTCATATTTAGACATTCGACTTCAATTATCATTGGAGTTAGACCTGAGTCTCTCGTTAGGATGAACTGGAGACGAAATCTATCATATTTTGACATTTTGACTTCAATTATCATTGGTGTTAGACCTTAGTCTCTCATTAGGATGAAATGGAGACGAAATCTGTCATATTTGGATATTCTGACTTCAATTATCATTGGAGTTAGACCTGAGTCTCTCGTTAGGATGAACTAGAGACGAAACCTATCATATTTGGATATTTTGGCTTCAGTAATCACTAGAGTTAGACCCGAGTCTCTAGGATGAACTGGAGATGAAATCTAACATATTTGGATATTTTGGCTTAGGTAATCACTAGAGTTAGACCCGAGTCTCTGATTAGGATAAACTGGAGATGAAATCTCTCATATTTTGACAATTTGACTTCAATTATCATTGGAGTTAGCCTGAGTCTCTCGTTAGGATGAACTGGAGACGAAATCATATTTGGACATTCTGACTTCAATTATCATTGGAGTTAGACCTGAGTCTCTCGTTAGGATGAACTGGAGACGAAATCTATCATATTTGGATATTTTGGCTTCAGTAATCACTGGAGTTAGACCCGAGTCTCTGATTAGGATGAACTGGAGACGAAATCTCTCATATTTTAACTTCAATTATCATTGGAGTTAGACCTGAGTCTCTTGTTAGGATGAAATGGATACGAAATCTATCATATTTGGATATTTTGGCTTCAATAATCACTGGAATTAGACCCGAGTCTTTGATTAGGATGAACTGGAGATGAAATGTATCATATTTGGATATTTTGGCTTCAGTTATCACTAGAGTTAGACCCGAGTCTCTGATTAGGATGAACTGGAGACGAAATCTCTCATATTTTGACATTTTGACTTCAATTATCATTGGACTTAGATCTGAGTCTCTCGTTAGGATGAACTGGAGACGAAATATGTCATATTTAGACATTCTGACTTCAATTATCATTGGAGTTAGACCTGAGTCTCTCGTTAGGATGAACTGGAGACGAAATCTATCATATTTTGACATTTTGACTTCAATTATCATTGGAGTTAGACCCGAGTCTCTCATTAGGATGAAATGGAGACGAAATCTGTCATATTTGGATATTCTGACTTCAATTATCATTGGAGTTAGACCTGAGTCTCTCGTTAGGATGAACTAGTGACGAAATCTATCATATTTGGATATTTTGGCTTCAGTAATCACTGGAGTTAGACCGAGTCTCTAGGATGATCTGGAGAATAAAACTAACATATTTGGATATTTTGGCTTCAGTAATCACTAGAGTTAGACCTGAGTCTCTGATTAGGATGAACTGGAGATGAAATCTCTCATATTTTGACAATTTGACTTCAATTATCATTGGAGTTAGACCTGAGTCTCTCGTTAGGATGAACTGGAGACCAAATCTGTCATATTTGGACATTCTGACTTCAATTATCATTGGAGTTAGACCTGAGTTTCTCGTTAGGATGAACTGGAGACGAAATCTATCATATTTGGATATTTGGCTTCAGTAATCACTGGAGTTAGACCCGGGTCTCTGATTAGGATGAACTGGAGACGAAATCTATCAAATTTGGATATTTTGGCTTCAGTAATCACTGGAGTTAGACCCGAGTCTTTGATTAGGATGAACTGGAGATGAAATCTATCCTATTTGGATAATTTGGCTTCCGTAATCACTAGAGTTAGACCCGAGTATCTGATTAGGATGAACTGGAGACGAAATCTCTCATATTTTGACATTTTGACTTCAATTATCATTGGAGTTAGACCTGAGTTTCTCGTTAGGATGAGCTGGAGACGAAATCTGTCATATTTGGACATTCTGACTTCAATTATCATTGGAGTTAGACTTGAGTCTCTCGTTAGGATGAACTGGAGACGAAATCTTTCATATTTGGATATTTTGGCTTCAGTAATCAATGGAGTTAGACCCGAGTCTCTGATTATGATGAACTGGAGACGAAATCTATCATATTTGGATATTTTGGCTTCAGTAATCACTGGAGTTAGACCCGAGTCTCTGATTAGGATGAATTGGAGACGAAATCTCTCATATTTTGACATTTTGTAGACCCGAGTCTCTCGTTAGGATGAACTAGAGACAAAATCTGTCATATTTGGACATTCTGACTTCAATTATCATTGGAGTTAGACCTGAGTCTCTCGTTCGGATGAACTGGAGACGAAATCTATCATATTTGGATATTTTGGCTTCAGTAATCACTGGAGTTAGACCCTAGTCTCTGATTAGGATGAACTGGAGACGAAATCTATCATATTTGGATATTTTGGCTTCACTAATCACTGGAGTTAGACCCAAGTCTCTGATTAGGATGAACTAGAGATGAAATCTATCATATTTGGATATTTTGGCTTCAATAATCACTGGAGTTAGACCCGAGTCTCCGATTAGGATGAACTGGAGACGAAATATCTCATATTTTGACATTTTGACTTTAATTATCATTGGAGTTGGACCCGAGTCTCCCGTTAGGATGAACTGGAGACGAAATCTGTCATATTTGGGCATTTTGACTTCAATTATCATTTAATAAATTATAATTTTTTTATCATCATCATTTTCCTATATTTAATATATCTCAAAGTTTTTTTTTCTTTTGTTATTTTAATAAATATATATATATTTTTTTTATCATCATCATCTTCCTATCTTTTATATAACTATCATAACATCATAACCATCCATTCATTGATTCTTTAATGTTTTTTAGTAATCCTATTTCATCTACAACCGTTCATTTTTTTTCTTTTTTTTCCTTTAACAAAATTCTCACCAATTCCTCCTTATCCGTTTCTTTTTTCCCCTCAACTTCATGTCCCCTGCGTCTTCGACAGAGCAACAACTTCGTCCCCCCCCCCCCAACATCGTCTTCGACAGAGTAGCAGATTCACTAAAATCACCACCATCACTCAAACCACTGGCAACTTCATCGTATCCAACTCCAATAGCTCCGTTTATTACCATCGTCTTCAACTACATCGATCTCGGATTCATCAATCATCATCTCGGGAGATTTCTTCACCAACTTCATCATCACCACACAAAGTTGAAGATCACCTCCACCAATTTCCCAAAGGTCTGTTATGTAGTTCGATCTGTAACCCAGATCTAATTTTAGTAATTTTTTTTTTTCGAATTAGTTTTTTTTTTCAGTTGCATTAAATTCTGTTTTTTGAACTACAATTGCATTAAATTCTAATCATTTTTCTTTGAGGTTTTTTTATTTCTATTTAATTCAGTTGCATTCAATTCAGGTGCAGAATTTTTTTGATTTTTGTAAAATGGGTAGTTTGCATTAAATGATACTGCCTGAAATTGAAATTGAAATTGATATCTACTTCTGAAATTGAAATTGAAATTGCATTAAATTTATATCTTTTTATAAAATGGGTTTAAGGTATTTTATGGACAAGATTTCCGCCTCCAACTTTGCTTTAAAATCTTTATCCATTTCAATGCATAAGTCAGTGGATCTTTGTCCAAATCTAGTAAATCTAATTAGGTTGCATTATTAGATGTGATGTGATTGCTTATCATCATGAAATTGAACTCAAGTAGTAAACATAACAAGTCTTTTAGGAGATTGGGCCCTTGAGATATAATACTGAATTGTTGAGTTCAAAAAATGGGTTCTGCAAATCCATATTGTATGAAAAACTCAAATACTGAATTGTTTTCTTAATGTCCTGCATTTTCTTAATGTCCTGAATTGTATGAAAAATGAGTTCTGCAAACTATGATACTAGTATAGTTTAGGATTTTGAATATCTGGGAATATTAATGTCCTGCATTGCACCATTTGGCAGGGATTTAGACCATATTTTCTTATGGGAAATCTTCATATATATCCTTCCTACAATGGGTTTAAGGGGTTTGGTGTTTTGATTTTTCATTTAGGAGATTTGGCCCTCTTGAGATATAACACTTCAAAACTGAAAATTGTAGGTTCGCAGTTCTGCAACTTCTAAATCTATGAATGCACTGGCATGGTTACGGAACAAAAGAGGTCCTACTGCCTCTCAATGTCGAGTTTTTTTTTTTGTTTTGTTTTGTTTTTTTTTTTTTTTGAAAATGCAAGAGCAAAGGCTAGTCCTATTTGAAAAATTTTAGGGGTTAGGGTTGATTTTGTATGTGGTTGTACCATTTACTGAAATTAAATAGTACACTAGTCCAATCATAGCATCATTATTTCAATATGACATTCTGGTCTGCTGTGTCAAATAATTTTTCAAAATAAATTTTAATATAGCTAATTTTAGGCTCTTAGACATTCGTGCTAGTTTCTACCATAAATCCCACTATGGTTATTGTACAAAAGCATCGTTGAATACTTAAGGGCCCTTTGTTTTGTGATCTTGGAAAAACCAAAGCAAGTGAGAAGCTAAAGACAGGACCCAGCTGAGAAGACATGCGCTCTGGCAGTGAGAGATATACCGAAAGAATTTGATGTTAATACCGTGAGTATTTTCGCATTGGGCTTTCTCGTTATTTATGTTTTTCTAAGACAATGCATACGACCTACCATTTATCCTGAGCATGAAATGGAGTTATTATTTGTATCTATGATCTGCTAGAGTTAAATAAAATGTTAAGTGCTGATACTGAATTGTGCTCAGTTTAGTTCTCTTAGACTTGCATATTCTCGATTCTAAGAACGTTATTGTTGTTTGTGTTCGTCACCTTTGTATCCTTAATACAACTCAGTTAACTTATTTTTCAATGTATTTTTGGCTTTGATTTTCTGTAGCTATATGGGTAATAAAAGCGATTGAGTTTAACTACCCCAATTTTAATATTTGATCACTTTTTAGCATTAAGCCTGTAATAGGTTATCAGCATCTTCTTAAGAACTGTAGTAAACATTTGAAAATTTCCTTGGGAACTCATCATAGAGAAATGTGGTATTTTTTTGAGCAACTGCTAAGGCATACTTGTACCAGCACCACTAACTCTTTGAAAACTGTAGGTTCGCAGTTCTGCGACCTATTTTGCGTGCACTTTTTACCAACCATTTAAACTCGGAATTCAGATTTTTAAAATGATTATGAAAGGTGGTTCTTTCTAGTTTTAAATTGGGGCCAAGCTCTTCATTCCGACTTCTAACGATTCCTCTGGAGCCTCGACATTGCTGGCTGGTTTGATGTGTTTCTGCGGCATTTTCGCCCATATTCTTACTGTGTATTTTTGGCATTCATCTGCACTAGTACATGACTTGTAATGCAGCTAACTATTTAGATTTTGGTGACATTTTAGCCTACGAGGCTCAATTTTTACAAGATCAAGGCATATGCTTATAGCTGCCATGTTGTTCTTAACTCTGCCATGTTGTTCTGCACTTCATGCTGAAAATTCTTTGCATCTCAGAATTGTTGGAGTGGGAATACTAATATTTGATTCTACAGGTGCATGCCTACTATGCTGCCAGATCCTTCACCATCTTAGTCTTGAACACTGAATATATATATGCAGATGCCATAGAATTGCTGGAAGCTCCTAATTGGTGCAAGGAGTTAAAGTTAAATGACATCACGTAATTGGTCAGTAATTACTGCTATAAATAAGGTCTTATGGAGTAACTGAAGCATTATCTTGGACTGTAAATATCTTCTCCAGGTTTTTGATCACTGGGAATGTATCTATGTACATAAAAAACTAAACAAGAGGGCTGCTATACTAGCTAAATATGCATATCTGGAATATGTATTCTCAATCCGTTCAGAACTTTTTTTTTTCCCGACTTCTTAATGGAAATTCTCGATTTTGATGGACATCCAGAATCTATTTTATTCACTACTGAAAACATGTACCACTTGAAAATCATTAAAGCAAGGCAAAATTTACTACCGAAAGATCATTCTCTACAAAAATTCTTATCAAGAAGGCAATTATAATGTGGCTGAATCGGAGCCAGGACTCATACACTAAGGGGTAAAAAAAAAAATGCTCTACCATTATGGTTCCTTGAAGTTTGTTTCTTTTTTTTTTTCAAGTAAAAGTTTAACTCACTGACTTTAGAGTCTAATGTCCTCTATCAAGTCTACAAACTAGAGGTGTAAAACGTCATTTGCCATATCCAAACACTTGGCCGGACATCATCCAAAGACACGAAGTCGCGTGCTTCACGTGTCATGTGCCGTGCGCCGTGCCAACGATTTAAACGTGTTGTGCCGTCTTTGTGCTTTACTAGTCAAAAGTTAGCACAAAGACAGCCCACGTCAAAGTTAGGACTGCACCACACACGAATAAACGTCTTAGTGATGTGCCCGTCTTTGGCACACGTGCTATAAACAATTTGAAATCACTTAATGTATACATTAAGTCGGACATTAACACAAGAATTTAATTAGACAACGTATCATTTGAAATTATTTTAAATAAAATTAACAAGTTTATTCAATAAATAAAATAGCCCATCAAATATAAAATTGGATTATTATCATGTAAATTAATGTTCTAGTTAAATATAGGTGACGACATTATAACAACGATATTGAAATATATTTTCCAAATATTAAGGTATTATATGTGTTGTTATAAATAAGCCAACATAAAATGTTAAAAACTAGCTAGAATAGTGACTAGAGTGACTCTTTTGTGAAATATACAAAAATGTGATGTATTATGCCTTGTTATATGGTGTATTTGTACATGTTATGACGTGCTCTCTTAACGTGTTGTGCTGGGCTGGGCCACGTGCTTATTCGTGCCGCGTGCTGTGCCGTGCTCAAATTTTAGCATCTTTGTCTTTGGTCGTGCTCGTCGGCTTTGACCCAATTTACACCTCTACTACAAACTATAGCATTGATTTGAGCATTTGCGCTTATACGCTCATACGAAATTTCTTATGAATTCTAAGCTGTACATTCATATGACGCTTATTGAATTTCAATTCTACCATTACTATTTGTACCCACAAGACGTTTAAATGACATAAAACCCAAGCCACTTATTCATGAAATTGAAATTGAAAACTGTTTTGGAAATAATTCTCCATTTCTCATTTGGATTTAGTTAACCAGATCTGTTTCTTAACAAATTAAGTCGTTGTAGTATAGTGGTAAGTATTCCCGCCTGTCACGCGGGTGACCCGGGTTCGATCCCCGGCAACGGCGTATACTTTTTTTTTTACTTTAAGACTTTCAGAAGGTTACAAGTGTTAGTCCCACAAATTTATTAACCACAAGAAAACAAACACTGCAATTGATAGACTTACATATTCAACCTGAAACCAAGAATCTGATGAGATTAACATCAAACTCCATCTTATGATTCTCCTCTTCTAGACACTCAACCTTCTCTTTCAATTGGTTACATCTCATTTTAATCAAGTCTGCTTGAACTTCCAATTCCAAGCACTTTGTCTTTAACCCTTCAATTTCCCTGTCCGCTCTTTCCTTGCCACACTTGATATCCTCAATTTTCATATTGATTTCAGCACACCTGTCTTTGCTCAGCTCACTTTTCCTCTTGTAAACAATTGGTTCATCTTTCTCTGAAATTTCTCCATTCTTGATGAACTCCTCAAGCTTTTTCTTAACTTCATTACACTCTGCTGCATTAGCTTCAAGTTGTTTTCTCAGCTCAGAATTTTGGTGTTTCAGTACCAAACAACATAACTTCCAATGTTGAGTTTCTTCTTCTTTTGCTCTTCTACTATCTTTACTTTTACCCATTTGGTCTAGAAATTACTTGAAGGCTTTGCAGAGTCATGAAATTTTTATAAAGAAACTCATGTGAAATCAACACTGAAGTTTAGCCATGGCGACACATGGAGGATAATGCCAAGACGGTATTTCCTTTAAGCTAACACTTGTTAAGATGACTAGGCAATAAGAGTTTTTTACATGGCACAAGCACATGGTATATTGGTAACTGTTGTTAGTGGCTAAGGGATAGCCTCATTAGGTAATAAGAAATAACTTGGTTTCCAAATAAGCATAAAATAGTCCTCCTAATAGCAGTCACCTAGAAGTACCATCAGAAGAAGCTCATAAATTCAATCTCATCTAGAAAATAGCAAAATAGACCATGATTCAGGCTCTGACCATTTCCCACTGTTTTCCAATCTTGAAGCATAAAGCTATTCCTCTGAAACTTTAACATACAGACAAAATATACAAGAATAAGCTAAGACAAAAAAAGAGAGACAAATAACAACCAGTTCAATCCTAATATCACAAATTTGATCAGCCTAAGATCAAGATGAACAGCACATACTGCTCTTGGTGGGAATTACTTGTGCAGGGCTTGGGACAATGCTTGGCTTTTGTTGCTTTGATCTTTATATGTAACGAGTGTGCTTGCTAACAATGTTGAAGATCTCAGTCAAAACGGTTGAGAAGGGTGTCTCAACGCTAGATCCTTCCAGTGGGCACAGCACGCTGGCTTTCAAGATCACACTTAATGTTCTTGTCTCCATGTCCTCGTAATTCCTTTGGCGTTTGGTTATGTCAAAGACCAACATAGCCCCTACAGCTCCTCTGTAGCATGCGCTTGTGACTGCTCTGTATCTGTTCCTCATACAGACACATCAGAAAGTAAAACATTAGAGGATGACAATCTTATGGGAAAGAACTTTCTGCAGTTCCCACCCCTTCAATATTATATGAAGCAGATCATACATGCTCTGAGTCTCTGAGCGCAGTTTGAACTGCAACATTTTATGCTGTTAGCTAGTAACAAATTACTGGACTACTAAGAAATTCATGCAACGAATCTTCAAAAGTACCCTCTCTGCTGGGATATCAGAATATCTCATGCTCTATATATACAGCATGTTAAGCACAAGAAAATCTTTCCTAAATCTGCAAAAACTAATACTCGAGGTGATAAATATCAATGCAGTACCCTTTATCCCTCCTGATATCACAACGATT
This sequence comes from Papaver armeniacum, assembly GCA_023531295.1. Taxonomy (NCBI): domain Eukaryota; kingdom Viridiplantae; phylum Streptophyta; class Magnoliopsida; order Ranunculales; family Papaveraceae; genus Papaver; species Papaver armeniacum. Next base: position 485,568 of record JAJJWW010015194.1, read on the forward strand.
GCCCTAGATTTTAGTTTTTTACAAAATCCAAGTTAGTATCCATGGTCCTCATACACAACCTATTATCTCCTTATTGGTGTAAACTGCAGTGCAATAGTTAGTGAGCAATCCAAGGCCTACTGAGAAATTCATGACAAAAAATCAACATTAGCCAGATTAGTAGTCTTTTAAGTCCCTATGCTTAATTTTATTTGTCCTCAAATCTCTCAATATTTAAATTCTAGCCCGTGAGATTAGAACTTATTTTTTAGGTGTATTTCTAAACCTAGACGTAGGTTTTTATTTCTTTTCTAATTTTCTCCCTCCCCCTCTCTCTCTGCTGCTCTCCTTCCTCCCCTAAATTTTTCCCAGATTACCGGGACTTGAAGAAAGAAGGGAGAGATATCGTGCTAGACTGAGATGATGCTCTCAAGGAATTATAATCTTCTAGATGGCCTCTCTAAGCTGTACTCCCTTATTGTTAATGACGTTTATGTCAAGAGTTTTGAAACATCTTTGTGGAATAAATTGCATTGGGTTTTGATAATTTGACATTAAAAATCTCCAATTGGTGTGGTGGTGTCTTCGAGCAGGATTTTACGGGGTCTGGATTGAGCCTCCTCGCCGCACAACCCAGCGCTGAAGTATGAAGTGTTACCACCAATGATTGCCCGCAAATTTCATCGTCACCCCCTAGACAGACAGGAGCTGGACTGATGATACCATGAAGCATGAAGAAGTTTTGCGTGGTTTTGAGACCGACCTTTCCTTGGGAAAGTGAGCCGTTGAGCTCTTGAATGATCGGGAGTTCCCAATCGGCCGGTCTTAGTGTCTTTGTGTTGCGGTAGCCATGTCGATTCTATGGTTCTCCTTTTCACCGTCGAGTTTCTTCCGCCCTCGAACTTCGTTTGGGAAGCCAATGTTGCTAGACAATCGGCGTGTTTGTTGTTGTCGCGACCGACGGGTTATGGTTGCATCGGCAAAAGTTTAGTTGCTTCCGATCGGGTACGGGGCTAGTGTTACTTTTTAATGCATATACGCTCATTTGATTCACAAAGAATTTGGAGTCACCTCTTATCTCCAGACGTGTGACTCCCTGCTTGTTTAGCTATTAAAGCCCTATGAGGAAAGCAAGTTGTCTCATTCGAAGTCTAACTTCAAGGAATGTGAAAATACTTCTCCGGTTGGAGAGACCAACACTAGCTCCTCCGGTATTACTGCTAGGGTAGTGAGCAGTCAAAATACAAAAGAATAGTTGAACCAGGCTTGTACGCTCGCCTGTGGATAGAGTCGAACTGATAGAGACCGGCCTGGGAGTGCCCGATGTTAACAATCTCGAACGTGGAAAGTCGCTGTGGCGCCCAATAAGATTCATGGAGAGACCGGATGGTCTCTGCTAATTGCTAACAACAGCGGGCCGGTATATTGTCTTCCCTTCGATCACGGCTTTGTCTCGAAAAAGAGCGCTCCCTTGGCGTGAGGACTAAGTTTCACCGGTTGAGATGGACGCCTCGAGATGATGTAAGTCGGTCCTCCTCCCGGGATTGAAGCCCACGTGGGTATGGAGTGCACATGATTTTGTTTTCGGACTTTTGGGGCATCTTTTGACTCGAATAGCTCCCACTCCACATATTGGCGCGTACGAGACAATGATGTTGAATACGGACGACCTCCTCATTTAGCATCGTGCACCGGGTGATACGTTGAAGGAATGACCTTGTTGTGGTGAAACACGGTCTCCCTAGTATCATGTGGTAGTCCGGCTCCTTTTCTATGACTTCAAACTTTGCTCGTGATCGAACAGTCCTACCGACAATTTAAATTGACATACCCGTATGTGCTGGTTTGATTCCCTTCAACATGGGCTGTCGTACAATCTTGCATGGGCCGACCTTTGGCTCCCCGAGAGTCTTGAGAGTAATCAACAAGATGCTCCCCGTGTCGACGAGGCCCTCCGGAATCGAACCCTTGATGTGTGCGGTAACATGTAGGGCCTTGCCAGACCTTCCTCTGCCATCATGTCATCTTCCGTGAATGTAACATTATTTATAGATGTTTCCGCTGCAGCCGAGACCCCGGACGAGAAGGAGCAAGGTATGCGTCCGCAGCTATTTTATCGATCGCAAAGAAACGTCGCCGCCCGTTGATCTTTGAGAGGTGCAAGAGTTCACACAAGTCTTTCCACTAGAGACTCGGCCTCCGGTTCGTAGTCGTTGATCCGAGGGGGACTATCGGTGTAAAGGTTCTGGCACGCCATTTCCGACGTCATCTTGATGAGGAGGTCAAGTATGCCGTTTACCGCTTCTTTTCTCCATGTTCCTCGTCCGAGTCTCAAGTATCCGGGCCAACTCGCCATAGTTGGGATATCCCCAGAGCACGCCATTGGGAAGAGGGCATCTTGGTTGGAGGAACTTCTGACCGGGATTTGAATTTGTTGAGGAAGTCCTAAGACCAACCATCTCGGAACTTAGCCAAACAGATTGGGTATTGAAGAAATTGATTTCACAACCGAGAGATTAATCTCGTGGTCGCCAATTGTTGATGGGTGAAAATTATCCCCGAATTTGGTAATTTGGGGTGTGATGAGGAATGAATTTAAATACAACAAATGCACCAAGGGGTGAGTGCTTGTAGATTTTGCAAGTCCGGCCTAAACCAAGAGAAATGGCCGTTCCAGATTTGTTTGGTCACAAAGTGAAGGAGATGGGGTTGATCTGGGGGAGGGAAGCGGAAGAAGGTGTTGAGATTGTGAAGATGTTGGCTTGCTTATGACTTGTGACAAAAGTGAGAAGATGTAAGGAGGCTACGGATGTCGATTTTCCGTCTTGTTTTCCTTGTCGCTGTTTGAAAATAGGGCGGAGAACCTATTTATACAAGTCATTGAGCCTCATTCACGTTTTCGTGGGAAGTGGAGGTAGTGGAATGATGGAGTAGTGGAGTTGTGTCGGTAACGCACGACCAGTCTTGCCCACTCTCCAGGTTCATCTCTAAGTCCATGACTCCCTAACACGTTCTTGTGATGGTAGCGTTTGCACGCCGCACGCCGTAAACCGCTGCACCAATACCCAAAGTAAGTATCCCTGGGGTTTGTGACATGATTGATGTCTGGAATGTGGATCGTGGGTCCACGAAAGATAGCATGTATCGCTGAATTGAATAATCGTTATTAGGAAAGTCGATACCAGTGCAAAGATCGTGTGTATTTTATCCGTTACTTGCAAAGTGATGTGTAATGAGCTCACTAACCAAATAACTCCTTTGCTTTGAGATGATGTTTGAGACACTCATCTGCGACCGTTGATGAAATTAGGGTTTTTAAAGAGGTGTGCAAATCCTCTGGTCGAAACCAAGCTTACATCATGATGGTGTACATCCCTCATGAAAGCGAACAATTTGACCGGAAAGAGGAGTGGTCGAGATCGTAAATCCCTTGCCGCAAAGGATCGTGATTTCCCATTTGGGCTGAGCGACCAACATTGGTTGGTTTTGGTCGATCACAAAACAATCCCTAAGCCATTCAAATCAATTATTTCTTGGGAGTAACTGCTTTTGTTTTTTTTGGCCGACCGCAAGAGGAGGTACGGTGGTCATGTGGTATGACCGGCCTTAGTTAATCCAATCTGTGACCTCCATTCGTACTCGGAGAAGAACTGACTTGAAACCCTAATTTTAAATGATTTTTGGCCAAGTGTGTAGGCGGTCACATGGTGGATGCTCCGGGCCCCTTTGAGTTCATCTACACTCTCCAATCGAAGATTTGTGTGGCACATGTAATATGCCGCAAAAATTTAGGGTTTTCCGTTTGCTTGGCGGGACTTCAATGGTCGACCAACATCCGCTTGGGGGTGATGGAATTGATCAGGCCATCCAATCATGGAGTTGGATAAGAGGCCGTGTGTATTCCATACCGCTTGGGGGGTGATGGAATTGATCTGTGGTCATCCAATCATGCTTGTGGAGTTGGATGTGGTCAGATTTTACAGCACAATTTTCAAGAAATTCAATCTCTATAATAGAGATAAAGATAGAGAAGCCACTATAAGTGCTCTACGATATACACCATATCAAAGGCTGGTACATTCCAACTGTATGCTCCAGGAATTCAAACAAATAAAGTCTGTTACTTACAAATTTAATGAAAATCCACCATCACAAGGACATCTTGTTGGAAAATTAAGGAATTCAAACAAATAAAGCGTTATGCACAAGGACATCTTGTTGGAAAACAAGGTGAAGAAAAGAATGTTGTATTAGGGTTCAAGGCTCTTATGAAAGATTCTTTTCGACAATTATTCGACCCTTTCCCAATTGAATTGCGAGTACAAACAGGTCAATTGAATATTGCCGTCAGGATACTTGAAGCCCCACAACGGTTGTTGGATTCAAAGCTTGTACGACCTTGATCCAACCAAGAACACACTGGTTTTGTTTCTGATGAAGTTTGTAAGAAAGAAAACAGAGAGAGTTGAGAGATGTGTTTTTGAATGAAAACAAGTCTCCTATTTAAAGAGGAAATCACACCCTTTGGAGATGACTCTTCATCTCTACAGACATCTTTTCAGAGTGAACAGGCACGTCTCTTCCTTCAATGCGTCCATTGGTGAAACGAGTTTTATGTTCAGGTTTTCTAACTGATAATAGAAACGTTAGAACAAAAAATTTCCCCGAGTTTTCTGTTCAGGTCGATCCCCGATGCTGGCTAAATGCCTTCAGTTCAAGGGTTTGTTGAAAATATCCAACATTCTCCCCTTATTTTCAAAAAAAAACCAAAATAAAGAATAAAAAAGGTTTTTAAAATTGGAGTGACTGCCTACGTACCCGAGTGGGATCAAGCCAACGTAGTTCAATCTAAGTTGAGACAAAGCATCATCGTGGAAACCAATACATAAATGATAGGTACCTTTTGGGTTTGAACCTCCACTTAGTGCAAGATATTCAAAGCTTCATCGAGGTCCTATGGTGAATTTTATCTTGAACCAAGTATCCCATGTGATAAAGCTGGAACCTCCACACATATTGATTTCAGGAAGTAGTGTGTTCCATAGCTCACACATTAATGGCCCTGTGCTTTCTCCTGGATTCATGAGTCCTTTTCTGAGAACGGTCTTCTTCTCATAGGAAACGGCCTGATTTCCAAATACTCATATAGGTAAGTCTCGAAGGTGTTTCTGCGAGACACCTTGTGATAAGAGTTAGACTTATTAAGGATTTTCATCCATCCCTAAGCTCATGCAGAATCACTACACTAGAAGGACAATGGGAAATTTTAGTTTAGTGTACCATAACCACTGCAATAACTTGTTAGTACCACATTGAACTTAAGTTTATCTTTTCAAAATATAACATAAGTTGGGTTTCCGTTATTGGCGGTCAAACTTCTTTCACAGACCTGAGTCCCATCTCCTTACACTTTATTGAATACACATCCTTTGGTAGAAACTTTGTGAAAGGGTATGCCAAGTTCTTTTTCGATTCAATATAGATAACTGCAACTACTCCCCTTTTGAGTAATTGTCTGACAATCTGATGTCTAAGACTAGCATGTATTTACTTTCCATTATAAGTCTTGTTTAGGACCTTATAAATCGTAACCCGATTGTCACAGATTAATCATAACGAAGGAGTTGGCTTCATCCATAATGGGATTTCTACTAGTAAATTTCTAAGCCATTCTCGCTCCTTACATGCATATGTAAGTGCAATCAATTTCTGACAACATTGTTGAATCAGAAATGCAGGTCTGCTTCTTGGAACTCCAAGACACAGCATCACCTCCCAATGTAAATATCCATCCAATGGTAGATTTGGATTTGGATTCTACATTATTCCAGTTCGCATCATTGTATCCTTCTAATACAGCGGGATATCTCTGGAAGTGTAAACCATAATTTATGGTTCCCTTCAAGTAAGCCAACACTCTTGAAATTGCTTTCCAATGTTCAATTCCAGGGTTACTTGAGAAACGACATAGCACTCCCACTGCTTGTCTTGTGCAATGCATATCATACATAAGACTGCCAACAACACTGGAATACTCAAGTTGTTTATGAGCTCTATCAGTGTTCTTCATTAACTTCACACTAGGATCTAGAGGACTAGGTGCTGGTTTGTCATCAAAATGACCATATTTCTTGAGAAATTTCTCAATGTAATGAGATTGGGTTAAGACCAATTCATCTCCCTTTCTTAGGATTTTAATTCCTAATATTACATCAGCCTCCCCTAGATCTTTCATGTCAAAGTTTGAACAAAGGAATTTCTTAGTTTGTTCCACAATAGACAAGTCAGACCCAAAAATAAGCATGTCATCAACATACAAACATAGAATCACGCACTCAGATTTATCTTGTTTACTATAGATACATTTATCAGCATCATTCACAACAAAACCATATGACAAAGCAACTTTGTCGAACTTCTCATGCCATTGCATGGGAGCTTGCTTCAAGCCATAAAGAGATTTCACTAGTTTACACACTTTCTTCTCTTGGCCTGGCAATATGAAACCTTCAGGTTGTTCCATATATATCTCTTCTTCTAAATCACCATTTAGAAAAGCGGTTTTGACATCCATTTGATGTACAACTAGATTATGAATAGAAGCTAGTGCAATCAAGCAACGAATAGATGTGATTCGTGCAACAGGTGCATATGTATCAAAGTATCTAAGAGCACTTTTAGTGGATTTTTCTATCTCTATCTATATACCCACATTTGGAGGAGATAGAGATAGAGATTACCATAATTTGAGAAGATTTTGTAGCACAATTTTCAAGAAATTCAATCTCTATAATAGAGATAGAGATAGAGAAGCCACTACAAGTGCTCTACGATATACACCATATCAAAGGCTGGTACATTCCAACTGTAAAATCAATGAATTCAAACAAATAAAGTCTGTTATGCACAAGGACATCTTGCCTAATTCTTCAGTACCAAACTATCAATGCACCCTTTGTGCTTGTCGAGAGCACATTGATGTTCTTGGGTTTTAACCTCGACGCAAGGCACTAGCGTGAAGTTGCTGATGGTCCTAGGTGAGTATAACCCTTTTAAGACGAAAACAACTTTCATTTCTTAAGAGTTATAGGAAACTAAATCATCACCCTACATCATACGTGAAGTTAACATAACTAAATTCAGTCATTTGCATAAATCGACAACCATACATGAATTTCCTTATGTTATCTTCATGTCTAAGAAGATATAAGAGTTTCTTGAAGTCCGGTAACTCGTATAACTATCCTCAGTATTTTCTTCCTAAGCCAGACAATTTAGAAATTTGTTGAATTTCGCACTTTGGGATAAGGTTTATTACACTAATCTTACACACACTAGAAATCAGATGACCCTTCATTATATAACATGAGAAACTCAACAGATTCTGTATGTTCCGAGTATAAATATGTCAGCAATCCAGAGAGCTAATAACCCATAGTAAAGAAAAGATGAATAAAAAAGACTTACAGAATTTTTAATATCAGAAGGCAGTGTATGCCAGATTTGCATGGAAGCCAAACCAGGAAATGAGATGAGAAACAGTACTAACAAATGTTCACAAATTTACTGCTCCAAATGCACCACCACCAAACACATCGCATCAAGGGTACAAGAGAATAATGCTTTGATGACATGCCCAGAGTTCAACTGCAAAGAGACGTTAGAACCCCATTTATGCAGAGGCATCTTATCAAGTCAGGTGTTAGATTAGATCGCTGGAGGGTGCCTTGCATGAATCTTCAATTCTTAGCCATGCTACTGATTCAACTGGCTGGGAAGAATAAGTGGAGATAATGTCAAATATTACGTGGAAAAGATGGGTGCCGTGTTTTTAAAGCTCACTGACTCTTCATTGATCACATATGGGATTTACCAGACTTCAAAACAGTTTCATCACTAGACTTCAAAACAGTTTACGAAGATTCAAGTTTTTCAAACATTTTTCCTAGGGTTCAATGAAGATAGAAAACGAATTCTACTCGATGATCATTATTGGGAAAGCAATATACCTTAAGCTAATGCAAATGCTAAACCGTATCAACTAATTATCCGTCTAGTCAATGATCACTACTGCAAGAGATTAATAAAGCCAGGTCCTACAGATGCTACAACCTTTTCATGAAATATTCTTATTAACTTCGCCAAACTCTAGGCTACTTTCTAGCAGATTATAGATAGGATTTTAGCTGCTAGATAACCGAAGGTCCCAAGCATAATCTTTGCACAAGGAACAAGTTTACATGCCTCAGTAAGAACGCTTGTGGCTTTCGAATGCATTTACAAATTCCATACATATGAGACAAATTGACGGTCCACGGTAATTTTAGACTTGAAGCAATTGTAGGGAAGACAAAGTTGGAACTAGGACAAAGAAGTATGTGGCATTGAATTTCCCGAACTAGAATGGTCTAAGTTCTTGTCATCACTAGCCACATAGACCCAAAATAGATCATAGAGACACCAATTGTGCAGTTTCCCATCAAAACCACCAATTGTGCAGTTTCTGTAATTGATACTAGTAACAAAAACATTAACATAAGCAGTATCAAAATAGTAGTAAAGAATCTGAAAAACTAAGTATATGGAGATCTAAATTATTATTCGACTACTGGGAGAGCTCTAATTTTCCTCGATATTTCCTGCGTATACTTATCCGACTCCCATGTATAATACTTCAGCTAAGGAATACATTACAAAACACACATAATAATAACTGAATGTAACGAAATTCAAACCTTTGAAGATTCGGATGACAGATTTAGCCAAACAATGACTACTAAAGAAAGCAAATCACAACTCTAAAAAATTTAACTCAAGGGCTAAAATTAATTCTTCTAATTCTCTGAATGGGGGCTGTTCTTGATTCATTATATTCAAAATAGTAAAAATATAAATGATAGCATTAGTCCAAGCAATAAAACCTAGCTTACCAGAATCAGCACCATTAAAAGAAGAATCATAGATGAACGACAAAATATCTCCGAGTTAACATCAGCTGCGATTCAATTCAACGGGAGATTGTTCAAATTCTCCGCCAAATCCCTCCCCTTGTAGCTGAAGAAAGAAGTGAGATACTTGAAATACTCCATTAGAAAATCCATCCCTTGAGGTTTAAAAAAGAAAGAAAGATTTACAGAGGATTAGTAGAAAATCTAGGGTTTATCAGAAATGGAGACGGTGGATTGGGGATTTTTGAGTGCGGGGGAAAAAGTAAAAGCAGGGAGATGACTTTTTAGAACACAAAACCAAAACTTGTTGGTTGTCAGCCCTACAGGACTACAATAACTTTTGTATTTTAGGGGGGTTAATTTTGTAAAGTTTGGGTAAAATGTAAAAAGGTACACTAACGGTATGTTTGCTAAATCAGTGTTTGAGTCATGGATATGGTTTTGGTGTCCTCGCTTTCTACCCTTTGAGGAGCTCAATGAAGATACCGTTGAGTTCTTGAAGCGTTTTCACAACTACTTATCTAGGCATGAAAATACAACTAATGAGGTAAATTTTCTTTTTCATAAGCTAGATGTCGCTATTCAGAATGGTGTTGGATCCCAGCTTGTGATCAGGCTTCCACCTAATTTCTTGTAAACATGCCGTTCACCTTTTAGCAATAATAAAGTTGGCATAATAATGATTGTAATTATATGAGAGAGAATGTCTGATGATTCTTCAGCAATGTAAAGCCCGATATTTTGTTTCTGGTCATTTTGTTGAATTCCTTCACCAATACTATCTAATTCTTTCTCTCCTATATATATATTTTCCACCTGCCTTTCTCTCTGGTAGGCTAGCACGACAACATGTTCAACTAACATAGTATGTTGTTGGATCTCAGCTTGTTTCTAGGCTTCCAACTAGTTTCTTGTAAAAGTATTCTTTATCCAATAAAATAATAAGTCATAGCAGTATTATTATTGAAAACTAAATAAAATAAATGATAAAGACGTGTTGAGATGTTTGATTTGGTTGTGAAGCTATGTCCAATAACTGGAAAAGAATTGAGATTGTTACGGGAAATATAAAACTTATTAGTAGGTAATAGTGAAGATAAAAGGTGGGGCCATGAGTTCCTCTAAAAATTTTCAAGAAAATGGGAATATGGATGGAATTCAAGATGGAGATTTTGATGAAATTATAAACACCGCAGAAAACATGAATTTGAAGGATTTGGATGCCAAATGGACCAAAGGAAATATAATTCCACCAAATCCCCTTGTCATGTGAATCCCAAAACCAAAAGCACCATATAATGCTACCCTCATCCTTTTTGAACGTCTGCTTTTCTATATTTTTTCCTCCATCAAAAAAACCGATAATTAATGGTACCGCCTATAAATAATCAGAGCAATCCATGTCCCAAACCCGACAGTTCCAGATAAACAGATTTGGCCTCACGCCAAAAAGGGGCAGTACGGTCAAGAATGGATACGAGCTACTAATGAAAACTCAATCATCCACAGACGGGTACAAGAATCACGGAGCAAATGTACAAGTCGATTTGGAAATCAGACTGCCCCCAAAAACTAAGACTTTTCCTATGAAAAGTCAGTCAACAGGGCCTCCCAACTTTTGATTCTCTGCATTTTTGACACATAATCAACACCAACATGTGTCCTATCTGTCATATAAATCCGGAAACAATCCAACACTATCTCTTTAAATGTATTGTGGCCAAAGAGACATGGCGTCTATTCTGCAGGCACGTCAACAACAATGCGGAATAACATAATGCTTACACCAATATTGTGATGCCACCTCATCCACTACCCAACACCATTTGACAACAACAACACACTCGCTACGGTCTAACAATCAACTACAAGGAGGGAGAACAACAACTTTAGTTTTCCAACTACCATCAACCTTTGCGAGAATTTACGGTAATACATGCACAAAAGAAAGCCTCCACGCTGTCTTTGCTATTTGTTGTGGAATATTTGGTTGGCAAGGAATGCAAAGGTATACAATAACTGCAGCACACAAATGCCAATGCAAACATTCTACATATCTATATTGCTAAGTCAAGAATACAGATGGGCTATGCAACACAATATTTGCACACATAACAAAGACCGTACAACACACAAACGGGCGTCTACGACTATATGGATTAAATGGAATGCCCCGAGGCGGCAATGGCTAAAAATCAACACCGATGGAGCCAGTAGAACAGATGACCAAGGAACACCGATGGCGGCTGGTGCGGGTTGGATTTGCAGAGACGAACACGGTGTAGTAATCATGGCAATGTCGGCACCTATTGGCAAGACATCAACGCTAGTGGCCGAGACGTGGGATCTTCTTCTAGCAGCCATAATGGCAACAACCAAGGAATAGAACAACATACACTTTGAAACTGATTCCTCGACATTACTGACATTATTGTCGAAAGATGTTACTGAGGCACCATGGGTCATACAGAATATGCTGCACGAAATACACCATCTCCTAAGAAAAATAAGATGTGTTCACATCACACACATATACTGGGAAGCGAATCAGGCGGCAGATGGACTGGCGGATCTTGCAGCGAAGAAACAATTACAACAAGGAACTGGAAGCAACAACAACTCCACCCTGATATGGGAATATATTGTACCTGAATTCCTTAATGTAACTGTGATGAATGACTCGGTGGGGACTCGGTACCCAAGAGAAGTTCAATTTTAAGTAAATAATGAAACTTCCTCTTTTCAAAAAAAAAAAAAAAAAAAAAAAAAAAAAAAAAAAAAAAAAAAAAATTCTTATGAATTCTACAACGTTAAGCTGTACATTCATATGACGCTTATTGAATTTCAATTCTACCATTACTATTTGTACCCACAAGACGTTTAAATGACATAAAACCCAAGCCACTTAAATCCAGTGGGTGCAAGTTACCCCACTTGCACCCTCTCCCTCCGTCCCTTTACTGGAGGTAAATTTAGTTAACCAAATCTCTGATTATTGAGTGGCTCAACAATCCAAACCTGCCTAACATTTTGGAACGACCATAATTCTTGGTATTTCTGATTACTGTGTCTCTACATCAATATATTCGGAAGTCAAAAAATTCTTTATGCTACCGATTATATCCATTTTGTTCACAGGAAGATATGACCAAAAATATTCGGAAGTTAACCTATAATTCTATCTCCCGAATACTGTCGATGTTCTTGAGAAATGAAGAACACGACTACATTCGGGAGTTTAAAATCATGAATATCTTCCGAATCTGGGAAAACACAGAAAAACCCTAGAAAAAAAATGAAACAAAATTCATTCAAATACTGCACCCACTACATTCGGACGCATCACTACACCAAATTCTGGGATTAGAAACAGAACCAGGCCGTTACAAAAACGGGTTGTAACGGCCCTCGCCTGTTGCAAAAGTGGGTGTTACATTTTTGTTGTAACGGCTTTGTGGTCGTTCATGAATTTTTTTGTAACGGCCTCGTAACAGGCTTGAGCCGTTACTTAATTTGCCACGTGGTAACGACTCGGGGCCGTTTTTTTTTTTTGCAACAGGGATGTTGTAACAGCTCAGAGCCGTTACGAACTTTTTTGTAACAGCAAAAAAATTACTGCCGGTCAACCTTGACCTAGTCAAAATTGGTCAAAATCAATTTTGACCAGGGCAATATTGACCGGCAGTACATTTTCTGCCGGAAACCGGAATTCCAAATACTACCCTGTACAAACCTTTCAATCCATCCACATTCGACAATAATTGCTTCAATCAATTTGCATCAACATTTATTCAGTTCTATTAAGAAAGAATACAAATTCTTCTAAGTACCAAAAAAAATTATGTTAAGTATCAAATTCTGACAAGTAACTAGCCTTCTTGGTAGCCAATTCAGCATCAGCTTAAGCAATATCCAGCCTTCTTGGTAGCCAATTCAAAGATCGGCCTAAGCAATATCAAGATCCCTTGGGTTTTCAACGATCTTAATCTCGGCCTTAACCTTAATCTCTTCCTTATTGGTTTCTGCGTCAATCATCATTTGTGTTGTATCGTATGTCCTTCTCTCATTTGGCACCAACCGCACCTTTCATCTTTGCTTCGCGACATCGAAGGGCAATATACTTGATTTATTAGCGATCACTAAAATATTGTATAAGTGCCTCTTGGAGTCTATATACCATTTAATGTAACATACATCATCACCATAATACGCTTCTCAAATTCTACTAAAGCATAAAAAAGTTGAAAGAACTAACCGGAGGAGGAGCACATGCAAAACAAGTCTGTTTCCCCTGGAATAAGCAATTGTATATGACCAGAAACGGCATCTTCAGATACCCCGTAAAATAAAAAAATTCATGTCACTCTCGGGCATTGACATATCGGGTGATAAAATTAAAGTATACCGAATATATTCTATACAACTGAAATCGAAAGTAAAATCAATTGAACTAAGCTCAACACCTGAAAGAACACATGCTTCTTAATATTGACAAAACAAGAATAACCGTGTTCCTTACCGGACTCCATCCATGTCCTGGGTTCAAATTTCATTGCAAGCCCGAATAACCAAAACTGCATCAGTTATGCAAGACCAAATACTTATAAAAGCTCTTAAAAGTAAATTTGTACACTTAAACCAATTTAAAACCTTAGAAACTCTTAAAGCATCAAGCAAATCAAAATCACACACAAAATAGAATGCCACTGTCGCTTAGCAGATTACCCGGTTTACAACCATACGTGCTTCGTAATTGTCTACACAAACTCAAAACCAGATCGACTCATTACCATTTTTAGTTTGACGATATTTTTGATTCTTCAAGCTTTCCACAAATGTTTCAAAACCTTGCATTGTGGTGATATTCAATGTGTAGCTCTACAAGTAACCAGAAAAAAACTTACCCGATAAGTCTTTTAGCTAACGTAAATTGAGACCGCAGAGACACAGAACCAAACCGGCAATAGTACAGATTCCGAGGTACCAAATTGATGCAAAAAAACAGACCATCATTACTCACTAACCTCGAGTATGACGTCTGGATTAATATCTCGAAAGAGTTTGCACAAAGCAAAGATCTGTCTTGGTCATGCCGCACTGCAAAGACAATAAGTAAATAGCATGAGCAGGTTTAATAAATCCTTATTTGTCCCTTGCAAATTTACCAAAAGCATACTTTGAGGGACATGAACGATAAGGAAAATAATAATAATAAAAAAGCATAAGATAAAGATGCACACCTGCTCCGGGCGGAAGAATAGCCTATTCATGTTAGCTAACTCCACTGTATCATAATCATACAACAACAAAGCGACCTATACCACACCTTGTTAGCATCTCAACTGCAACGCTACCTACTCCACCTATTCCCTATAACATCACAAATAGCATTATCAACACCCACACAAGAAAATATCAAATTTCATAGACAAACAACTGCTGTGCAAACTCTTTCAGATATCAACACCCACACAAGAAACCGAAGTACAAAAGTTCAAACAGTGATGCCTGCTCCAATACACCTCTAGTGACCTGATGCATTTTACCTTTAATAAAACACATTTCGTGCATCATGTGACTATTAACTACAAATTATGATAATAACTCACCTCAATGGTTGCTTCAATGCTTCTTAATGATGGATTAATACGAATGATACTCCCAAACAAACACCCCTCATTTCTCGGCAATTTGTGCCGGTACTAACACCGCAAGCCTCAACTCAAGCATCGCTTTCGAAAAAAATGTGTGGGTTGCATAAACCAATGTTCTTCTGATTCGAGCAACCTCACATATCTGCAAACAAACACATCCATCAAGATACACAAAAGTTAAGTAATCCAAAGAGTAAAAAATATGAGTTAAAGACTTGATACAAGGGAAGATCAAAACTTTGATAGATACAAGGAAATTTGATAATAATTCACCTCAATGGTTGTTGAATGCTTCTTAATGATGGATTAAGACGAATTACACTCCCAGCAAACACCCATCTGATCCTAATAGCTAAAAGGTACTAAAGCTGCAAGCCTCAACTGAAGCACTGCTTCTGCAAAAAATGGGTGGGTTGCATAAGCCAATGCGCTTCTGATTTGAGCAACCGCACATATCTGAACACAAACACATCCATCAAAATACACAAAATTTAAATGATCCAGCAGTAAGAAGAATTGAAATGCATCAACCTCAGACCAAGACTATATCCAAAAAATTCAGGTAGTAGTCCACGAACCTAAATTTGCAAGTCTGAAGCTGATTCGACTAAAAGATTTTCGTCACTGCCATAGGATGATAGGAGTAACCCTAACTTCAACATCAGAGTAACCATCTTCAGCAAGCTCTCTAGCGAAGAATACTCCTCAGCATCAAACTGTAAATCAAAATCGAAACAATTTATTTCAGCCTAAAAAAATCACCAAAAAATCAAGAAATAACAGAAATTAATGATACAGAAATAGGGATTATAGTAGGATTTACCATCTGCTTTCTCACGAATAAACCAAATACATCATTCAACAACAACTACAAATCGAAACCAAATCAAGAACAAAACCCTAATTTAGATGGAACCCTAAAATCTAATTTAACAGATTATGAAACCCAACTGATGATGACTTACACAGATAGAAACTTAAATCAAAACCCTAAACTCGATGAGCAGACGATTGAAGATTAGTTCTTCAAATATCGAATGATTAATCTGCAGTTGAGAGGGAAGAAAAGGGAGGCGCGGTAGAAAATAGAAAAGAAATGAAAGTGAAAATGAAAAGTCGAGAGCAGAGAAAATATTATCTAGGTTAGGGGAGGGGATGATATATCCTGTAGTTCAATGATTCTTGGGTTGAAAAAGAATAGCAAGCATATGAATGGCACATGCACAAACTGCAAGTGTCACGACCCAAGTGTGACCAAGCGTGTGAGTGGCACGCCTATAAAAAAATTCGTAACGGCTTGGCCCTGTTACGATTTTTTTTAAATTTAGTAACGGCTTCAGCCTGTTACGATTTTTTTGTAACGGCCATTTGTAACGGCAAATTTGTAACGGCCCCAAAGCCGTTACGAATTCCTGTTACTAATCCGGGAATTTGGTGTAGTGCATGCTTCTTATTTTGTCTACCGAATGCATTCGGAGGATAAAAATAATATATTATCTCCCGATTATATAAGGGCAATTTTGCCATTAAGAAATATGCGAGATAAGGGGTAGCTCACTTTAGATTTGGGTGACCTTATTTTGTTTTATTGTTGGACCCTAAATCCTTTTGAGTGGCCCCTAAAACGCTAGGTTAATTTTGGCACTAGCTCGGGCAGAATATTTTTTTCCAGCCCTCCTGGATTCGTCACTGAGCAGAGGTGCGTTTTCTTGTAACCCAAGGGGGACGTTAAGGTGGTTGAAATAGAGCCGGATTCGTGTTTGACGGCATGAAATTAGGTGCACTGATCCAAATAAATTAGTTTTTTCAACTTGGATTATTAAATTTCGAACTAAGCTGTAGATACATCAAGGTGAATAAATGAACCAAAGTAGAGCGGGTCTTGCTCGATCAAATTGAGTACTAAAACAAAATCTACTGGCAGACGTATTCCCACTCACCCAATCATGTTGTTGTTTGGTAAGGAGTGGTTGTCTGGATCTGAATGCACCATCTGCAAGGCATCAAGTCAACTTATAGTCAGATGATTGAATTTAATTATGATGTAATTAAGAGCTCATGTGTACAACTTAGCTGTATTTGACTTTGTGCATATGTTTGTTGGGTTTCAATTTTGTCTAATCTCTGTCTTCTGCATATAACTGATATCCTGCAACTCCAATAACCTACTCTTAATCATCAAACGAACTTAAAAATCAAATATTCCTATCTCTTATAGCTTTGCTCTTCCATCCATTCTGTTAACATTTTTCCTTCTTTTCTTGAAATCATTTACTTGTTATTATGGCGTTGGAAGAGATCTTTGTTAATGGTGCCACAGGGTTCATGAAAAAATTGGTCTCTGTTGCGGCCAAAAAAATTGGCAAGGCTGGAGCTGTAGATAAAGATCTGCAAAAACTCAAGGATACTCTGGAGATGATTGCGGCTGTCACATCTGATGCCGAAAAGAAGCAAGTGAAAGATGCAGTTGTGCGAATCTGGTTGAGAAGGCTCCAGGACGTTGCCTATGATATTGATGATGTTTTGGATGAAATCTCTTACGAAGGTATGCATCCATCCAAGGAAGATGGAAAAGCGGAGAAGGTAACAGTCCTATCTTCTATTAAATTTGCTAGGAAAATGTCAAAAAGAATTAAAATCATTAATGAAGAGTTAGATCAGATTTGTAAGCACAACGTTATGTTTCATTTGGAACATAGCGTAGAGGATCAAAATGTTGACCAACTAGACCGGATGACACATTCTTTTATAGGTGATTCTAAAATTGTCGGAAGAGAAAAAGATACATCTCGCATAGTAGAGATGTTAATGATGAACCCTTCATCATCGTCATCTGATAATTTTAGTCCACTAGAAAAGATTTCAGTCATTTCAATAGTGGGAATGGGGGACTTGGGAAAACGACCCTAGCTCAAATGGTATACAAAGACAACTCGATTGAGAGAAGCTTTGAGCCAAAAGCCTGGGTCTGTATTTCTGAAAATTTTGATATCTTTCTAATTTTAAGAAATATTCTCGAGTCTATTACTCCAGAAAGGAGTGATGATATTGATGTGTCAAATGTCGAAGTATTGGTAAGGAAAGTTCATGAAAAGATTAGTGGGAGAAAATATTTGTTTGTACTAGACGATTTGTGGAACGACAATGCCGAAGACTGGGAGAAACTTAAGGGTTATTTAAGTGGGGGTGCTCAGGGGAGCAAAATATTAGTAACTACACGTAAAGAAAATGTTGCATCTATTGTTAGAGGTACAATTCCACCGTACAACTTAACAACCTTATCCACACAAGAGTGCTGGTTAATTATTAAGAATAGAGCTTTTTCTCCCGGTGGAGCTGTCGAGACTGTAACTATGTCAAACATAGGCGAGGAGATATCGAGAAAATGTGCTGGTTTACCACTGGCAGCTACTTTTCTCGGAAGTCTAATGCGCTTGAAGAGAAAAGTATGCGATTGGCTGGCGATCAGAGACAATGAGGTTTTCAATACACCAGAAAATCCAAACAAAATTATACTAATATTGAAGTTGAGTTACGATAACCTACCCGCCTATTTGAAAAAGTGTTTCTCATACTGTTGTTTATTTCCAAAAGATTATAAATTTAGTAGAGAAACACTGATTCGATTGTGGATGGCCGAAGGATTCCTTCATCCATCTACTAGAGGAAATCAAAAATCACTTGAAGATATTGGTAATGATTACTTTCTTAGTTTGTTGTCTAGCTCTTTCTTTCAAGATGCAATGAGGGATTTGAGCGACGAAAAACTGTACGATATGTCCATCTTAGATGATGTTAATAAGTTTAAAATGCATGATTTAGTGCATGATCTTGCACTAAGTGTTGTTGGCAGTCATGAAGCCACAATTCTAAACACAAGTAAAATGGACATTGATGTGTCTCAAATTCGTCGTCTGCGGTTAATCACGAAAGAAGGAGTATCAAGATCAATTTTTAATGTTTCCAGAAATGCAGAAAGGCTGCGTACAATTTTCTGCCAAGAAGGCTTTCTGTATCAGAGTTTACTTAGTAACAAGCGTTTGCGTGTAATACATCGGCTTAGTGCTGATAATCTGCAGGAAACTATATCTTCCCCTTTTAAGTTCACACACTTGAGGTACCTTGACCTCAGTTTTTCAAATCTTGAAGATTTTCATGCCGAGTCCATTAATCAACTCTACAATCTCCAAACTCTCAACCTTCATGAATCCCAAAATGTCCAAAAAATTCTCAACCAAATTGGTTCTCTGAAAAATTTGCGACACATAGATCTCTCCTCTTCAGATGCCATACTTGTACCTGATTCCATTACAAGGCTGACCAATTTGAAGACTTTGGATATCCGTAGTTGTATGGGTATTAGTGTGTTACCCACAAATATTGGGTGTCTCCAGAACCTATCCTACCTTGATATTTCATATACACCAATCTCAGAATTACCCGATTCAATATCTCTCATCTATAATTTAAAGAAGCTGGAATTCGAAGTGTGCGTAGAATTAAAAGCATTACCCCGTAACTTTGGAGTTTTGACACAGCTGAGCTCACTTGATTTGGGGTGCACTCAAGTAACAGAATTGCCCGAGTCGTTGACTAGCAATACCCCCTGTAAATTAGAGAAGGTGAAACTTGGATTGTCGTGCAAGTTTCCTGATGATATTACGAACTGGGTGGAATTGAGAGAACTCACTTACTCCGGAAATACAGATGGTGTGACAATGCCTAGAGGTATAGAAAAGCTAACTCGCCTCGAAGTGTTAGAGCCTTATATCGTGAGCAAAGAAATAGAGGTCTCCAACGCAACCAGTAATAATAACTCAACTTCTTCTATCCATGCATTAGCAGATTTAAATTCTCTCCGGAAGATACGAATACTGAATCTTGAGAATGTTAGAGGTGGTAAAATAGAGGCGGAGAGTGCAAAGTTGATAGACAAGCAATACATTCAAGATCTGAGTCTACAATGGATATCTAAAGACGAATTGGCTGCTAATGCTACTATGGTACTCGAAGGACTCCAACCTCACCTTAATTTGAAGATATTGTGCATCGCGTGTTTCCCCGGTTCAAAGTTTCCAAAATGGATGGGTTCATCTTCTTGTCTTCCTAATTTAGTGGAACTAAGATTTGATGACTGCAACAGCTGCGAAAATCTTGTTGGTCTGGGTCAGCTCCCATGTCTTAGGGTTCTTCGAATTTGGGGTATGCATTCAGTCAAGTGTTTGGGGAAGGAGTTTTATTACCAGCAAGAAGAAGAAGAAGAAGGAAACAAAGGAGGTTCTGCAGCTACTACAACAACATCATTCCCTTCGTTAACCAAATTCATGATTTCTGGGATGAAAAACTTAGAAGAATGGATTGCGCCTTCGCCACCAGCTGATAGTTCCTTCCCTTGCCTTGAGCATTTAGATATCCGGAGTTGCGGTAATTTGACATCCATACCAGATTTACGATTATGGGCTTCTTCTCTCCAGATTTTGAGAATCACCAAGTGCAACAAGTTGAAGGAGTCGATACCTTATGATCTAAAAAAATCTCTCACCTTTCTTGAAATACTTCATCTCGATGGTTTCCTAAGTTGGAATGGAGCAAGTGAAGGAGGTCTAAATTCTGATTCTCATTCTCAGTTCAATCAGCCAACAGGTCCATTCTTATTTGTTTTTCAATTCTAATTGTTGTGATGATTTTCGTTTTCATGAGCATGATTCTAAATCCTCTCACTGTTTTTATTTTTCAATTCTAAATTTTGTAATTTTTGCAGCAGGTGGATGGGAAACTCATCTTGGAGCAGGTGGAGAGGAATCTGAATTCTTGTCCTTTCCTCTTCCTTGAAGAACAATAGAGTCCAAATTTCAGTTTCGCATCTATTTATGGTGTTTGTTTTTCACTATAGATATGCTTTGCCTCGGCAAATGATTGGTACTGGTGGTGGTGGCTGTAGTGCCCACCTAGCTAGTTGGGATGGCGCTCTCCATGGTCCATAGTGATACTAAATAATTATTTTTTTTTTTTTTTTTGTTGTTGCATGTTGAACTTTGCAGTCTCTTTCGATTGTATATATATTGCCTGTTCAGAACTTTTTTTTTTCCCGACTTCTTAATGGAAATTCTTGATTTTGATGGACAGCCAGAATCTATTATTCACTACTGAAAACATGTACCACTTGAAAATCATTAAAGCAAGGCAAAATTTACTACCCAAAGATCATTCTCTACAAAAATTCTTATCAAGAAGGTAATTATAATGTGGCTGAATCGGAGCCAGGACTCGTACACTAAGGGGTCAAAAAAAAAAAAAATTGCTCTACCATTATGGTTCCTTGAAGTTTGTTTCTTTTTGTTTTCAAGTAAGAGTATAATTCACTGACTTTAGAGTCTAATGTCCTCTATCAAGTTTACATACAAACTATAGCATTGAGCATTTGCGCTTATACGCTCATACGAAATTTCTTATGAATTCTACAACGTTAAGCTGTACATTTATATGACGCTTATTGAATTTCAATTCTACCATTACTATTTGTACCCACAAGACGTTTAAATGACATAAAACCCAAGCCACTTATTCATGAAACGGAAAATGGGTCATTTGTCCAAATATTTTTAAAACCCGATTCAAATGGACGAGTAAAAATAATATGGGTGAAATGGACAAATTTTTTTTAGCAAGGATGAAACTGGATTCATCCTGACTTAAACTTAAAAAATAGCAAGGATGAAACTGGATGCATCCTGATGTAAATTAAAAAAGAAAAGTATTTGAAAATGGGTAGGATGAAATTGTTTACATCGTGACTATTTTTGTGTCCATTTAAACAGTATCAAAATCTGGATGTCTTTTTCACTCAGGATTTGTTGATTGTGAAAAATACTAGAACCCCCTACTATATGGGTTCAACATATAGAAACCCCACAAAATGGATCATTCATTGTCAACTCCATACTTTAGGAAAATGATATTGTTAGGCCCAAAAAATCAAATTTTCTTCAGATCTGGCCCATAATTAATTATTTCGAATTTTAATAATACCAAGACTACCCTTTAGTATTTATACAAGGGGAATATCACAAGATATTTTCATTTTCTATTTCATTTTCTCTCTCCGTCTAAAACCAGAGCTGCTCTCATAGATTCATTTTCTAGGGTTTTATCCATTAAGTTGTACAAGATGTAATCTTCTGATTTGATTTCACATCAACAATTTGCAAGCAAATCAATTTGTGATTAGAAAAAATCAATTATGTATAGAGGTTTTTGTTCTACTATATCTTCTGCTAAAATAATTTAGTGGTTTCGATCTATGTCATCTATGGCTGTCGATGTACGACGAAGAGCAAAAAATGATAAGCTTCATCGATCTCTATTTCGTATCTCATGTTTTACCGATGATGTTTAAATCTAGATCTTCATTCGTTTGTGAGTAAGTCGAAATCGAGATGCAGAGACAATGGAATTCGTCATCAACAATTAGATCTCGAAGATTCAACAACAAAAGCTTCGAGAAAGATAAGTTTCTCCCTTCTGATCCTATTTAATTCAATTGAAATTCCTAATTATGTGATTCAGAAATAAAATTGACTCTAATTTGTTGTTTCGAAGCTACTTCAGGTAAGGTTTTCGATTTGATTCAATAGGTTTTCCTCATTTAGTAGTTCTACTTTCTTAGTTTGATTAGGTTCTGATTTTTGTTTCATTGACTTTATTCAGATCGGAGAAGAACATAATTTTTATTGAATCAACAGGTTTTGAATCTAGGTATGTTTAGGTTTGTTGTTTCTGCCGATTTGTTGATAATACTAGTTGAATTCAATCAGCTGAGAAGATATTCTTCATTTAATAAAAACACTGATCTCTCATAATTATAATGGAGCTAGTTGTGGACTCTTGTTGGTGTTTTTATCTTGCTTATATTGACTACACGTGTTGAGTTTGGTTAACGAATGTATGGTGGTGTTGGTGGTGGAGATGCAGGTTCTGGAGGAGTATGAGGAGGCTGTGGTGGTAGAGGTGGTGGTATTGGAGCAGGTTTGAAGGAGGATTTTGAAGTCAGTGGTGCTGTTTTTCAGAATTGATGAATTGAAGGAGATGATGAGAAGATAGAGGATGAACTATTTTAAGTTTCTACTAATGATGCTAGTGGTCACAGGTAATTAGTTGATTTCACAAGGTTCTCTTCTTTTTTAAATGTTTATATTTTTGTTGTGATCAAGGTTAACTTGTTCTGATAAATTGACTACGTTAGCATCCCTGTGAATGATTGGTTTTTCTTTGTTGAATTATGCATCCTTGTAAAGGTAGTATATGGATTCTCAAATGCTTTCTTTGTCATTTTGCATCATGTGATTCATGGTTTGATTGTGAAACCGAGTTTTTGAGTTAATGATTTGAAGTTGATTGAATGGAAGCTTGAACCGAAATCATACATGAAGTATTGCAGTAGAGCTTTTTCCCTCATACTTCGGGTTTAGGTTTGATATGTGTAAATCTTAGTTACATTAGGAGAATACATGTGTAACTCTTAGTTACAAAGCAGAGAAATGCATATGTAATCGGTGATGTTGTTGTACTGCTGAGTGTTGAATCTACTTTGTTGAGTCTGTAACTGTGTAGCCACTCCTGAGGTGAATATGCCTTTGTTATATACTTTTTGCAGTTAAATTTTCATGGATATTATGCCGCCAAGGGTTCTGATGTGCATTGTATGTTGCATACATGTTTTGATTTCCATTTGCGAGATTGATGAATATGTTTTATTCTCGTTTACAGAGTTAGAGATAGTATGTGGTTTTCTTTGTAGTGGCCTTGTTGGAGCCAGATAAACATGTTATGGTGCTAGGAGGCAATAAGGTATGTAAATTCCAGATGTGTAACTTCTAGTTACACAAGCTAAATAGATGTGTAATTTTTAGTTACACATGCTAAATAGATGTGTAACTTCTAGTTACACAAGCTAAATACATGTGTAATTTCTAGCTACACATGCTAATAAGATGTGTAACTTTTACTTACACATACTGACTGAATGTGTAACTTCTGGTTTTAGTGATTGAATTGAAATGAATATTATTGATGGCATATTCCATATGCAATTATATGTAACTTTGAAGATAGATACTAAAGCTTGCAAGTTATATGTAACTTTTACTTACACATACTAAAGCTTGCAAGTTCATAATAAATGGCATATTCCATATGCAAGTGTAACTCCTAGTTACACTAGTCATATGCATGTGTAATCGAAAGTTACACAAGCCGATGCATGTGTATCTCCTACTTACACATGCTATATGCATGTGTAACTCTCAGTTACACAAGTCAGCTGGTGTGTAACTGCTGAGTACACGTCATATTTTATTTAGAAGATGCATGTGTAACTCCCAGTTATACTACACAGAGTATGTGTAACTCCTAACTACTCATGTGAAATCAACACTGAAGTTTAGCCATGGCGACACATGGAGGATAATGCCAAGACGGTATTTCCTTTAAGCTAACACTTGTTAAGATGACTAGGCAATAAGAGTTTTTTACATGACACAAGCACATGGTATATTGGTAACTGTTGCTAGTGGCTAAGGGATAACCTTGGTCCTCAAAATAAGCATAAAATAGTCCTCCTAGTAGCAGTCACCTAGAAGTACCATCAGAAGAAGCTACAGTCTTTTGGAAGGGCCATAAATTCAATTTCATCTAGAAAATAGCAAAATAGGCCATGACTCAGGCTCTGACCATTTCCCACTGTTTTCCAATCTTGAAGCATAAACAATCTTTTCCTCTGAAACTTTAACATACAGTCAAAATATACAAGAATAAGCTAAGACAAAAAAAGAGAGACAAATAACAACCAGTTCAATCCTAATATCAAAAATTTGATCAGACTAAGATCAAGATGAACAGCGCATACTGCTCTTGGTGGGAATAACTTGTGCAGGACCAGGAGCAATGATGTTTCTTTCCAGTCAGGGATGCTTGGCTTCCATTGCTTTGATCTGTATCTGCAACGAGCGTTTTCCTGTTAACAATGACGGTTGAGAAGGCAGTCTCAACGTTAGATCCTCCCAATGCTGATGTCTCTATGAACAAAAGGCCTTCCTTTTAAGCGAATTCCATTGAAGCAGACCACACGTGCACTGAGTCTCTGACAAATAAACAATACTCAATTCAAGATCAGTTTGAACTGCAACGTTTTAGGCTGCTAGCTAGTGACAAATTACTGGACTACCGGGAGATTCATGAAACAAATCTTCAACGGTACCCTTTGTGCTGGGATATCAGCATATGTCATGCTCATATATATAACCTGTTAGGCACAATGAAAACTTTCCTAAATCTGCAAAACCTAATACTCAGGTGATAAATATCGATGCAGTACCCTTTATCCCTCCTGATACCAAATCGATTGTCCTAGATTTTAGCCTCTTACAAATGCAAGTCACTAGTATCCATGGTCTTCATACACAACCTAATATCACCTTGGTGGTGTAAATTGCAGAACACTAGTTAGTGAGCAATCCAAGGCCTACTGAGAAATTCATGGCAAAGTATCAACATTAGCCAGATTAGTAGTCTTTTAAGTCCCTATGCTTAATTTTATTTGTCCTCAAATCTCTCAATATTTAAATTCTAGCCCGTGAGATTAGAACTTATTTTTTAGGTGTATTTCTAAACCTAGACGTAGGTTTTTATTTCTTTTCTAATTTTCTCCCTCCCCCTCTCTCTCTCTGCTGCTCTCCTTCCTCCCCTAAATTTTTCCCTTTGCTTTGAGAGAAGCAAAGAAACAATCCTCTCTTTCAAACATCGAAAACTAGGGGTGGATCACATCACATTTCTCAAGGTAAAACAATCCCTAAATTATTTCTTTAGCTTTTGTTTTTTTAGTAATGGTGACGAAAGAAGAAAACTACTTAAATGATTTTTCCGGGACTTTCTCTAATCTTTGTGTTAGAATATATTTACTTCATAACTCCATATCTATATCTAAGAATCTAAGAGCACTTGTAGTGGATTTTTCTATCTCTATCTATATACCCACATTTGGAGGAGATAGAGATAGAGATTACCATAATTTGAGAAGATTTTACAGCACAATTTTCAAGAAATTCAATCTCTATAATAGAGATAAAGATAGAGAAGCCACTATAAGTGCTCTACGATATACACCATATCAAAGGCTGGTACATTCCAACTGTAAGGAATTCAAACAAATAAAGTTTGTTATGCACAAGGACATCTT
Organism: Papaver armeniacum; assembly: GCA_023531295.1. Lineage (NCBI taxonomy): Eukaryota > Viridiplantae > Streptophyta > Magnoliopsida > Ranunculales > Papaveraceae > Papaver > Papaver armeniacum. The sequence continues at coordinate 511,382 of JAJJWW010015194.1, forward strand.
GTTGGAAAATTGGCAGTAAAACAAGGTGAAGAAAAGAATGTTGTATTAGGGTTCAAGGCTCTTATGAAAGATTCTTTTCGACAATTATTCGACCCTTTCCCAATTGAATTGGCGAGTACAAACAGGTCAATTGAATATTGCCGTCAGGATACTTGAAGCCCCACAACGGTTGTTGGATTCAAAGCTGTACGACCTTGATCCAACCAAGAACACACTGGTTTTGTTTCTGATGAAGCTTGTAAGAAAGAAAACAGAGAGAGTTGAGAGATGTGTTTTTGAATGAAAACAAGTCTCCTATTTAAAGAGGAAATCACACCCTTTGGAGATGACTCTTCATCTCTACAGACATCTTTTCAGAGTGAACAGGCACGTCTCTTCCTTCAATGCGTCCATTGGTGAAACGAGTTTTATGTTCAGGTTTTCTAACTGATAATAGAAACGTTAGAACAAAAAATTTCCCCGAGTTTTCTGTTCAGGTCGATCCCCAGTGCTGCCTAAATGCCTTCAGTTCAAGGGTTTGTTGAAAATATCCAACATTCTCCCCTTATTTTCAAAAAAAAACCAAAATAAAGAATAAAAAAGGTTTTTAAAATTGGAGTGACTGCCTACGTACCCGAGTGGGATCAAGACAACGTAGTTCAATCTAAGTTGAGACAAAGCATCATCGTGGAAACCAATACATAAATGATAGGTACCTTCTGGGTTTGAACCTCCACTTAGTGCAAGATATTCAAAGCTTCATCGAGGTCCTATGGTGAATTTTATCTTGAACCAAGTATCCCATGTGATAAAGCTGGAACCTCCACACATATTGATTTCAGGAAGTAGTGTGTTCCATAGCTCACACATTAATGGCCCCGTGCTTTCTCCCGGATTCATGAGTCCTTTTCGAGAACGGTCTTCTTCTCATAGGAAACGGCCTGATTTCCAAATACTCATATAGGTAAGTCTCGAAGGTGTTTCTGCGAGACACCTTGTGATAAGAGTTAGACTTATTAAGGATTTTCATCCATCCCTAAGCTCATGCAGAATCACTACACTAGAAGGACAATGGGAAATTTTAGTTTAGTGTACCATAACCACTGCAATAACTTGTTAGTACCACATTGAACTTAAGTTTATCTTTTTCAAAATATAACATAAGTTGGGTTTCCGTTATTGGCGGTCAAACTTCTTTCACAGACCTGAGTCCCATCTCCTTACACTTTATTGAATACACATCCTTTGGTAGAAACTTTGTGAAAGGGTATGCCAAGTTCTTTTCCGATTCAATATAGATAACTGCAACTACTCCCCTTTTGAGTAATTGTTTGACAATCTGATGTCTAAGACTAGCATGTATTTACTTTCCATTATAAGTCTTGTTTAGGACCTTATAAATCGTAACCTGATTGTCACAGTTAATCATAACAGAAGGAGTTAGCTTCATCCATAATGGGATTTCTACTAGTAAATTTCTAAGCCATTATGCCTCCTTACATGCATATGTAAGTGCAATCAATTCTGACAACATTGTTGAATCAGAAATGCAGGTCTGCTTCTTGGAACTCCAAGACACAGCATCACCTCCCAATGTAAATATCCATCCACTGGTAGATTTGGATTTGGATTCTACATTATTCCAGTTCGCATCATTGTATCCTTCTAATACAGCGGGATATCTCTGGAAGTGTAAACCATAATTTATGGTTCCCTTCAAGTAAGCCAACACTCTTGAAATTGCTTTCCAATGTTCAATTCCAGGGTTACTTGAGAAACAACATAGCACTCCCACTGCTTGTCTTGTGCAATGCATATCATACATAAGACTGCCAACAACACTGGAATACTCAAGTTGTTTATGAGCTCTATCAGTGTTCTTCATTAACTTCACACTAGGATCTAGAGGACTAGGTGCTGGTTTGTCATCAAAATGACCATATTTCTTGAGAAATTTCTCAATGTAATGAGATTGGTTTAAGACCAATTCATCTCCCTTTCTTAGGATTTTAATTCCTAATATTACATCAGCCTCCCGAGATCTTTCATGTCAAAGTTTGAACTAAGGAATTTCTTAGTTTGTTCCACAATAGACAAGTCAGACCCAAAAATAAGCATGTCATCAACATACAAACATAGAATCACGCACTCAGATTTATCTTGTTTACTATAAATACATTTATCAAAGATCATTCACAACAAAACCATATGACAAAGCAACTTTGTCGAACTTCTCATGCCATTGCATGGGAGCTTGCTTCAAGCCATAAAGAGATTTCACTAGTTTACACACTTTCTTCTCTTGGCCCGGCAATATGAAACCTTCAAAGTTGTTCCATATATATCTCTTCTTCTAAATCACCATTTAGAAAAGCGGTTTTTGACATCCATTTGATGTACAACTAGATTATGAATAGAAGCTAGTGCAATCAAGCAACGAATAGATGTGATTCGTGCAACAGGTGCATATGTATCAAAGTATCTAAGAGCACTTTTAGTGGATTTTTCTATCTCTATCTATATACCCACATTTGGAGGAGATAGAGATAGAGATTACCATAATTTGAGAAGATTTTACAGCACAATTTTCAAGAAATTCAATCTCTATAATAGAGATAGAGATAGAGAAGCCACTACAAGTGCTCTACGATATACACCATATCAAAGGCTGATACATTCCAACTGTAAAATCAATGAATTCAAACAAATAAAGTCTGTTATGCACAAGGACATCTTGCCTAATTCTTCAGTACCAAACTATCAATGCACCCTTTGTCCTGTGGAGAGCACATTGATGTTCTTGGGTTTTAACCTCGACGCAAGGCACTAGCGTGAAGTTGCTGATGGTCCTAGGTGAGTATAACCCTTTTAAGACGAAAACAACTTTCATTTCTTAAGAGTTATAGGAAACTAAATCATCACCCTACATCATACGTGAAGTTAACATAACTAAATTCAGTCATTTGCATAAATCGACAGCCATACATGAATTTCCTTATGTTATCTTCATGTCTAAGAAGATATAAGAGTTTCTTGAAGTCCTGTAACTCGTATAACTATCCTCAGTATTTTCTTCCTAAGCCAGACAATTTAGAAATTTGTTGAATTTCTGCACTGGGATAAGGTTTATTACACTAATCTTACACACACTAGAAATCAGATGACCCTTCATTATATAGCATGAGAAACTCAACAGATTCTGTATGTTCCGAGTATTAATATGTCAGCAATCCAGAGAGCTAATAACCCATAGTAAAGAAAAGATGAATAGAAAAGACTTACAGAATTTTTAATATCAGAAGGCAGTGTATGCCAGATTTGCATGGAAGCCAAACCAGGAAATGAGATGAGAAACAGTACTAACAAATGTTCACAATAACTGCTCCAAATGCACCACCACCAAACACATCGCATCAAGGGTACAAGAGAATAATGCTTTGATGACATGCCCAGAGTTCAACTGCAAAGAGACGTTAGAACCCCATTTATGCAGAGGCATCTTATCAAGTCAGGTGTTAGATTAGATCGCTGGAGGGTGCCTTGCATGAATCTTCAATTCTTAGCCATGCTACTGATTCAACTGGCTGGGAAGAATAAGTGGAGATAATGTCAAATATTATGTGGAAAAGATGGGTGCCGTGTTTTTAAAGCTCACTGACTCTTCATTGATCACATATGGGATTTACCAGCCTTCAAAACAGTTTCATCACTAGACTTCAAAACAGTTTACGAAGATTCAAGTTTTTCAAACATTTTTCCTAGGGTTCAATGAAGATAGAAAACGAATTCTACTCGATGATCATTATTGGGAAAGCAATATACCTTAAGCTAATGCAAATGCTAAACCGTATCAACTAATTATCCGTCTAGTCAATGATCACTACTGCAAGAGATTAATAAAGCCAGGTCCTACAGATGCTACAACCTTTTCATGAAATATTCTTATTAACTTCGCCAAACTCTATGCTACTTTCTAGCAGATTATAGAGAGGATTTTAGCTGCTAGATAACCGAAGGTCCCAAGCATAATCTTTGCACAAGGAACAAGTTTACATGCCTCAGTAAGAACGCTTGTGGCTTTCGAATGCAGTTACAAATTCCATACATATGAGACAAATTGACGGTCCACGGTAATTTTAGACTTGAAGCAATTGTAGGGAAGACAAAGTTGGAACTAGGAATGCGGCATTGAATTTCCAGAACTAGAATGGTCTAAGTTCTTGTCATCACTAGCCACATAGACCCAAAATAGATCATAGAGACACCAATTGTGCAGTTTCCCATCAAAACCACCAATTGTGCAGTTTCTGTAATTGATACTAGTAACCAAAACATTAACATAAGCAGTATCAAAATAGTAGTAGAGAATCTGAAAAACTAAGTATATGGAGATCTAAATTATTATTCGACTACTGGGAGAGCTCTAATTTTCCTCGATATTTCCTGCGTATACTTATCCGAATCCCATGTATAATACTTCAGCTAAGGAATACATTACAAAACACACATAATAATAACTGAATGTAACGAAATTCAAACCTTTGAAGATTCGGATGACAGATTTAGCCAAACAAGGACTACTAAAGAAAGCAAATCACAACTCTAAAAAATTTAACTCAAGGGCTAAAATTAATTCTTCTAATTCTCTGAATGGGGGCTGTTCTTGATTCATTATATTCAAAATAGTAAAAATATAAATGATAGCATTAGTCCAAGCAATAAAACCTAGCTTACTTAATCAAGACCATTAAAAGAAGAATGATGGATGAACAACAAGATATCTCAGAGTTAACATCAGCTGCGATTCAACGGGAGATTGTTCAAATTCTCCGCCAAATCCCTCCTCTTGTAGCTGAAGAAAGAAGTGAGATACTTGAAATACTCCATTAGAAAATCCATCCCTTGAGGTTTAAAAAAGAAAGAAAGATTTACAGAGGATTAGTAGAAAATCTAGGGTTTATCAGAAATGGAGACGGTGGATTGGGGATTTTTGAGTGCGGGGGAAAAAGTAAAAGCAGGGAGATGACTTTTTAGAACACAAAACCAAAACTTGTTGGTTGTCAGCCCTACAGGACTACAATAACTTTTGTATTTTAGGGGGGTTAATTTTGTGAAGTTTGGGTAAAATGTAAAAAGGTACACTAACGGTATGTTTGCTAAATCAGTGTTTGAGTCATGGATATGGTTTTGGTGTCCTCGCTTTCTACCCTTTGAGGAGCTCAATGAAGATACCGTTGAGTTCTTGAAGCGTTTTCACAACTACTTATCTAGGCATGAAAATACAACTAATGAGGTAAATTTTCTTTTTCATAAGCTAGATGTCGCTATTCAGAATGGTGTTGGATCCCAGCTTGTGATCAGGCTTCCACCTAATTTCTTGTAAACATGCCGTTCACCTTTTAGCAATAATAAAGTTGGCATAATAATGATTGTAATTATATGAGAGAGAATGTCTGATGATTCTTCAGGCAACATAAAGCCTGATATTTTGTTTCTGGTCATTTTGTTGAATTCCTTCACCAATACTATCTAATTCTTTCTCTCCTATATATATATTTTCCACCTGCCTTTCTCTCTGGTAGGCTAGCACGACAACATGTTCAACTAACATAGTATGTTGTTGGATCTCAGCTTGTTTCTAGGCTTCCAACTAGTTTCTTGTAAAAGTATTCTTTATCCAATAAAATAATAAGTCATAGCAGTATTATTATTGAAAACTAAATAAAATAAATGATAAAGACGTGTTGAGATGTTTGATTTGGTTGTGAAGCTATGTCCAATAATCTGGAAAAAGAATTGAGATTGTTACGGGAAATATAAAACTTATTAGTAGGTAATAGTGAAGATAAAAGGTGGGGCCATGAGTTCCTCTAAAAATTTTCAAGAAAATGGGAATATGGATGGAATTCAAGATGGAGATTTTGATGAAATTATAAACACCGCAGAAAACATGAATTTGAAGGATTTGGATGCCAAATGGACCAAAGGAAATATAATTCCACCAAATCCCCTTGTCATGTGAATCCCAAAACCAAAAGCACCATATAATGCTACCCTCATCCTTTTTGAACGTCTGCTTTTCTATATTTTTTCCTCCATCAAAAAAACCAATAATTAATGGTACCGCCTATAAATAATCAGAGCAATCCATGTCCCAAACCCGACAGTTCTAGATAAACAGATTTGGCCTCACGCCAAAAAGGGGAAGTGCGGTCAAGAATGGATACGAGCTACTAATGAAAACTCAATCATCCACAGACGGGTACAAGAATCACGGAGCAAATGTACAAGTCGATTTGGAAATCAGACTGCCCCCAAAAACTAAGACTTTTCCTATGAAAAGTCAGTCAACAGGGCCTCCCAACTTTTGATTCTCTGCATTTTTGACACATAATCAACACCAACATGTGTCCTATCTGTCATATAAATCCGGAAACAATCCAACACTGTCTCTTTAAATGTATTGTGGCCAAAGAGACATGGCGTCTATTCTGCAGGCACGTCAACAGGAATGCGGAATAACATAATGCTTACACCAATATTGTGATGCCACCTCATCCACTACCCAACACCATTTGACAACAACAACACACTGCCGGGTCTAATAATCAACTACAAGGAGGGAGAACAACAACTTTAGTTTTCCAACTACCATCAACCTTTGCAGAATTTCTGGTAATACATGCACAAAAGAAAGCCTCCACGCTGTGCTGCTATTTGTTGTGGAATATTTGGTTGGCAAGGAATGCAAAGGTATACAATAACTGCAGCACACAAATGCCAATGCAAACATTCTACATATCTATATTGCTAAGTCAAGAATACAGATGGGCTATGCAACACAATATTTGCACACATAACAACACCGTACAACACACAAACAGGGCGTCTACGACTATATGGATTAAATGGAATGCCCCGAGGCGGCAATGGCTAAAAATCAACACCGATGGAGCCAGTAGAACAGATGACCAAGGAACACCGATGGCGGCTGGTGCGGGTTGGATTTGCAGAGACGAACACGGTGTAGTAATCATGGCAATGTCGGCACCTATTGGCAAGACATCAACGCTAGTGGCCGAGACGTGGGATCTTCTTCTAGCAGCCATAATGGCAACAGCCAAGGAATAGAACAACATACACTTTGAAACTGATTCCTCGACATTACTGACATTATTGTCGAAAGATGTTACTGAGGCACCATGGGTCATACAGAATATGCTGCACGAAATACACCATCTCCTAAGAAAAATAAGATGTGTTCACATCACACACATATACTGGGAAGCGAATCAAAGCAAGAGATGGATGGCGGATCTTGCAAATGAAGAAACAATTACAACAAGGAACTGGAAGCAACAACAACTCCACCCTGATATGGGAATATATTGTACCTGAATTCCTTAATGTAACTGTGATGAATGACTCGGTGGGGACTCGGTACCCAAGAGAAGTTCAATTTTAAGTAAATAATGAAACTTCCTCTTTTCAAAAAAAAAAAAAAAAAAAAAAAAAAAAAAAAAAGAAATTTCTTATGAATTCTACAACGTTAAGCTGTACATTCATATGACGCTTATTGAATTTCAATTCTACCATTACTATTTGTACCCACAAGACGTTTAAATGACATAAAACCCAAGCCACTTAAATCCAGTGGGTGCAAGTTACCCCACTTGCACCCTCTCCCTCTGTCCCTTTACTGGGAGGTAAATTTAGTTAACCAAATCTCTCGATTATTGAGTGGCTCAACAATCCAAACCTGCCTAACATTTTGGAACGACCATAATTCTTGGTATTTCGACATCGTGTCTCTACATCAATATATTCTAAGTCAAAAATTCTTTATGCTACCGATTATATCCATTTTGTTCACAGGAAGATATGACCAAAAATATTCTAAGTTAACCTATAATTCTATCTCCCGAATACTGTCGATGTTCTTGAGAAATGAAGAACACGACTACATTCGGGAGTTTAAAATCATGAATATCTTCCGAATCTGGGAAAACACAGAAAAACCCTAGAAAAAAAAATGAAACAAAATTCATTCAAATACTGCACCCACTACATTCGGACGCATGCTTCTTATTTTGTCTACCGAATGCATTCGGAGGATAAAAATAATATATTATCTCCCGATTATATAAGGGCAATTTTATCATTAAGAAATATGCGAGATAAGGAGTAGCTCACTTTAGATTCGGGTGACCTTATTTTGTTTTATTGTTGGACCCTAAATCCTTTTGAGTGGCCCCTAAAACGCTAGGTTAATTTTGGCACTAGCTCGGGCAGATTATTTTTTACCAGCCCTCCTGGATTCGTCACTGAGCAGAGGTGCGTTTTCTTGTAACCCAAGGGGGACGTTAAGGTGGTTGAAATAGAGCCGGATTCGTGTTTGACGGCATGAAATTAGGTGCACTGATCCAAATAAATTAGTTTTTTCAACTTGGATTATTAAATTTCGAACTAAGCTGTAGATACATCAAGGTGAATAAATGAACCAAAGTAGAGCGGGTCTTGCTCGATCAAATTGAGTACTAAAACAAAATCTACTGGCAGACGTATTCCCACTCACCCAATCATGTTGTTGTTTGGTAAGGAGTGGTTGTCTGGATCTGAATGCACCATCTGCAAGGCATCAAGTCAACTTATAGTCAGATGATTGAATTTAATTATGATGTAATTAAGAGCTCATGTGTACAACTTAGCTGTATTTGACTTTGTGCATATGTTTGTTGGGTTTCAATTTTGTCTAATCTCTGTCTTCTGCATATAACTGATATCCTGCAACTCCAATAACCTACTCTTAATCATCAAACGAACTTAAAAATCAAATATTCCTATCTCTTATAGCTTTGCTCTTCCATCCATTCTGTTAACATTTTTCCTTCTTTTCTTGAAATCATTTACTTGTTATTATGGCGTTGGAAGAGATCTTTGTTAATGGTGCCACAGGGTTCATGAAAAAATTGGTCTCTGTTGCGGCCAAAAAAATTGGCAAGGCTGGAGCTGTAGATAAAGATCTGCAAAAACTCAAGGATACTCTGGAGATGATTGCGGCTGTCACATCTGATGCCGAAAAGAAGCAAGTGAAAGATGCAGTTGTGCGAATCTGGTTGAGAAGGCTCCAGGACGTTGCCTATGATATTGATGATGTTTTGGATGAAATCTCTTACGAAGGTATGCATCCATCCAAGGAAGATGGAAAAGCGGAGAAGGTAACAGTCCTATCTTCTATTAAATTTGCTAGGAAAATGTCAAAAAGAATTAAAATCATTAATGAAGAGTTAGATCAGATTTGTAAGCACAACGTTATGTTTCATTTGGAACATAGCGTAGAGGATCAAAATGTTGACCAACTAGACCGGATGACACATTCTTTTATAGGTGATTCTAAAATTGTCGGAAGAGAAAAAGATACATCTCGCATAGTAGAGATGTTAATGATGAACCCTTCATCATCGTCATCTGATAATTTTAGTCCACTAGAAAAGATTTCAGTCATTTCAATAGTGGGAATGGGGGGACTTGGGAAAACGACCCTAGCTCAAATGGTATACAAAGACAACTCGATTGAGAGAAGCTTTGAGCCAAAAGCCTGGGTCTGTATTTCTGAAAATTTTGATATCTTTCTAATTTTAAGAAATATTCTCGAGTCTATTACTCCAGAAAGGAGTGATGATATTGATGTGTCAAATGTCGAAGTATTGGTAAGGAAAGTTCATGAAAAGATTAGTGGGAGAAAATATTTGTTTGTACTAGACGATTTGTGGAACGACAATGCCGAAGACTGGGAGAAACTTAAGGGTTATTTAAGTGGGGGTGCTCAGGGGAGCAAAATATTAGTAACTACACGTAAAGAAAATGTTGCATCTATTGTTAGAGGTACAATTCCACCGTACAACTTAACAACCTTATCCACACAAGAGTGCTGGTTAATAATTAAGAATAAAGCTTTTTCTCCCGGTGGAGCCGTCGAGACTGTAACTATGTCAAACATAGGCGAGGAGATATCGAGAAAATGTGCTGGTTTACCACTGGCAGCTACTTTTCTCGGAAGTCTAATGCGCTTGAAGAGAAAAGTATGCGATTGGCTGGCGATCAGAGACAATGAGGTTTTCAATACACCAGAAAATCCAAACAAAATTATACTAATATTGAAGTTGAGTTACGATAACCTACCCGCCTATTTGAAAAAGTGTTTCTCATACTGTTGTTTATTTCAAAAGATTATAAATTTAGTAGAGAAACACTGATTCGATTGTGGATGGCCGAAGGATTCCTTCATCCATCTACTAGAGGAAATCAAAAATCACTTGAAGATATTGGTAATGATTACTTTCTTAGTTTGTTGTCTAGCTCTTTCTTTCAAGATGCAATGAGGGATTTGAGCGACGAAAAACTGTACGATATGTCCATCTTAGATGATGTTAATAAGTTTAAAATGCATGATTTAGTGCATGATCTTGCACTAAGTGTTGTTGGCAGTCATGAAGCCACAATTCTAAACACAAGTAAAATGGACATTGATGTGTCTCAAATTCGTCGTCTGCGGTTAATCACGAAAGAAGGAGTATCAAGATCAATTTTTAATGTTTCCAGAAATGCAGAAAGGCTGCGTACAATTTTCTGCCAAGAAGGCTTTCTGTATCAGAGTTTACTTAGTAACAAGCGTTTGCGTGTAATACATCGGCTTAGTGCTGATAATCTGCAGGAAACTATATCTTCCCCTTTTAAGTTCACACACTTGAGGTACCTTGACCTCAGTTTTTCAAATCTTGAAGATTTTCATGCCGAGTCCATTAATCAACTCTACAATCTCCAAACTCTCAACCTTCATGAATCCCAAAATGTCCAAAAATTCTCAACCAAATTGGTTCTCTGAAAAATTTGCGACACATAGATCTCTCCTCTTCAGATGCCATACTTGTACCTGATTCCATTACAAGGCTGACCAATTTGAAGACTTTGGATATCCGTAGTTGTATGGGTATTAGTGTGTTACCCACAAATATTGGGTGTCTCCAGAACCTATCCTACCTTGATATTTCATATACACCAATCTCAGAATTACCCGATTCAATATCTCTCATCTATAATTTAAAGAAGCTGGAATTCGAAGTGTGCGTAGAATTAAAAGCATTACCCCGTAACTTTGGAGTTTTGACACAGCTGAGCTCACTTGATTTGGGGTGCACTCAAGTAACAGAATTGCCCGAGTCGTTGACTAGCAATACCCCTGTAAATTAGAGAAGGTGAAACTTGGATTGTCGTGCAAGTTTCCTGATGATATTACGAACTGGGTGGAATTGAGAGAACTCACTTACTCCGGAAATACAGATGGTGTGACAATGCCTAGAGGTATAGAAAAGCTAACTCGCCTCGAAGTGTTAGAGCCTTATATCGTGAGCAAAGAAATAGAGGTCTCCAACGCAACCAGTAATAATAACTCAACTTCTTCTATCCATGCATTAGCAGATTTAAATTCTCTCCGGAAGATACGAATACTGAATCTTGAGAATGTTAGAGGTGGTAAAATAGAGGCGGAGAGTGCAAAGTTGATAGACAAGCAATACATTCAAGATCTGAGTCTACAATGGATATCTAAAGACGAATTGGCTGCTAATGCTACTATGGTACTCGAAGGACTCCAACCTCACCTTAATTTGAAGATATTGTGCATCGCGTGTTTCCCCGGTTCAAAGTTTCCAAAATGGATGGGTTCATCTTCTTGTCTTCCTAATTTAGTGGAACTAAGATTTGATGACTGCAACAGCTGCGAAAATCTTGTTGGTCTGGGTCAGCTCCCATGTCTTAGGGTTCTTCGAATTTGGGGTATGCATTCAGTCAAGTGTTTGGGGAAGGAGTTTTATTACCAGCAAGAAGAAGAAGAAGAAGGAAACAAAGGAGGTTCTGCAGCTACTACAACAACATCATTCCCTTCGTTAACCAAATTCATGATTTCTGGGATGAAAAACTTAGAAGAATGGATTGCGCCTTCGCCACCAGCTGATAGTTCCTTCCCTTGCCTTGAGCATTTAGATATCCGGAGTTGCGGTAATTTGACATCCATACCAGATTTACGATTATGGGCTTCTTCTCTCCAGATTTTGAGAATCACCAAGTGCAACAAGTTGAAGGAGTCGATACCTTATGATCTAAAAAAATCTCTCACCTTTCTTGAAATACTTCATCTCGATGGTTTCCTAAGTTGGAATGGAGCAAGTGAAGGAGGTCTAAATTCTGATTCTCATTCTCAGTTCAATCAGCCAACAGGTCCATTCTTATTTGTTTTTCAATTCTAATTGTTGTGATGATTTTCGTTTTCATGAGCATGATTCTAAATCCTCTCACTGTTTTTATTTTTCAATTCTAAATTTTGTAATTTTTGCAGCAGGTGGATGGGAAACTCATCTTGGAGCAGGTGGAGAGGAATCTGAATTCTTGTCCTTTCCTCTTCCTTGAAGAACAATAGAGTCCAAATTTCAGTTTCGCATCTATTTATGGTGTTTGTTTTTCACTATAGATATGCTTTGCCTCGGCAAATGATTGGTACTGGTGGTGGTGGCTGTAGTGCCCACCTAGCTAGTTGGGATGGCGCTCTCCATGGTCCATAGTGATACTAAATAATTATTTTGTTTTTTTTTTTTTTATTTTTTTTTTTGTTGTTGCATGTTGAACTTTGCAGTCTCTTTCGATTGTATATATATTGCCTGTTCAGAACTTTTTTTTTTTCCCGACTTCTTAATGGAAATTCTTGATTTTGATGGACAGCCAGAATCTATTATTCACTACTGAAAACATGTACCACTTGAAAATCATTAAAGCAAGGCAAAATTTACTACCCAAAGATCATTCTCTACAAAAATTCTTATCAAGAAGGTAATTATAATGTGGCTGAATCGGAGCCAGGACTCGTACACTAAGGGGTCAAAAAAAAAAAAAATTGCTCTACCATTATGGTTCCTTGAAGTTTGTTTCTTTTTGTTTTCAAGTAAGAGTATAATTCACTGACTTTAGAGTCTAATGTCCTCTATCAAGTTTACATACAAACTATAGCATTGAGCATTTGCGCTTATACGCTCATACGAAATTTCTTATGAATTCTACAACGTTAAGCTGTACATTTATATGACGCTTATTGAATTTCAATTCTACCATTACTATTTGTACCCACAAGACGTTTAAATGACATAAAACCCAAGCCACTTATTCATGAAACGGAAAATGGGTCATTTGTCCAAATATTTTTAAAACCCGATTCAAATGGACGAGTAAAAATAATACACAAAATTGGTTAAAAAGACCAAAATCAAAATTTCCTAGGTGAAAAGGACAGTCAGATTTAGATACTGTTTAAATGGACAAAAATTTAAAAATAGTCAGGATGTAACCAGTTTCATCCTGTCCATTTTCAAATATTTTTTCTTATTTTTATTTTACAGGATGCATCCAGTTTCATCCTTGCTATTTTTTTTGTCCATTTCACCCATATTTTTTTTTTGTCCATTTCACCCATAAAATTTTTTACTTGTCCATTTGAACCGTGTTTTAATTTTTTTTTGGACAAATGACCCATTTTCCGAAAATAATATGGGTGAAATGGACAAATTTTTTTTAGCAAGGATGAAACTGGATTCATCCTGACTTAAACTTAAAAAATAGCAAGGATGAAACTGGATGCATCCTGATGTAAATTAAAAAAGAAAAGTATTTGAAAATGAGTAGGATGAAATTGTTTACATCCTGACTATTTTTGTGTCCATTTAAACAGTATCAAAATCTGGATGTCTTTTTCACTCGGGATTTGTTGATTTTGGTCTTTTTAACCAATTTTGTGTTCACGAAATGGGTGCCCACTTGCCCCCTCTCCCTCCATCCCTTTACTAGAGGAATGGAGTGCCAACTTTGGATAAAACTGTTTTTGGAATAATTCTCCATCGCTCGTTTGGATTTAGTTAACCAGATCTGATTCTTAACAAATTAAGTCGTTGTAGTATAGTGGTAAGTATTCCCGCCTGTCACGCGGGTGACCCGGGTTCGATCCCCGGCAACGGCGTATACTTTTTTTTTTTTTCATTTTTTTTTACTTAGACTTTCAGAAGGTTACAAGTGTTAGTCCCACAAATTTATTAACCACAAGAAAACAAACACTGCAATTGATAGACTTACATATTCAACCTGAAACCAAGAATCTGATGAGATTAACATCAAACTCCATCTTATGATTCTCCTCTTCTAGACACTCAACCTTCTCTTTCAATTGGTTACATCTCATTTTAATCAAGTCTGCTTGAACTTCCAATTCCAAGCACTTTGTCTTTAACCCTTCAATTTCCTTGTCCGCTCTTTCCTTGCCACACTTGATATCCTCAATTTTCATATTGATTTCAGCACACCTGTCTTTGCTCAGCTCACTTTTCCTCTTGTAAACAATTGGTTCATCTTTCTCTGAAATTTCTCCATTCTTGAAATCCTCAAGCATTTTCTTAACTTCATTACACTCAGCTGCTTTAGCTTCAAGTTGTTTTCTCAGCTCAGAATTTTGGTGTTTCAGTACCAAACAACATAACTTCCAGTGTTGAGTTTCTTCTTCTTCTTTTGCTCTTCTACTATCTTTACTTTTACCCATTTGGTTTAGAAATTACTTGAAGGCTTTGCAGAGTCAGAGATTTTTATAAAGAAACTCATGTGAAATCAACACTTGAGTTTAGCCATGCCGACACATGGAGGATAATGCCAAGATGGTATTTCCTTTAAGCTAACACTTGTTAAGATGACTAGGCAATAAGAGTTTTTTACATGACACAAGCACATGGATATATTGGTAACTGTTGCTAGTGGCTAAGGGATAACCTCATTAGGTAGTAACTTGGTCCTCAAAATAAGCATAAAATAGTCCTCCTAATAGCAGTCACCTAGAAGTACCATCAGAAGAAGCTACAGTCTTTTGGAAGGGCCATAAATTCAATTTCATCTAGAAAATAGCAAAATAGGCCATGACTCAGGCTCTGACCATTTCCCACTGTTTTCCAATCTTGAAGCATAAACAATCTTTTCCTCTGAAACTTTAACATACAGTCAAAATATACAAGAATAAGCTAAGACAAAAAAAAGAGACAAATAACAACCAGTTCAATAATATCAAAAATTTGATCAGACTAAGATCAAGATGAACAGCGCATACTGCTCCTGGTGGGAATAACTTGTGCAGGACCAGGAGCAATGATGTTTCTTTCCAGTCAGGGATGCTTGGCTTCCATTGCTTTGATCTGTATCTGCAAGATCAGCACTTTTTCCTGTTCCAATGACGGTTGTTTGGTTATGTCAAAGCTGATGTCTCTACATACAGAACAGAAAAGGCCTTCTTATGGGAAAGAACTTTTAAGCTTCAATTCCATTGAAGCAGACCACACGTGCACTGAGTCTCTGACAAATAAACAATACTCAATTTAAGATCAGTTTGAACTGCAATGTTTTAGGCTGTTAGCTAGTGACAAATTACTGGACTACTGGGAGATTCATGCAACAAATCTTCAACGGTACCCTTTGTGCTGGGATATCAGCATATGTCATGCTCATATATATAACCTGTTAGGCAAAAGGAAAACTTTCCTAAATCTGCAAAACCTAATACTCAGGTGATAAATATCGATGCAGTACCCTTTATCCCTCCTGATACCACAACGATTGTCCTAGATTTTAGCCTTTCACAAATGCAAGTCACTAGTATCCATGGTCTTCATACACAACCTAATATCACCTTATTGGTGTAAATTGCAGAACACTAGTTAGTGAGCAATCCAAGGCCTACTGAGAAATTCATGACAAAATATCAACATTAGCCAGATTAGTAGTCTTTTAAGTCCCTATGCTTAATTTTATGTGTCCTCAAATCTCTCAATTTTAAAATTCTAGTCCGTGAGATTAGAACTTATTTTTTAGGTGTATTTCTAAACCTAGCTAGACGTAGGTTTTTATTTCTTTTCTAATTTTCTCCCTCCCCCTCTCTCTCTCTGCTGCTCTCCTTCCTCCTCTCTCCTTCCTCCCCTAAATTTTTCCTTTTGCTTTGAGAGATGCAAAGAAACAATCCTCTCCTTCAAACATCGAAAACTAGGGGTGGATCACATTACATTTCTCAAGGTAAAACAATCCCTAAATTATTTCTCTAGCTTTTGTTTTTTTAGTAATGGTGACGAAAGAAGAAAACTACTTAAATGATTTTTCCGGGACTTTCTCTAATCTTTGTGTTAGAATAAATTTACTTCACAACTCCGTGCAGTGTTTTAAAATACGTTAATGTGAAGCGATACGCTAACCTAGTAAAGCGTAGCTTCACAAAATTTAAAAAAAAAAATACTAATAGATATCTATGTGAAAGTGACAAACACAAAACCAAAAACCAATCTAATAATCCATGATAAAAGGAATAAATAAAGCATATGCATAGAGTTGTAGTTTTTAGGGTTTTTTAATACTAGTAAAACCTAAGAAGGAAACGTTGGGACTTATAAAAGGGAATTAAATCTGTATATTCTCTAGAAAACCTAAGAAGGAAATCTTGAGACTTGTTTTTGGAATTAAATCCCTGTTTTTTCTCTAGAAAATCTAATCAGGAAATATTGGGACTTGTTTTTGGCATTTAAATTCCTGTTTTTTCTCTAGAATATACCTTTTTCTTTTCTAGAAAATATACCCTAGTATCAATGCGGAAGTATTGAAGCGTTTTTTTAGTGAAGCGCTAAAAATCGCGCTTCAATACGCGCTTCAAAACGTTTTCTAAAACACTGACTCCATATCTATATCTAAAAATCTAAGAGCACTTGTAGTGGATTTTTCTATCTCTATCTATATACCCACATTTAGAGGACATAGATAGAGATTACCATAATTTGAGAAGATTTTACAGCACAATTTTCAAGAAATTCAATCTCTATAATAGAGATAGAGATAGAGAAGCCACTACAAGTGCTCTACGATATACACCATATCAAAGGCTGGTACATTCCAACTGTAAAGTCAATGAATTCAAACAATAAATTCTATTATGCACAAGGACATCTTGCCTAATTCTTCAGTACCAAACTATCAATGTACCCTTTGTCATGTGGAGAGCACATTGATGTTCTTGGGTTTTAACCTCGACGCAAGGCACTAGCGTGAAGTTGCTGATGGTCCTAGGTGAGTATAACCCTTTTAAGACGCAAAAAACTTTCATTTCTTAAGACTTATAGGAAACTAAATCATCACCCTACATCATACGTGAAGTTAACATAACTAAATTCAGTCATTTGCATAAATCGAAAACCATACATGAATTTCCTTATGTTATCTTCATGTCTAAAAAGATATAAGAGTTTCTTGATGAAGTCTTGTAACTCGTATAACTATCCTCGGTATTTTCTTCCTAAGACAGACAATTTAGAACTTTGTTGAATATCTGCATTGGGATAAGGTTTATTACATTAATCTTACACACTAGAAATCAGGTGACCCTTCATTATATAGCATGAGAAAATCAACAGATTATGTATGTTCCGTGTATAAAGATGTTAGCAATCCAGAGAGCTAATAACCCATAGTAAAGAAAAGATGAATAGAAAAGACTTACAGAATTTTAATGTCAGAAGGCGAGTTGTCGAGATTTGCATGGAAGCCAAACCAGGAAATGAGATGAGAAACAGCACTAACAAATGTTCACAAATTTACTGCTCCAAATGCACCACCACCAAGGGTACAAGAGAATAATGCTTTGATGATGTGCCCAGAGTTCAACTGCAAAGAGACGTTAGAACCCCAGGCATCTTATCAGGTCAGGTGTTAGATTAGATTGCTGGAGGGTGCTTTGCATGAATCTTCAATTCTTCCTTCAGACAAAGCTTAGCATAGAGGAGGGGATGAAGCCATGCTACTGATTCACCTGGATGGGAAGAATATGTGGAGAAAATGTCAAATATTACGTGGAAAAGATATGTGCCATGTTTTTAAAGCTCACTGACTCTTCATTGATCACATATGGGATTTACCACACTTCAAAACAATTTCATCACCAGACTTCAAAACAGTTTACGAAGATTCAAGTTTTTCAAACATTTTTCTAGGGTTCAATGAAGATAGAAAACGAATTCTACTCGATGATCATTATTGGGAAAGCAATATACCTTAAGCCAATGCAAATGCTAAACTATATCAACCAATTATCCATTTAGTCAATGATCACTACTGCAAGAGCTTAATAAAGCCAGGCCCTACAGATGCTACAACCTTTTCATGAAATATTCTTAATAACTTCGCCAAACTCCAGGCTACTTTCTAGCAGATTATAGGTAGGATTTTAGCTGCTAGATAACATAAATACAACCTTTGCACAAGGAACAAGTTTTCATGCCTCGGTAAGAACACTTGCGGCTTTCGAACGCAGTTACAAATTCCATACACATGAGACAAATTGACGGTCCACGGTAATTTTAGACTTGAAGCAATTGTAGGGAAGACAAAGTTGGAACTAGGAATGCGTCATTGAATTTCCAGAACTAGAATGGTCTAAGTTCTTGTCATCACTAGCCACATAGACCCAAAATAGACCATATTAAACTATTAGTTAACACAGAGACACCAATTGTGCAGTTTCTGTAATTGATACTAGTAACAAAAACATTAACATAAGCAATATCAAAATAGTAGCAGAAAATCTGAAAAACTAAAAGTATATGGAGATCTAAATTATTATTCAACTACTGGGGAAGCTCTAATTTTCCTAGATTATATTCAAAATAGTAAAAAGAAAAAATGTTAGCATTAGTCAAAGCAATAAAACCTAGCTTACCAGAATCATCAGCACCATTAAAAAAGGAATGATGGATGAACAACAAGATATCTCCGAGTTAACATCAGCTGTGGTTCAATGGGAGATTGTTGAAATTCTCCGCCAAATCCCTCCTCTCGTAGCTGAAGAAAGAAGTGAGATACTTGAAATACTCCATTAGAAAATCCATCCCTTGAGATTTAAAAAAGAAAGAAAGGTTTACAGAGGAATAGTGAAAATTTAGGGTTTATCAGAAATAGAGACGGTGGAATTCGGGATTTTTGAGTGCGGAGGAAAAAGTAAAAGCACGGAAATGACTTTTTAGAACACAAAACCAAAACTTTGTTCAGCCACAAGACCACAATAACTTTGGTATTTGAGGGGGGTTAATTTTGTGAAGTTTGGGTAACATGTAAAAAGGTACACTAACGGTATGTTTGCTAAATGAGTGTCTGAGTCATGGATATGGTTTTGGTGTCCTCGCTATCTACCATTTGAGGAGCTCACTGAAGATACGGGTGAGTTCTCGAAGCGTTTTCACAACTACTTATCCGCGAAAATTTAATCAGGCAATTACAGATTTATACTATAAGGTAGTTGGTCAATTGTGCCAACTTGCCTAACCCCTCCATTAAAGCTAAACAGGCCCTTCCTAATACAACTAAGGATGTAAATTTCCTTTTCCATAAGCTAGGTGTCGCTATTCAGAATGATGTTAGATCCCATCTTGTGATCAGGCTTCCAACTTATTTCTTGTAAACATGTTCTTTACCTTTTAACAATAATAAAGTTGGCATAATAATGATTGTAATTATATGAGAGAGAAAGTCTGATGATTCTTCAGGCAACAGAAAGCCTGATATTTTGTTTCTAGTCATTTTGTTACATTCCTTCACCAATACTATCTAATTCTTTCTCTCCTATATATATATATATATATATTCCACCTGCCTTTCTCTTTGGTAGGCTAACACGACAACATGTTCAACTAACGTTGTATGTTGTTGGATCTCAGCTTGTTTTTAGGCTTCCAACTAGTTTCTTGTAAAAGTATTATTTATCCAATAAAATAATAATATGAATAATAATAGTCATAGCAGTATTATTATTGAAAACCAAATAAAAAATGATAAAGATGTGTTGAGATGTTTGATTTGGCTGTGAAGCTATGTCCGATAATCTGGAAAAAGACTTGAGATTGTTATGGGAAATATAAAACTTATTAGTAGGTAATAGTGAAGATAAGAGGTGGGGCCATGGGTTCCTCTTAAATTTTTCAAAAAAATCTCAGGGGGATATAGATGGAATTCAAGATGGAGATTTTGATGAAATTATAAATATCGGGAAAACATGAATTTGAAGAATTTGGATGCCAAATGACCAAAGGAAATATAATTCCACCAAATCTCCTTGTCCTGTGAATCCCAAAACCAAAAGCACCATATAATGCTATCCTCATCCTTTTTGAACGTCTGTTTTTCTATATTTCTTCCTCCATAAAAAAACCCAATAATTAATGGTACCACCTACAAATAATTTGGGTTTCCTTTTTAAGTACAAATAAAAATGATTCTTTCAGTTAAAATAAAAGTTAAATCTAAAGAAAAGTAGTCAATGAAGGATAAACCCATATCCTTTTATAAAGCAAAATGCAGGTCTGCTTCAACTACTTATCAGAACTTAATAGTGGAAAAATCTTATGATATATGTTTAAAGTTGGGAAAAAGTATCTTTATGTTGTCTATATTCTAAAAAAGATGAAGTCATTTATAATAAAATTATAAAATATGTTAAGAATCTTGCAAGGTGAGATGGTATAACTGGTTTTCGAGATTTCAAAAAGGAGAATCCATAAGTTACTAATGCTCAACACATAAAGAAGTGAATCAACCATAGGCTTGCTTTCATGTTATTATTAGTAATAATGTTTAAGTGATTTAAGTAAGAGCCTCTTTAAGTAAATAACTATTAAGTTTGATGTTTTTTTTTTATGTTTATCGGAACGAAAAAGTTAGAGTTGGAATACTTGTTATAGATGAGGAACGACGAGTTGGACATGGAAATTAGGATTTCAATACCATTCTCAAAAAAATGTTAAACAGTTTGATGATACAAAAATTAAAAAAAAATAGATAGTTTTTTTTTTTTAATTATGGTATGCTTCGTCTATTTCTAAGTTGAAGCATCAGAGGTATAGTTGAATGTGCACTCCACTGATAGAATTGCAAGTATAGACTTTTGTTTCAAATTGACTTTTTGTTACTTTTGGTGCAAGTGCACTAAAAAAGCTTAGTCAATTGCCTTATTAAGGCTTGAAAAAGTAAACCCATTTTCGCGAATGGACTTAGAAGTTATATTTTAAAATATCGGGTTGTTTTAAACAAACAAGAATGTTGTCTATTTGGTGATAAAATAATTGGGAACTAAATGAAAGCTTGTATTATTGGATGTATTACATAATGATTTTTTTTTTTAATTTCTTAAAAACCGTTTAAAGATAAAAAATAAATAAAACACTTAGACCACTTTTTATATTTATAAAGATACAAAAACAATTAAGAAATAGACCATTATGGAGTTATCAAACGAGATAAGTCATTACACAGAAGAAACATCAGATGATCAAACACCGATAAATCATTCACCTGTAGAAGAAGTTAGACTAGTAGTACCCGAAACAAATGACCCATCTCTCTCAGTAATGACATTTAGGGTATGGTTTCTAGGTACACTTTCGTGTACCATACTCATATTTTTAAATACATTCTTCACTTATGGTACTCAACCATTATCAATATCATCCATCTTGATGCAAATCATAGTACCGCTCATTGGTAAATTTATGGCATCGATGCTTTCAAGAAGGAATATTACAATTCTAGGAAAAAAAATTAGTTTAAATCCAGGACCTTTGAATATGAAAGAACATGTTATTATCACTATCTTTACAAATTGTGGTGTTTCTAGTGGTGGTGGTGATCATGCTTATTCAATTGGTGTTATTACCGTCATGAAAGCTTATTATAAACAAAGCATGAGCTTCCTTTGTGCTCTTCTTATTGTCTTGACTACTTAGGTACGTAATATATTTTCATTCCTTGTCTTATTTTTTTGGGACAATTTTTCTTTGCTTTACACTTTAATTTGGTGCATATTATCTTATCAATGCATCTTCTTTTGGTTTTGCATTATTATTATATTTAGATTATAAGGCTAAACACCAAACACAAAAAAAAGAAGAAAAAGGTACTTATTTGTTATTATACCATTTTCAATGTTGAACGAACTTAACCTGATGCAATCAAGATAATGCATGTGTTCTAAACATGTTTGCTAGAAAATATCAGGACAATAAACATATACCACTGTAAACTCTTCATGAGTATCTGATTAGGAATGGACATAGTTGTGCTTGAAGCAACATGCAAATGATGATGAAGATAAGTTTAGATATAAGTATTGTGTTTTTTTGTTTTCAAAGAAAAATGATTGGATATATTAAAAGAAAAAAAGAAAGTAATTTTACATATTCGCATGTACCCATATTGACAGAGGAATCATCTGAAGTAATCCATTTTCACTTTGAATTCCTCTCCAGAATCCTCTTCATATGGTGAGTGAAGCTCCTCATAAATCTCCTTCATTAAAGTTTATTTCCAATTGCACCACTTTCCTCCGCAGTGTGTTTTTCTCATCAGAGTACCTCCAAGTTCACTTTGAAAATATCGAATATTCTCAAATTTCTGATTCCAATACCTCCAATCTCTTTTGGTTTGCAAAGACTGTCCCAAGCCACCCAACTTATTCTTTTCCCCTATGTTTTAAAGCCTAAAGAAGTTCTCCAACGGTTTTAAATAATTTCTTCTTAACTAATTTTGACATTAGTATTAGAGATATGGATTATATAGGTAATCTAATGAGAGCACAATTAGTGAGTTAAATCTTTGTTACTTTTGATAAAACATTTCTTTTTTCGCTTTGCAAGTTTTCTATTGATTATTTTATTTATTGCTTCACGAATAGTGGTTTGTTTAGGAGTGCTACCAAGTGGCATCCCAAAATATTTGATCCGCAGAGATTCCACTTGGCAACGCAATATCTTACAATTCCTTGAATTTTACTTTCTGCTCCGACACCGATTACATAGCTTTCTAAGGTTTACATTTAGTCATGTAAGCGCCAACAAGCGTGTACTGTTGAGAAGACGGAGAGCATCGGCATACTACACCCACATAAATGCATCATGCCGGGTTTAAATGGATACTTCCAATAGGGTTTCCAGTTTGATGCTGAGAAGAGGATGACAAACCGAGTCGTTGTAGTATAGTGGTAAGTATTTCCGCCTGTCACCCGGGTGACCCGGGTTCGATCCCAGACACCGGCGAATTTTTGTCCTTTTTTTTTTCTTTCTTTGATTTTCATGAGTCAGGCGAAAATGATTCTCCTCTTGAACTCTACATTTTTATTTGTGTCGACCCTTTCTATCGCAGAACAAATTTGAAGTTTTGATATTTTTTAGCCTGGCTTGATTGGGGTATACCCAAACTAATTGGGGTATACCCAATAAGACAAAATAGGGTCATTTTGAAGTAAAGTCAAGCTACCCCTTAACCTATATTTTTGTAAATGGCTAAAATGCCCCCACAATGATTAACTTTAATTTAACTAAAATGATTAGATTAGTTAAATTAGTTAGATTAGTTAGTTGATTTAGTTATAAGTTGAGTTTTAGAAATCATTTAGAGAGAGAATTAGTATGAAGGAGTAGAGGAGATTTTAGGGGGGGAAAGTTAGGGTTTTTGTGAAATTTGTGATATGAGTGACATGAGTGATTCTAATCCTGATTTTGAAGTGGAAGAGTCTTCTAACTTTCCTCCTACAGATGAGTACTTGTATGATGATGTACAAGACCATGATCGAATGGATTACATGCATGACCCTCACTTTTATTTTCCTCAAAATCATGATGGGTATGGAAGTGATGAATGTATTGAGCCAAACGAAGAATCAATGAGCAAGAAGAAGAGAATGGAGTTGAAAGTAATCGGGTAGACAACCTCGTGGTGAAGATTGTGATTTTTCCATGCAAATGATCGATTTTGCTTTTTTTTTTTTTTTTTATGTGTGAGGTCGGCAAGGTCGACGCTTGTCGATCAACTTGCCAAGCCATAAAGCCGGCGTGGTTCTACTTTGAACAACGTGCGAGCTTTTCATGAGAAGTACCACGCTAGGTGATGTAGAAAATTTGAACCTTGCCGACGTCCATTTTTTTGAAACACAAGAGTCTTTACTTGAAAATGCTTACGTCGGCATTGTCATGTTTTCATAACTTGCCGGTTGTTTCCATGTCGGAAATGTTTATATTCTATTACGTTAGGTCTTTTCTAGCCGGCATTGTTTTATATGTCGACCATGTAAGCAGTGGTAATACACATCAACTAAACTTTTGATGTTTTGTAGATTGTGGCATTGGTACCTATGGTGAATCAGCCTCAAGCTCGAGAAAATTAGGGGTCCCGATACTTCCTCACATTATGCTAATGATTTGGAATGGAAGGAAAAAAGACAGACGCGGTCAATTGGATTGTTGAGAAAGCCAAAGAGAAGATGTGCGTTCTAGTGAAAAACACCCAACAAAAAAGATACGCGGTTTGAAATGGTATGCGAGTGTTATGGATCGCGGGAGGAAAGTCACAAGAGAAAGGGTTATGTGTATGATAAGAAGGCGACTAGGGTGTACAAGACGAAGTCAAAGAAGTGTGGATGCCCATTCAAGATAATTTTTGGGAGGAACAAAGATACCGAGCAACGTGTGGAGAATGAGTAGAGTTGATGTTGGTTGGCATAACCATAAAGATCCGGACACTCTTGTTGGGCATTGTCAAGTTGCCAAGTTGAAACCGCACGAGTTCGAACAAGTAAGAACAAGTTGGGAGTTAAACCAAGTAAGCTCCTAAGTAAGTTCAAGAGGGACGACCCGCATAACCTCTCTTCATTGTCTACAATTTATGCGGCCAAGGAAACTATTAAAAGAATTGAATGGGATGGAATAAAGGTGATGGAAGAATCACAATGGTTAATACACAAATACAACTACACGGTGAGACACCATGAGTCATCGGAGGAAGGTGGATCGTATTTTTCTTGCGCATCCGATATGATTCAATTGGCGCGTTGCTTTTACCAAGTTTTGTTCATGGATTATACTTATAAGACGAATAGGTACAACATGCCTTTGTTGAACATTGTAGGACAAACCTCGGATAAGCAATCGTTCACGGTGGCATGGTGTTTTATGGATCGTGAGAAGGATGATAGTTATATTTGGGCATTGGAAACTTTGAAGCTTCTCTACCACGAAGACGAAACTTCGGGGGTTATAGTCACCGACAATGAGCAAGCAATAATGAACGACGTGAAGATAGTCTTTCCCAATGCACAAAATTTCCTTTGCACTTGGCATATACAATGCAATCTTAGAAATAATTGTAGAAGTCATATCCAAAAACCGAAAGCAAAGAAAGGAACTAAACGTGAAAAAGAGGAAGATGAACGTCTTAGCAAACTAACTAAAGAGGAGCGAGAGAAGGAGAAAGAGAAAGAAGACGAAGAATGGAAAGAAGGTGAGATTAAGTTTGGTTTATTCATGAAAGCATGGGATAAGGTGGTTTGGTCGATGAGTGTGGGAAGATATGAGTTAAACTTGAAGGATTTCGAGGATGATTGGGGGACTAATTACCCCAAAGTAGTGGAATATTGCAAGAAACAATGGTTGAGGCCACACAAAGATAGGTTTGTGTATGCTTATACTTACAACTATAAACATTTCAAACTTGAATCCACAAGTATGGTAGAGAGCAAGCTCATGGGAGACTAAAGGTCTACTTTTCACGAGTCAAAATGGGATTGTGACGGTGCAACATGCTATCCATGAGTACACTAATAATGATATCGACAAGATAAAAAAACAATTCAAGAAAGTAGCTTAGGAAGTTGAAGGAGTTTAAGGAGGATGATTGGTTGCTTTTTGTTATACATAGAAACGTCTCGCATTGGGCAATACGTTTCATGATGAAACATCTCACATTATTTAAAAAGTATAAAAAGTATGATGACCCGAACACTCCTTGTAAGTGTAGGATAATGAAGGCTATCGGACTTCCATGTCGTCATATGCTTGGTAGGAACTCCCATTCCTATTGATGATATCGATCCCTATTGGAAGCAATTATCTTTCAAACCGGCTCCAAGAGAAGATCCCGATGAAGAGTTTGGCGACATGGAACTTGGGAGAATAATCCTCGAAAAGAACCCCAAGTTGAATAGGTTGGACAAACGAACTATGAAGCACAAGTTGATGCCGATAGTTTACCCTTTTATGGAAGAACTTGAAGAACCAGAGAAACAAGATCCTAATGGTAGACCAACTACCAAAAAGATGAGGGCGGAAGAAAGAGAACAAATCAAAGAGTTTTTGAGTACAAATTGCGATCAAGATCAATCCGAAGGAGAACAAATCAAAGAGTTTTTAAGTAGAAATAGTGACAATCCAAAAGGGAAAACATTAAAGAGCATTTGAGTACAAAGTGCGATCCATCCGGACATGTTTATACCGAGGCGCAATACAAGGAGGAGCCCGCTAAAAACAAAGAGGAGGTCGTCGAAGGAAGGATTCAACTACGCCAACGGTCTCTAACTTGAATACAAATGGCACTCTACCTCTTGAGAGTCAAGCAAGCGTGGAATTTGTTGGAAAGAAAGGGGTCGGCCAAAGAAGGATTTAACTACACCAACCGTCTCTAACTTGAATACAAATGGAACTATACCTCTTGAGAGCCAAGCAAGCCAAGGAGATGTTGCGAAGAAAAAAGGTCGTTCAAAGAAGGTAGTACAACCGGTGTTGCAAAAGTATCGCACTCAACTCCCTCAATTATTCAAGATTTCGTGATTGAGTAAACGATGTTCGAAAAATGGAAATTGTGGGTTTCACGTTATCTCGCAACAATTGGGACACCTAAGTGGAGCGGTTGAAGAGAATCTCACCCAATGCCAATACATTAGAAAGAAGATGGCCGCTCGACTAGAAAGCGACAAGGAGTTCCATATCTCAATGATTAGAAGGTTCCATGGAGGAGAAAGAAGCAACTTTCAAAGGTTTGCTAACTAGTGTTAAAGGCCGGAGGGAAACGCACCGATCAAATGGGAGCATTGGTTGAGAATGCCGGAGTGTGGCCATCTATTGGCAGATACTTGGAATTGCGTGGTACATTTTTTTTGTGAGGGACTATCTATAACATTTGCACCGAAACATGCGGTTTGCGTGGACCAACTCAAGCATAGAAGAATTGTCATGACTTTGGTGGATAAAAATCATTTTATTGGTCTACAACTCAATAAGGAATGTCCATTACCTCCTCTATGTAGGTTTAGTTTGTGGGAGAAGTTCACAAACAACAAGAGCAAGGAATGGATGAAAATTTATGAGGACAACATGGCCCTTTGGAATGTTATAGATGAGTCTCGGGAATGTCCCATAGATTTGACTAAAGGAGGTTCAATAGGTTTGAATGAACTCCCTCAATAGATTTGAGTGAGGAGTGATTATGATTAGGGAATAAAGCAGCTTTTTGTGTAGTGTACAATGGAGTACTAGACAAAACATTCGTACTTTTGGAGTACTTTTGTAATCGCATGCGTGTTTTGTGTAATGTACTTTGGAGTGCTACAAATGAATGAAATGGATGTGTTTTTTGGGTGTATTCTCATTTGGTCGGCATCATATTTATTACTAAACCTGCTAGGCTCTCCCGGAAGTCGGCACGTTATTATTTCGTCGGACTGCCGGACGCATGATACATGACGATACGGGGAAAAGCTGCACTGATATGGCGGCAAGGTCAGAGCTTACGCATGAAGTGCTGGCGCTTTATAAGCCGGCGGTGTTTATGAAATTTACCATCCGGCAAAGAACTCCCTTAAAAAGATTGTTCTGGATGTTTTTTTCTATCAAGCGGAGGTTCTGGTTTTGCTAGGTTAGGCTCTTATTGCGCCGGCATTGTTATTGAGGAGAACCATGCCGGCTTAGAACTCCCTCAAAAATTGTTCATGAATGTTATTTTCTATAAGGCCGGTAAGGTGTATTATAATATCCATGCCGACAGAATAACCGTCGGAAAGGTTTTAATATAGAATAATGCCGACTATGATGGCGTAGGCATGCTTAATTTAGGAAAATGCCGAGCTATATATCGGATACAAACCTTAATTAAAGCATACAAACGTTAAAAACTTAACCCTAACACATTTGGGACATAGATAGTATCTGTTTCCGGTACACAATTTCTTAGGAGAGGTAATTAGATTCATCCTACCGTCGCAACATGGATCTGTGCATGGTAGAAGGTTGATTTTAGCAACTTCATCTTCATACGGAGCTACACGCTCATCTATCAATAGAAAAACCCACAACAAGTGCATTTTTGAAGCATACGGCTGATATACACCTCCTATTGCGGCTTTCATGAGAAATAAGAATCCCTTACAACCTTGATAGTGCATTTGCTTCCTTCAAATGGACAATCGTTTGCAAAATGACCACTTAGTGTACAAAGACTACAAATATTTGGTGGTGAAACTTCCATTCTTTATGCAAGGTTGAAGATGAAGTTGGGAATGCTTTTATAATAACAACATACCTAATATCTTGATTTTGAAATTTCTAGCCGTTGAGCATTCAATGGGTTGTACTTTGTACCTAAAAGGTGCAACTAACATTTAGGTCGGCATGGTATAGATTTCATACCATGCGGCCTCAAGTACTTTGTCTAGTTGCATAAACAAAATAATAACTTCTAAAGCAACTAAAACTGAAAATTAAAATAAGTTTAACAAGTCTAAAACCACAATCTAAGAGTTCAAAACATAATGTAATAGTTCAAACCACAATAAAGTTTCTAAAGCAAGTAAACATAATAAACTTTAAGAATTTCAAGGATCCTTCTCATTGTTGTTATCTTCCTCCCCATCACTAGTTTTTTCAAGCATCGACTTTTGCTTTTCCCTTCCCTTCTTTGGACCTATGTAGTCATCATCCTCATTGTAATAGGGGTTCACTCCGAGAAAAGTCACATGCCCTGAAAAAGTTCTTGGATCAACCTCCTCTTCTTCCTCCTCGATGATGTGCATTCTTCATAGTTGAGGGGATTGCTAGGACTGTTCATAAACCTTAGAAATTCTTGGATTTTCTTTACCCATCAAACATAACTTTCTAAACGGACAATTTCCTTGATTTTCATCTTTAGGTTCTTCTAAATTGGGATAAATTGTGTCCAAATATTCAAATAGCTCTTACGCATTGTTAACAAGACAAGGTAGTTCTTCTTTTGTTTCCACAGGAACCTAAACAATGCACAAATAAGATATATGAAAACAAACAACACAACTTTGTTGATCTTCTTCCTTGGCCCGGAAAGTCCAGATAAACTAAACAATGTCGAGCTACTGATAGCGTCGGGAAGGTGTTAACCAAATACCTGCCGACGACTAAACCGTAGGAATGGTTCTATTTATGAAAGATGCCGGCTAATAACTTAGGAAATTAAGGTTTCGATGCCTAACGTCGGCATGGTAGAGTCAAAACCACCTTGTGACCAAATATAAAGCGGCATGGTTGGTTATTATACCTGTAGGCCCTGGTTATTGTCAACGATCGCCATGGATCTGATGAAAAGTCGGCATGTTATTCATCCTAATAACATGCCGGCGCTTTGAAAATACAAATGGTGGCGTGTTGTTCAACTATCGACCTTCTTGGCCAAAAAATCGAAAATCAAAATTTTCGATTTCTAACCTAATCTAACAATCATATACAACAAAACAATAATGTGTTTGAGTTTATAAATCACTTACAATCTTCTTTTCGCCTTTAGATGTTTCTTTTCAGCATCTTCAAGGATTGCATTCTTGGGTTTACTCGTTCCAACCTTTCCATTACCTTTTCCCTCTGATTTGGATCTTTTCATGTTACCGAGTTGAATCTCTCTTTGCTTTGGATCGTTTAGAATCAACCATTTTACGTAGAAAATCAAAATTGAAAATTTTGGTTGATTTTAGGTTTTGGAATGAAATAGAAGAGGAGAGGGTTTAGAGAAGAAGAATGAAAGAGAAGAGAGAGGGTTTAGAGAAGAAGGATTAGTGGAAGATTAATCAGTTTTTAGTTTTTATGTTTAGGATTTAGTTTTAGGTTAATTAGTGTAAGGGTATTAAAGTAACTTTACCACATTTTGGCCTTCCCTTAGTAAGGTCACATGTCCACTTAAAATTGGGTATACCCCAATCAGTTTGGGTATACCTCAATCAAGCCAGGTTTTTTAGATCAATCATGTATGTATACACATTGACTCGAATAATATCTTTGTAGCCCCCGTCTGATACAAAAAAAAAAAAAAAAAAAAATCTATGTAGCCATCGCCTTATAGGTTCGGATCAAGACATATCATTCTGGTCCAATATGCTCACAGTCACATTCCACTCCATTGTGTCGAATGAATACATTCTCCACACCTGTCAAATTTTAAGCATACGTGTCCATTTTCCCAAGTCGACATCTACTTGTCTTACTCCCCATTCAAAAAGAAAAATCTACTTGTCATATTTGTCTTATTTGCACCCGTACAGTCATACTCTGTTTTCTTATCTTCTTCATGTGAAGGAAGTGATGAAAAATGCAGTAACATGATTGAAGTCATATGCATAATAGTTCAACATACTGTTTAGCTTTAAGTAGAATCGACCCAAATATCCTCGTCTAAATGATAAGGATGGACTAATCAGCCGTGTAAACTTGGAAATATCTATAGGGCTA
The DNA here is from genome assembly GCA_023531295.1 of Papaver armeniacum. Taxonomy (NCBI): domain Eukaryota; kingdom Viridiplantae; phylum Streptophyta; class Magnoliopsida; order Ranunculales; family Papaveraceae; genus Papaver; species Papaver armeniacum. The sequence goes on from JAJJWW010015194.1 coordinate 542,029, forward strand.
GTCAATTTCGTTACTTTGTCTCAGAGCCGTACCAAACTTTTTAGACGGCCTAGACGAAAATCGGAAATGGGGCCAAAAAAATATTACTGATTTAAAATAAAAAGATAAAACATATACATAAACGACTACTTAAATTGAGTTTCTTGGCCTCCTCGATGCAAATTTATCAGTGATTGCATCGTAATCAATGTTTTTCACCATATCCACCACGACAACTCATATTGCTAGGTCATTCAATCTTTATTGTGACGTTGTCGCCGAAAGTAAGACTTCGTCAGCTTCAACTTTGAAAAACTTTTTTCTGCAGAGGTAGCTATAACTGGAATTGTCAATAAATTCATGTATGTATTTAGGTAACGACCTTCCATATTTTTCAAGAAATGCAACACTTCAATTGCCCTTGTAGTTTCTTCTGGCAAATAACTCTTTAGATTTTCATTTCGACATACAATTTATGCCCATCAATATCGGAACCCATGTCACGGTTTAGATAATATTGAAGCTTGATAAAGGATACCTTTAAAGTGCTATCTTCAAGAGAATATAATTTTTTTAAAGCCAGTTAACTTTTTACTTTTATACAATAGAAAGCTGGATACTAATTAAGACTAAAGATAAAATGTTTTGTTGGTCCAAAATAGTTAAAACTTGGGCTAAATGATAAAAAACTCAAAAAATTTGTAAAATTTACGGTACGCCGTGATACTTTCATTTTTTTTTTTCCCTCTGATGAGCGAAATACATAATAATTAGTACATATATAAAAATAAAAAAAAATGGGGGCCCTGTCATCTGGGGGCCCTAGGTGGCTGCCTATGTGGCCTTACTGCTAGGTACGGCCCTGCTTTGTCTCTTTCCTCACTCCTGCCTAGTCCCTCCACGTCTGGCGTCTCCCGGACTCAATTGGTCCAACTCTCTGACCATATAAGCACGTTTCTCATTCCTAACAAAATCAAACCACTCCTCCTCCTCCTTAATTCCCATGATTTATATGGGCCGATACCAATGTAAATTCCCATGATTTATATGGGTGACCGATCTGAAAATTCTACTACAGGTGATGTCGATCAGCCGATCAATGGTCGAGGATCGTCAAATTTTTTTGTCCTATATGGATTGGTATCAACCCTTAATAGAGCTGGTATCAGCCCATATAAATCATATTAAATCCATCTTTATTTTCTCAATTCAGTTCTCACTTTGAATTAGAGTCTAATTCAGTAAAACAGCAATGGCTTCTTCTTCTTCTTTGATGATACTTCTTCTGAATGCTCTTCTACTAGTTTCTTTCTTCCGGTCCTCAATGGGAACAGGGAGAAAGTTGAATGAACTAGTACGAGAACAACCCAGTGTGCCATTAAAATACCACAAAGGTGCTCTTCTTTCTGGCAAAATCTCTGTCAATCTCATTTGGTATGGTAATTTCAAACCTTCCCAGAGAGCTATTATCTCTGATTTCTTCAGTTCCATTCATTCAACTTCAACCCCATCCAAAAATGAACCATCTGTTTCAACATGGTGGAAGAAAACAGAGAAATACTACCATCTACCAACTTCTACAAGGAAACCCACTTCTTTGGCTTTGAAATTAGGGAGACAAATCTTTGATGAGAAATACTCCTTGGGTAAATCTCTGAGTAACAAGAAAATTGTTCGATTAGCATCAAGAGGTGAACAGAGTAACGCAATCAATGTTGTATTGACTTCTGCTGATGTTGCTGTTGATGGGTTCTGTTCTAGCAGATGTTGTACTCACGGTTCTTCACTCTCTGCTTCAAAGAAATCCAAATTTGCTTACATTTGGGTTGGAAACTCTGAGACTCAGTGTCCTGGTCAATGTGCTTGGCCGTTTCACCAACCGATTTACGGACCACAAGGCTCACCATTAGTTGCACCAAACAATGATGTTGGTGTTGATGGAATGGTGATCAATTTGGCCAGTCTATTAGCCGGAACAGCAACAAATCCATTCGGAAATGGGTATTTTCAAGGACCGGCTGAAGCTCCACTAGAAGTTTCATCTGCTTGTACCGGAATTTATGGAACAGGAGCTTACCCTGGTTATCCTGGAAATCTGCTGGTCGATTCGAGTACCGGTGCAAGTTGAGAAATGACATCCACTTGTAAAAAAAATTTTTATAAGTAACTCTACTAAAAGTTGAGAAATGACATCCACTTGTAAAAAAATTTTTATTGCGATGCAAACAAAAATACTACCTATTAAAAGAACAACCGAAATCTAATAGCAAAATCGTATCTCATGACCGTTTTGGCACTTTTTAAGGGTGGACTAGTGTTCCCAGCATATATTTGCAGCAGCTCCTAAAAACAATAAAATGAGATTAATCTCAAAATACTAGCGAAAGAATCATAATCACTACAGTGGCCGGCTATCCCAAGAAAAGATACAAATACATGTGTAATAATAATTTAAAATTATTGGACTCCTATCATTTGCAGTATTAGAACTAGCATCACCAAGAAGCGTTATGAGATAGGTATTGTTGCGTAGACAGAACTAACAAGCTAAAAGTATTGGCTATGTACTCTAGCAAAACTGTGTTACCTTTTCAAAAATACCCAAGTCGTATATGGAGGAATTTTTGAAACTTTGGCAAGCGTAACAGGATGAGCCAAATTCTTCACTCCGGAACTGTTCCCAATAAGAACAATCGAGCGTCCATTACTTTCTTCATGGCCACTAAATTCTTTTTCCTCATTAGCACCATTCAACGTACAAAGTGCATCTTGCTGCCTCTTAGTCAGTAAATCAACACAATTATCTGCACCTTCACAAATTGTATTACTCATTCTCATCTTTGTAGCACTGTGCACATGTTTGGTAATACCAATCAATTTCTGCCTATTCTCTTCCATCCTTTTCTGCATTTATTATCAACAAATCTAAATCACATTTAACTCAAGTAAAAGAAACCACAACTAAAAGAAACAAAAAATAAAACCAAAATTACCTTGACGAAAACACATCGATCAATGGCAACTTGTTTCTTCAATGATTCAAGAACCAGTTGTATATCCCGACCAGAATTCTGAGCTGACATTTTTACTCCATTCGTCGTCTGCAGAAAATCAAAATTCAAATTCAAAATTCAAATAATAAATAAATGACGTTGTAAAGAACGAAACTGAAGGGGTATTTTTGGTAATAAAAAGTACTACCTGAGTAGTAGGAGCATCCATGGTGCTTCTAAACGGAAGAAGATGATAGATTGATGACTTAATTAGCTGATGATGATGACATTAAGAGGAGGAATAAATTACTGATCATATTCACGAACACAAAATTGGTTAAAAAGGCCAAAATCAATAATTCCTAGGTGAAAAAGATATTTAAAATTTGATCTTTTGTTTTAAATGGACAAAAATATAAAAATAAGTCGAGGATGTAGTAGGTTTCATCCTACCCATTTTCAATTTCTTTTTTTTTCTTATTTTTAATTTACAGGGATGCATCAGGTTTCATCCGTTATTTTTTAAGTTTAAGCCAGGATGAATCCAGTTTCATCCTTGTTATTTTTTTTTGTGTCCATTTCACCCATAATAATTTTTACTCGTCCATTTGAACCATGTTTTAAAATATTTTGGACAAATAACCCATTTTCCGTTACACAAATTTGATTTTCAATTTTTAATAGTTTGAGTAATGGCTGATTCTGATTCTTCTTAATTTCGTGTAATGTAGGAAGAAATTATTAACTCTTGAGGTGAAATTATGGGTTTTGAAAACCCTAGAAAGGATTGGCGGATGTATTTGGAAAACCAAGCTCGTCGTGCGAGGGTTTTAGAAAGAAAAAGAAAAGGTAAAATAACGAGGCGTTGTAAAGAAAACAAGACGAGCATCGTGCAGCTATCGGTGTGAGAATCGCAACAGTAAGTATTTTATTTTGTTTGGGGTAAACGCGTGTCACTTTTTGAAGTGCGTCATGGGCGCTTAATAGCCAGTTTGGATACGCATCCAAATAGCCTGTTCGGATACACATCCAAAAATTGTATTTTGACTTCTGGAAACAAAAAGACTACGGACAAGATTTATATTTACATGTACAGTTCGGCTCGGCTCGGTTTTTGACTAAACCCGAATAGAAATCTAGGAGTTTTAGGGGCTGTTTGGTAACCATTATTATAATGGATTATCAGCCCATAATCAATTATATTGTTCATAATGGATTATGTATGTGTTTGGTAACCATTATAATAATTGATTATTTCAATCATAATTGAAAAAATCCATTATTTTCAGAAACAGAAAAAAGTTGTTTAAAAATTATTATAATCAATTATTTTTTCTTAATAAAATTGAGTTGAGTTTTTTCTTCTTATTTTTTTATAAACTATCAAAAAAAAAAAAACACTAGGGAACTTTAAAAAAAAAAAATCTAGATTATTGTTTTTGCACTCCTTTTCGAGATCATTTTTCAAAGATAATCAATTACTATGTGAGAAGGTGTTTATGAAAATTTATTATAAAAATGATTATACTAAAACCATTTATCTACTTATGATTATCTATAATCATAAATAGATAATCATAAATTTTGCCAAACAAGGCCTTATTTTATTGATCTTAAAATTTATTACCATCAATTGGGAACCGAACCGAGTTAGTAGTGTCGGAATCTTTCGGCTATGTGGTGTAAAAGTTGATTTGAGAAAGCTTAAGGGAACCTTAAAGTCAAATCAAGCTATAATTACTTTTGTTGATTAATTTTTTGTTTTTTGATGAACCTTGTGGGACTTTGGTTGAGAAGGCTTGAAGACGTTTGTGATGTCTACAACGTTACAGATGGGTTTCCATGCGAAGCAATATATCATCATAAATATAAGGTACACACTCTTGCTCCATTGTCCAACAATATTATGTTTCATTTCGGTAAAATTTGATTTATGAATCAAAAATTAGATGAAATTTACGAAAACAATGATCGGTATATATGTTTTTGAATACATTGCAATTCAAAAATAATAACAAGTTAGAAAACACTGGTCGGTGTATTTGGAAATACAAGTCATAATCGATTATGGGATCGTACCAGACTCGAGATCGGTTCTGGGATCAATCTTGGAATTCAATTATTTGAATCCAAAACTAAGTTCGCGTTCAAACTAGCTTTTAATCATGTTTATGAAATTTCTTTCTACTATGTTTTCAAAACACACACTGATACGAAAGTTCAACACTAAGTAGTATGTTCAATAGTATAGAAAACAATACTTTGTAACTCAATATAATATGTTGCAGAACAACTAGTGTGTATCATTCATTAGACACTTTGATCACTGATAATGATCAAGTCACCTTATATAATAAAACCTAATAACCAAACTTCGCATGTTATGTTTATAACGAATAAGACTGCAAACAAGATAGAAAGGGAACAATTATTCAACAGTTAACCTCAGTTTGAAGGATGATGTCTTCGTTTGTTCTTCAATATTTCTTTAGTGATTAACTAGAGTTTGCTCTCGATATTTTGATATCCTAAGTCTAACCTAATGGAGATGACTTTAATAAGCAACTCAACCGGCGAGTTTTGGATCTAAATTTGACAACCAAACTTGACATACCAATGCTTGGTGGACTCAATTGGGTGATGCTCGAACAATTGATCTGTCTGTGTGCATACATTGCCAACTATCTAGAAAAACTCAATTAAGAACTAATGTCGTAAATGATTACTCTAAGATCCCATGTAACACATGGATCCTTGTCGTGAGTAGTCTTGATCAAACTCTGGTAGTCAATCTCCAAGATTACGTCTATGTGACCCATATTAATTGCCCAAGTTACATATTTTAGCATCTTTAAAACGTTTGGAATCTAGTGTTTTAAGGAAGATGGTGCATCCAGATCCAATGTGGTAACCTGCAAAGTTTATAATAATTATTTCATGACTCCATAGTCACCAGTTTTAGTTTTATGACAACAATAAGCATCACGGTTAATCTTTACAAAATTTCTGCATTTTGGTATTAGTAGTATTGGTGGAAGTATTGTCGTTAGTAATTGTTGCATAAATATCAAAAAAAAAAAAAAAAAAAAGTAATTTTTTGAGTAGATTGCAGGGGATCATATGACTTGTTATTGTAGACTGAAGCGTGTCTATCCTTCTTAATTAACCAAGCTACAATTGTCATTCTGATAATAATGTCAGTATTATGAATAATGAACCATAGTTAAACTCAATAATATTGAAGTAAAAACCAATTGTAAGGATTATATTTATATCGTATCACATTAGACCACACAACATTGTTAAGTACACATATTGAGATTCGTATACCAGCATCGATTTCCCATTTTTCAGCATTTGCCAGTAACTTAAACAATAAATTTGAATTGTTTTACGCATTCAAACTAGTTATAGCGAGTGATTAATAATGAACGCGAAATTGGGGATATAAAAAGAAATTGGCGGATATTGATTACTTCTCCCAACCCATGGTGTCTGCTAAGGGGTGACTTTTGGGTATGAAAATACTAAAATACCCTTCCCTCAAAATAAAAATTAAAAAACTTAAAATCAAAAAACAAAATCATATCCCCCATTTCCATCTCCACTTCTTATTAATCACTTTCAAGGTTAGAGCTTTGAAACCCAAATATTCCCCATTCCCTTTCAAATTATAAACTCTCCCCACTCTCTTTCAAATTCTCTTCTCCTTCTCTGCCGGATCCTCACTTTGAAAACGATTTTTTTTTTTTAATTCGGAAGTGATGAAGATCATGCTGCAAGTGATGAAGATCATGATGCAAGTGATGAAGACCATGCCGGAATTGATGAAGACCATGCGGAGGCCAGTGTAGGCATGGTTGGTAACTAACATTCAATGCCATAACTAAGTACGGGCATGCTCAATAGAAACCTATCAATGCCGGTAGTCAAGTGAAAAAAAAAATTGAAGTTTCCTGGATACTTTTCATCATGTGCCGGCATAGAAATTTAAGAAAAATACTATGCCGGAAACCGGTGCCGGCATGCTCGAGAATTAACTACTTGTCTAGGAAGTGGGTGATTAAAACAGAAAAAACTCAAAACGGAATATCTTTTTACATCGCTAGGAAGTGATGAAGACCATGCGGAATTGGTGAAGAACCATGCTTCGGAAAATTGTGCCGGCATGCTCGATAGAAACCTATCAATGCCGGTAGTCAAGTGAAAAAAAATTGAAGTTTCCTGGATACTTTTCATCATGTTCCGGCATAGAAATTTACAGGGTGTTAGTCGTGGGAGATTTCAGTGTATTTCAATAGAATTGGCAAATCCCCTGTTAGTCGTGGGGGAGTTTGTCAAAATCTTTTAAAATCTCTGTTAGTGGTGAGAGATTTCTAGGGAGTTTCTAAAACTACCTCAAAATCCCTTAAACTCCCCTGTTAGTGGTGAGAGATTTGATTAGAATCTCTTAAACTCCCTGTTAGTCATAAAACACTAGAGTTATAGGGAGTTTACAATTTGGGGGAGTTTGGGGGAGTTTCATGATGTTTTTGTGCTTGGATCAAATCTCTCAAAAAAACAAGAGATTTCTGAGGAGTTAGGGTTAAACTCCCCCAAATTGTCTAGACTCTCATACACTCCCTCTAAATCCCTAGGGATTTAAATACATTAAAATCTCTCAAACTCTCCCACGACTAACCCCCATTAAGCAAAAACCATGCCGGAAGTAGTTCCGGCATGCTCGAAAATCAGATAACTGTGCCGGAAGTAGACTGATTAAAACCAGAAAAAATAGGTTTTGAAGATCAAAACCCGGAAAAAAAAATCGTGCTACGCCCCCCGAACCCCCCGGATAGTGGCAAACAATTTATGAAAATTTCCAACAAATGCCGGCATGGTTTTTGGTTGAATACCATGCCGGCACCGAGCTTTTTCAGCTGCAACAATGGTGGATTCAAAGAAAAAAAAATCAAATTTTCAACCTCTTAGCAACAATTCTCTCTTCACAATCATCCTCCACTTTCACCAAAAAAAAAGTTCCCTCTCAAAATTTTTTTCCATCTTTCTACTCTCATCTCATTCACCCAAATACAAATACACACTAATCATTTAACAAATACTTAAGATTTTACTAATTATTATTAACCACTAAACCTGATTAGTGAGGGGTAGATTAGGATTTTAAAAAAAACTTAGATAAGGGGTGACCCCAAATTGATATATGGATCCAGTTTTTGTCCTTTTCTTGTATCCCCCAATTCCTTTTTATATCCCAATTTCGCGTTCTTAATAATGTCCTTAGTTGTTAGGATTCAATTATTTATAAGTTTATATTTTGAATTAGTACTCGTCGTAGTTTCTAGGATTTTATATTCCATAAGAAGCCATACATGTACCACAAAATTATGAGTCTTTACAATTGTAATACGATGGTCTGATCATGTTACCACTACCTCAGCTTTTCTTTACCTTGGAATTTCAGGCTTCTTTGCTCAAGAAGCAGCGCTGTCAGGTGCACAATGGTAATCATAGAAGGTCTCTCTCCCGCATTTATCTTTTGATTAGCAAATATCCCAACTTTGGGATCACCTGTTACCATCATCACCTGTCACGAAGTCACGTAAAATATCATTACAATGGAAAACCAAGATATTGTGATTGAATGAAGGTGAGCTTAATTGTAAAACAGAGGGATGATACAACAAAAAAAACCTTAGTGTAGCAATTTGGATTAGGAGATTGGTTAGCAAACTTCAACTTGTCCCCCTCCCAGTAAGCGTCACGGACAAACTGCATTCTAGGATGGGAAATCTAAGGGTTAGAAACTTATAAAAATTTAGGCGGGTGACAGGTTGGGTTGGGTGAAGAAAGTCATTACCCGCACCCGACCCAACATACGACGGGTTCTAATATTGTTGTCATGCATAATTGACCCGCGCCTAGGCGGGTTGGGTCAGGTGCGAGTTGGGTTGGTGGGTTGGGTCGTTTTTGCGCAGTCATAGTTCTCGGTGATGAAGAAGATGGGATGCACGTAGTACTTTCTGTGATGCCCTAATCCAAAATGTGGGTTCCAATAACACTTCCTCCAGGTGCCTTTAATAACCTTTCGAGCCGATTTTTCCAAAAAATGTTTATTGCCCGAAAATATTTACAAACACATAAAACGCCATAATAAATACAAAATCGAGTGCCAACAATATATAGAATGAGATCAAATTAGACGTATTGGCATGAATTTCTCATTTTTTCAGCTCTTGCCAGTAACTTAAAAGAAGTCAAAAGAATAGGTTTAAATTGTTTTATTCATTTGAAACTAGTTATAGCGTGTTATTAATAGTGTACTTCGTTTTTCAGAGTCATTTAATTATCAATTACTCCCTCTGTTACTTTTTAATAGGCCGGTTCTATAAATAAATGTTACAAAAAATAGGCTGGTTTCCTAATTGGGAAAGTCAAATGTTACTTTTGTTTTTAGGGATCACTTTTCTCTTAACTTCTTTTGATGACAAGTGTCGTATGTGGACCATTTCACTTTACTTCTTGCACTGACAAGTGTCATGGGGACCATTTGATTCACTTCTTTTATTGACAAGTGTCATGAGGACCACTTTCAATGATTAGTTTTCTTAATTTCTTTAATTTTCTCAAAAAAACCAAACCAGCCTATTAAAAAGTAACGGAGGGAGTAGTATTTTGAATTATTGCTAGTTCATAGCTTATAGGATTTTATGTTTAGATATGTGAGGTTTTGGGATATCATTTCTATTTAAGATTCGTTAACCAATTAAAAAGGTATTGAGGGATTGAATTTATTCGAACAGAAATAATATTCGTGTTGTTAGAGTAAGGCTTGCCTGAAAACATATATTTTAACATCGGGTTCGTTTGTGAAGCCATTGTCTTTTTTTTTGAGTTATTTTGTAAAAGGGTCGTAACTTTAATGCGTAATTAGGGTCTGGGTCGTAGAACGTACAGTTGATGCGTTAGGGTCGTAGACTAACTTTGACCATCCAACTTGTTTACCAGAATGCCCTTGCAAAATAGTTAATTGACATTATACCCTAACCGAGTTATATACGTAACCAAGCTCCATACAAACATTTCATCGAACATATCAATTACATTTTCAGAAAATATCAATAACCGAGTTATCCAACTTGTTTTCTGAAATTCGTACCTCCATTCATTCTTCTATGCGGCTACAACAAATCCAATGATTTCCTTGGGTTTAATGGGGAATCATTGGGTTTAATGGGGTTTTGAACATTGGGTACTTGTTAAGGTAAACCTATTGTTTGATTCGAACAAGGTTTTGGTTTAATTAATTTGAATCTATGAACTTAGGAATAGTATTTCCTCTCTCTTCAGTTTGGAGTTTATGATATGGATCTATGTTTTTGTTAAATAAGACTAATGTATGGGTTCGGTTCTTTTCTAAATTTTGATTTTTTTGGTTCTATGCTGAATTAATTGAATAAATTGTTTGATATTTGAGTTTGTGCTGCGAAGATAAATGAAGAAAGGGTTTTATTGATGATACTTTAATTTATTTGAAATCATCTGATGTTCCATGGAAGTGGTGGGAAAGACGATGTGGTGATAGAGCTTGAAAGGGGAAAAAGAGGAGAACTCACAGGAACTTTCATGGAAGAAAAATGGGAAATTGACGAGAGAGCTAAAGATATTGACAATATTAAACCGTCAACGCTAGTAAACTGATGGTCCAGGTGCTTAGCAAAATATAAAAAGTCAGCTAGCAATTTTTTAACGGTCTCTGGTTAGTCAATGACCCTAATACATCAACTTCATCTTCTACGACCCAGACTCTAATTAAGGACCAAACATACGACCTTTTTACAAAATATCTTTTTTTTTTTTTGTTTCTCATTGTATCTTATTCATCTCCATTATCTTGCTAGGATGACTGTATCACATGTTTTGCAACCAAGTACAAAAACCAAATATTAAAGTGAACTAGAGGCTCGAGTGCATTGGTTAGATTATAATAAATTTCTTATAATATAGGGCCCGCCTCTATGTATGTATACATCTTAGTAATATTTTAATAGATGGATCTTATAAACGGCAATGCTATTCAACGAGCTTTAATGCTCCCCACTCTCCTCCCTGATGAGGTGTCGGCCTATGTGGCACTATAGGAAGTGAAGAAAGTTTAAACACATAAGACAAGGGTTTGACTGAAAAATTGACGGGAAATTAAAGTGCATTTTGAATTTTGAAACACATAATTTAATTTTGTACGGTTTCTCTCACCACAAAAAGTCCTACTGTATTATTGTTCTCTCTCTACTGTGTTACTATTCTCTCCGGTGAAGAAGATGAAATTAGCTAAAGAAGAAGAAAAGATGTGTATAATTGAAATTGAAGAAGAAAATTCAAATGTTGAAAATAAGGTTAGTGATTCCTATACAAAAACTCCTTCTTTTTTTTTTTGATCAGCCACTTTGAAATTTCCTTGAGGTGAATCTGATATGATTTTGGGGGTTTTGGGATTTGATGTTAATGAAATGTGTTGGGTTTAAATACGGATGCTTTCTATTAATATAAAGACATTTTGGGTTTAAAAATATGGTAGCTAGACATGCCTAAGACTTGTTTGCGAAAGTCTCACTTACTAGATGTTGTTTACGAAATTCTTGTTGTTGATGCAGGAGGGAATCCCTAAGTCGACTCCATTGATAATGATGATGTTAAACCTAATATAAAGCCAGCTGTTGGTATGGAGTTTAAAAGCATAAATGATGCATGGGAGTTTTATAAAACATTTGGAAAACAAGCTGGATTTCCAGTAATGAAAAGCACACTTAAGCATTTGGAAAACAAGCTATCATTTGCATAAATTATGAAGTCACGTATATTTTGGTAATCATGCAGCTGGAGCGTGTTTTGTAATTATGAACAAATTGCTTTGCTGCATACATCGCTTAATTTTTTGGTATATATGTATGTGTACATACAATACACTTTAATGCTTTTCAGCTTCTCAACAATGTTGCCTTAGCTTACAATTGTTATTTTTATTTTGTAAATGATAGCATCGGTATTTAAAGAATCTAAAAGGTTTGATTAATCCCCATTTTGTTATTTAAAGTTGCTGCTCATCTACTCTTTTATAAGCTTGAATGTATATGGAGATACCATTAAGACTATATTCTCTTTGAAAGGCTGAAATCACAATCACACTTCGCATAAACTATCAACAACAGTCTCTGTTAATTAGCAATTTTGCATTCTCATGTAGACAATAAGGCAAACACCTTGTAAGCATAACAAATAAATACTTCTACTTAATAAAACACAAAACTTAAATGAACCCAATTTTTGAACTAACGAGTAGAAGGTGAATACATATTCAAAATTAGCACATCAATCAAGTTAGTTGATCTAATAATCACGTTTATGCCAACAGACTATACCACATTCTCCGCTACAGAAAGTAGAAATTGAGAATGGAAAGAAAAAACTATAGAGAGAATGGAGATTTGAAGAAAGCATATATTATGTTCACAGAGATGAAGGAGAAAAGAACGTAGTTGTCTTATATAAATTTGAGCTAATGAATTATTTCAATCCAGCCCAAATTTTTAAAAATCGTAATTTTACATTCCCGCCTAATTTTTGGTCAAACACTAAAAATTACGTGTCTTCCTCACTTTGTTTTTTTATCACCACGTAGACCGACACCTCATCAGGGAGGAGAGTGGGGAGCTGGGTTGCACGGACACGGACGCGGCGACGCGGACACGACAAGACACTGACGCGGACACGAGGCCAATATTACAGCGTCCCAGTGCATATTTTAGCGTCGGCGTCGGCGTCGGCGTCAGCGTCAGCGTCCCAGCGTCGGACGCGGACACGGCTCAAGAAATGAAGCGTCCGTGCAACCCAGGTGGGGAGCATTAAAGCTCGGGGCTCAGATCCTCTGTCTCTCAATGATGCCTGTACCTCTGTCCCTACCAATTAAAACACGCCACTTGTCATCAATAAATATCTTAGTTAACGGAGTTAATCAATATTAGGAAATAAGAGTTCTTTTTTCCAGATCTTTTCTCCCTTGATCATACTGATCCTAAACAATTTAGGAAAAAACTGAAGGAAAAAATAGATCAAATTCTATGATAATTTTGGATTGCTACCTCAAATAAGAAATAAAGTAGGACTGGAAAGAGGTAACAGAACTTGGAGAAAAAGAAATTTAAAGAGATTACTACATAAGGTTCTCTTTATTTAGTATTTCATCCAAAAAATTAAAACTGAGCTTGATAGATCACAAATAAAAAGTTGTTTTTCATCGTATAATTTAAGGAATTTCATTTTAAATCACTATAATTTTTCCGTGCGATAAAGGGTTTGGATCATTTGTTATATCCTGAATCATTCATCATTTTTCTGTTTGATTCTTTTATGAACTGATACGATCTTTTATCGTTTGATTTTAATTCATCACTTTTGTTTGTTTTTTTTTCTTTTCTGAAGTCACATTAATTTTTTTCTTCCATTTATGAAATCAAATTAAATATTTTCCATATTACTTAATATGAACTGCTCGGGTGAGAGGTTGAACCCGTAACAGAGATGTGATTTTCATTCTTTCGCAATTCCTCTGAAGGTGGTGGTATCCTTTCCTATTTCGATAATATTAACAGAGTTAAATGGCTGTTAGATATGTTTAAATGGAAATATACGTGGCATTTTCTTATACGTGGGGACAGAGAGACAGGAACAATTTAGAGACAGAGGATCCGAGCCCTAAAGCTCGTTGAATAGCATTGCCGATTATAAAAACAGATTGTTCAAACTAGTTAGATACATGTCTAACGAGTCTCAAATTATCCCAACCAGAAATATGAGCCGGGTTAGACATTAAATTTTATCTTTTTTGGAAGCAGAAATTAAAATATATATACATATATATTTTTTGCTGATAACCCATGTAGTAATACTCAGGCATCAACTCGCCGCTAATTGGAAAAATAATAAAAAGCTAACAACCTAACATCCAGGCCATTGCAAAATTTCACGTGAAAGTCAGCGAAAAGGTACGATTTATAATGGGAAAGCCAGTATTACTCGAGGATGATACCATTTCATATTAGACAAATAAATCGTAACAAATCTTGACTGTCCGATTGCTCGATTGGTCTTACCCCGCTAATAGTGATATCCCTTTATAAATCACAATAACAAAAGGTGTTTGATAAGTTGGACATAAAAAAATATGAAAAAACACAAGACCATCTAATATCCAGGTTTGGGTTGGTCAGATCTTAGAAAATTGGGTGTTAGCGAAAGCCCATAAGGCTACCAAATGGTAAATGGGTGCACCCTCGTGAATTTAACTTCCGAACACCTCTCTCTCTTATCATTCTCATTTCTTATCTTCATCGAAGAACTTTTCTTCGTCGTCGTCATCAATTCATCATAGTTACAGAAATAAACCCTAATATCTCCTTTCAAATGTTACAAGCCCTGGAAGTAACCCCTTAGTTCTTTCTCATCCTTTTTTTTTTATCAAAAACCTTCAACAATGTAAGGAGGAGGAGTAGGAGTTACCTCAATATATCAAATACTTTCTTTACTCTCATTTTGTAAAAAACCATCAAGATATAGCCGTTAAACTATCTTCTCTAAACATGTTAAAGATATTCTATCTTCTATTCAACCTTATTTGTCGGTTGTTGTTGAGCTTTTCCCTTATATTGTCGAACTTCAGGGTTCTAACGAAGCTTTGGTTAGGAATTTTTATTAGAGTAAGTGTGAAAGTTTTGACCATTTTTGGTTCTTTTGAAGTTACTGGTGAAACAAGTTTATAAGTTTGCATGTTATTGCGGAACTTTGTGTTTGATCCTGGGTGAATTAGATTAATTTTGAATCAAGGTTCAATATTTAGGGGTTTTAATGTGAAATTAATTGAATTAGTACTGGCATTAGTGTTTGATTACTTTGTTTTTGCATGTTGTTGTTGGATATTGTTTTTTATTTAACCTAATTGTTGCATTACATTGTGCAGAATTAGGGTTTACACATGCACAAAAATATTTTTCTTTTTCATGATTCTTATGGGGTTGTATGTGGTGCCAGGTTTGTAGAAGAGCTTGGGTAGAAGGTGATGGATCAATCATCTATTTCATGCCCGTTTTTTAACATTATTGAAAGATGTTGCTTCATACATTTGTACGATGACCCAATTGTTAGTGGTACAAATGTAAGCACTTATTTATCTCCATCGCCACGTGCACTAGCAGAACCCACGTGGAGGCCACGTCATAAAGAGGGATGACACGTAGGGGCACCCATGGTGTCTAGACGGCGTGCCATCTGTCAAGACCAACGGTCGAAGATGAGGGAGCATCCAAGGTAGATAATCCCGCGCAGCACCAAAGAGTCACTTTACCCCATCACAAGATGAGACGCAATCAACGGCTGGGGATAGTCCAACTGACACAGACGTGACACGAGAGGATCGACACCGCCGGGCGTGTGCCGGACCGCCCCAACCACTCGCATTTAATCTTTGCTCGGAGGGCACGTGTCGGACGACCAACGAAGAAAACGAGGATAGGTCCGCGTAATGGACTTAGGTATTGCGAGCGCGGAGTGACGGGGGATGTCCGCGGATCCCTTGTGAACACATAAGAAGATAAGATCTCAACAACTCGTCGGTGGACCCACTCGATTTGGCTATATATATGTGTATCCCTTTCACAAAGAGGGGGTGGCGAGTAGAACCGAGAGATAGGAGAGAGAATAGGGAGAAGTAAGTATGAGTACCAACCTATGAGGTTGACGATTATCAAAGATCTTGTGATTACTTTTGTAACCATTTACTTTATAGTGAATATCCCCAGATCCGTGGACGTAGGCCTAAGTGCTGAACCACGTATACCTTCATCTCCTTTACATTTAGCATTCGTATAGTTTTATTTATGTGTTAACATCTTAGTTCTACCGTTTTCGGATGTTGAGGAGATCATGACAAACCCATGGGGTTTGGAATCGATGTGAATCATCATCTACCTATGCATGTCGTACTTTATACACACTCTAATGCGTGTATTCAATTCATGTTGAGATTGGTTGTGAACGCGTGGATAATACCACCGGATTTCCGTGTTCACAATATGGCGCTAGAAACAGGGACTTTGTCCCGGTAAAAAAGATTTATCTTTTCCTGTGACTTTATAGCCTCTACTTCAAAAATTTTTACTTAAAGCACAAACAAATCTACATTTAAACTCATTTTCCACACACATCTGGGTCTTTTGTACTATCTACCTGCAGATCTGGGTCTTTTACAAACACAAACTAGCAGATCCATGTTTTTGGGCTATTTTTAGCACATATTTATGTCTATTGAATTCTCTACCAACAGATCGGAGCATTGTGTAACCTTAAAACCAACAGATCCGTGTTTTAACTGATATTTCAAACACAACTTCCACCAATAGATTTGGACTTTTTACAAACAACAACCTATGGACCTTATCCCGGTTAAATCCGCATCCGTCTATGTTTTTCGTATTGTTCGCCAAACTAACAGCTTGAGCACACTCATCGCCACTAGAAATCGAGTTTGAACTAACAACTAACCCGTGGACTTTTTGTCTCGGTTTACCTCCGTGCTCTCTGTGCAGAATATTACAATGGAAAGGAACAAAGATGCCGGGAAGACAAAGGTACCTTCGAAAGAAACACATAGGACTACGCCAAGAATGACAAGGAGCAAACAAAATGGCGCGGGACTCACAGCCAGAGACAAGACGCAGAATGGAGCGGAAAGCACATTCCTTTCAGATGCGGGCATCATTGCAATGGAAGCAAAGAAGGCCGCGGCGGAAAAAGCCGCTACACCTACCGAAGGAACTTCTCAAATGATCGCATCCAAAGTGACGGCTGCAAATCGGCTTATTGAACCTCGAGCTTGATGGCAGAGTTAATCAATAGTCCAGAACCTTCCTTACGGGATGCCACAGACTGATGAACAGAACATACCACTGCTAGTAGAGGAAGTAATCACCGCAGCCCCCGAGGGACAAGCTCAGATACAGATGGGAACAAATCAGGAATCAAACCAGTCCGCGCAAATTTTGGCGCAATTAGAAGAGCTAAAAAGGAATCATCAGACATACGCGGACGCGGTGGCCTTACTAGCCCAAGAGAACCAGCAATTAAGAGAGAAGATCCTCCAAAGCGCTCGAGCTAGAGAATCAGCAGGATGAAGCTAATTCTGCGGTACAAAATAGAGACCAGGAGGATGATCCTCGAAAACATCCACGCATTAGTCAATCAAAGAGGAATACCCCAAAAGGGTGCGCAGATAATAAGAAGGATTGACCCGGATTACCATCCAGAAACCTCAGACTACTATGATGAAGAGGAGGCCACAACATCACAACGTACAAGAAAGACGCGGACTTCCATTCAGAACGAGCATTGTTTGGCAATGGAGAATCTCCGTGCGGAAATGCTAGCTGAAATCAATCAAATCAAGACCGAGCAAGGAGGTGGAAGACTAGAACAGGTTATGAAGGAGGCCAACACTACCCCACTAGCACGGCAGTTGGATACGGCTACCATTCCACAGAAGTGTCCGGTCCCATCCTTTGAGTGTTACGACGGATCCACGAATCCCGAAGCTCACCTACGATATTACGGGGGTAATGGCAAAGGGTGGGATCATGACGAAGCTTATATTATGCGAGATATTTCCCTTCAAGCTTTGAAGGGATCCGCGTTATCTTGGTTTGATAACCTCAAGCCAGGGGTGCATTGGTTCGTATGATCGGCCACCGAAAAATTCTTGGCCACCTACATGTATAACAAGGTTGTGAACACAGGAATGGATAAGCTCTTCTCACTTGCAATCAAATACAAGGAATCCATTCGAGAATACACGGATAGGTGGCACAAGATATGTCAAGCCATAGAACATGTGGATCCCGTGGTAAGTATTAATTGTTACAAATGGGGACTTAACAGGATGAGCTCATTGTTTGTCGAAATCCACGGTACCTCTCCAACCACAGAGGGAGATTTGAGGATAATCATCGAAAAACATGCTAGGTTGGAAGAAATTCAAAGAGAGAACCCAAGAGCACAGGCTCAACGACCCCCACGAACCAACTCCGCGGAACTAACGAACAGATCCAGCGAACACCAAAAGGATCGGAAGGATGACCACAAAAGGGGTGGAAGAAAGTTTGAAGACCGAGTCTACACGAAGCTCAATGCCAGCTATTCACGCATTTTAAAGGAGCTCAAGGATCGCGAAGACTTAGACTGGCCATGGTCCAAAGGGAAACAACCACCGGCCTCGGCAGAATCCAAAGAGTACTGCGATTTCCACTGCTTCTACGGACACCCAACTGAGAAGTGCAAAAATCTCAAGATAGCGATACAAAAGCTGATTGATGCAGGGGATCTCAAAAAGTATATAGAAAAGGCTGGAACGGAAGATAGAGCCAAACGCAGCAAACGGGTCCAGTTACCAGAGGGTAATCGCACATTGAATACTATATCCTGCTCAGAAATCAAAGAGCCAACCCTAACGGCACAAATAGGAAAACGATCGAGAAAGCAATTTGAAGATTACTTGTGAGCTTTATAGTTTAGATGGAAAAGAAGTGGAAGATCACGAGGAGTGGATGAACGCACCTCTAACCTTTGAGGCCGAGGATATTGAGAATGACATGGAAGATCACAATGATCCGTTGATCCTCACTTTGCCAATCGCGAGGATGCAACATAAAGAAAATCCTCATCGATGGAGGAAGCTCAAGTAAATATCTTGTTTACGATACCTTCAAACGTATGGAGCTTAACGATGAGCAACTCTTGACTTCGCACTATACCATCTTGTGGATTCAATGGTACGGCTACGAAGCCTCTTGGGGATATTATCTTACGAGGTGGACGCAGCCCCATGAAAGTCGACACTCGCTTCGGTGTGGTGAACACGCCTTCGCCCTACAATGCCATTATTGGACGAAGATGGGTCCACAAGCTTAAGGGAGTCGCAGACCACCTACCACCAATACCTTAGGTTTCATACTCCCCTAGGAGTAATGGAGATCAAGGGTGATCAAGCTTCCGTAAAGGAATGTCACGCGATGCAAATACAAATCAACAATGAAGAAGATGAGAAAAGGAGAACCCGCAGGGCTCAGAACAAGGCTATATCTAAAGACAAAGCCATCGACGAATACTTGGAAGGGATCTCAGGAAAAGGCTTGTCTAAAGGGAACTCCATAGGAAACACGGAAGCATCGACATCAACTGCTAACCAGGGCGCCTTCGCAAACAAAGAACCTGCGTCTACCAAATAGCAATTAAAGAAAGTCCCTCATCTGGGGGAACCGAAACCCACATTTACGTTCTTGGAGGCGGTAAAGGATGTTAATATAGGAACAGAGCAGAATCCAAAAAAGGTCAAGATAGGAACTCTAATGGACGAAGAACGCGAAGCCTCATTGGTGAAACTACTAACGGAATACGAGGATATCTTTTCATGGAAACTATCTGATATGCCCGGAATAGATCCGAAGACAGTACAACACGAGTTGCGCATTAAACCTGGTACCCCCCCAGTAAGGCAAAAGATACGAAAGGTGGCTACAGAGCATCACAAAGCAGTAGAAACGGAGCTGCGAAAGCTGTTGGAGGCCGGTTTTATAAAAGAAGTCAAATATCCTACTTGGATCTCTAACATGGTAATAGTACCAAAGAAGAATGGAGGAGTCAGACCGCATCGACTTCACCAACTTGAACAGAAAGCATGTCCCAAGGATAGTTATCCGTTGCCCAAACATTGATCGGCTAGTGACGCAAAGAGAAGGATACGAAGAGTTATCATTTATGGACGGATACTCGGGTACAACCAACTATTTTTAGCGAGAAGAAGATCGGCGACATACTGCATTTTTACACGCCCCCACGGTCTCTATTGCTATGTAAGGATGCCTTTCGGACCGGATGCGGGAGCAACGTACCAAAGGATGGTCGATGCTATTTTCAAACCATGGATTGGCAGGACCTTAGAGGTCTATGTTGACGATATGCTCGTAAAGAGCAGATTGAGGAGGAACCATCACCAGGACCTGAGGGACATCTTCGAAGCTATGAGAGAACACAATATGAAGATAAACCCGGAAAAATGCACTTTCGGAGTGACATCAGGAAAATTCCTTGGGTACCTGGTGACAAAAAGGGGCATTGAAGTAGATCCCGCCAAAATCCAAGCCATAGTAGACATGCCATCTCCAAAGAACCTAAAAGAGGTACAAAAGCTCAATGGATCCCTAGCAGCCCTGGGAAGGTTCATCTCAAGATCCTCGGATAGATGCAAACTCTTCTTCAACATACTCAAAAAGGGGACGAAATTTGAGTGGACGGCAGAATGCGAAGAAGCTTTCCTAGGCGTCAAACAGTACCTAGCAGAGATCCCTATCCTTCAGAAACCAGACCCTGACGAAGTCTTGGCACTATACATTGCAAAAGAAGAGACGATGCGGTAGCGCAAAGACTTGTCGGGACCCACACAAAGGAGGAGCAGCCGATCTATTATGTCAAGCAAGACTATGAATTCCGCACAGAAAGAAACTACACAAGAATCGAACAACTCATCTTAGCCATCGTATGGTCTACCTTAAAGCCGAGGACGTACTTCTTAACGCATGACATACGTATCCCATGCCGAGCACCCTTAAGCCATCCTCAAAGGGGGGGGAAAGGTAGGACGCATAGCGAAATGGAGCACGTACCTCGACCAATTCAATATCCACTATGAGCTTCAACATTCTCAGAAATCGCAAGTGTTAGCGGACTTTCTAGCAGATCTACCTTTGGACAACGCGAAGAGGTGCGCATACAAGGATGGAGGGCTGCGGGTGCCCCAGAGAAATAGAAAAACAAGAGAAGCCAAGTAACATTCTTGAACCAATAAACCCACGACAATGGGAGGTCTTTGTCGACGGCTCCAAAAATAGAGAGGGCGCGGGGATAGGTATCGTCATCACCACACCCACGGGGATAGGATCGTGCATGCATTCAGATTGGAATTTGAAGGCCATACAAATAACATCGTAGAGTACGAAGGAGTGGTCCATGCCCTCCGCTTGATAATTGAATTAGGGATACAAGAAGTACGTTTGACAAGTGACTCGCAACTTATCATACGCGAGATAGGCTACGAATACAATGTGTATGACGAGACAACGATGGCATACATGGCTCAGTGCAAACGTTGGTTTCCCAAATACCAAAAATCAAATTCCGACATCGCGTAGGAAGGAGCTCAGATACGCAGATGCCCTGGCATATATATCAGCCATGCTTAAAAATGAGGATATCAAAGCAATCAAGATAACAAGAGTGTACGAACCATCCATCAAGCCCCAAGAAACATGCGCGGCTAACCAAGGCAAGTCTAAGGAGGAAGAAATCTCTGATGATGATGTCGGAGAGCACATATTCGACGACTTCCAGAATGATGACATCACGCGACAAGCCGATGAGGACGATGATTACAGGTCGGGAGCGATTGGAGAATCGAAATCCACTCTTTCCTAAAAGAGGGAAAGCTCCCCCTGGATACCAAACAGGCCAGGAAAGTACAATCTAGAGTAGGGATGTACGAGCTAAGAGATGAAACCTTATACAGAAAATCATTCCTCGGACCACTTCGTCGCTGCCTGTCCCGATCAGAGGGACATATCATCTTGAAAGACATCCATAGAGGAGACGCGGGGAATCATAGTGGAATGAGGTCCCTTGCAGATAAGGCGAAGACGCAGGGCTACTACTGGCCAATCATGATCCGAGAAGCGGCTAGAATGGCGCAAAAGTGCGAAGAATGTCAAAGATTTGGCAAACGAATCCACGCCCCAGCCACAAAGTTGAACTTTGTGGACAGTCCGTGGCCCTTTGGGAAATGGGGTATCGACATAGTAGGCCCACTCGTATCAGGGACCGGGAAAAGAAGATTCTTAATAGTGGCAAATGATTATTTCAGCAAGTGGGTAGAAGCAAAGGCACCGGCAAGAATTCGGGATTAGACGTCTTTACCTTTATCTTTCAAAATATCATCTCGCAGTTTGGCATCTCATGAGAGATAGTTTCCGACAACGGTAACTTGACTACAAGGAAAGAATATCGACTTGTCATTGACACCCTCAAAATTCGAAAAAACAAATCCACCCCCATATATCCACAAAGCAACGGACAAGCGAAGCCACAAACAAAACTTTGGCACTTATCCTTAAAAACAACTAGACGAGTACAAGGGGCGGTGGTGTGAGCGATTACATAACGTTCGCGGGCATATAGGACGACTCGAAGATCATCTACCAGAGAGTCCCCGTTTTTACTCACGTACGGAGCAGAAGTAGTAATCCCTACGGAAATTCTACTTCCAACAACAAAGACAGAAGCGTGTGAAAAGAACCTCACCACGGACATGATGTTGGAAAAGCTTGACGACCTCGAAGAAAGGAGAGAAGCGGCACTGCAAAGAATGGAAAACTACCAACGCAGGCTAGCTAGAGAATATAACAAAAAGGTGAAACTTAGGAATTTTGTAGAAGGGCAGTATGTGTTAAGGACCATTCCCCAATACCAGCGAGAAAAGAAGTGGGGAAAATTAGCACCAACTGGGGGAGGACCCTACATAATACACGACATCGCAGGAAATGGCTCTTACTATCTGCGTAACCTGAAAGGGGAAATCCTCATGCATCCGTGGAATGCCAAATATCTCAAGCCATACTACCCATAACCTACCACCTGCGTATGCATTTCAGAAGAAGAAAACGGACCTACAAGTACACATGTCTCTATCTCTGACAAAGGAGTAACGCGCCTTAACTTTTCAATCAATACAAGCTTTCATTTTCGAGTGTCATATTCTATTCATTACCCACACACATTTCAATTTACTCAAAATCACAACCTATACCATATGAGACACATGTATATACTACTTACACAATGTACATTGTAAACCATCCCACATCTTAATAAAACATCGATACTATCGTTACCCCGTGGACGTAGGCCTTAGGGCTGAACCACGTAAATCATTGTGCAGTTACTATTATTAAGAACTGGCATTATACTTTAACAAGAGGGATGTCCCGCACAAAGCGTGGATCATACCCACTGTAATATACCGGGCAATATCCCACGCAAAGCACACACATACAATATATCGGAGCATACACATGCGATCTCTCGGAACTCCTCCGTAAGCGTCTATAAGTGTATGACCAGGGGGGCGACTTCCCACAGAATGAGATACCCGAGCAATATTACAAGCCGCGAACTCTGGAATATATCCTTGAACGTCGAGCGGACCCCACCGTTCGTAAATCCTCCGCCAAGGAATTAGTGGACGGGGTGCAAGGTCACAAGACAATTCGGGGACATCAACCTATGGAATTGCACAAACAATACACTTTCTCAAGTTCAAAGATTGACATCATTGGATTATAAACACTACGGAATTACCCATTATGATTAACTTAATTTGTAAAGCTGATAGGTGCAAATTCAACAAAATTCAAATTCAGATTTAAACGCCAAAGTTTGATCTAGTACACGGCAGTTGATTACAAGCCTAGCAAGGAAAATAGCAAAAATGCCAAAAAGGATAAGCAACTGAGATCAATCCCTAGCATACTAGCTATAATCTACTGAGAAGGAGCATTATCCGCAGGTTTATCCTTCAGCGATGAAGGAACACTACCACCAGAGGAGGGGCCAGAAGAACCTGAAGGAAGCGCGGGTACGGGACGCCGAGTATAATTCTTAGTTAGCCCATGACTCTTCTTAAGATCCAGCTCAATCTCACCAAGAGTCCTATTAATCTCTTCTGCAAGCTGCTTACGAGCCACAAAGCCTATGGCTACGCTCTTCATCTCAGCCTGATTTAGGGAAGTGGAAAGCTGGTCTACCTTTTGATTGGCATGCTTCAGCGCTTCCTCCTAAGACAAGGCTAGACCGCGATGGTAGTTAACTTGGCCCTCCAATTGAACTACCTTAGCCTGAGCTTCGGTAAACTTGTCATCCGCATCTTTAAGCTGTCCTTGGAGCTGCATGTTTGGTAGAGGAAGACAGTGAGTTATAAACAAATAGAATACAAAGCACACTCGATGACAAAAACGTTACCTTCACAATGTTCAACCGCGGAATCCCTTGCTTCGCGGCATAATCATATTCATTTGATAACCTATCATAATCTACGCGGAAGATTATGAGCATATCGACTTCCGCGCTTAGGTCGTCTCGAAGCATCGAGTCCGAATGACGATATCGATTAACCTCGTCATTCTTCGATTCCAACCCCTTATTAAGACGATACATAGCCACCTCTAAGTTTTTCTCACATTCAACCTGATAGGCCACATCAGCTCGAGACGCGGATAAGGCTCTACTGAGAGCGCTAGATTCTGCCCTAGCATCGTCTCTTTCCTTAGCAAAACGTTGCATATAAGCCCGCACATCCGAGGGATGGGAAGACCGCGCCTCTCGCAGCTCGTCTTCCATAACATTAAGCTTAAGTTCCAAAGAGGAAATCTGACCGCGGGCTTTCTCAAGATTATCCTGCGTCCATAAAAGAGCCCAGTTGAATAAATGACGGTCATGGTTGTTTTGATTTTGCAGATCTACCAAGCAAAGCTTTTTCTTACGCCATTCTTCGGCCATAGCGTTATGAACATCCGCGCGGGCATTCCACTTTACGGATTCACTCTTAAGTTTTTCAACTAACTCGGCAATACGACCTTTTTGACGAGTTCTCTCATTCAAGCCACAACAACTCGGGGACTCCACCCACCGAAGACAAAGACGGCGGGAGGAGGGAAGAAGAAGATAACTTCGTAACATATAAGGGACATGTAACTATCAAAGAAGAGGAGACGCTTGACTGAAATAGACGAAGAGTTTTCCTCAGCAACCGCTAACTTGGCCTTGACCGAAGCTAGCTCAGAACGCAGCTTCGCCTCTTCCGCGTCCTGCTGCTCCTTGCGCTTGAGCAGACCCTTCAGCTCTGCTATCTCCTCATCTTTAGCAGAGACCGCAGCTTCAACGCTCGTAAGCATCCCTTCACAATTCCGGAGCTTCCCTTCTAGCTTGAGAGATTTAGCCTTGAAGAACCGGTAAAGATGATGGTTACAATACTCGCTCCTCATCATCTATCAATCAAAAAGGGAAATTAGTTCACAACACATTTAAGCAAAATCAGGGGTAGAAAGAGCAGGACAAACCTCCAATAATCGCTGCTGGGGATAACTGTACTGGTACCCATCAGCAATGGCCATCATGCCAGCAACCGTGGGGGGAGGATCCACCACAAGATCAATCCCGCTGGCCACAAGATTCTTGCCCCACCCTCGATATACCACCTCCTCAGGGGTTAGCTCCATATGCCTGCGAGTAAAAGAATCCGAACTCTTTTCTCCTTCAATCATAGGGGCAGGATGAGGCACGACAAGCAAGTTCTTCTTTTTCAGCCACGCCAAAACAACATCATCACCATCCGCGACTAAGGCCCGCGAGAAATCATTTGAGGAAGAGTCTGAGGGCTTCCCACCAAGCAAAGCACCAGTATTATTTAGCACCAAAGCCCCACCAGCAGTGGAGGAGGTGCCAACACAACCCTCGGGATGCACCGCCAAAACCCCAGCATCAGATCCGCGTGTGGGGTCACCTCCGCAGCTACCCTCAAGAACATTCCAGTCATCACCAGCTGGAAGTAGATTGAAGTCCGAGACAAGCCCCATAACTATGGCCATGTCAAATGATTGTTCCCCAGATAAGACCTTACCAAAGGAAAACTCGCAAGGAGCATCCCCATCCTTGTCACCACTACCAAGAACAATTCCCTTACCCTTATCTACAACAACCCCACTTGACTTAGTAGCCCCCTCAGACAGACCACCACCACCACCAGTGACCTGATCATCACCGGTGGCCTGATCACCACCAGCTGCCTGATCATCACCACCACCACCAGTGGCTTGATCATCACCACCACCACCCGTGGCCTGATCATCACCACCTCCACCAGTGGCCTGATCACCACCACCAACACCAGTATCCTGATCATTACCTCCACCAGTGGCCGGATCACCACCACCTCCACCAGTGGCCTTATCGCCATCACCTCCACCAACGCTCCCACCGGCAATACTATCTTGAACGGGCGGAGAAGTCTCAATTCGCTCTTCCCCATCGGAAACTTCCTCATCACCATCCACTGGACTGTTCACATCCTCAAAGTGTGTAGAACCCTCGGTGGGAGAATTCGACGATTGCTTGGGATTGATCTTCTTATTTCTACGCACCTACAACACAATGATAAAAGAGCCATTGTCATCTCCTTTCCTTGGCATAATCAACATTATTTAAGGAAACGAAGGGGCATATATACGTAGAAAACAAACAACACAC
This sequence comes from Papaver armeniacum, assembly GCA_023531295.1. Classification (NCBI taxonomy): domain Eukaryota; kingdom Viridiplantae; phylum Streptophyta; class Magnoliopsida; order Ranunculales; family Papaveraceae; genus Papaver; species Papaver armeniacum. The sequence continues at coordinate 568,449 of JAJJWW010015194.1, forward strand.
CTTAGCAACATTAGTATTCTGCGGAAGAAAGGTGAGCATCAGAGATATCTTCGTCTTCCGCGTCATCAACATCGCGATTATAAGCAAAATACATACCTATAAAACTCATTCGCCAAGGCGTGAATGGGCATAATGAGCGGGAGAAGCTTCGCGATAAGGACCGTCAACGAGTAGGTTGCCAACCAGGGGGTCCAGTGGACCCAACCATAGGCCCACGGACCAACGACTTCAAGAACAGTGGCGAGACCATTCATAGTCATGATCACGCTTAATTCTCTCATCAGCGGGAATAGGAAGACCTTCAGCACCAGGAACCCTCGCCATCTTGGAATCACTTACCTCGCTCAAGAGTCGAACTTCCCCATTAACAGGAGCAATGTTCCGCAGACTCACAGACCACGGCTTACGAGTATTCCTGTTAACGTAGTCTCCAAAGGATTTGTTGAAATTCTCGGGAGTATACCACCCTTTCTCCTTTTCTAATTTAGGGGCATAGCGAGGTCATCATCGTTTGCCCCTTGCTACGAAGATAGCATTCTGAGATGGCGAATATAGTTCCTCGTCAACCATGTTGCACCCCACGATTATGACTTTTCTTGGCAGTCCGCGGCTAGACAAGACCCGGTAGTAGAAATCATCACCGGCTTTATACAAAGGCAACATCAAACCGGCCTCGAAAGCACCCACGGTCGTCGGCAAATGAAAGGCATCATAATCGGTAGTTGGTAACCATCTCATAAGTTATATCTTTATCGGGGTATAAAAACTTACTTGGAAGTCTTGAAGACCGTGCTTCAATTTGAAGGCCTCAAGGTCAATGTGTCCGAAAGTAAACTTCTTATTACCCAAAGATAAAGGACGAAAAATAAATGAGAATCATCCTCGAAAGCATCTTCCGTAGAACTCGTTGCCTTCTTCTTAGGAGGAACCGCATCTCAAGAAGATTCTATCTCCATGACCTTTCTCTTCAAAGGCCGAGTCTTAGTGACTTACTTGAACTAGGCACGAGGTAGATTAGTCCGCGGTGGAGGTTTGGTGCGGAGAGGCCGCACATCTAAAAGGATCGAGCGCGGATTCCGCCGCTTCTTAGGAGACCCACCTTTAGGGCGATTCACGGCATATCTAGACCCTGCGGCGGATCACCCCTTTTGAGCGAGGCCTCCGGCCCAGGGGACGAGGATGTTCGTCCATCCCGAGGATTATCCTGAGTAAGTGAAGGCGAAGCTCCTCCCCGGATATTGGAATCACTCCGAGGAGATCTGTGAGGACTTGACAGAGGAGTTTGGTAAGGAACCCGCGGATGGTCGGACATATCTGCGGGCACAAACACAAATAAAAGTGCAAATCAGAGGCAAGGAAGATCGAAAAACAAGAAAATCTCAAGAACAGCAGTAAACGTGAAAAGAACCCTAGATTTCATCCACGATTACTTAAACTCTCATACTATTAACCAAACTTAAAAGAAGAAAAATAAAATCAAAGCATGGCCGATGAAACATACTACTCAGCAGCATCAACTCTCAAATCCCAGGACATACATAAGGTTAAATTCATCATCGACGCATCACAGAAAATCAAAAACTCAACAGGGTTAGGCATGGCGAGTAAACGGAGTAAAAAATCATACCCGAACCTCAAAGAATAAAAAGAAAAGAACAACGAAGGTGGCGATTTAAGGCGGCAAAGAACAACAAGTAGCAGCAACAACAACAACAATAATGGTGTCAGAAGAAGTTAAGAAGGTGAAGAAGACAATGGAACAGAGGATAAACAGAGAATGTGAATTTAATTCACATTCTCTCATTCTCCCTTTTTATAAGATCAAGAAAAACCGTCCACTACCCAATGGGCAGTTATGGCCGGATAGGGGAAACGTGCACAATAAATGCAGGTAGCACCTTTTTTAGGAGAAGTTATGAGGAGGGAGATAAAAACGTACCACACGATTCTTCTTCCCACTAAAGCTAGCGCCCGATCACAAGAAGAGGGGCAAATTGTAAGTACACTTATTTATCTCCATCGCCACGTGCACTAGCAGAACCCACGTGGAGGCCACGTCATAAAGAGGGATGACACGTAGGGGCACCCATGGTGTCTAGACGGCGTGCCATCCGTCAAGACCAACGGTCGAAGATGAGGGAGCATCCAAGGTAGATAATCCGCAAAGACCAAAGAGTCACTTTACCCCATCACAAGATGAGACGCAATCAACTACAGGGGATAGTCCAACCGACACGAGACGTGACACGAGAGGATCGACACCGCCGACGCGGGATTGGACCGCCCCAACCACTCGCATTTAATGCTGCTCAAAGGGCACGTGTCAGACGACCAACGAAGAAAACGAGGATAGGTCCGCGTAATGGACTTGGGTATTGCGAGAGGCCGCTGAGTGACGGGGATGTCCGGATCTGTTGTAACACAAGAAGATAAGATCTCAACAACTGTCGTCGGTGGACCCACTCGATTTGGCTATATATATGTGTATCCCTTTCACAAAGAGGGGGTGGCGAGTAGAACCGAGAGATAGGAGAGAGAATAGGGAGAAGTAAGTATGAGTACCAACCTATGAGGTTGACGATTATCAAAGATCTTGTGATTACTTTTGTAACCATTTACTTTATAGTGAATATCCCCAGATCCGTGGACGTAGGCTTAAGTGCTGAACCACGTAAACCTTCATCTCCTTTACATTTAGCATTCGTATAGTTTTATTTATGTGTTAACATCTTAGTTCTACCGTTTCGGATGTTGAGGAGATCATGACAAACCCATGGGGTTTGGAATCAGTGAATCATCATCTACCTATGCATGTCGAACTTTATACACACTCTAATGCGTGTATTCAATTCATGTTGAGATTGGTTGTGAACGCGTGGATAATACCACCGGATTTCCGTGTTCACAACAAACTTCTACTGTGGCGTTCTAAAAGAGATGGCACTACAAGTTTGTATTGTGGATTATGTCTTCCCCAAATTTTGTGAAACTTTATTTGTTCATATGTCTGAGTTTGATAGACGCAGGTAGCCGAACTAAGTTTTAATGGAGTTTTTGCTTTGTTCGGCTATCTGTTTCCAGGACAGATAACCGAACTTTTAAGCCAGAGTTTACCGAGTGATGTTCAGTTTAGTCGAGTGCACCATTTTTCTAGACGAACTTTAAATCTTAAATCAGCGGAACTCTCAAAGTTCGGCATGCTCGCAAAATTTTTGCGACTCAACTAAACTCAACATTTAGCTATACAGAGAAGAGTTCGGTTAATATATATATATATATATATATATATATATTTTCTGCGACTCAACCAAACTTAAGACTTCGAGTAGGAATTTTTTTTCTCCTTACCGAAGTGTTCTTTGTGTTCTTCATCTTTAAAAGATTGGTTATAAAACCTGCTTTTTTTGTCAAAATTATCCTAACCGAACTTGTTACCGTAACATCCATTTTCAACTCACTTTGATGATTATTACTCATTTTTTTTCAACCAAAAACGAACCACGAGTAATGGGTTTGTGGAACTTTTTTGAATCGACGACGATGAGGGAAGAAGAGAAGATTATGAGCCCTCTAAGAATAATGGGTTTGTGAAAAATTAAATGTAATGGGTTTACATGTCATTAAATGTAGTTAGGACATCCCTTATAAATGTAGGAAGGATATCCTAATTAAACCATGGTCCCCTTGAAAAAAGGGACGGTGCCCAAAAAGTTGTTCATAAAAAACTGGTGCGGCCTCGTGAATTAAACCTCCCTTCTCTCTCTCATCATCTCTTTTCTTCATCGAAGAACTCTTCTCCTTCTTCGTCCTCGCCGTTACAAAAAACCCTAATATTTTCCTCTTAAATGTTTCAAAACCTAAAAGGAACCCCTTAGTTCCTTCCTCTAGAATCTCTCTTTTTTTATTCAAATACCTTTAACAATGGCAGGAGGAGGAGGGATTACCTCAAGAGAACAGACACTTTCTTTACTCTCCGCTGTAAAGAACCATGGAGATTTAGCTCTTAAACTATCTTCTTTAAGACAAGCGAAAGATATTCTGTTGTCTGTTGAACCTTCTTCGTTGGTTGGTGAGCTTTTTCCTTATATCATTGAACTTCAGGGTTCTAATGAAGTTTTGGTTCGGAAGATTTTATTAGAGTAAGTGTGAAAGTTTTGATTAATTTGAAGTTATTGGTGAAAGGAGGTTTGTGAATTTGCATGTTATTGTGGAATTTTGTGTTTGATTTTGGGTCAATTAGATTGATTTTTTAATTAGGGTTTCACTGTTTGGGGGATTTGAAGTGAAATTAATTGAATTAGTACTGGCATTAATGTTTGATTACTTTGTTTTTGCATGTTATTGTTGGATTTATCTTTGATTTTAACATAATTGTTACATTACATTGTGTAGAATTAGGGTTCCCCCAATTTGGGGGGTTTGGGTTATGATTAGTTTAGGGCACCCACTAATATTACTCCTACCTACTGTCTAGTGTGAACTGAACGGATCTTTTTCTTGATTCTTATGGGGTTGTGTGTGGTGCCAGGTTGATGGAAGAGCTTGGGTTGAAGGTGATGGATCAATCATCTGTATTCATGCCCGTCTTTTTGGCATTATTGAAAGATGGTGTTTCATCTGTTGTACGGCAGTCTATTGTTAGTGGTACAAACTTTTACTGTGGCGTTCTAAAAGAGATGACACTACAGGTTTGTATTGTGGATTGTATCTTGATATGTGAGGTTATTACTAATATTACTTCCATTTTAGTACAAGATGTAACGGAGAGGTATAATATCTTTGTACCGAAAATTTACCATTTAGTGAGGTTCAGTTATCATGAGTTTGCAATATATGATTTTATAAACCTATTTGTCCACTAACACGCACACTCATTAAGAAGTGTATAAACTGTACTAGAAGTTATGCATATATATATATATATACGAGGATCCATTTATAGAGCTTGTCGACTTTGAAATTTTGGAAACGGAATTGTTATCCATATGCATCCTTCTTAGCAAGCTTTGTTTCATTGCTGTTCTTGGTTTAAATCTATTTTTATCTAGGCCCGAGTTTTAATACTTCTCATTTTGCAAAACCGCAGTATCATCAATCTGGTAAGGTGGAGAGATGGCTTGGAGAGCTCTGGAGTTGGATGGTGAAGTTCAAGGATGCTATCTGTGGAATAGCTTTGGATGTAAGCATTATCAAATCCTTTCAACTGAAGAGTATTCGATATGTTCTAGTCATGTAGACATAGCAGATATGTTTGATGTTCACACTTGTTGATTTGGCTGATTTGCAGTCTGGTCCTGTCGGAACAAAGTTGCTTGCAATAAAGTTTTTGGAAATGTATGTTCTACGTTTAACATTTGATGCCGATGATGATGAAACATCCTCTAAAGAAGGTATATCGTTTTGCCTATTCTGGTTGTGTGTTTTGTAGTTGATTTATGGTGATTGCTTACTTGAAGTTCCTATAGTTTCTGATACAATCATTTTCTTCTACACTGAAAGGTCTAAATTTTAATATCCCATGGGTGGTTGGAGGTCATCCAATACTAAACCCAGAGTTGATCACTCCCGAAGCAAACAAGAGTCTTGGATATTTGCTGGATATGTTGCGCTCAGCAAAGACACTCCCTGGTTGTGTGACAATTACCGTTATCAATTGGTGAGTCCGGCTTCACCCTATGCATGTTTCTTATAGCCAATGGATTATTTGGTTGGCTGATTTGGTGGTTCCTTTTGATTAATATCTATATATTCTGCTAGAAGCTTAAGGTCCAAGCAACTAAAACTATTATTAGGGAAATAGTAGTCAATTGAAACCAAAGTTGGACATACTAGTCACTTGAAACCACGGTTGACTTTAAACGAATAGTGGTTAATAGATAAACTTTGATTCTATTGAATAATGTGTAGCCTTCAATTACTGGCTTTCCTGGAATACTAAATAAGTGTGTTTACCTTGTCTGCCCGGCCTTTTTAGTGTAGCTGAATATGAAGTTCGTCTGGCCTGGATTTAAAAACAACCCCAATTTATACCTGGACACCTGGCCCTCCGTGTAGGAGCCCAAAGCCTATTACTGCCATGTTGCCCTAGTATGCTTAAGTTGGCGAGCTCGGGCTTTCCTTAATAGCCTGGCCTGGTACCCGTTTGAATTTCTTAAGAGTTTTGGTTTTATGTTGAATTAAATTGTTTGTGTGTTATATTTTGGATTAAAATTTCTGTATTCATTTTTGTTCTACATTCGAAGATTAATTAGATTAATTATATAGGATTGTTTTAAACTATAATTTATTTAATCTCCAAATTCCAAACATGAACTGAATCAGTTATTACAAAACTTTATAGTTACAAACGACCGTAACCTGTTTGGCCTGCCTGGCCTGACCTGGTAAATAGAATGGGTTTTTGACAGGCTTTTGGTCTCAAAATAAGTTTATTTACCTAGCCTCCCCGACCTGCTGGGATTTGATTTTAGGGTAGCTGAATATAAAAATCCATTTTGCCTGGATTAAAAAACGGGCCAGGCTGCCCGACCTGGCTCAGTTTACACCCCTGCCTGTAGGAGCCCAAAGGTTGTTACAGACTGTAACGTGCCGCCTACCTGACCTGGTTAGCTTAAAAGAGGAGGCTTGGACTTTCCTTAAATGTTATTAGCCTGGCCTGCTGCCTGCCACATGTAGATGCAACCACCATTTCCCAGTGGAAAACGCTGAACCATTTCATTTGTCATGGTTCAGTTAGTTGATCTAAAGGAAGACTCAAAGTTCATCTGGTCTGGCAAGATATGTTGTCTCAGGATAATAGTCATGGGGTGGAACCGCATTCTCTGCCCGATTCTGTTAACTTTTAGAAAAGTGCCTTAATATGTGTGTTTGAGACCAAGGCTGATGGTGCTACAGTTATATTGTTGTTACCTGTGTAAGGTCACATTTGTTGACTTCAAAGTCCCGTTGATGTTGATATGCGTTAAAGAAATTACTTGTTACATTTCTATTTGGAGTGCCATTTTAATAACTTGTTTGTCTTTAGGTGCGTGAGTATCTCTGTCTTAATTTTCTATACATTTAGCTATCTTATTTCTGGTTTCATTTGTTTGTCGAAGCTGAACTTTGATTATCTTATTTCTGGTTTCATTTGTTTGTCGAAGCTGAACTTTGATAACTTTGATAAAAATGATTCTCATTCCTTACAGTATGTTGTGAATTTGTGATGCTTTAAATGCTATTACATGTCTTGTCTAAAATCTGTCTAGTGGCCTGACGCTACCTTTCTGCTTGACAGTCTCGCTGCTATTGCAAGGAAAAGGCCAATGCATTACACTTGTATTCTTTCGGCATTACTTGGATTTGATCCGAATTTCGAGACTCCTGAGAGTCATGCTGCGAGTATTCAGTTTTCTTTTAGGACTGCCTTTCTGGGTTTCTTAAGGGGTACCCACCCCTGCATTGTAGAGGTAATACTTTTCAGTACATTCTGTTCAGTTTCCCAGTGATGAATGTTTATTCCTTCCATGTTCCCTTACACTTCACCATCACTTATGTGGCAGTCGCGGGATAGATTAGTTAAGGCTTTGCGGGCAATGAATGCAGGGGATGCTGCTGATCAAGTTATTAGGAAAGTCGACAAAGTAATAAAGAATACTGAACATGCTTCACGGGATGCTCGATTCAACAAGGTAGCTAACCTTTCTAGTATTGAACTTTCTCGCGGATCTTATTCTTAACATTGTATCGATCATCTGTTTGTTTTTTCTTTTACTTGTTCACACCCAAATGCTTACGGTTGTCTTACGTTTTGATTGTCAGGAGGGTCAACTATCAAACCATTTCATACCTTTTGCTGGTGAATTGGATAAGAAGAGGTCCATGCTTCAAGATGTTGACAGCGCAATCAATAATGATGAACTGCCTGCAAAAAGGACACGCTACCTTCCTGTGGGAAGTCCAATTTTTCCAGTTCAAAACAATTCTGGGCATGATGGAGTTACTTTTGATGGTGTATCTACTAAGGTTCCATTGATGCAAAATGAGTTGACTGCATTGGTAATTCACCATTTTACTAAAATCTTATTGTTTACTTGTTTTGCGAATTTTGAGCTGTTTTTGGTCAAGTAGTAATTGTTCTAGTTTATTCAGGATACTCATCGCCTAGATCCGGGGCAACTACCAGTATCTGAAGCAGCAGTGCAACCGCTGCCTGCGAAGGAGGAGATCTCTGATTCACGGGTTGCTTTTGATGCTTCAATCTGTATGGGTAGTCCTGTCTCAGATCAGGTGGTACGAAAGGCTGAAAATGCTATAGAGCCTTTGATGTCTAAAAATGATACCGAGTTCTTTCAAAGTTCCATCACTCACTTGAACGACCAATGTACTTTCAAAGAAGATTTTGGGCCTGTGGACAAAGAAGCCGTCACTATTGATCCATCTGCAGAGGTTAATAATACAACTCCAGAAGTTAATAATACCGGATTTTGTCTATTTTTGTTGTTGTTAAGATACTTTGAAAGCTCTGACGGTCTTTTTATGTAGGCTAAAACACTGCATGATACTTTGCCGGATTCAGACAAGTCATTTAGCAGATTTCTTGGTGAAGTTCCTCTTTTGCCTGATTCTGCTGCATTGAAGCTGCTGGAAGACCTTTGTCGTTCAGAGGGGCTTGTGAAAGATGTCTGTGATGGTGACCGTGTCACTCAGGGCCTTGGTCCTGATGGAGCCTTGAACGTACTCTCTTACTCTCTCTCTCTCTCTCTCTCTCTCTCTCTCTCTCTCTCTCTCCCACGTATATGTTATTCGCTTATGGATCTCTATTTTTAAATGCAGTGCTCTGTTCAGGAAACCTCCCTCGGTGTCTCTCAATACTCATATTCCAACAAGTTCCATGGCACTACTATTGTAGGCGACAATAGTTCCTCCTCTTTTTATATGGTTTCTGATGGCAGAGTATCTATTGAGGCATGTGATGTAAACGGTAAACGTATTGTCGTAAAATCTAGAGACTGTGATAAAATAGAAGTTCTCTGGGATAGAGTTCTTATAGGTCCTGCCGGAGATGCCGGTTGGATCAAAGAAATCATGGATGAGCTGAAAAAAGTGGTAAGACTTTTTATGCCTTATAGAATGTATTTAATACTAAATTAGTTCAGTTGGAATTTGGAAGTTATTCAATAAAGTTTTGTATTTTGGCTTTTGATTCCAGCCGGAAGCAGACGGTTGGAATGCACAAGATTGCGCACATTTTGCCAACTTCTTAATGAAAGGCAACTACCTTGCAGAAGATAGTGACGAAGATGAGGATGCAGGAGATGGTGACGAAGATGAGGATGTAGGAGATGTTGACGAAGATGAGGATGTAGGAGATGGTGACGAAGATGTCGATGCAGGAGATGGTGACGAAGATGTGGATGTAGGAGATGTTGACGAATATGAGGATGTAGGAGATGATGACGAAGATGAGGAGGCGGTTGAAGATACATTGGATTGTCACATTCTTTTTGCTTCATTCGTAAACGAGCCTCAGTTTTATTTTGTGTGCAAAGATGAGAAAGTACGTAGACTACCTAATATGTTTTTTGGTGTTGGAAGTGGATCTACACATGCTGAACACTATCTAGGAAGTAAGTTAGGCTTTCAGCATCAGGATGAATCTTTTGCTGATCATGTGGATGTGTTGGTATCTGCTGTGGGTTCTGCTTGTACGCACGATCAAAGCACCGGAGACCAGATTAAAGGTTAGTTATTCTTTATGAAGTTTGGGTCTTTGGTTATGTAATTTTGCTAATGACATCCATAGTAACAACATAACCGGGTATAATGACATCTTTTTTCTTTTCTTTTAATAGTTTATCACATGGCCGAGCCTAAGAAAATCCATCTTGTTCGTCACGTGCATGAGCATGATGTTGAAAGAGAAAAAGATGAAGATGCTAAGATTGATCTTCTCGAGAAGGCTGCAGAGCGTATGAGGAGAGAAGAGCTGAGCCCGTGCAGAGGTTAGCTAGGTAAACTAAAATATCAAGTCATTCAAGATTTTTTGGTATTTTGAGAAAATTTAAAAGAGTTCAATAATAGGCCACTTAGTTTAGTTACATATTTGGACATAGATACTAGTCTATTGAAAAGAACCCGAGAATTACATTGTACATAAACAAAACCAGTTACGTCAAACAGTACACTACAAGGATTGATCTTGGGCAGGAAGAGACCCCCAGCAGGCTCTCTGGGGCCTTTTAGTGGTTCATCTCATCGGTGTCTATTAAACCTTTATAATAAATAGCAATGATCAGAAGATTCTAATATGTTCACTCTTTTATCTGCCAAACACACATTGGCTGTATTTTTGGGTTTGTGTGAAGCTAGCTCCATATGCTTCTGGTTCATGAGGTCATTGAGATCTTAAAATATTTTGGATTCTCATTCTGATGTAGAAGTTGACTTGGAAGCTAAATTATGAAACCGAATGATACGTTGGTATTGCCGCCACCCCAATCCCCTGTGTGTTTCATGTGCGTTTTCTGGTTATTTTTAATGGTATTGTGACGTTGAATGCATACATGATACCATGTTTTTTGTCTGATTGAGATTTGGTTGTTCATTGTAGTTTTGTTTTGCGTAAATAATTGGTCGTAGGCTCGGTTTTAAGAGCTGATAAAAGATTTTAATATGCTCTTTATTTTTGTTTTATAATTTTTCAATGCAGTGTAGTATTAGATTTTTGATATAACCATGATTCACAAATTGTATGATATAAGAACAAACATGTTTGATGAAACTTGAAAGCTAGTTTGTTATACTTGCCTGAAGATGATACAGTTGACAACTCGTGCAGGTTACACATCTGATAGTTTCGAGTTATCACTTGTTATGTATGCTAGTAGACTTCTGGGTTCGCAGAGATAAAAATATCAGATGGTATGATTTGTTTGTTGGTATGTGATGTGATGCCTAAGTCTAAGGATGCAAGTTAGTCATGACATTTAAGTTTTACATTGCTACATGACTTGTTTGTTGGTATCTGATGCCCTAGTATAAAGGATGGCATGTTGTGGTAACTCTTAAAGATGCTAGATGGAAGTAATGCAAATTGTTTCTGTAGTCAGGCGAAGGTCAGGTGGCCAATGTAGATTACTGAATGAATACTGTTGGTGATTACTTCTGTGTCTACATGTTGATGTTGACAACTTGGTTAGTTTTATCTTAAGCCTCTTAGCGGATACTTAGAAGCTATTTGAAATTCATAGATTTTCATCTGCATTCACCCCATTGTGCAACAGCTTTCAACATGCAAGGATTATCTGGTTTTCTAGAACTCACCAATAAGCCAAAGCCAACAATAACAGTAGTAGAAAGGGCCACTGCAGCAAGCTCAAGGTTACCCAGATGGCCAGCTAAAGCTTGGCTAAAAATGAGATTAGAAGCTATATTTTCCTATAAATCACCTCGTATTGATTATCAATACGACTCTAAATCACCTCGTATCGTATATCAATATGATGATAGAGCTGCTATGTAGTTACAGGTAACCGGTGTTTTCTAATAAAATACTCTGATCTAGTTTGTTAATCGAGCTAAATAAAAGAACATACTACCAATTTCCATTCCGTATCACCGTAACCGAATATCTCAGTATATTTGGGACGTTGAAATAAGATTATCAAACTTGAATTCTCATCTTGAAATCTCATTTATTATGACGAGACTTTAAATATGATCCACATTTTTGGTTGCTTACTTGCATTAGACCATCCACAAGTGGCGTTTTATTTGGCTCTGGCTTTAGCAATGAGAATGAGCTTGATGTTATTCTCTATTTCAAAATGAGCCTGGTGTATCGTGTCGTTCAACTTATGAGACTGATCCATTTAATATTTGAATCTGAGACCAGGTTCATGTTAAGCATGAGCCCCGCGTCAAAGATCAGAATTTAACTGATCTTGAGTGTTAGACAATTGCTCTCTCCGTCCTAAATATGTAGGTGTAATTTTGAATTTTGGTTATCCATTAGACCGGTGACTATCGCTGAATTTTACCCGACTCACTTGATCTGAGTTGAATCCGACTCTATCATTGTTAGTCCACTGACTCAGATGATTCATCTTCAAAATTTGCTCAATGATAGTATATTCGATTTCAATCATACATGGAGAGTCATTAACTCGTCAGACTTGGTCCGTACGATTACTGAACTTAACAATGTGCAGTGTCTCTATTGTGCATCAAGCAAGTTTGTGCAGAAAGAAATCGACTGTGATGTTCTCTATGCTTTTGGAGATGGAGCCGCCAACATCTTAATTCTCAAGCTTGCCTTTTCAGCCTATAGGATATCATCCGCATATCCCAATCACGTTCACACTAGTGGTGATTATAATCAAAATCCACGGTTAAATTGCGGTACCGAGGAATTGTTTTAAGGAAAAATAGGCTGCAATAACATTCACCGGTGTAGTTGGGCAAGTAAGAGCAATTCCTATGGCAATGGCCAAACACAAAAATCTGTTCAGCCGGTGGATGGCCAAATTAGGTTTTCCACTATGGGAAAGTATTGGGCGTTAGACTAGTAGACGCGCGTCATTAAAAAAACGGTGGCGCTCGGCAGTTGGTAACGGGTGACGGAAGTACGACAGCAGCGTCACGACATTGTATCGCCGGCGGTTTTCCAGTGATGCCAAACGTAGTTTTTAAATTTTGAATTTCACTTTTTCCCTCTATAAATTGCCGCCATCTTGAACAATTCGGTCACACCAAAATTCACTTGAATTTTCTCTTATAAAAATGGTGAAAAAAAGCGATCACACTTTTGCGATGCAAAACTTGAAGTCTTGTTTCTAAGATATGTGGGAGTTTTAAAAAAGATTGAAAATTGTAAAAGGAAGTGCAAGTTTTAGAAGTTGCTCCAAGAAAATGTTAGCTAAAGGCAAAGAAAAGCTCATGTTTTGAAACTTAACAACAAAAAATTCAAAAACAAAGGTGAAACTGTCAAAGAGCGCATTGAATGGAAAATACGTCAAATGAAGATAAACAGAGGCCGAAACTTGTACTTGATTTTTATTAAAGTTTTTATTATTGTCGAAGTTTATATCTTGTAAATTTGGCGGTAATATCAATGAATGAAAATGTTTATATTTTAAAATAGATTTCCACTTCAGATTACGTGAAATTTATTACCATTTATTTAAACTTGCAAATAACATCAAACTACATTTTAGTAAACCACAACAAAAACATCAAACTACATCAAATCCAGCCACATTCTCTCTGTAAAGTTCATAACATTCAAAATGCCTAAACTCTCTCCCACTTTCTTCGGTAAACTTGGTCAGAGCGATGGTTTTCAGTTCTTCGTTGGATAATCCAGAATTGCTACGATGAACCATCCACAATATTTCCGTATAATGTTTGACTAAATTACTGATGAATGCGATTCTTAGTTCTAGGCTCTTACTGTTTCTTATTACTTCGTTCCGCGGAAATACAAAATGTCCTAATACTCTTTCCCAGAAATGGTCATGGTTCATTGGTCTCGCCATACGATGTAACCAACATCGAACTAGAGCAACATCTTCTTCCATTGTAAATTCCGGCGGCGGCACTCAAGTGAAGTAACGATGTACTTGAGATGGACCATCTTTTAGAATTCTGAAACACGCTTCGAAACGAAAAGGCTTACCGTGAGCTTCCTCTCAATTATCAAGAGCTGTTTGGATCACTTCTTCTTCAGTTACATCGATGAACTTTTCTCGATCAATTTCCATTACGAGCAAGAAATGGCTAAGCGCAAGCCTAATAGCTGAAAACGAGCACGCAATTGACGAGCATCTCGGTTTCTTGGGTTTCCCGTCAATGAGGCGAACATTGAAAGCACGTTCTCCCAAAAAGAACTATCATGAGAAATAACAACACCAGTGATTACCCTATGAAAGAAATATGCTTTGCATAGAGTTATATCCTCTTCTTCGGTAAACTTGGGACCACAATTTCTAAGAGACATTTCTGCAAAGGAGGAGGAGAGATATAAGAAAGAAAAAGAAGAAGAAGAAGAAGTAGATGTGATTTTGGAGATACAATGAATGAATTTTATAGGATTTGAGAACGAAAAATTTGTCGTTGGAAATGGAAATTTAGCCGTTGGCGTTTTTGTAAAGTCTCGGGCGACATTAGTAAAAGTCGCCAAGAATTTCCTATGAGCGCCCGTTTGAATTACCAGCGCCTATTTTCTATTATAAATGCATCACTATATTTTATTCTAAACCAAACCAACCGATTTCTCTCTCATCATCCACCATGTTTTCTAAAGGCAAAGCGAAGCAAATATTGTATGTCGAAGCAAAAGAGGTTTTCCCATTATGTTTCATGGATAACCACAGTCTTATGCAATTAATGTCCTTGGATGTATTCAAAGTGTCCGCAGGAAGGTTGTTCACGCATCAGAATGGTGATTGAATCACAATAGGAAAAGCTCGTGTATTTGCAATGTCAAGATCCCAATTGTCCAGAGGAACCACATATGCTAGATGATGCTATGAAGATTAAAAAAGAAGAAGAAGAAAAGATTGCAATAATGTGCAAAAACTTCAAACTTAAAGCCAAATTGAAGAGGGAGTTATTACAGTGCAATCATTGTGGATATGGAAATCACGAATACAAACATTGTCCACGAGAGAATCGGTTTTCATGCTCAAAGCCGGTTGCGGGACTTTTATGCATTTGCGGACTTCTTGAAGAAGACCCATATGGAAGGAATTTTTGGGAATGTCCCGGTGTGTTTTTGGTGGAGTGGGCTGAAGTTGTAGGACAAATCGATTCACTATGGTATTATGTTATTTAATTTGTTGTATATTAGGTGTTATTACGATTATCTAAAACCATCAATATCAAGTAATTTAAATTTCACTTCGATTAAACATTGCACCATCAATTTAATAAATAAAAACATACTGCATTGAACAACCACATCGTACATGAGAATAAAAGAAATACATTAAATTAAAACAACTACTACATATGCGTCAATTCTCAGCGGGTGGTGGAATTCCTAGGTTGATGTAGGGATTGTATCTGTTGAGCACCCTAAGAATGTTGAAACAAGCATAGAAGGTGAAAGGACGACCGCGGTGAGATCGGCCACATCGCTAGAGTTACAGGCAACACTTCATGTTCGGCTTCACCGTTCGACTTATTTTGGTGATTCAACATTAGTTGGGAGACAAAATCCAATACATTCGTACTAATTACACTAAAACGATGATGCGATCCGTGAGGATCACGCCCACGGATGTTCCCAGTTTCGGTGGTGAACATTACGTAACATTGTCCCAGAAAGTGAGCATCGAATTGGGTACATTACGTATTATTGACTTCTTGTGTGTGAAAAACAAAGGCTCTACAAATAGCTAAATTTTTTGTTGAGAGAATCTACACGAACTCTAGGAGGCATTTTTGAGAGTGAAGAAAGTGTAGAATGTGTGAATTTAGAGTTGAAAGTAGGAGTATTTATAGAATTCAAAAGCTGTAGCGTTGGATCAACATGTTTTCCCGGCCTTTCGGATGGAGCCGTTGGCGCCATCGAGTCGACATTGAGTCTCGACATAAGTCGCTAGCATTAGCATCTAAACGCGCGTTTTGGTGGAAAACGCGGCGGCACCTATCTTTGTCGCGAGTTATTGATCATGGTGCGCGCCATTTCATGACGCGCGCATTGTTGGAGTGTCTCATTTGTTCAAATGAACTAATCTGTTCACTTGAACATCCATTTTCTTGGTTTGTTCATCCCATAGTAGGATCAAAATGAACAAACTCTAGGTTTGTTCATTCCATAGGAATTGCTCTAACTAGAAGAAAGTACAGTAATACATAAACAACAAGATGGAAAACCGGGAGCTCGAAGTGGAAGTCTGATAATTTAATAGTAGCTGCTGTTAATGTTAGTTATCGAGGATTGTCATCCAACGGCTACCCCTGATAAATTGCAGTCACAACATTGAGTACCCGAGAGAATAGGTTGAATGTTGTTCGGGAGAATGGTGAAAATGGTCGCCAACTTCTAAGGGATATTTTGACTTTGGTGCCCACAAAATGGTACTTTGTGTTTGGTGCCTAACTTTTTCCAATTTTGAGTTTGGTGCCCAATCAAATGATTGACTTTGTTTGACTGTGTTGACCATCGAATTTATAATTAAAATTATGAAATAACCAACAAAAAAAAGGCTTTCGATTTTTCATTTCCCAATTATTGACCATATGATCAGTATGAACCCACGTGTCTAACTTGGTAACGTTAGTAAATAATCTTAAAGTTTTTTTTTCGTTGGTTATTTCATAATTTTAATTATAAATTCGATGGTCAACACGGTCAAACAAAGTCAATCATTTGATTGGGCACTAAACTCAAAGTTGGACAAAGTTAGGTACCAAACGCAAAGGTGTACCATTTTATGGGCACCAAAGTCAAAATATCCCAAATTACAACTATCAACGCAAAGGTGTACACCCAAAACATGCATACAATCAAAATGAAAAATAAACTTAAAACAAATGATTACAGGACATACTAGGTAATTAACAATCTGTACACCTCTCTAGAAACCTAACAAATTATAGCATATGGGATCACAAGACTCATTAGGTATTAACAATCAACAGGTGTACAATTATATACACACTGACGATCAAAAGTGTACAACTATGTGCACATTAACAATAGGTGTACAATTATGTACACATCAATAATGAACAGGTGTACAACTATGTACACATTAACAACTCGATAACAAAAAGTGATTGCTGAAATTCAACTGCTATATAATTTGAGAAAATGAAAAAACATAGAAAAGGAAACAAAATAAATTTGCAAAAGAAATCCAAAGACACACAAATTCAACGACTATCCTTTAAATGATAAATCACAAAATATAATAACTAATCAACGAAATGATTACAGGTAGTATAGAGAAATTTTACCATTATCCATATATGCAATGGTTGTGTACAAACAATCCATATATGCAATGGTTGTGTGCAAAGATGATGTTTTTTTTTCCAATTGATATAAGCAATTATTACACTCACTGCTAATACAGACGAGAAAAATCCGTCATGCCTGGTACAAAAAACAAGTACAAAATGCCTTATTCCATATACTAATAAAGCAAATTCACAAATAGTCTGAAATACCAGGGTGTATTGCATCTTAGCATATGGATTAATGCTACTAAGAAATTATAGACAACATTAAAATCAAAATTTGCCATTATCGTATAACATCAACAAAAATTGATATGCTCACATCAAATATAAACCCCTAAAATCAGCAAGAAATTGACACGTTTGCAAGAACATAGTCCGTAACAATATTAACAAGCAAAAATAGTGAAACCAAAACACTTGACCCCTAAAACAAGTAGTCTACAGAGAATAATGACGTCTTACATTTCTCTTCAAATTTCAAAATTTTGGCTGAACAATAATAATTATCACCACTGCCCCGAGCTCACATAATTAGTTCATGCCACATAACACCAAGCTAACCATGTTATAAAGTTAGCTAACCTTATTATCAACTATAAGAATATGGATTCTCTGGAAAAGCAAATGTGGATAGACAAAATCCACAGACCTTTAAGTTGCTCTTTAAGTTTCTAATATTTATCCCCCCACCCACAAAAAAAAAAACAAAAACAAAAACATGATCCTCAAAAACAAATGAGGCATAAAATCACCTTTATACGGCAAGAGGCGAACACGTCCAGGAATAGGACTAGTCTCAACTGTACTTTCAGTTAACATTTTCAATCGTTGTTAATAATATCCATGGAAACTAGTCTCAACTTTACTTTGAACTCAATATCTTACTTCAAGCTGAGCATTGAGGCGATACTCTCAAAACCATGGTTCTCAAGGACCTAAACCTGGTGATTAACCTCGTAAGCATTGTACCATGGATTGGACATGATGTCATATGCAACATACTTAAGAAAAATAATAAAGAACAAAATGACGCAAAACGTATATATACCTCCAACTCCACTAGCGGCATCTATGACCAATAAAAACTCTTCACTACCGGACCCATCATTAACTTATTACTTTCATATCTTTCACCATTGTCCTTCTCTTACTACAGTAAATAATTTCAAATTCAACTTCGTATAGAAAATTTAACAACCATTTTAAAAATGACTCAGCTAGAGGTAATTGCATAAAATCAATACTAACTGTTGACTACTTAAACAATTGGGATGAATGATCGTAACAATGGAAATGTAAAAAAATAAAATTTTAAATCAATCATGCACACAGTTGCAAGAGATTATTTAGGATCCACAAGCCTGGACATATAGTATCACAACCACGAACAAGTAGGTATACAACTTTTGTTAATTCAATACTTACTCTAAGAACTATATGTTTACTCTTGTAACAAACAATAACTATAAGAAAATTTTCAAAACAAAAGAAATCATCAAGCAATAAAAATAAACCTGGAAAATCCAAATGCCAAAACTCAATGTGAAGAGTAATAGGATAATTGGTCAAGTCAGTCTTAGTTGACTTTTGTATTAGTTCACTATGAGTCAGACAGGTGTAATGATATGTAATAAATATGTCTGAAACATAGACATTGTATTGTTTTCTTTCACAATAATACAAACAACTTTGTTTTCTTCTTCATCTCTGTATCTCCTTCTTGTTCTTGATTATCATGAGATACTAACAATTCTCATGGTAAACGATCCTGTAACACAAATAGCTCAACAACTTTATAATTTTTAGCTTTTCTACATCTGGGTAATACAAATTCAAAATTTTTTCCCAATCTTCACTTAGGGTTCATCTAAAAGTTTTATGGTCAAACTCAGATTTGGTTTTACAATTGACAACAACATTACAAACAACAACAACACTGATAATCACAACAATTTTAATCGTCAACAACACGATACTGAACCAACTATTCAATTCAACCACAATATGTCGACTTCCGCTGGTAATGGAAATTTGCCTACTCTTCCTTTTACAAATATCTCTAATTTTGTTTCTATGAAATTAGATGGTTCAAATTATCTTTTGTGGCGTGACCAATTTGAGGGTGTTCTTGTTTCAACGGATTTATATGGCTATGTTAATGATGAAATTGTTGAACCACCAAGAAAGATTTTAGTAAATGGGATTGAGGTAAATAATGCTATTTGGGTTTCTTGGAGAAGATTGGATAGATTTGTCTCAACCTGTCTGAAAGCCACTTTTACCTCTACTGTTAGTGGTGATGTTCCTGGTCTTGCAACATCAAAGGGTATTTGGGATTATCTTGAAAATAGTTTTAAAACTCAATTTCGTGCAAATAAAAATTTGTTGAGAACACAATTAAATGGAATTAAGAAGGGAAATCAATCTATCATTGATTATCTCAAAAAGATTAAAACCATAGCAGATTCTTTAGCATCTATTGGAGAAAAAGTAAGTGATGAGGATTTAATAATGTTCTTGCTAAATGGTCCAGGAAGTGAATATGATGTCTTTGTGGTTTCTTTACAAAATAGAGAGGCTCCATATACTTTTGGATAAATTAAAGCTAGGTTGCTCTCTCATGAACAATTTCTATCTGAAAGACAACATCAAAGCACAAATATATATAATGATCAAACTGCTACTGCTTTTTATGGAAGAAATAGTAACAATGGTTATAATAGCAACAAAAGAAATGGTGGATATAACAAGAATGGTAATGGTGGGTCATATAAAAACTTGATCGAATATTATCATGGGTCTAGCTCAAATAACTCAAATGGTCGAGTCACAAAAATGGATCAACTCCAAACAATGATAGAAGACCTTATTTGGATTATTCTAAGATGTTAAATCGGATATGTAAGAAGAATGGTCATATTGCTACTAGATGCTTCTTGAGATATCATCCACCATCTCTTCTTGGTACTTCAAATGGTGGAAATTCAGAAGCTTTGTTCCTAGGTCTCAAGCTCATTATGCAAACTCGATGATCAAGGATCTTATTCACATGAACACTGTTCATCCTCCTCCCTATCGAACATGCTTATACAAGTATGAATCTCAACAATCTTTGCTTTAAATGATGATCATCTAATCGGTATGGATAAGCGGCAGTGGTGCTTCAACTCACATGATTTGGTGACGAGATCTTTACTTGAGAATACTTCAAACTACCGAGGAAAGGATAAAGTAATGATTGGAAACGGTAAGACTCTAACAATTGCTCTTACTGGTACCTCACATGTTCATACTTCTACCACTAGTTTTAAGTTAGATAATGTGTTACATCTTCCTTCCATGAAGCATAATCTCTTGTCAGTAGTTGCTATATTATTTTGGATCCTTATGGGTATGAGATCAGAAGTTTATATAATCATGCATTGCTGGCTAGAGGAAAAATGATCAATAATCTATATCCTATTTCTTCTAAAATGATTCGATATGCTTTTTCTTCACTTATTGCTTCTTCTGATATATGGCACAATAGACTGGGTCATCCTTCTTCAAAAATTATTCAACAACTTCATATAGACAAAAACATTGTTGTTAAATCTTCTCCTGCTTCTACTCTATGTCATCCATGTCAATTAGCAAAAAGTAAAAGACTTCCTTTTCAATTGTCCTCATCTCATGCTTCCTCTCCACTTGTACTTATTCATTGTGATGAGTGGGGTCCTGCACGTGTACCATCTTTAGCTGGTCATAGATACTATATTCTTTTTGTTGATGATTTGGTAGATTTCATTGGATTTATCCAATGCGGATTAAGTCCGAGGCTTTGCAATGTTTTCAACACTTTAAAAGTTTAACTGAAAATTTGTTTCAAGCAAAAATTTTAGCTTTTCAAACTGATGGTGCTAGTGAATTGGTTAAAGGTTCTTTTAAAGGTTTCTTAGAATCTTCTGGTATTCAAATTAGAATTTCTTGTCCAAAGACACCAGAACAAAATGGTGTGGCTAAAAGAAAACATAGGCATATAACTGAAATGGGTAATACTTTACTTTTCAATGCTCATTGTCCTAAATAATATTGGTATGATGCTTTTTTGGCTGCCACTTATCTTATAAACAGAACTCCTACACATATTCTTCAGCATAAATCTCCTTTTCAAGTTTTATATAATCAGTTACCAGATTATTCCTTTCTTAAAGTTTTTGGTTGCGTTTGTTTTCCTTTTTTGGTTCACTCTAGAGATGATAAATTGTCACCAAAATCTGTTAAATGCATTTTTATTGGTTATAGTGCTTTACATAAGGGATATAAATGTTATAACCCTGTTTCAAAAAGAACATATATCTCTAGGCATGTTGTTTTCTCTGAAAATGAATTTTACTATTCTCATTCTTCAACTTCTTCTTCCTCTGTAATTGAAAGTGTTCCACTCATTAATTCTGTTCCTCCTGTTACTTCTAAGATTGTTACTAGATCTCATAGGGGTATTGTTAAGCCTAAATATTTTCCAGATCATGTTTTAAATCATTCTGTAAAGCATCCAATTCCTTCTGCTTTTGCTTCTTTACACAATGTTCCTTCTGAGGCAAAACGTTTTAAGGTAGCAATACGGGATCCAAAATGGCCAGTGTCTACAAAGGATGAAAATGATGCTTTAATAAGAAATGGAACATGGGATTATGTAGACCCTGAACCTCATATGAACATTTTGGGCTGCAAATGGGTTTATAGGGTTAAGTTAAAGTCTGATGGTACACTAGACAGACTAAAATCTAGACTAGTAGCTTTGGGATACAATCAACAAGATGGTGTAGATTATGGAGAGACTTTTAGTCCAGTGGTGAAGGCAACAACAGTAAGAGTAGTGTTGACTTTAGCTGTTACTAGAAGTTGGTCAATTAAGCAATTGGATGTTTCAAATGCTTTTTTGCATGGAGATTTGACAGCGGATGTATATATGAAACAACCACTAGGTTTTGAGAGTACTGAGTTTCCTAATAAAGTTTGTCACTTAAAGAAAAGTTTATATGGTTTAAAACAAGCACCAAGGGCTTGGTTTGAAAAATTCAGTACAACATTGCCTTCATATGGTTTTGTCAGGACAGTTTTAGATTTTTCAATATTTTTTTATTCTTCTGGTTCTGACATGATGGTTCTGTTATTGTATGTGGATGACATCATTCTTATTGGGTCTTCAGATAATTTGCTTAACCACTTAATTCAGTTTTTAAGTAATGCTTTTGCAATGAAAGAATTGAGAGACTTGCATTTTTTCTTAGGCATTGAGGCTGCTAGATTTAGAACGCGAAATTGGGGGATATAATAAAAGGAAAAAAAACTGGATCCAGATATCAATTCGGGGTCACCCCTTATCTAAGTATTTTTTAAAATCCTAATCCACCCCTCACTAATCAGGTTTAGTGGTTAATAATAATTAGTAAAAATCTTAAGTATTTGTTAAATGATTAGTGTGTATTTGTATTTGGGTGAATGAGATGAGAGTAGAAAGATCGAAATTTTTTTTGAGAGGGAACTTTTTTTTGGTGAAAGTGGAGGATGATTGTGAAGAGAGAATTGCTGCTAAGAGGTTGAAAATTTGATTTTTTTTCTTTGAATCCACCATTATTGCAGCTGAAATAGCTCGGTGCCAGCATTGTATTCAACCTATTTTTTTTTTCTGGTTTTGATCTTCAAAACCTTTTTTTTTGTTCTAATCAGTCCACTTCCGACACAATTATCTAATTTTCGAGCATGCAAGACTTGCTTAGGCATAGTATGTTGCTTAAATTTCTATCTTAGGCACATGATGAAAAGTATTCTGTAAAAGCGATTATTTTTTTCACTTGACTACCGGCATTGATAGATTTCTATCGAGCATGCCGGAACTCAGTTACGACATTGAATGTTAGTAACCAAGCATGCCAGCACCATTTTCCGGCATGGTTCTTCACCAATTCCGGCATGGTCTTCATCACATCCGGTGATGTAAAAAAATATTTCGTTTTGAATTTTTTCTGGTTTTAATCAGTCCACTTCCGGCACAATTAGTTAATTCTCGAGCATCTAGACACCGGTTTAGACATAGTATGTTGCTTTAATTTTTATCTTAGGCACATGATGTAAAGTATCCAAAAAGTTGATTTTTTTTTTCACTTGACTACCGGAATTGATAGATTTCTATTGAGCATGCCGGTACTTAGTTACGGCATTGAATGTTAGTTACCAAGCATGCCGGAACCAGTTTCCGGCATGGTATTCATCAATTACGGCATGGTCTTCATCACTTGCAGCATGATCTTCATCACTTGCGAATTAAAAAAAAAATTCGGTTCCAAAGTGAGGAGCCGGCAGAGAAGGAGAAGAGAATTTGAAAGAGAGTGGGGAGAGTTTAGAATTTGAAAGGGAGTGGGGAATATTTGGGTTTCAAAGCTCTAACCCTGAAAGAGATTAATAAGAAGTGGAGATGGAAATGGGGGATATGATTTTGTTTTTTGATTTTAAGTTTTTTGATTTTTATTTTGAAGGGAGGATATTTTAGTATTTTTGCACCACAAAACCACCCCTTAGCAGACACCATGGGTTGGGAGAAGTAATCAATATCCCCTAATTCCTTTTTATATCCCCCAATTTCGCGTTCTAGATTTACTGATAGTATTGTGTTAACTCAAAAGAAGTATACTTTGGAGTTATTAACTAAAGCAAAAATGCTAGAGTGTAATGCATGTAGCACTTTGTAGCTAAGGGTCCAAGGGATTATATAGATGATGGAGTTTTATTATCAAATGCTTCTGAATACAGAACAATTGTTGGAATGCTGCAATACTTGTGTTTAACAAGACCTGATATTTTCTTTGGGGTAAATTATGTGAGCCAATTTATGCATGCTCCAACTGATGTTCATCTTTTATTAGTCAAGAAAATTCTTAGATATTTTAAAGGTACTAATGGTGTTGGTATTACACTGAGAAAAGGTACTATAAAATGTTTAACAACTTACACTGATTCAGATTGGGGTAATTGTCCTGAGACAGCAAGATCAACATGTGGTTATGCAATTTTTATGGGGTCTTCTTTAATTTCATGGTATAGTAAAAAGAAACCTACCGTGTCTAGATCCACAGCTGAAGCAGAATATAAATGTTTATCAGTAGCAACTGCAGAATTGGAATGGCTATCTTCTCTGTTTTCTGAGCTACAAGTTTCTTTACTTCAACCAATTACCTTGTATTGTGATAATACAAGTGCAATATATTTGTCTGCTAATCCTATTTCTCACTCCAGGGCAAAAAACATAAAAATACACTATCATGTTGTCAGAGAATTGATCACCAGTGGCTTTCTCAAAGGGGTACATTATTTATATGTCCCTAGTTTTAACACCCTACAAATATATCCTTATACAATAATAAATATGTCCCTCCTTTTTTAATAACCTTATCCATTTAATATTAGATTACCTTAATACCCTCACCCATATAATATTTTTTCTTTATTTTAAAATTGAACAAATTTCTTCCACTACCACTTCACCACCACCACTAGCACCACCACCACCAACATTCAACTACCATTCCACCACCACCGTTCAACAACTACCACCTACCAACCGCCACGACCACTAATATTCCACCACCACTCCTTCACCGCCACCATTACACCACCACTAGTCCTCCACCACCACTAGTCTGTTGCCGCCACCACCACGGGTTCGTCGCGCCGCCACCACCGTCGCTGCCGCGTAATCGCCATCTGGTTCAAATGTTTTTGTATCAACAACAATAGTTGATCCAAATAAAAATAGAACCAACAGTAGAAGTTAATCTAGTTTAGGGGATCAACAACGATAGTTGATCCAAGAAAAAAGGATCAACAGTAAAAGTTGATCCAATTTTAGTGGATCAATAATGGAAGTTGATCCATGTAAAATTGGATCAATAATGATAGTTGATCCATGTAAAATGGAGTGAACTTGGCGTGAGTCGAACACGCATCATCTGACATGGAGTCAGTCATGCTACCATTGCACCACAAGTTCAACATTAGAACAAATTTACATGATTTAAACTACAAAGCATGAGTTCAAAGGATCAACAACAATAGTTGATCCCATATAGATGGATCAACAACCATAGTTGATCTAAAAAATATGGATCACCAACCATAGTTGATCCAATATCCGCCCTCGCTTCAACCGGATAACCACCATATTTCATTACACAGCTTCATAAACACCAACAGCTCCAAGACCAGCTTCAAAACCAATCTCGACAACTACAACAACCAGAACCACCATTCTACTACTATTTCCATGACTAATTTCTCATTCGTACCTCTCCACCATTACCGCCAACAACAAATCACACATCTCCAGCACCACCACCACCACCAAAACAACCAGGACCAAAATCCAACACCAACTTCATCATTCCAACCAAAACCACCATAGTTGATCCAATAAAAAATTGGGTCAACAACGGGAGTTGATCCAAAATATATGGATCAACAACCATAGTTGATCCAAAATATATGGATCAACAACCATAGTTGATCCAATATCACTGCCTGCTTCAACCCAGATAACCACCATATTTCATTCAGCAACAAGCTTCAATCTTTGTAACAACAACTCATACCAACACTGCCACCAACAAAAACACACATCTCCAGCACCACCACCACCAAACAACCAAAACCAAAATCCAACACCAATTTTATCATTCCAACCAAAACCACCTCCATCTACATCACCAGTACCGAAAGAAACATACCTCATCCGTCGTCGCTGCTACTCCACCACCATAAATCGTAACCTAAAATAGATCTCGATCTATAATTTCAACATAAAAACAGATCTCGATCTATTTGAATCCGATTCCAAACTTAGTTTTTAGAAGAAGAAGAAGAAGAAGAAGAAGAAGAAGAAGAAGAAGAAGAAGAAGAAGAAGAAGAAGAAGGTGTCATCTGTTGATGATAGTTCGATTAAATCCTGAATCAATTAGCGACAGAGAAGGTGGTCGTATTTGCAGAGGTGGTGGTGGAGCGATCTAATTTTAGGTTACGAATTAGCGGCGGAGAAGATGGTTAAGGTGGTGTACCGACGGGCTAGAAACGAAGATGGTGACGATGGAGATGCTGCTGGTGTTGGTTGCGTTCGTTATGGTGGCGACGGAGATGAAGATGATGGTGGCGACAGAGATGAAAATGGTGGTGAGCTCGATAGTTTTTCTCTGGATGAGAAATAAGAAGATAAGAAAAAGTCCCTACTTTCAATAAGGTATAATAAAGCTTGGGGTATATTTGGAAGTCCATAAATTTTTGATGGGCCCCTGATGGGCTTATAGATAAAGAGGGACAAAATTATTATGTGATAAGGATATTTGTATAGACCATCAAAAGTATGGACAAAAATTCAATTACCACTTCTCAAAGTTCAGCATATTGCTTCAGAAAATCAGTTGGCTGATCTATTTACAAAAGGTCTTTGTGCTCCAGTTTTTACTTCTTTACTTTATCAGTTACTGGGAACTACTTCAACAGAGACTTTATCTGCACCAGCAAGTTCATCTACAAGTTCTGCAGTTTCTTCATATGCTGTTTCAGGGGATTTTTCTGATTCTTCTACTTCATCAGAATGTTTACCTTATCAAGTTATTTTTGCAATTAGTTTCCAGATGAATATTACCGCTCTCACCAAAAAGTCGACATTATTATGAATGAATAAAGATAGAGATTCTTTTTCCATTCATGATTTCTGCACATTCAATTTCCTAATCTTCTTGATGGGTTTTTAACCTGTAAGTTCAAGATTCTAAAAAGAAAAATATTATCAGATCTTTGAAAAAATACACAAAAAGATCGGAATTAAATGAAACAATTATTTACCTCCAAATTTCCATAATGATAATGATGACGAACAACTCAATCAACCTCGAATGATTAATATCAAATCAATTGATTGCAAATTGATGAAACTAAGTCTAAACGAAAATATTTGGCAATATTTATTTTGGACTGAATCTTTCATAAAAGGACTAACTCGTTTCATATGAACCGTTTTTAGGCACCACTCTTTTTTTTGAAGGGGACCATCATTTTATTTTGGGCAAGTTATTTGAAGTAGTATGAGGACACCCCTTATCCATATATTTATTTTAATACCAAAATTACCCTCTTGATTATTTTTGTGTAATGATTAGTATAATTAATCATTGATTAAGGTTAAATTAATAGATGATTTTTTTTTAAAAAGAAGTAGAATTATTGAGTGATTACAGTAGTAGTAGAAAAAGAAGAAGATGGAGGTTTTTTTAATTTTTTTTTGAGATCGGTGAATATGGAGAAAAAAACATCCTTTTGGTATTGAGGTATGCTTTTAACTTAGTTAATGTTGCTATAAATGGCCTAAAATATCTTCAAAATGAAAATCGTAAGAAAAAATTTCAACTAGGTTAACATAGTTCAGTTATGTTATATGAAGAACAGGTAACCGAACTTTCTGCAAATGTAGTTCGGTTAATAAATCCAAAATACACATGTAGCCGAACTCGCTTTTAATGGAGGTTTTAATGAGTTCGGTTAATGGGTTCGGGACAAATAAGAACTTTTATTCCGAGTAATGTTCGGTTTCCAACATTAATTTTTAATTTGAACCGAACTCAATATTAGAGTGAAGTTCGGTTAGAAAACTTTTTTTTTGCGAACTAACCGAACTCAACATATTAATTTTCAGAGAAGGGTTCGGTTAGCAAATATTTGCGAACCAACCGAACTCAACATATTGATTTTCAGAGAAGGGTTCGGTTCGGTTAGCAATTTTTTTTTATTTTGCGAACCAGCCGAATTCAGCATTTGTTGTTCGAATACAAGTGTTCGGTTAGAGGAAAAAAATTCCAATTAACCTAACCAACCGAACACAATATATTGGTTTTTAATGAGGAGTTCAGTTAAAACTATTTTTTGCGAACGAAAAATTAAATTTTTGATAACCGAAGTGTTCTTCGCGTTCTTGGTTTCAGAATGTTTGGTTACAAAACTAGTGTTTTTAAAACTATTCCTAACCGAACATGCCATTTTAACTTCCATTTAAACCATATTTTGATGATTTCTACTCAATTTTCCCAATAAAAAAAAACGAATTAAAAAGATTGATGGGTTTTTCAATCGAACGAGGACGTCAAGGAAAGAGAGAAGAAGAAGAGAATATTTTTTTTTTCAAAACTAAATTTTTTTTGATTACCCTCCTGTTTTTGTTTTTGATTTTGGTTAATAGATTCATTTAGATTAGATGTATATGATTGGATTTATATAGTTTAGTTTTAATTTAAATTAAAGTAAAGGGTAAATGTGTATTTACCTAACTTTAGGATACCTGTTATAAGTATAGGGAGGTTGGCCTAATAAGATCATGGTCCTCCAAAAAAGCCATGGTCCCTAAAAAATGGTTCTTATGGTTAGGCGCATAAGAACGATGTCCATTGTTGGTTTAAATGGTTGGCCCATCATTGGATATTGGTGAACGATGTCTCCAATTCAAGTTGACGTGTCAGCCAAGTTAAACCAAGTTGAAATTTGAAGTTGACGACCATAAAAGTTAGCCTAATACATTGATATCTCATTATTTTTAGAGCGATTAATCCTTTGAGGGGAATAGCTAGATATCTAATTGCTTTTGAGTGATAAAATCCACGAATGTGTAAGCACATTGCAACAAAAAATGAAAAGTTGAAACGTCATATTTCCGCCACTATATTATGGAAGATAAATAAGTCGCAAGGTGGTTTGTTGGCTATCGGAGAGATTTTTTTCTCCTTATTTTTTTCTCCTTAATCGGTAGGTTATAAGTAACCTCCTCTACCGATTTTGGGCTACTCAACAATCGGTAGTTACTGAGGTGGTATTACCTACCGATTAATAACCATTAGACAGATAAAATCAATGTCAACCTAAATTCATTTCTTTTCATTTCTTTTCAACTTCAACTCCTCTTCTCCTCCTCCGATTGCAGAGAGGAAAACTTTCCCCCTCGTTCAACTCCGCGCTATACATCGTTAATCGTCGAATCGAATCATCGTCGATTATTCTCTATAAAGATGAAAGAAAAGGAACGTAAGAAAGCTCGAACCAAAAACGTAGTGCGCGGTGAGGATCCGAATATCGGATTGCATGCCCGTAATAAAGAGGTTTTAACTCACGAACAGGAGAACACGAAGAAGATGAAGTCCACGATGTATGAGATGCGATAGCCAAACTCTCAGGCAACTTGAAATGGCGCCGATTAGGCAAGATTCTACCATTAATTTTGGTTCATATTGCTTCAATTCGACGAATCCATTTTTTTTTTTAGGTTTTTCAGTTATTACCCAGATTCGGTAGGTTAGTTATTGTTTTAAACTTCCGATTGTGGTCGAATTCTTCATTTCACAAGAACATTTGTCATATGCGGGTGGTAAATATTTAGGTTGCCTGATAGGATCGGGAGATGCCTATATTATAATAAACCGCAATCGCACGGTGTCTAACTAGTAGACAGAGGCAAGTACGGGTCGTTCCCACGAGGAGCGGTGAAAATACTATAATCAATATTTCTAATAAAACTAACCAGAGATGATGTTTTTGGGATTTTTAGAATTAAGGATTTAAAATGAACGAAAAGAAAGGAAAAATAATAATTAAATGCAATGAGAAGAAGTCGGTAACCAGGGTTTATGGATTCCACTACTATTTCTAATTGAGTACCGAAAAGAATTCGAATTCTAAATATGAGTTTATTTCTTTGTTCAATAACAACACCTATTATTAAAATAACTTTCGATAATAAACTCGCATCTCCTAAGTATAACCCATCAGAGTTTCCTAAGCATGGACTATCAAATTATAATGACAAGAAGATTATTGAAAAAAATAATTATCGGTTCACAATCACTATTTGCATCGTCTAAGCATAACCCATCAAATGATTTAACCTAAGCATGGATTTATCAAATACTATAACAAATAAAATTGGAACACGAAATACATTTATGCATTTAGGCTTTTACTTCGTACAAAGCCGGTAGAACAATAACAAATATTATTTATAAAATCAATAAATCATAAACATTGGATTTCGACAATTCTATTCAAAATAGCCTAATACCAAATTAATCTAAATTATTTCATAATGGTCTATGCTTGAAGTAGCTTTCTCCATGAACCTTAGTTACAAAATCTAGCACACCATAGAAATGGATTTCTCAAAACCCCTAAAATAAATTACAAGAGAAAATAATAATAAACCGATATCACCGTTGTCACCCCGGCAAATGATCGTCTTCCTCTCTTGTTATATCTCCTCCTCAACCTTCACGGTTGTGCAGCCCACCATGCAAAATCTCCCTCCTCCTTACTTAAATCATTATGTTGACATTATTATTCCATTCCAAGAGATCCTCCAAAAATAATACCCCATTAATCCATGATATTCATGCCTTAAAATATATTCTAATTATCAATCAGTGCCACACAAGGAGGGGAAAGATATCTCATGTTTTTTGTCATAAATCGGTGCCATGCAAATTATATTCTCTCTTTAAATCACCCATAATAGTCTCTTGCAAGGGAATCTCCACCATGCAGCCAATTAAGTCCACTTTCCAAATTAAACTAACCAACTAGGGTAATATATTTTCATTCTTTCCAAATATATGAGACTCGGTTGCATGTGGTCGATCTGCTAAATGATTCTTTTGTCGCCACTTTCTCTAAAACATTCCTTCCCAGACTCTTTAGTATACAATATCTTTGAATTTATTGATTAAAATATATCCTTCATGTACCAGTCAAATACAAGATGAGATTCTACATCCTTAAATTCATCCCAAGTAAGCGCATATCCGATGTGCCGTGAGCCGATAGTGGTCTTTATTTTGCCATGAGATGCGTATTTATTTGTACGTTTATTTTTGGATGACCGGATTTGCTCGTACTTTCTACAAAAGCACTAAAACAATATTATTAGCAAAATAATGAAGCCTAGCTAATGTAATTATGGGTACAATTGTGTCGCACTCACGTGCTTATCATTGCCTACCGATTATAGAACGTTTTTCATTACTGAGGCCTAAATCGATCATAATCGGAAGTTAATTGTGTTTTTGCCTTCCGAATATACTAGGGGAGAACAAGTATTGGAGACACAATAATCGGGTGATATCTTTTGTAATTTCCTTCCGATTGTTTAGGTTGAACCACTTGAGTAATTTCTGGACACAAAGTGATGCATATTCGGTAGAAATTAATTTTGTGAGGCTTCCGATTGTGATGCATTCGGAAGGGTGGACTTTTTATGACTTTCGATTATTGGTATTCGGACGGTTATGTTGAAATTTAGCTTCCGATTATTGCGTGTAGATAAACATATTCGAACACCAAAAATTTTCTTTTGTTTCCGATTATACGTATTCGGTAGCTTTAGGTGAACTGATATTTATGATTGAGCGTAATCGGAGGCAATTGGTTAACTCAACCAACCGAATATGTATATTCGGAAGCGTTGGTTTTACGTTAAATTCCGATTATATAGTTTACTAACCTGTTGTACTTTCTTTTTTTGTTTAGGGATAGGCGAGGTAAAAAAAATCAAGATGCAATTGTCTCGGCTAGTGCAAGGAAGGAAAGGCGTCGTAACCTAACAAACTAGTGCAAGGACAACTAGATTTGCTAAAGCCGCTTCAAGTGCTCAAGATGGAACTCAACAAGCAAGTCAAGAAGGTGTTAAACCAAGTGCCCCTCAATCAGAACCGGTTCAAGAAGGTGTTCAACCAAGTGCCTCTCAATCACAACCAGTTCAAGAAAGTGTTCAACCAAGTGCTCCACAATCACAAGCAGAAATTCAACTAGAAGCACCAGAAGATAGAGTACCAGAAGTAGGACAACATAGTGGTGCGCAAGAAGAAGTAGAAGCCTAAAACAAAAATCCTCCTCGAAATAAAGCGCAACACCTTGTCCCAGAAAGACTGAAGGTGCGGGATATTTCAGAAGGTGTAATCCTAGGGCTGCCGGAGGATGGAGGACAATTGTTATTTGGATACAAAGACTCTGGGCCAAAGAAATATATAAAACCGAGGTAATAATAGTATCTATTTTATTCACCTATTATATTTTTCTTCGTAATAGTTTTAAGGGTTATACTTTTAGTTATTCTATTTTTTTTTTAACTTGTCACGTGTTTAATAGTATCATTCCGATGCGGTTCGTATACTCAAACCGACCGCCACACCAACTAAAATGCTGGATTGGCCTTTGAAGGATGAATGTGAAAGGTTCAAGAGAATTATTACAAATTCTTATTTGGCTGATGCTGCGGAGAACTCTATGTTGGAACATGACAGGGTGGCTATATCGGCGTTTGTGGAGAGACTTTATCCTGAGACCGACACCTTCCATATGTCATTTGGGGAGATGAAGATTACCCTAGATGATGTTGTGCATATTTTTAGACTCTCTTTCCATGGCAAAGGTGTTAGGGCTGAGTTCACAAAGCAGTTGGAATGGACCAAACTTTATGCTCTAACTAAAAAGTGTTTGGGTTGGGATGAAGAAACATCAACAACTGAGTTCAAAAGATGCATGAATTATAGAACTAGACAGTTCAACATGGGTACTCTGATGGATATGTTCAAGGGCACCAAGGAAAAAGAATAAAAAGGAACTTTAACAGATGATCAAGTCAACCACGCGGCCACCGCATATCTCCTATGTGTATTGGGATGTGTCATTTTCCCCAATACCAGTGGAAATCAGGTCGACGCCAACCTTTTACAACTTCTGGATCCTCTCGATAAAGTGCATGAGTACTCTTGGGGCACGGCATGCCATACGTGATTGATGGAAGAGTTGAGAAAGGCGTAGAGGCTTGGAATTAGCCAAGTGGATGGGAACGTGAGTCTACTATAGGTATTGTTTATTAACTCTACATACTTGGTTATTTTTTTTATTTTTCTACCATTTAAGAATCGATTTCCTAATACTTGCAAAAATGACAATATAGATATGGATCTACGACCACTTACCTATCTTAGGATTGGCCATTGAAAACCCGGCGTGGGCGAAAGGTGACCCTAGAGGAACAAGGTACGTCTTCGATGACAAACATTCTAGGACGAAGGAGCAACAGCTGATTCGTTTGAGGGATATATCACGGGTTTGATCCAGACAAGGAAGACCGAGCTGATGGACATATCACGGGTCGGTCCGATTTGGCCCTTTATTTTAGACCGTTGTGGCACCCCACAGGATATGTGATGTATAATGCTTCAAGGGTGATGCGACAACACGGTTTTGTACAATGTATACTAAAGGAGAAAATCCATGGTAATTTCACTTTGGATCTGGAGAACTGCGAGTCTGATAAAGATTCTATCACTGTGGTTTACAAGGGTACACCATCCTTTAAATTCCATTGGGATAGAATGGCGCATTACTTGATCAACCAAGGAAGGGCAGCCAACCAAGGTTTTGAAAATGCTCCCAACTATATGGATTGGTACCAGAATGTTTCTCATCTTCGTGTAATCCGTGATCTTAAAGCAATGCCCGCTTCGTACAAGAGTATCCTCAAAGAGAAACCTCCGGGTTTTGGTAGATTGGTACGTATTGGTTTCTTAATTTAGTTTAATTTTATGGGTCAAAATCAGAGTAGTAACCGTTTAAATGTATGCTATGTTTTAAAACAGATGAACATGTTAAGAGGTTTGTCCAAATGGTGCACTAATTGCATAAAGTCCGGAGAGACTGTGTCAATTGAGAAGATAAAAAAGCACCAAGAGTTGATTGATAACGTTGACAATGAGGAGTATGCATCTCAGTTCGGGGAAAAAGGCAAGAAAACTACAAAGAAGGTGACCAAAAGAACTCGGGCGTCATCGAGCACTCAAGTTGATAAAACCAATGATGATGTTGGTCCAAGTCGTAGAGGTAGTAAATCTCGCAAAGTCAAAGCAAATAGGAAAAACTAAACTCTCGGTGTTTTGTTAACTTTATGGATAAATTTTTTATGTCGGATTTAACTTTGTTTATGTCGGATTATGTCGTTTGTGTCGGATTATAAGTTGGTACGTTATGTTTATGGTTTGTGAATGGTTCGTTTTATGAATTATGAATGGTTTTATTGCTATCTTTATGCATTTAACGATGACTCACAAGCGACTCACATGCAGAGATATGCAACTATTGAATTTTATACAAATAATCGAAAGGTTACTTTATATACATAGCTCCCGATTCTGGGGATATTGCAATTTTATTGTCAGAATTGGGAGCTATTTATATTATGTACCTACCGAATCTGGGGATTTTGTAAAAAAACATCAGATTCGGAAGCTTATGAATTTCGTTGCCTACCGATTATGCTTTGTGAACAAATAATTTTTGTTTTGTAACCAAACCACACCATATTCGGGAACTAATGTAACTTATTAAACTTCCGATTATTATCATCGGTAGGGTTAGTTTATATTATTCCTATGATTATTCTATGTGAAGAAAATTTTGTTTTCTGTATCCAAACATCACCATAATCGGGAACTAACATGATTCCTTAGCCTCCGATTATGACACTTTAAAGTCATTTGTGATCTGTAACCAAACAACACTATATTCGGTAACGAGGTGAACTTCTAAAACTTCCGATTATAGTATTCGGTAGGTTTATTTTATATGTTTCCTTTGATTATGACAAGGTGAAGAAAACTTTGTTTTCTGTATCCAAACAACATAACATTCAGAAATTAAATTAA
This sequence comes from Papaver armeniacum, assembly GCA_023531295.1. Classification (NCBI taxonomy): domain Eukaryota; kingdom Viridiplantae; phylum Streptophyta; class Magnoliopsida; order Ranunculales; family Papaveraceae; genus Papaver; species Papaver armeniacum. Next base: position 603,170 of record JAJJWW010015194.1, read on the forward strand.
CTCATAAAGTGTCCGATTGTGGTAATCGGTTGCTTATTTAACCAAATAAACTACCACGTATAAATAATCGGTAGGCTGTTATATTAATAATATTTCGATTGTAGCCATTACATAAAGACCTTAACGTTACAATCACTTTAAAACCACTCTTACAATCACTTAAAAGTATTAAAACATATCATAACTTCCAGTGACCATAGAAATAGTCCCTCTTGATTTTGTAGCATCCTTCATGTTCAAATCGTTTCCCGTAGAGGTCCACATACCGGCGATCCATAGCAAGATTTTCTGAAATTACGAATGAGTAACAAGTTAGTACTAACTTATGTTAATGTGAGTCGGAGTTACAGAGATACTTACTCGTTTTTCATACGTCCACCAAGGAAAAACGTCCCTAACAAATATTTCCTCATCTTCAAGTTTGTCAATCTCTTTATCGAGCGTCTTTAAACTCATTTTAATGTCATTGGATGATCTTCGAATTCGATTACCATTTAACGCCTCAAATACCATTAAAATACGGTTCCAAAGCTGCTCTTGGGATCCCGATTTGTGGAGCTTGTGAACACGATCATGAGCAGTTACCACAACGTACGCTCTATAAATAGCACAATCTTCTTCTTCGGCAAAAGCAATATCCATGTTTTTTTTTTCAAAGTTAGAACTGAAGAGAGGAAAGAGTTTGGTGCAATTGGGTTGATAGATATGAGTTTCTTTATATAGGTTTAGGGTCCAACGGCTCTTTTTCTTTTTCCCAAAAACTCCAACGGCTATTTCTTAAATTTGGTTTAAACTGCAACGGCTAATTTGACGAAGGTTGAATATGGGGAAACCAATAATCGATAGGTATTTAAGTTAGAATATCTACCGATTATGGTAGCTTTCAAAATTTGAATCTGGGCAACCTATAATCGGAGGTTTTGTAACCTATTGGTCTTCCGATTATGACTACATCCAAGTTTTGGTGAAACTGGGGCCACTTATAATCGGTAGTGTTATAAGTTTGATAATCTACCGATTATGGCAGATTTCAAAATTTGGAAAAAAAGGATTTTAGAAAAAACTCATTTTGGGGCAACCTATAATCGTGAGTTTGGGTAATATATTTATCTTCCGATTAAGGCTACATCCAAAACACAAATCAAGTGGTTATGGTTGGCTATGTACCCACATAACCTATGCAATTTGGCAAAGGTTGAATCTGGGGCCACTTATAATCGGTAGTTTACAAGTTAGATAATCTACCGATTATGGGAGATTTCAAAATTTTGGAAAAAAAAAAGGAATTAAGCAAAAACTCATTTTGGGGCAACCCATAATCGAGAGGTTTTGTAACCAATTTGACCTCCGATTATTGCTACATCCAAAACACAAACCACATGGTTATGGCAGGGCTATGTACCCTCAAACCTATAGAATTTGGCCAAGTTTGAATCTGGGGCTACTTATAATCGGTAAGTTTATAAGTTATTTTAGATACCGATTATAGAATGGCATATTAGTAGTAAAATATGTACACAATAATCGGGAGACTAATTAGTATATATTGACTACCGATTATTGGTTAACTACCGATTGTTGTGTTTGCTACCGATTATATAAGGGCATATCGGCCATTTCGAAAATTCGAAGATAAGGGGTAGCTTAGATTTACGCTTGGGTGACCTTTTTTTGTCTTTTAGTGTCGCCCCTAATTCTTTTGGGGTAGCCCCTAAAAATGCTAGGTTTTTTATTCCCCTCCTGTTTTTGTTTTTGTTTTTGATTTTGGTTAATAGATTCATTTAGATTAGATTTATATAGTTATTAGGTTAGTTTTAATTTAAATTAAAGTAAAGGGTAAACGTGTATTTACCTAACTTTAGGACACCCCTTATAAGTATAGGAGGTTGGCCTAATAAGACCATGGTCCCCAAAAAAACCATGATCCCTAAAAAATGGTTCTTTCATATTTAGTAAATTTGGACCTCCTAGTACTAGGCCTGAGAGGGTTGGAATAGAGTGTCCAAAGCCCAAATCAGGATATGGGATTAAATGTTAGTTTCTACTAATTATAACGCAATTATACGCTTAATCACTTACTAATTGGAATTTCGAAAGGATTGAGACCACTTCATTGTGATGTTGGGTTATGGATTAACTGTGTCATCTACTGGTATATCGTATTCATGCTTGAAGGGTGGCCAAATAACAATCATAATTAAATGGTGTTAAATGATAATCTAATGAATTTTGTGTTAACTAGGGTTAAACCCTAAGGTTTGTAGATGTTATATTTCCTATTACTTGCACATATTTTTTTATTGAGGGAGGATCCCTCACACTTTTATTATCACACTATCTCACACGTTGGCGTCATTTTCGCTGAATAAAAACCAAACCGTAACGGATTTGAAGCTAATATTTGGGGATATGTTCCTCTTACCAAGTTCTACATGCCTACCAAAAATGAGCACATTCCGAAATATGAAACCTCACAATCTACCGGTCTTAATTTTCGGCCAGGAAATCCGTTGATTTTCAACGCTCATTTTCAAAGTAGTAGATGGTGGTGTTATATGTCTCGGAATACGCTCATTTTTGGTAGGTATGTAGAACTTGGTAAGAGAAACATATCCCCAAAATATTAACTTCAAATTCGTTACGGTTTGGTTTTTGTTCACAAAAATAACGCTTAATGTGTGAGATAGTGTGATAATAAAAGTGTGAGGGGATCCCTCCTCATTTTTAAAATACATTGTAACCTCAACAATCGATAGTAAGATCTCAAACTCCTTATCCTTGTGGATATAGGTTTCGGCTAAACCACGTTAAATTATTGGTGTCATTTACTTTATCAAAACTTTACATTATTAACACTTTACATTGGTTATAACCATGTTCCCTAAGTCATTTACATTTACCTATCTCATGTAAATGATTTTACTTAGAGCGTTTTGTGATCCTTGCTAGATCCACTAGTTGGGTTTTTTAGTTGTTACATTTTGACGCTAGAATAGGAATGTTTTGAGAGTGTTTTTAACTTGATGAGATAAACCCCATCACTGGGGAAATGGTAAATACATGATTTTATTAATTAGTTATTATTTTGTTTGATGATGTATGCTTAGACTTAGTGATTTTGATACATCATGGTTATAATTTACAATTAATGTTTTAGAAATCTACCTTTGACAAAGAAATGGAATCGATAAAAGAGTTATAATTGAATCATGATATGCATCACTCAATATGAATAGTTAATGGTGGAATCCTGAGTCTCAACATCTCCCAACTTTTGTTATTATCTTTTCTTTATTTGCTAGATAAGTTAGAATTTATGTTAAAATCGAATCTTTACAAGTCTTAACGAACCACTATTATTTACCACTATCAAATTCTCATTAATTTTTGGGATTTTAACCTATATATAAATAATCGCTATCTCACGATGTCTAACTACTAGACAGAGACAAGTACAAGTCGAACCCACAAGGAGCGGTGAAAATTCCAATAATTACTTAATAAACAAATCAACAACAATATTTTTGGAGTTTTTAAAAGAACAATGAAAAAAAGAAACGAAAGTGATTAAATACAACAATAAGAGAAACAATAACCATGGGTTAATTATATAATCCACCACTATTTTTATATATATTTATCGTCTAGTTCTATTGACACACTTATTATAAGTATACTAGATTTGTGCATTTTTTCTTTTAATTATATTTTTGATTTGATGTGTGTTCGGCTATGCCCCGCCATGTAATTTGGTGTGTGTGGGGCTTCTCCCCTCCCCATGGGCATGCATTTTTGCGGCAGGACGAATACATTAAATAGGTGGAGAAAAGATATGAAATTTATTTACTTTTTTCCTTTTATTTTAGCATAAAAATATGTGGGGCTTTACCCATTTATGTATTTATTTAAGAAAAGGAGTCCTAGTATATGTATTCGACTTCCAAATTGAGTGTGGACTTCCATAACTATCTAAACATGGTAAGTTAAGTTTTTTTTTCCACTAAATTAAGTTAAGATTTTCTTAAGCAAAATTTTGGGAAAATTTTCATCATAGAAATTTTATATTTGATATATTTATGTGGTTTGAGGAAAGTATTGTCCACCTTAGACGGTGTTACTAACATACAATTAAGTATTTGGTGTAAACACGGTGTAAGGAAATTAATTAGATTAAAACTCTCACAGAAGTGTTGTCCACCTTCTTTTTTGTTAACGGCGTTACTAACAGACGGTTAAGTACTTAATGCAAACAAAGTGTAACTCAATTTTTAATATCCTGGCCGATAGAATTTTTCCAAGTGTCCTCACCATAGCTTCTACGTTAAAAAAGGCATATTTCGGCCAATAGGAAGCGAGGATTTCATCACCGTTCAACGCGAGAACTTATTTTGTCAAGGCCTTTAAGGGAAAGATATTGTTGCAAATGTCACTAGTATACTAAAAGCATAGCACACGGAAAGACTAAACCCAAGCATTCACTATCAAATTGTATTATCGAGAAAATATATGAACTAAATATTAGTTCACCAATATTATTTGGTTATTCTAAGTGTAACGCATCATAGAAATTAACCTAACTATGGAATATTAAATAATGAAACAAAATATTTGTAACTTTATCAGTTACGCACACAGGTTATTGTATTGCACAAAACCGGTGAAGCAACAACTTATTGTTCGACTAATCAATAAACAATTAATTAAGTTTTGATATGAACATATTTTTCCTCAAAACCAAGTCACGCATTGGGCTATCAAACTTGACAACCAAACTTGACATACCAACGCTTGGTGGGTTCAATCGAGCTATGCTCTAACAAATGCAGTCTTTATCAAAATTCTTCTTAAGCATATTTAATAGAGATTATAATCAACGATTATAAGTTTTTCGATTTGACAACGATGAAATCATGGTTTTCAAAAGCGTATGCCTCAGGCATCGAAGCGAACGAGTCGTCTTGAAATCGCTCCGAGTCGGAATGGACTAAGTCAACGTGTTCTGGAGGGGGATTCAAACTTACCACATGCTACTCACGTGTACGCTTCAAAAAATTTCAAACCGTTTTTCGAGTCTGACTGGACTAAGTCAACGCGTTTCCCACCTAAGTTTAAAAGGAAAATTTGAAGGGGATTCGTACCTCCCACCTATAATAGATGACTAAACCACTGACCCACGACTTCGTTTTGCATAATAAGTGGATGTATGTTATCTTTATATAATATTACTAGGTATCCACGGGGCCCCTTACTGGCCCACCTTTTATTTTAGTATACATAGTTTAGGATTACACAGCAACGCTGACTGTAGAACAAATAGAAAAACGCATTAAATAACTTTTGTACTTTTGGTTTGGTTTAGAAATGTAGCAATTCTGGTATGTACCAATAAACAGGTAAAATGATTTATGAAATAGAACTTTATGTATGGAACAAATTCACATATATTTGTAAATCTTGCTACATCACGGATTGATTATGGTTACCATTTTTGGTCCATAGGATTAGATATCTTGAGCAAATTAGGACTATTGTATCCCGTGAGTAGTCATAATTTGTCTCATTTTATAGATATTATTTCCCCCCACATGCAAAAAATTACTATATCTATTTTTCTAGTCTAACTCATCTTCCAGTATCATCAATATATATCAGCACCATTAATTAATAAACATAATACCACCAACAGGAAACATAAACAGGTCCCCTTCGTATCGAACTGCTTTTATAGTATCTTGGTATTTTATGCAGCAGATAATACCTCTTTCAGGACCACTTAGACCTTCATGAGTCGTTTAGGTCACTTCCGCACAATATTTGAAGGTCATCATGCATGCCTAAAGATCACCTATGGTGGAAATTTACAGTTTCCCACCATTTTTGTAGTTTCAACTTAAAACCAAAATAAATATGAAATCCAGTCTCGAGCTACAATTAGGTCAAACAACCTACTTAAAAATACGGAAATTATGTCCCAAAACGATGTTGGGTTCCTAAATAAAAATTATGTCCTATGTGTATTCATCAATAGTGAAATTGCTTGTTAGGATTCTTGAAACTTGGTACATCTTGTTCTTGACAATTGATTGTCTTGAAAACTCTTGACACTTGGCACATTAAAATTATTAAGATCCCTCCCTTCGGACATATCTAATTTTTTTTAATGATCGTACAATTCTGGTGTTAATGGTTGACACATGACAAGTATAATTAGATACGTAACAGTCGTAACATGGAGCAATAATTGGAACATCATTCATATTGATATACTCCCTCCGTTCCTAATTAATAGGCTGGTTTTGTTTTTAGAGAAAATTAAGGAAATTAAGAGAACTAATCATTGAAAGTGGTCCTCATGACTCTTGTTAATTAAAGAAGTGAAGTGAAATGGTCCACATGACACTTGTCATCAAAATAAGTTAAGAGAAAAGTGGTCCCAGAAACTAAAGTAACATTTGACTTTCCCAATTAGGAAACCAGCCTATTTTTATGAAACATCTATTTATAGAAACCAACCTATTATTTAGGAACGGAGGGAGTAGCAATTAAACTTTCCTGACATATTGGGTTGAAAGGAACAACATCTATGTGGTTTGTCTTACATCAATTATAGACAATTAGGTCGTTTCCATCATTAATTATGCTGACGATAACTTGGATTACCATCTTCTTTCGCAAATATAAAACATCATTCGGTTAATCGTTAGTGCAGTCACTCCACAAAGTGATCTTCACATTAATTATGAGAGACAGTATCTGCCTAAATCAGATAATATAACCTAACATGTAATCTTCATCTACGGAAAGTTTGTGGTAATTTCCATTGCTTCGTTAACTTTTCTAGGTATTTTCTAGATATTTTGTTCCTATATATGTAACTTCAATTGAATATACTTGTCAATAACGAAAAATAAAATCATGTTGTCTCGTTGTCTTCAACCATTGCAATTGAATTGTATAGTAAATAAAAGGTCGACGAAATATGACCATATAAACTACAAAAAGAAGAAAAATAAAATAAATAAATATCTACAGAAGCAATCTGAATTTATAAGAATGTAAAAGAGATTTATCTCTTCCCATGGTTGGATACCATTTTGATTCTAAGGAAGCGCTCCACTTTGTTAACAAATCTTCAACTACGTTGCTCGCCCTAGATAAAAATATGGGATAACCTATAGTGTATGGAAGATGAAAAATTTATACAACTTTATGAACAACTAATCTCCGTTGAACCAAATAAGTATCCCAAAGAGCCATGATCATATGTACAGAGTTGCACTCAAACCAAAGTTTAGTCATTCCACTAATTTGAGCCAACCTAAAACAATATATGACTCCAAAATATATTTGGCACATGATATCGATATCGTTGGATTGGGAAAGACATCTCATCAATTATATATGCGTACTCTTTTTTTACCTTTTAGTGTACATTTATAATCTTGTTATTTTTCTTTTGAATTGTCTAGCGTTGAGCATATTGATTGCATTCCCATTCAACCTGAAGTCTTTTTTCTACGTACTTGTTGCTGCGGTTGAATTAGATATCGTATCGTAGATTGGATTTTAATATTAAACATCAATTTGCTCTAATTTTCATATAAACTAATTTTTTAATACTTAGATGAACTGTTTTTTATTTGCAACTGTACGCATCTTACAAAAGAAAAAGAAAAAAATCCCAAATTAAAGAGCCTAAATTGGTGAACTACTTAAAAAATATTTTTAATTAGATTGACAGTTGACGCTCTCAACTCTATTGCAAAATATCAATTTAATTGTCAAAACTTTGTAAATGATTTTTGGTGCATGCCTTTTCTATTTTTTTCCTTTGGCTTACCGTTCTATTGCAAAATGCCAATTTGACAAATAAAACTTTGGAATGAGTTCCCATTTTCGCTACTCTCCAGCTTCCTCTATGAGATGTTTAACCTACTCTCAGATCCCATCCTAATTATCTATAAAATTCATCCTCAAAAATTGTACATACTGCATAAGCTTTAGACTACCATTCATATATATCCAAAGAGCAACTCGTTTCACAACATTGTATGCATGTGGTTCATAGTTCTGAAGACAATAAATGGGCAATAAAACTGATAATATTATACATAGATACAGAGGACGCCTATCAAAGGTTATTAAACAGAGAATCAATTGTCATTGGTGCCTTGAAAATTGATTCCCTTTTCTCTGATGGTTTCTTCTGCGAATAATGAAATCGTCGATGCGGTTTGGGGATATATTATGGTTAAAGATGTTGCCTATTGCATTCTAACAACAAAAGAAGTTACATAAGTCTTCAGTATATGAAACATTAGTTTATTACGCTAAATCATTTTGTGACCGAAGAAAATGGTTGACCAAGATTTATTAACATCCTAGTTGTAGGGAACATATTGTATGCTTTCGACAAAGATGGAAACAACAGGTAGAACTTTCTCAATCTTAAGATGCAGAGAATAAAAGTGCTTGTTTTCCAGTATCAAATACTAAAAGAAAAGGGTAAGAGCGAAGAACCACATAATAATGGTGGCCAAGTTACTTGGCATTGTGATGTTAATGTTCAATTGGGTTTCTAGTTTTCTGGTTTGGAATTACAATCTTAGTGATTTATCATCACAAATGAAGAGAAGTATCACTTCTATCTTTTTTTTATGATAAAGCCTAAGTTTGTCTATGTTCTCTTGCTGCAGTGGCAAATATATTTACATCCACAAATCTTGTCTTAAATGATATATGACATGCAAATAATTATGCCATCTGCGGGAGTCGAACCCACACTATATGTTGGTACCGTAAACACGTAAGGATTTGACTAATAGATTTGAATAATAATAATTATGCTACCTGTGGGAGTCGAACCCACAACTACATGGGTGAAACCATGTGCTCTTCCATTTGAGCTAAGACAGCAATATATAGATTTGTTTGTTCAAAAGATTTAATGAATAAGAGGATATCACGACGCTGTTTCAAATCCAAGTATAACACTAACAACTTACCTCATCTGGTAGTGTTAAAATCATTAGTCCATATTACCAATTTTTACTAAAATAACTTCATATGCAACTTACCTTGATCACCCTTTTTACTTTTTCTTGAAGAATGAAGACAACACTACCTGGTGTCATCATTGAGTGCTTTAAGAACAAAGCATGCATTATACAATAATGAGATTTTTAGGTAGGAAAAAACTCATGATTTATAACTTAAAAGAACACTGAAACGCAATGTTCCAGCATAAAATAAAAAAGACAAATTACTCATAGGTCATAATTTGGAAATATTAACGCTTATTATTTTGAGTTGATAGTTTATTTAAAATGCTAACCTAGTCCTTTATAGATCTAAGACTATAAGTAGTTGAAACCAAATCTAAAGATGAATGCTACCTTGCATATGGATCCACAAATCTGCCATTTACCGGCAAGTAAAAGAAACTAAAACAACTAAAATGTTCCGGTTTACCAATTTGATTGTAGTGAAATGGATTTAAGTAAATGAATTAGATTATGGAAAAGCTTTCTATCTACTATTTTATGCTATGCATTCGAATCGTCTAGATTTTTAAATACACGAAATGAACAATTCTTGAAGAAAATAAGGTGAAAATAAAAATAAACATTACAAATACCAGAAAATTAAAAAATAAATCTGGCATTAAAATGAGAAAAAGATGATTTGTTCCATCTCTACAGCAACACCATGCGTTCATGACCTTTCTAGATGTAAATTATGACATGAATAGAATACCTTTCATCTAACCAAAGTTCACACAATAGAAATTTCACATACCTTTTAATGAAGATGAGAAATTGAATTCAGAGTGAAAGCTTGTCACCTTTCGATTCAAATGAGTGGACATTTGGACGAATGCGAACACTAATAGATATACACCCTTGATGATTGAGAAAAATAGACTACCCAAATTATCAACATCAGAGATCTATTTCTCCAATTTTACTCATCTGCTGATGGAACCACTCAGCAACTATCATTTTTATCATCTAGATCAAATTGTTGGTTGCTTCCATCTAGATTCCTCCACTGCATCACTATGAAAACAACAATGATTCAATCAAAAACAAAACTGGTTAGGTTGGAAAAAGCCGTATAATTGTCTTCATGGAGTTAGAAACTGTGATAGTGGAGCCATTCTAGAATATCTCTTTAGGATCGAAAAGATAATTTTAGAATAAAAAGGTAAGAATCTGAAATGCATTCTACTCTCCAACATAAAGATTAATCTTTCAGGGAAGACTTTCAACGTAACCGAAACATTAATCTTTCGACTATGATCAAACAAAAAAATATTGCCGAAACTATATTCTGCATCGGAACAAAATCGAATGACATTTAATGAATGGTCCAAAACCAAAGTAAAAGTATGTGAACATGGCCACCATCAGGGAAGAATCCCATCTGAAAGAGGCCAAAATATAAATACAAAGATCATACTTTAAGCAGAAGATGGTGAACTTTAATAGGAAAACATAACTCTTTTTTACCATGGCAACGACAATGTGCATGCATCTATACTTAAATTCTAATGATTTTCTGCATCATAGTATCTCTGACTCCTTTCCAGTGCTTTAATGACGACAGAGTGATGCAGTTTCAATTCCATTGATTTTCAGGCCAGCAGAGAAGGCCTAGCCTTGCTTGGGAAGAATATTCAAGGCCTAGCATTCGGTTATATAATATCATATCATCTTTCCCATTCCAATATGCAGATAGTTTAAAACATTCGTTTAACCCAGAAAAAAAAAACTTACTTTTATGGTAGGTAGTGACATTAATCTAATCAAACAATAATATCTGAAGTTAATAAGGCAGGCAAGCCTTGCATGGGCTTAAATTCATAAATGAGTAGCCTTATCTATCTAGAAAAATATAATTCCAATCTTTGTTATTCTATTAAAGTCACATAAGAAACACTACCATAAGTAAAAGGCATGCATGATAAGGATTATAGAGATAAATGAGAGCGGTCATACAGACCTTGTTGGGAAATCGCAAAATTAACATCTATCGAGAATCAAATTCATTAAAAAATATCGCTGAAATGCAAAAAAGATCACCATGAAACGCTGAGTTTTCGTGCATTGGAATGGCATCTCGTCGGCTATAACACACATAGAGCTTTGACATGTGAACTGCAAATATTTAGCAAATGAAAGGAAACAACTTAAAAAAAAAATTATTAACCTTAATTTCTAAATAATTGAATTTTTTTATTAATAGTTTCATCGAATCCATCATATAACGAAAAGCACTAAGATATGTTAATAAATACCATAATTTGAGTACATGAAATGCAATCAATCGCCAACTGACCCTATAGAAACCACATTAGCCATCTCCTGACTGTTATTTGCAGGTAATAAACTTATTCTCCTAGAAGTTGCGCATCTTCATAGCACAACATAAGGCTTGGATGAAAACCGGGCTCCTCAAATCTATCCCTACGTGTTTCATAGATTGTAGTTGGAAATTCTTACGCTTTAATCCTATTAGAATCAAAAAAATTGCTGAAGGTTGACAATCCATTTAGGAAACACTCCGAGAAAGAGAATTGAAGTAATACCTCGCCAAATTCGAGATCCACCTGAAACTGAGTGGCTAAAGTACCAAGCCGGTGCAAATGTTACTGAGCCTACACCCCCTAAACCTGACACAGAAAACTGTCATTTATGAAATTAACACCTCAAATTTTCTTACTCCCTTCACAATTTTTTTTTATCATGAACACTTTTACCCCAAGGAAACTGGCTAGCAATGCTAAAAACTCAAAACCTAGTTATAAAATTGTCATGTGGAGTCTGGGCGTGTAAGATTGAGCCAATAAAATCAAAACATCATTGGAAATTCTTTTTGAGCCGACCAAAAAACTGCAAAACGGCCAAAGAATTTCAAAATCAACATCTATCTAAACCAAAAGTGCATATATTTAGAGAAAATATAACATCTGATAGATAGTTTGTCTTCCCAGCCACACAAATAAATAAACCCAAGTGGGTAAACTAATCACACAAACACTCAACATAATCTGAAATGACGCAACAAAAAAAAAAATCACATTTCAGAGAGAACGTATCATACATGGACCTAGATGAGCAAACCTAATTCAAATACCTGTTGTAATACTGGACACTTTTATGCACCGCTAACCACATACTACACTTGAGTTTCCAAAATTTTGCTTTATCAACTTTGTGAGGTTTTTGATGGGGTTTTGAGGGGTGGGTTCTTGAATTATAGTATTTACTGATTCTAGCTAAGTCATCTTTAAATTTTTGATGCCTAAACCACCAAGACGCTTTGGTTTGGAAACCTTATCCCAAGCAATCCAATTTATTTTATTTTTTTCAGCAGTTGAACCGATATAAAGTTTCTCATGATTTGATTCAACTTATGTATGCACTCGCAGACATTTGAAATATAGACATTTACAGTAAATTGTGAGGCTTGAGAGATATGTTCTAATCAAAAGTACTCTCCCTACTCTGGTGAAGAAATTTTGTTCCAAGGTGACAGTTTTAGCTAAAAAAATTTCACTACAGAGTCCCATATTGAGTCGTTTCTTGATGTTGTACCTACTGCCACCCCCAAGTACTTGAGTGATAATGATTCAACTTTAGATCAATTAGCCGCGATTAGGTTGAAATCTAGAGGGTCAAACCTATAAGGAAGATCCTAATGTCTTGTTGGCCTGATCAAATTTGGTCAGCCGGTCAGTATCCTTTCACAAACTTTAGTCGTTTAGTAATGATTGGGGCGGTGTTTAGGTAATCGTGTCATGGTAGCGGGGGCTACTTCCCCGGCCGTGGATTAGAATTTCTAGAGGGAAATACAGTCCTCACTTTAAAATTAGCCGTGATTATGTTGTAATTTAAAGGGTTGAACCTATGAGGATGATCCTGATGCCTTGCTGACCTTATCAAATTTGGTGAGCCGGTCAGTGTCCTCTCATAAATTTTGGTCGTCCGATAATAATTGAGGAGGTGTTTAGGTAATCATGTCATGGTATCCGGGGCCGTAGGAGCCAAACATAATCCTCACTTTAAAATTAGTCGTGATTAGGTTGTAATTTAGAGGGTTGAACCTATGAGGATAATCCTGATGCCTTGGCCTTATCAATTTTTTGTCGTGGATTAGAATTTCTACACGGAAATACAATCCCCACTTTAAAATTTCTAGAGGGTACATATAAGGAAGATCCAGTTGCCTTGCTTGCCTGATCAAATTTGTTCAGCCGGTCATTATCCTCTCACAAAATTTTAATCGTCCCGTAATAATTGGGGCGGTGTTTAGGTAATCGTGTCATAATAAATTTATTTGTGATTGCAATAGAGCAATAAGATATATATTTACTCAACCATATTATGCTTACTAATAAACCCCGCGAACTCTATGAAATTAATCGTGTCAGAAACTACCATATATGTTTAGGTAATCATGTAATTAGCTGAAAGAGATTGTCTTTTAAAGATTGAAATCAATCACAGCAGCATCAGCTCTGCGAAAATAGAATTACAGTAATGAATCAGGTGGATAATACATATGATGGGGAACAGTAACACTCAATTTTAAGACACACCAACTCTTTCTGTCCTATTGTAAAGCTAAAGTTCCAAGACACGTTCACGGTTCACACACGATAGAACTATCAATTTAAGGAAACTGGACCCAAAGAATCCATGCAAGACGAAAATTAAATCTTAGTTTCTCAAATCTAAGATATACAAAACCAAGCCGAATAAAACAAAAAATTTATCTTAATTTTAAAATTTCAACTCCTGATTAAAAAAAAAATTCTAAACCTCAAAGTGACCGCGGAAAAAACTCAGATTAGATGTCCGTTAATAGTTCAACTAAACCCGTTGATTACGTGATAAAATCGATCTGAATACCTCTTTGATTGCTTCAAACAGCCATATTGTACTGGAAGTCATTTCCATCGTACCGAATTATTTACCTCAGATTCTATCAGTACTTAACTTCTTTTAACAATGAGGATTCAGATCAGTCGTAGTTATTTCCCGACATTACCTAGAAAAAAGAAACATAGAGGAGTGGGGTGTTAGTTTATGCAAATATTAAACCAACCAAGATAATGTGAAAGGCTAAAACTCGTACTCAAATTGATAACTCATGAAGACTTGAACCAAGGAATCATTGAAGTGCAAAAGGGGAAGAAGAGTACCAATGAATACTCCGATTAGATATTGTCTCCAGACTATTCGTGATGACTTTGTAACCTTTGGATCTTCACTCTTGAGTTACGCCAGGTCTTATTTATGAGTACCTCTTGTATACCAATCTGATTGGCGCAACTTGAGTTCATATCTAAAATTAGAAAAGACGGTATGTAGTTACTAAACATAATTATTGCCTCCAATGCAAAACCCACTTTACCATATCAGTAACAACCGTTTCTGAATCTCATCACTATTTAAACAAAAATCCTTAATTTGGAATCCATTTTATTTTAGGAATTAGATTGCAATCAATTAGTTTAAGCCAAAAGTTTGCTACGGACAATCAATTAATTTATGAGATCTTTAACACTGTACCGTTAAAGGGACAAAGAGGTGTGTAATATCCTTCCGAAAATTTCACAGTATCTGTCATGATATAAATCCACACCTTCAAGGCTATCTAAAACACATAAAAGAACTTTGCTAGCCCGGTTAAGGAATCTATATGCATATCGATTAAACAGAGACACGCAAACAATATGGGTTTGCCAGTGATGTTACCTGATTGAATGAAGTTGTTGTTGTTCGGGATATTGATCAGAAATGGCAGATTTTAATAAGCTCCCTCCATCGTCCCCTTGTCATTTTCTAGAAGTAGTAGTAGCTGATAGTTTTTCATTCTGAAGTGAATGCAACTGATCGTCTAAAAAATCATGATTGAGTAGAAAACTAATCTGTAATAAATAACAATGAGAAATGGGAAAGAAATGAAGAAACTCCACAATACCCAATTTCATAGAAGCTGCCTAGGAAATAAATAAAATTGGGTTATTCTCTACTAACTTGATGGCAGTTCTTGCTTTGCTCGTTCGGGGATATCCTACACCAGAAAACAGGTAATATACTCCACATGAGGAGAAGTGAAAGTGCGACACTGGGAGAAACCACTTACTTGATTGAACTGGTCAAGGAGTAACAATAAACGTTTCCCAAGCCAATGTACATGCGATCCGGTGAAAAGCAAAGAGAGAAAAGGTTATCAGCTATAATGCTCTTGTATAAATCAAATGGATGAAAAAGATAATCAAGGTGTTAAATGTTACTGGAATCCACAATGTATAAGCATCGAACTGGTTATATGTAAGTATGTCCAAAGACTCCGGCTTATATGAAACCATAGATACTCCACTGCAATCTTGTTCATGGAAATATAAAAAGCTCTCTCAAATCAGCTTTTTACAAAAAATTCTAGCTGGTCAAGTTTGTAAAAGAAAAAAACACTAAAAAAAATAAAAATATCAACAAACACTACACCATTTTTGGGGATTAGAAACAGAGCCTAGACGTTCTTTGACCATGGTCGCATGGACGGCGAGTTGACGTTTCAAAACACGGTGTTGCATTTTTTCATAACGGCATAAGCTCCGTTGCGACTCTTGGTCAGCGAAGAGATTCGCAACCTACTGTGTCGTTGCGACCATGTTTATTCGCAACCAAGGTCTGCCGTTGCTAAGTTGTTTCTAATTACAGGAATACCCCTACCCGGAACTAAAATGTTATTGGTTACCGGTTTCTAATTTCTTGGTTACGGTTCTAACTTAGCAGCAGATTAAAGACGTTGCTAATATTTTGCAACATAAAAAAGTCAAGTCTTCATTGACTGGTCAAAATTCATTTCCCCACATTTCCCCTACTGATTACCCAGTTCCCCATATTCATCATTTCCACAGATATACAAACTATGCCATTCATTCATTCAACATACAAAACTGTATCATATTATGAAAAATGGATTCTTCAATTGATGTTAACAAAAATTATGAGTATTTGATACAAATGTATACAAGTATCACAACAAACTAGTGTATACATAGGAACTTACAAGTTCTTAAGTTCAGTTCATGGAAACTTACGAAATTCTCAAGTTCTTCCAACTTAAATCACTATAAGGAGATACTACATTGATATTTACAAATCTTGCAGTTGCGAAGGGACCGGTGTTAAACCACCTATGATCTTCAATTATAATAAATCAATAAAATCCAAAGCGCAAAAACAGATCAAATCATGCTTCAATTAGTCGACTAAGTAACTTTATTGTCTTAGATGCTGTAAGACAATAGATGTTATAAGACAAATTAGATATAAAATGCTACTGCAGAAAAATTCTGATATGCCACATATAAAAATGAGTCATTACTTTCTATACAAAATTTCCTAATAGAAGTTACTTAGTCAGACAACATACTCACCATAAGTTCACAGATCCCGAGTATTCCACTTTGGTGCAATATTCCATTTGGGCCCAGACCTTAAGTCAAAGAATAGTATAACTTACTCAACAAGTAGTTCCCCTGAACAAAACATCTTCTTATATATTTAGATGGATAACGGATGTGGGAAGTTGATGAACTCACCTTAGTAGATCAGGACTTTAATTTTTGGTCAAGGAATAACCATATGGTCATCTAGCTTCAGTCATGGACAGAGGAGGATCTTTACAGGGATCTTGTTTGCAGAATACAGCACGCATCCATTGCCTAAATGAAGACCACATTCAGAACATCAACTAAAAAATGAATGGGTATATAGTAATCAACGACTAACAAAAAAAAATATGCACAATGATGTGAATTTCAATCAACTTCGAGTGAAGTTCTTAAAAGGTAGTCTTTTGAAGTAAACAAAATAAGTTGAACATCATTGTTAAATGTATCGGCCGAGAAATGACCCGTAAGGTATCAGCTAGAAGATGTTACTCCCAACTACTATATAGGTTGATAAGATACAACTATAGTACAATTCATTAAAGATCTTAATAGAAAAATTCGGAAACATACACAATCGCTTGCTTAAAACAAATGATTTTATACTTAAAAAGTTTTAGCTTTATCCGTATATAGATTCATAAAACAACCAAGTGAAAAGAATCAAGAGACGTCAATGAAAAAAAAGCTGAAAGCTACTGTTAATAGGTTAACGATTACAAAAAGAGATGAAAAGAGATCGTCTTAGATCCATGGTAATATTCTTAGAGCGGTTCTCTATTTGATTCTTTTGTATACATTGATTTCAACGGGATCAAAACCATCTTGTTTAAATAATCTCGACAAGAAATCTTCGAGAAAATATAAGACCTTTTGAAAACACAAGATTTAGGAAATCACAAGTTTGTTCGTAGCAAACAAAGTGCTTTTACAATTTAACCAACAGTTTAGTCCAGGACTTACAGTACCATCTCCACGGACGTAAAAACTCACTTATCATATGGTTTCTTAGCGTAAGCTGTTTCATATTGGTACTTATTTCTCAATTGTTGGCAAATAAGTAAATATCAAAATTGAAGGGCATACACACAACGTAGTCAATCAACAAGACTCACCTGCGCAAAGTCACCGGTGGCGTAATCTCGCAGAAGAACATAACCATTTGGCTTCAAATAAATAAATGACCACAATGTAACTTCGCCAAGTAGAGTAAGGAGGGACAACAATGAAACTTTACATCCAAACAATACCATGCCGTACCTCACCTTAAGGACTTTCTTTATGTTCTGCAATACCAAGGTTATTTTGTCTGGAGAAACTGCAGACAATGCAAATATCTGCTTGCCATGTTAAATAGCTCACTTTGCAAAACAACTACTTCAAAATTTGAAAGCCTTAACATCCAAAATAGTAAGGAAATTATAACCATGTTTAAGCTTGAATACAAACTAAATAAGCTTGAATACAAACTAAATAGTAAGGAAATTATAACCATGTTTAAGCTTGATTTGATTATATAACCATGTTTAACCATGTTATAGGAAATTATAACCATGTTGTAAGTAGTTTAAGCTTACAACAAAACGAAACACAAACTAAATAAGATTTAATATTCAGTATTAAACACGTAACAACTTTATATAAATAAGAAAGATTATATAAAAAAGACTTAGGAGTAAGGTCACCAACAACATAGTCGTAGCAACATAATGAACGACATAGTACCTCAAAAGTGATTATATAAAAAAGATTAATATCCATAAGTTTGTACTCAATATGATAAGCATAAGCAAAGGAAGTATACTTACCGAGGGTTTGATATTCCCCAGGGTGGCTACTACCGCTTCAATTTGACTCAGATTTATCATTTGTGTAATAAAATACAACAAAACCCAAGCCACAAACATCCATAAAGAAAAGCGATTATATATATAATAACTTGCCGGTTCACATAGATACATTATGATTCAAAGTTTTTAAAGCACAACTGCTGAGAGTCTTACTTATGCACATTTGCATAAGAATTTGCTGAGATTCTTCCTTATGCACAAGCTGCATAAGAATCTACATGCTAGCATGCTAAGCACATGTACAAAAGTGTTCCAAAAAAAAAAAAAAAACAACAACAAATCAAGCTCGAGAGTCTTCATTATGCACAATGCATAAGAATCTACATGTTAGCATGCACATCTACAAAAGTGTGAACATATATAAGAAAAAAAAAGATAAAGCCATATATGTTTGTTAATAAAGTGATTATCGAGCATTATATACGATGGCTGAGATATCTCCAAAAAAGTAAGTCGGCCAGCCGAGCCCGGACTAGTCATTTCTAATGCACTTCTTTGGACGAAGCACGTACCCTCCAATTCCAACATCTTGAAAGGTTGAAACAAACGTGTTAGCTTTCGGGGATCATTTCATTTGGGAGGAAAATTTTGTCCACCATCACCTTTGCAAGATTAGATGGTACAATACAGTAGTGACACATACGTCCCATGGCACCGATAAAGACGCGACCTACCAACAACAATAACTTCATCATCAAGGTTCAACAATGAACATGGAGGCATTTCAAGACTCAAGCTACTGCGATGATCGACACAGTGAAGGTGTTTGAGCAGTGAAGGTGTTTGAGCAGGTGTAGGTGTTTGAGCGAGGTGAATCATTACGAATAGGAGAAGGTGAGTGACGTTGTGAACAAGCTGCTGTTTTTGATGCAACAACCGACCACGGCATCGCATTTGAATTTCCTTCACAATGTTACATACGATCCTAAACTTGTGATCGGAACCTCCACCCAGTACTTAGCTCCTCAAGCGATGCTTGATAGATCCATCCTTGGATTTCAATTCTTGTACTTTGACACGTGCGGGAAGCGAGAACAATCATATTGTGTACGAGCAACTTGGGACCAACAAGCCACCGAACCCGTCCTCTACATTCCTTCCCAAAAGATTTAGTCACTACATCTATAACGAGGTATAGGAATACCCAGCTTTTTCGGTTGATATCTTCTTGCACCTTCTTAAGCTCATCCTGCCATGTTGAGCATAACAGTGCATGTGTCAGATATAAAATATATAAATGACTAGTAGATAGTATACATATGAGTACTAAAATTCAGATGAAACACAAGCTGACTCACAAAGTGTTTTTGCGCACTAGGTAGAATTGCCCTCCTCTTGAGTATGAGTTTTAATCCACACATCGAGAGGTGGTGATTTCCACATTAGGATTCTTGCGCTCCTACCAATACAACGAGTCGATTTGTATGAATCAATCTAAAGAAGGATAAGACTAATCCTAATAGACATATTTTGAGATTCATAATCTTGAAATCAATATACATACCAGTTCGGCTTTGACCAAAGAATGAGGTTTACGAGGAGGTGTGAGAGTGGTCATATAGGCATCGCTTCCTCTTGTGCTCGGCTCTACTTTCTGTTGTTTAAGAGTGTTTTCATTCAAATAGAATTCTATCCACTCCTCTTTAGGTACACCAGGAGGAGTGCAATCCTTTCCTCATGAGTTGGATAGGATCATAATAAGCATACGTAACTCATGCTTGCGTATCCTCCATATAGGAGCCATCGACTTAACCACGTTAATCTTACAAGGCTCGGGTAAAGGATATACTTTCTGAGAAAAAAGAGTTATTTAGAATGTATATAAAGCTAGATAATACATAATACATTTATGTCATCATTTTAGTGATCAAACCAGTAAGGAAAGAATCAAATCATCACCAAAAACAAAATATCTTAATAAAAATTGTGAACAAAAATATGAACCCGCAGTTCCTTCCAAATATCATCTTTGTAAGAATGGTGCACATGCTTACATGTTTTGAATGAGATGGGGACATGAGTACAAGTCAAGGCGCCTTTCAAGGCTTAGTATTGTGTTGCATTTGCGGAAATGGGAAGACCATTCTCATCTACTTCCCACTGCCGCCATAAAAACTTGCAAAATAACAACCAAGTTTTATGTGAAAAAGAAGTTAAACCTATAAGGGATAGCCTTTGTCACTATCCACATAAACATATCAAACAGAAGCTATAAGTAATGCGCAAGTGATAACACAGAAATCAGGAGAAGAGAACAAACAGAACCTATAAGATAATCCGCAGAAAAATATCCCTAATCACACAGAGCTTTAAACCACATAATTGACACATATAAGCTTCTCTAAACTCTCATTGTCAGTAAGAGCTGACTGATAAATACTAGGAATTTCAATATTATCTATAGAGGAAGTCAATCCTTGCGATGAATGCAAAACCAAAGACCACCCTTTTTCAGACAAATCCTTTGAGTAGAAAACTTGTGTCGCTTCAGATGCAAGAATAAATGGCTCATCCATAATTCCATTAATGCTTTTCATCTTGGACAAGTTAACCTTTATCAATGTTGTAATTGCATCAAACTTTCACCCATTAGTGTTGTCTTCAACCTTCACCCAATCACAATAAAATACAGTTTCTTCAAATTCCATAAAATTCAGCTTGATAATCTTCCTAATGACTCCATAATAGGTCATTTTTGTTTCCTTGTAATTTGTGTCCGTTGACTTCTGCTCTATAACTTGTAATAGATTTCATAGACACACCACTGTTTTGTGACACAACCAACCCTCGTAATCTTCAACATAGAAAGTAAATCCATTCACTTGGTATCTCTTATCGATTCTGCGCCTTGAAGAGAGGTCCATGCACTAGTCGCCAAAGTGTTGAGTTTGCTTCATTAGCTTCTAACAACTTCAAGAGAACATGTGTGAAATCAAGCTAATTAGTAAAATATGAATTGTAATTACATAGATTACGTAAAAGAGAGTCAAGGTACATAATTTAGGCTAATATGTTACCTCTTCACGTAACCACAAAAGAAAACTCTTTGAGGACCGTTTCTCGACCATTAACATAGGATTCATACTTCCTACAATTAAAAGATAATTCAAAACAATTATATCGATAGACATATAACAGCTCAAAGGTGTAAAATTAAAACTCTTTGCAACCATCGTACTTAAAACACTTAAAGGTGTAAAATTAAAAATCTGTACCTTTGCCAATCATTTAATCCATCATACTTAGAGAGAAGCCATTTATGAGCTTGTTCAAACTGCACCTGAGTTAGAATAATATCCTTAGCTTTACTTAAAGGCATCTCATCAAAGCAAACTCATCGTCATCATCAAAAATGCCAGCGAGTATGCTTATGAGTACCATCACCATCCTTTGATGAGACCCTCCATGCCATACAAGCTTGCTTCTCGCGGCGTATACCTATTGCGATGCACCCATCAATATACCTTTTATTGCGCACCAACCCTTTGAAACCCTTCATTAACCTAAAAGTAGCAATTAAACAACAAAGTCTGTTAGGACATGACAACACTCAAGCTATATACATTAAACAATATTATCAATTACTCAAGTTCTAGACATTACTCAGGTTATATACATTAATTAAATAATACAGTCAGTTGTGAAATTTTACCTCTCAAAGGGATACATCCACCTGAATCTCACCGGACCGGAGATTAAAGCTTCATCTGCTAGATGAATCATCAGGTGAATACTAATAACAAAGAACGACGGAGGAAAATGTTTCTCCAGAACACATATTGCTTCTACAAGGCTGTCTTTTGCTTTTAGCATATAATCTCTGTTTACAACCTTCGCGCATAGAATGTTGAAAAAGATGCTGATCCGGAGAAGAGAAACTCGTAGCTCTTTAGGTAGCGATGTTGCAATATGAACCAGCAGCGGAAGCAAATGCTGCATTACTACATGGTAATCATGAGATTTAAAATTCCTTAGCTCAGGAGGATTAACACGATGCGGTTACGAAGATTTGAAGAGAAATAGGAAGGTACCCTTAGATTCTTCAAAACTGTACAAAAGTCAATTTTTTCCTTCTTCGTCATCTCAAATGATCCTTTTTCCATTGTTGTTCTACCAGTCTCAGCATCCTCTTTCAACCACAACTTCTTTCTTATCCCCATATCTTCCATATATTGACGTGCAGCAGAACTATCTTTTGACTTGTTGTTTCCCATCATAGTATTCAGAAGATGCTCCATTATATTCTTCTCTGTGTGCATGACATCTATAATATGGCGAATCGCATTTGAACCCCAATTGGGAAAATCAAAGAGAATAGATCTTCGGGTGAACAGAGAATGGTGATTAACCTCATCTTCAACATTGGCGTCATCTTCAAGTTCCTGAAAATAGATAACATAAGAACAAGGGTCAAGTTACTGAATTTCAAACGATTCAATATTGCACAAAAAATTCAATATAGGTTCAAATATCTTAACATGCTCATCACTGTAATAGAAAAACTCGGTACCTATATAGCATCCCTCTAGAATCAATCCATTTAAACAAAGTTTAAGCTAAGCAAACAACATAGCTCAATATAATTAATCAAATGAAGACAATATAGAGGACTAACCTTGATGGTATCAGCTTTCCTTTTACGTTTGAGACTTGCTTGTGATGGTTGTTTTCTCTTACCCTTCTTGGAAATGATTTTACCTACAATCTCTTGTATCTGCAGCCCTGTTAGTGGCCATGGAGCTGTACCATGCTCCACACGTCCATCAAAATTTGTCCTATCATCGCGATACTTATGCTTCAATGGTAGCCATCTTCGGTGTCCCCTGTAGCAGATCTTCTTAGTAAATGGCAGATAATCCGCAACAGTGCCTTCTCCACAAGTAAGACAAGCACAATATCCATGAGTCACATATCCCGCTAAAGTCCCTAATGCTGGAAAATCGTGAATAGCCCACAATAACCGTGCTCTCATCAAAAATTCACTTTTGTTGAAAGCGTCAAATGCTAGTACACCATCCCATAACTTCTTCAACTTATCTACCAGTATTTCTAAATAAACATCAAAGTTTTTACCGGGTGCTTTTGGGCCTGATATCAGCAACGATAACAAAGTGAATTCCCGCTTCATACACAACGAAGGAAGCAAATTATAAATACAAATAATCACCGGCCAACAACTGTGTGCAAGACCGAAACACCCATTCGGATTGAAACCGTCAGTTGATATCCCAAGTGTAACGTTCCTTGGTTCCTTGGCAAACTCTGGCGAAAAACTATTTGCACATCGCCAAGCTGAAGAATCGACGGGATGACGCATGACGTTTATATCCGACTTTGCTCTAGAATGCCAAGTCATTGCCTCCGCGATCCATGGTTCGCTGTAAAACCTTTTCAGCCTTGTAATCAACGAAAATGTCTAACCGTCTTCTGAGCAATAGTAGTAAGCTTCCTCTCGTCATTAAAAACCTTCTTATACCTAGATTTTTGACAAACATGACACTTCACCAGCGATGCATGATCCTTCCAATGTAAAACACATTCATTTACACATGCATCATATGTTATATCAATTCATAGATCTTGGATCATCTTTTTCACTTTTGGGTACTTAGATGGCAGTGTATTCTCTTCGGGAAGAAACTCCTTCATCAACTCTAAAATTACGGTCATACCATTATCAGAAAACCCATATTGTGTCTTTATGTGATTCAACTTGATAGAAGCATACAATCTTTGTCACTCCTTTAGGACACGACGGATACAACGGTTCTTTTGCACGCCAAGATGATTCCTTTTTCTTTATTTTCCTAGTTCCAGCATCATTATGAACCCCACTATCTATTCTAATAATGTCATCTACTACAACAGCACCATCATCCTCAACAACATCTCCTAAATTTTCACCCTCACCTATAGCAGGATCAACAGCTACATCTCCTACATTAACATTCCCAGCTACATTCTCAGCTACTTCTAACTTTTCCCCATTGAAAACGCCATGTCGTGTATGTAGAAAGAATACCATACTTAAGCAAATGCAATGAAATTTCACTAAGTGGCCCCAATCCTTTACCATTCTTACATCCACTACAAGGGCATGAAAATAAGGTATTTCTGCCACCATTTCTATTATCAAACTCTATAAATGACCTAACACCTTCTATGTATTGAGCAGACTTACAAGGACATTTCATCCATTCCTTATCAACCGTAGATGACATACCCTAAAGACAGTATATATGTTAAAATTCAGAGAGTATATGTACACTACATCAATACAAAATCAGCAACATTTTTTGATATGATATCTACTACAACTCTAACATGTACCTATGAGAATTTGATATGTTCACATCATAAGATTAATCAAAAGAATACTATCATTTAAAACTATACTAAATCCATTACATGAAATTGAGTCCCAGCGGTAGGGTTGCCGAAGCCTTTAGGTTCACGACAGAAACATCCCCTCAACAAAGAGAGAATGAGCTACAATGAGCTTTTGCGATTCACCACTAGGACCATTTTTATCATGCTCAATGAGATTCCGTCAAAATCGAAATCGGACTTACAAAAATTATTAAGTTCAGACCATACAAACTTATAAAAATCTTTAAGTTCAGAAATTATACAAAATTTTCTAAGTTCAGACCATACAACTTATAAAAACTTCTAAGTTAAGAGATTATACAAATTTTCGTAAGTACACCAATTCAATTCTAACATGTAGCTTCAATGAATCCTAGTGGTAGGGTTGCGAAGCCCTTAGGTTAACGACGAAACATCCTCTCAACAAAGAGAGAATGAGCTACAAGTAGCTTTTGCGATTCACCACTAGGACCATTTTTATCATGCTCAATGAGATTCTATCAAAATTAAAATCAAAACAGTTGGATATACCTTCTTAGTTTTCCTAAATTAATTCTCACCAGTTCTTCTTCAAACTCTAATGAACTAAACTTCAGTTCTTCAATCTTGACAAACCTAGACATGGAAAAAAAACATTAGATTTAGATAAACAACAAACCATAAAATGGAAATTATCTCTTTGAAAATAACCAAAGCAATTTCATAGTTGATATACCTTTTTAGTTCTTCCTGAACCAACTCTGACCAGTTCTTCAACCTTGACAAACCCTAACATGGAAAAAAAAAGGGGGTATTAGATTCAGATACACAACAAACCATAAAATGGAAAGAAAAAAAATAAATAAAAAAACGAAAAGATTCACAAGTGAAATCGAAAACCGAAATGAAGCATTAAACCCTAAAAAGAAAAACTTAAATGGAACCCTATGATTCGATAAACTTAAATCAAAATCTCTAAATCCTAGCAATGAAATCTGAAACCCTAGAAATCACTGAAACCCTAGAAATCGAAATCTAAAAACCCTAAAAACTATGTCAAAAATTGTACTTGTATACAAATCTACACGATGATGGAGATGGAGATGGAGATGAGAGCTGAGAGCTGAATCTCTCTGGTTTATCGAGATGGAGATAGAGGAGAGGGGGGAAGGAGAGCTGAGTCTCTGTTTTGGAGGAAGAAAAAATGAGGATATAATTCATCTAAGGGTAGGATATACCCTAGACTTGGATTAATTAAGGGTGGAAATAAAAATCGTAGTCTTGACTGGAAATTTAAGCAGGGCATGTTTATCGGCTCTAGTGTTACGACCAAGCAAGCGGTTCACACGCTTGAGGCGAGAGCGATTTGCAATTCGCAACCTCTCTGTGAGGTTACAAAATTCGAAAGCGGCACAAACCCGTTGCGAAATATTAGCGGTTGCAATTCACGGAAAATTCGCTTAACCGATACTACGCCGTTGCGAATCTTTGTTGCGAAATCCTAAAAATGGTGTAGTGAAATACCGAGATAACTTGTCCGGCATTAAGAAATTGATAAGAACAATATATCATGGTCATTGATCCCCAGAAACGACTATCATCCACCAATTCAAACTACCATACTTTTATGCTTGATTTTAATTATGTATTCATCCTACAATGGTCTTTCACCTTTCATCAGAATACTGAAAATACGAAAATGTAAAAGATTCTCAACAAACTATACTTTGGCTATTAATTATCCTTTGTTCAGTGCCAAGTATATAGTGTCATCAAAAAAGAAAAGGAAAAATGCCGAAGTCTTTAAGTGCGACACTGTGACTATTAATTATCCTTTGTCCAGTGCCAAGTGAAATTATAATGTTACTAAAAACAAAAGTTCTGTATAGGTCCCATACCAATATTAGGAAGATACATAATGATGTAGCTCAATGGCTGGTATTTTCTCTCAATGGCTGGCTTCATTATATAACATGTTATGGATTTAATTGAATAACCATGAAATGAATTTCTAGGCAAATTAAATTTCTGGCGTTAATTGATAAAAAAACATACAAATATAATAGTATTACCAAGCAACGTCAAAATCAAGGGCAGAAGAACACTTGAATTGCAAGAAGGCAACAACGTCAAAATAGATAGATAGATTTGTTCACATCTGTGCATAACCTGGATATATGATATTGTTCTATTAATGTAGTTGTTGCTCCCCCTCACCTCCTCTCCACTTCTTCTACTGCTTATAATATCCCCTTTCAAACTGTTTTCCCCCCGTGAAGCCACCTCTTCTCTGTAGTGTACACAAACAATATTGAGCTACTGGAGATTTTTTATTATTGTTGGTACCCCAACTTGGTGGTGGTGGTGGTGGTGGTGGTTGGTAGTGCTAACTGCTAAGAAACAAAAGAGTGAAAGATTAAATATGAATTGTGAGAAGTATAAGTGAAATTAGAGTTCTCTAGATTTAAGATTTTACATATTTAAGGATTTTTTACTCGGCGAATGATATTGGAAATAAAGAGTAACGTATAGTAAGAAGATCCTCAAATTCAATCTAAAGTTCCGTACATTATGATTGACAACATCTAGATGAGATAAGATAATTGAGGTTCGTAAGATGGCGAGTTTCATAGCAGTCCCAATTTATGTAATAAACTGATGTACGTATATTTAAATAGTATATTTGAGAAAGTACCTTATTGCATATACATTTCCATTGCCTTAAAGATTGCACATGATCTACCACTTTTAACAAATACTTCTCTAGGTTTTGAACCTTAAATGCACGGTAATTGACCTCGAAACATTTTTTTGTAGCTCCTCTTCAAGACTGCTGGCAAACCTGTAGCCAAAAATGATATTTCAGACCATGTGCAGGGTCCCCTCAATACAAAACAAAGTTTTCACTTCCAAAACACCCATTAACCACCTCGTCAACCTCAAACCTCACCTGTTATATTTCAAAAGGTTACAAAATTCCACGCACATGGTAAAACTTATCTAAAAGAAAATACTCAATTCTACTCCACTCACGACTAACAGTAATTAACAAACCCTCGAAAAGATTTAACTTGTTTATTTGAACCTCATAATCTGAAACGATATAGAAAGAAAAAAAACATAGCTGAGACAACGTATCTTAAATGGATGCAGATGGGCAAACCTGGTTTGAATACCTATTGTTATATTGGAGACTCTTATCCACCGCTAAACCATGTACGACACTTGAGTTTCAGAATCACCCAAAAAGCGGTGGAATAAGTTTGCTTCCCTTGGCGCATCCGAAAATGTCAATTTATGACAGATGCAAAAATATGAATAACTACCTTAGACGGAAAAAACAACATTTCCACAACCAAATATACATCATAAATCTTGACAAAACATTACCAACGCACACGAAACCAACACATCCCAAGATTCCCAACACTTACATAGCCTTGCAGAACACAATGTAGAATTTACACTCGCTCTACATCCCTGACAACCAATATAGCTTATATATCGATTGGAGACTGCACACACGCTGTAATTACGTTATGATAGAAAGTCTAGTATCACTAATTCCAGAAAAGTATGGTCAAATCTAATGGACGTCGATACCAATATCATGTTTTCATGTATGCCACTAAGTTTTCTAGTCAGTTATTGTTCTTCTATTTTAAAGCATTTTTTCTTAATTCACTGTGAGGGGCCAATGGTTTGGCATGAGTACTTACTTGATCTTCAATCTCTACTCAAGAGTTGAATAAATGGAAGGTTCAGCATAACTGGGTACAGGAGAAGATAACACATATTTACAAGTTAATGCCAATCTGCTAACCCCAAACAGAATGCAACACATAATTAGTGATGATGTGTTGATTTCACGTGTTAGATTATGAAACAGCTTTCGGTAGGATTCTATACGTTGTTATTCATACTAATAGATTTACTATGAGTGGAAAAAAAAACAAAAACCACAGTAAATTCCTGTTTGAGAGGCGATATTCACTGGATTTACTATGAAAGCATATGGTGAATGTGAAAAAATCATAGAATCTTAGAGATAAACCTTTCCTAAGTCAGGTTAGGTGCAAGCTGATTCAGGAATCAAAGTGATGTCATACTGGACAAAATGGCTAGTACAAGATTTTACTTAATTATCTACAACAAACTCAGAAAAATAGCAAGGTCAGTGGCATTTTTTGAAACTTTCAATTAGCATTAAGAAGTTATGTTAATTTGAGTGAAAATCATTAACTCAAAAATACTTCATGTCATACAAAACAGATGGAAAGGTTCCAAGAAAAGCAGCAATAACAGCTCCTCCAATATCACTGGTGGTTGTAACAATAACAGCTTCTAAAGATTAAAACCTCAGCAAGTTTCTAGTAAGGCTATGCTCTCAAATTCCAAATTCCCCGAATGCTTTAGGAAAACCAACCTTTATGTGCGCTATGATGATTATAGAACAAAAACCACACTTGTGAGTTAAATGGTTAAGGTGCTTAGTGATTACTTAAGGAAGTGTTAATACGTATATTTGCAATTCAACTAACTTCCATATCTTGGTCTTCTCAGTTCGTAAAACATGAACATATATACTGATCTTTTTTATGTTCAATATTGTTATCATGTACATGTATAGGCACATTTTGCATCTTATGTCCAAAAATAGCACCACAAGAAAGGAGAAACTGCAAAAGTATAATCAAAATAAACTTCTTGAATTCTTCAATACTCACATAAAAGTGTTCAGCGTGGATGAGAGGAAGATCTAAAGACTTGAAATTATGCGACAAAATTTCTCATTAAAGCCATGTAACTAAGATCCAACTCCAATACCTCAATTTTAGTAGAAGGTGTTTCTTTTACTATTGCTTCCTTCTGATCAAGCTGGCAAATTGTATTCTTCCTTGCCATAGCTAGCTGAACTGTATGCATTGGAGGACCACGTGAATTCTCAGCGCCAGTAAATCCTACTAATAGACTTTATATTATCATCTTACCTTATTAAGCTTTAGAATATTATCTCCATTGACTTGGGTTGTAAACACAAAAGATAGTATTATGGTTTTATATATATTCTAGACAAGAGGAACATTTCTCCTCAAGGAAATTATCATCAAATCCAAGATGGTATCAGCCCCCCTATGATCCTATTTTCTAAACCATTAAAATCAATGGTGACGGAACAACTGAAGCTCACAGACATTCTTTGAGGCATATAGTTCTATGCATCTACAAACAACCCGATGATACTTTCTACATGGATACCTGCAGTTGCTACCTCGCATCTCACTTTCTTTGATTGATTACTTTACTCAAAAATAGCATTCCGATTCTTGCTAGTGGTACCAAGCTCATAAACCTCCCTTCCCGCACCTTTCAACTCAAAAATACTCTTGTTGTTCCTAAGGGTGCACACGGTGCGGTTCGGCTCGGTTCTTGACGAGGCCGAGTACCTGTACCTCCCCACCTCGGTTCCAAAATTTTGGACTGGTACCTGTACCTTGTACCTCGGTTTTGGTACTATTCGGTACCAGATATGGTACCGGTACAAATCGGTGCCAATGTTGACAATTAGTAACATACCAAGCAGGGACCATAATTTCTAGGTTCGCAGAACTCATTCGTTAATTTTCATGTTCCCATTGAAATATTTGATTAAAATAACAGAGTAGTGACTTGGACAACTACAATTCAGACTAAAACACTTAGTTGGAGGTCTACGAAAGCATAGTTCACGAATGTTTGATGGTTTTCCTTTAGCCGTTAGCACTCTGCAAGTTTGTATCGATGGTCAGTGTACCTTTGGTAAAGAAAAAAACTACTGCACATATTTATTCTACAAGAGCCTTATCTTTTAACCAAGGTTGAGTAGGTGTCGAATTTGGAAACACAAATTTAGAAATGAAAAATATATTAGAATTATCTCCATGGTTTAATCATTACAGTCTTCTGAGGTAAGAGAAGGAAGAATAAACACATGCAGAACAAGATTTTACAACAAATGTTAGCCAAACCCCAACGTCACAAAGCCACACAAAGAAGAAGAGGCTAACGTAGAGCTAACAGAAGAACACACACATAAATTAGTACAAGTATTTTTGCCCTTAACGAGTTGGTGTTTGTCCCAATTTAGATGGTTTCGCCCACGCATCTCTCGGTCCACTCGGTCGTGCAGTGCACGAGACTTGGGCGGGCAGGACAGTGCACTGTGCCTCCTCAGCCTCGGTTCCTATTTTTGGACCAAGTGCTGTACCCCCTTCCTCGGTTCGGTACAAAAACAGGTACGGTTCCACCGGTTCCGCAACGGTCCGTCGGTCCGGCTCGGTTCCTGTGCACCCTTAGTTGTTCCCGATATTATCACTTAGTTTCTGTTCGTAAGTTCACCACTGATAAACGTGTGTCTGTTGAGTTTGATCCATCTGGTTTTTGGCAGAAAGATCCGAGTTGAGGAGGATTAACCTTCGGTACAATAGTTAGGAGATTTACCCTATCACCAACTGTAGTGCCCATTTCGAGAAATCGTCCAGTCTTCCCCATTTCCCTTGTTGTCACATTCGCCGGATATTTGGCATAAGCGCCTTGGTCACCCGACAAGCAAGGCTGTTTTAGATGTTCTTCGTACCAATAATTCTATTCATTGTAATAAGAATCAACATTCTAAACTTTGTCATTCATGTCAAGTTAGTAAACATGTTCGATTACCTTTTTATGAATCAAATTCCAATACTTTTGCTCCATTTGATATCATTCACAGTGATTTATGGACCTCTCTTCTACAAGTTGATACCGATTTTCGTTATTATCTTATCTTGCTGGATGATTTCACCAACTATCTTTGGGTTTATCTTTTAAAATTTAAATCCCAAGTCTATGACAAGTTTTTGGAATTTCGTTCTCTTGTTCAAACCCAATTTGAGCGTCAAATAAAAAGTTTTCAATGCGACATGGGACGTGAATTTGACAACTCTTCTTTTCACAATTTTGCTCGTACTAATGGTCTAGTTTTTCGCCTCTCTTGCCCCCAAACTTCCTCTCAAAATGGCAAGGCCGAACGCATGATTCGCCGTGTCAATGATATCACCCTCACCCTTATGTCTCATGCTTCCATTCCACCCAAATTTTAGGTTTATTCTCTCCTTATGGCTGTTTATCTTCATAATATTCTTCCCAAAAAAATCCTAAGCTTTTCTTCTCCTGTGTCTATTCTCTATCAACGCCAACCAACATACAACCATCTTCGTACTTTTGATTGCCTTTGCTATCCAAATCTCTCTTCCACAACTCCTCATAAACTTGCCCCCCGCTCCACTAAATGTGTCTTCCTTGGTTTTCCTCCCAACCACCGTGGTTACCGCTACCTTGAACTTGCCATAAACAAAATCATCATTTCCCGTCATGTAACTTTTGACGAGAAAGTATTCCCTTTCACTAATCCTCCAACACCCTTGTCTGATGATGATTCCTCCCCTTCTTCTCCCTTTCATTCCCACCACATTTCCTAACAGCTCCCCCCCTAATAATCCTACAGTATACACTCCACCTCACCGGCGACTTAACACAGTCCCCACTGTCCCCACAATTAAACCATTCAACTTCCTCCTCCACTGCTCCGTCCATTGTCCCCTCTCAAACAACAATCATTTGCCACCTCCTCTTTGCCACTATTCCCTTTATAGTAACTTGTCCCCGCTCCCTCGGGACCACTCAGAAATCTCCTACCACTTCTTTGCAGCAAACCAATATTCTGCCACCTCCTACTTCCACCATCCACTCCACAGCACATTTTCTGTACTCTTTTTTCCCCACTACAACGTCCCCTGACCCCACTCCAACTCCACACACAACACATCACTCTTCTTTCCCCACTACAACGTCCCCTGCTGTGTTACCACCTCCTCCTTCTACAGATCAACGTCCAACCACCTCCACTCCAACTCCAACTCCCACTCCCACTACAACATCACCCTCAGCAACAGCACCTTCGGCTTCTACCATACCTACCGCTCCCACTCGACTGTCCCACTCGTGCCTCTCGTGGCATTTTCCGCCCTATAAATCGTCTTAATCTTCATGTCCAAACCTTACGTCATATCTCTCATATTCCCCGTTCTCACTTGTATGCTCTTAGGGACATAAACTGGAATACTTCCATGAAAGACGAGTATAATGCTATGTTGAAAACTAATACTTGGGAACTTGTACCACGACCTCGTGATGCTCATGTTATTCATTCTATGTGGCTGTTTCGTCATAAATATAATGCCGATGGATCCCTACGAGGCGTTACAAGGCTCGTCTTGTTGCCAATGGAAAATCTCAACAAGTTGGAGTTGATTTGTTTTGAAATATTTAGTCCGGTTGTTAAAACCTGCTACTATTAAATCTTTGTTCTCACTATTGCTACATCACGATCTTGGACCATACATTAACAAGATGTCAAGAACGTTTTTTTTTCATGGTAATCTAACCGAGACAGTCTATATACATCAGCCTCCAGGATTTGTTGACCCTGCTCACCCTGATTACGTATGTAGATTACTGATAGACACATTTTTGTGTCTAATTTGTCTCGATTCTATATATTGATAGTACTCATTTTTGTACTTATTATGGTGTTTTATGCGTGTGTAGGTATTTTTGGCCAATAAACATTTTTGGAAAAATCAGCTCGAAAAGTTGCGCGCGGAAGACACTTGCTATTCGGTCCCCTGAAATGGATAAGGGGTACCCAAATTACTAAGGGGCACCCCCAGGGCATCACCAAAGGCAGATGCTAAAGGCACCCCTACTCTGGATAGGGGCGCCTCATCTTCAACATTCAAAAATCAAAACTGGCTGGAAAATGGCAGCAGCGTACAAGCATGGTTGGAGGTGGATTTCTCGGCATATTGAGTGAGATTCAATGGCCTAATTTCGTTGGGCAATGGACTCCTAGAGAATAACAGGGTGCGTATGGGTGTTTAGATCGATCAAGTTGGGGAAATCATGTTAGAGCAAAACAGAGGTAATAAAGGGTTCGGGTCTGTTGGCTTGATTTTGGAAGTTTCAGGGAGATTAAATCGCGGAAAATCCTTCCGAAGATACGTAATTACCTAATAAAGAGTTTGAGATGATTTGGAAAGCTTGGAAACGCGTAAAACAATTCGGCAGAGAGATTATTGCAAGTGGCTTGCACGGAAGAAAAAAAAACAAATTATAATCGGGTTTTAAAGAGTTTGGAGGTGTATAAAAGGTGTGCTCGAGTCCAGAGAAGGGTATTGAAGTTTAGAAGAATTTAGGGGGAAGTTTAGAACACCACGGCGAGAAATCAAAGTTGCAGGAATTGGAGTTCTGCTGGTGTAGGAGGAAGAACACGAAGAACAAAGGCTCTCCAAGACAAGATCGTTTAAGGGGTCTTAAATACAACGACAATTCAACGGTGTGTACAACGGTTTACGTAACAGTTTCCTTCGTAACCACCGCTTTGTGTAACACCGATACACCGTTACAAATCGTTTGTGTTATTATTTTTCATCCTTTTAATCAACTTTTGGGCTATAAACATGTATTTTGAGCAAGTGATTAATATGAGAGCTAAACCCCTTTCTTTGAGAGGCTGACGGAGGAAGCTATTTTTACAACAAATATGTGGTAATATTTATTTAATTAATTTCGCAATTCTTTTTATGATTATTTGCATTGAATCGAACTTAAAAAAAGGATTTTTGCTAACTCTTTGTGTTTTCACTTGATGGTGCATGCTTAGCTTAGGGCTCTTGATGTTCCATGCTTGAGATTAACAACTTGATATTTGAAAATCTACTTGTCTAGGCAAAAATATAAGAATCACTTTAAACGTAAAGAGTTGCACGAATATTGATTAGATTAAATCACATAAAAATTGGAGATTGGTGGAATCACGAGTCTCGGTGCTTTTAAAATCTTGATAACAACCTTCTTTGAGTTTTCTAGTTTTATTTGAATCTAAAAAAATCCTTCACAAGTCTGAGAGGAACGACATCTTTCTTACCACTTTTCTACAACTTTCAAAATCACATCAATTTTTGGCGCCGCCGACGCGGACTTTTTTTTAGGGTTTTAGATTTGTTTTTTTTTTTTTTTTTTTTTTTTTTTTTTTATTCTTTGGTTCTATTTTACGTTTTCTTGGGTATTTGTCTTGTGGTTACGGTTTTGGATCTCGGATCGAAAAGAAAGCTGAGCGAAAGATTTGGTGAATAATTAAAGACTTGGAGTCAAAGACAAAGCGAAAAGAAACGAGGAAGAGACAAAGAATTTTATTTTTATTTTTATTTATTTTTAGGGTTTTCTGGAAAAACCGTATTAGGGTTTATAATTATTTTTGTAATTTTTCTTTTTCTTTTTGGACTTTTTGGACATTTTTGGGACTTTGGACATTATTTTTTAAACCCTACAGAAGGGTAGTCTTAAATATAAATTGTTTGCAGAGAAGGAGGACAATTACGATATTGTCTCTGCACCTTGGGTTCGTACAATCGACATAGGAGTCAGTGGCACGAGTCGACTACAACCGATTCATCCCCGTACGTAACAGGGAGGTAAGACTCTAAACACTCGCGAATCTCTGTCGGCGAGTTCTTTGGACTCCTTCTTTTACATATATGCTGAGGACTTGAATACGGTTGCTTTAATTTTCTAGTAAAGGGCAAGGCCTGGCCATACAAGATAAGGGTTCGGATTTCATCACCGTTCTCTTCTTGCCCGCCTTAGGAACACGTAACTTACGCGAACCTAAGCCTTAAAATTTTGACTAGAACAAGACCAATAGGGTAACGAGCTTAATAGGAAAGTTATTCGAAAAATATTGGTTACTCTTTTAAGCACACTTCGAAGTTCATAAAAGGTTTTTTTGAGTTGAATGCGTGACTGCGCCGCATTGTAATTCCGGTGAGGCCTTGGTTATCAAAGCTCCACTGAGCTTCCCTCGCCTCTATTCAACTTACTTTGACTCGGATTGATTCCAGAGGGGTTTGCTTAAATTGTAACGAATTCCCTTTCGAAGGATTAGAAGCTGGTCTAGAAACAATCTAAGTGGAGCCTTCATGCTTTTTTTTTGCTAGAAATCTCTAGGTTGCTTTGGTTGAGTCGGCCTTGATTTGTGTTTGCATAGAATCCCTTCCTTATTCTTTTGCATGCCTGAACGTAAAAGAGACGCCCTAGGTAGATTTGTTAAAGAGAAACCTAGTAGTTCTAAGCGTCTCGATTACCTCAATTTAGAAAGTCCGATTTTGAAGAGTCCATTACGAACGTCCGTCTTTTTTGAAGAGACAATCCCTAATATTCGATAGTGCGTAAATGGCGACTTTGAAGGCTTTGTTGAACCCGACTAGGACTACTCGTCCTCGTGTATCAAAGTTAGAATGAAACGGAAGCAAATTATGAACTTAAACCTGGGACTTTGACTGCTCCCAATCTTCTTAGGGAAAGAAAATGAAAACCCCTATTTCCATCTTAGGGATTTTGAAGAAATTTGTAGTACCCTAAAAATTAGAGATCTTGATGATGATGCTGAAACTTAGGTTATTCCCTTTTTCCCTAAAAGATAAAGCCAAATCGTGGCTATATAGTTTGGCTTCCGGTCAATCGAAACATATGAACAACTTACATCTCGCCTTTTTGAACAAGTTTTTCCCTAGGCACAAAACATCGTCTATTAGGACGCAACCGCACGTTTTCTCAACAGGGAGGGAGAATCTTTGTATAGGTATTTGGAAAGGTTCAATGATCTATTAGCCCAATGTCCTCATCATGGTTTAGAAAAGGTTAGGTTAGTTCGGATCCTTTATGAGGTTTAGATTATTCCACTACGTCCATTGTAGAATCTATGTGTACAGGTGGGTTTGAAAACCAAACAGGTTGATGCGGCGATGACATTTTTGAATGAAATCGCCGAAAAGACTGAACAATGGGAAAAGCAATAGGGCACCCCGTAAAACAATTCTTCTAAGCAGAGGAAACGTTAATAGGGTAGAAGGAGGCTATGAATCGATGCCAAAATTGCAAACAATAGCTAAAAGGTTAGAAGCTATAGAATTGGGTCACACTAGTGGTAGAATGGAGCCTTTTTGGGAAGGCCAGAATAATGAAGAGCAAGCCAATGCTCTATATAATAACACTAGATTCGACAACCGTCGAAATTTGACCCATATTCGAAAACCTATAATCTGGTTGGAAAAACCATCCGAACCTTTCATGGTCTAAGGGCCGGAGTCAAGGTCGGCTTAGTAATTCAATGTTCCCCGGGTTTTGGTTATAATAAGAACTCTCCCAGGTCAAGCTCGGTTTAACCCTTGAGAATAAAATGTCTAGCTTAGAGGAATCTCTTAGTATATTAAGAAAGAGCGAGGATATGTTAGCACAGAGCCGTGAAATGTTAATAAAGAGCCAAGTTAGTTTTGAACAGAAACCAAGCAGAATTTTCAAACTAATGCTCAGACTCTTGCTAAGTTAGAACTTCAAATAGGTCAAATAGCTAAGACTTTAAGTGAAAGAGATAACGGAAGGTTCCCTAGTCAAACTAATCCCAACCCTAGAGGAGTTCATGAAGTAGGTGAAAAACCATCTCATCAGTTGAATTCAATTAGAACCCTTAGGAGTGGTAGAGTAGTAGACAATCGAGTAACCATGCCCGATAGTGAGCATATCGTAGTTCACCCCTCGGGACCATCCATAGCCGAGGGGTGATAAAATCTCTGATGATGCCAATTCGGTTCCCGAGAGGCCCTATTTTATGCCTAGAGCCCCATTTCCACAGCTATTAGTACCAACAAAGAGTGAATCCAACTTTAATGACATAATGGAGGTTTTTAAGAAAGTTACCATAAACCTTCCGTTACTAGAAGAAATTAGGCAACTTCCGCTTTATGCCAAATTCCTTAAAGATATGTGTACGCGAAAGCGAAAGCTTAGTGTCCCTAAAAAGCCTTTTTAGCTAGTCATGTAAGTTCGATCATTCGAACAACACAACTCCTAAGTATAAAGACCCAGTGCCCCTACGATTGCTTGCACGATAGGAAAACACAGGTAGAGAAAGCTTTACTTGACTTAGGATCTAGTGTGAACTTACTTCGTACCATGTGTACTTACTGGCTAGGACTTCAGTGAATTGAAACCTACCAAGATAACACTGCAGTTAGTGATAGGTGCATTAAAATTCCTCGTGGTATGATAGAGGATGTTCTTATTGAGGTCGACAAGTTTATTTATCCTGTGGATTTCGTAGTCCTAGATACACTTTGTCCCCGACCCGAGAGAATCAAATACCGGTAATTTTAGGTCGCCATTTTTAGCCACGTCTAATGCTGTTATCAACTGTAGGACAGGACTTATGAACTTATCCTTTGGTAATATGGCCACTGAACTAAATGTCTTTAATGTTACTAGACAACCTTCTGATGATTTAGAGGAAGTGAATATGATTAGCACTTTAGTTCATGATCTAGTTCAGGATAATTGGGACGACACTTCATTGGATGAATTTGATAAGACAATTCTCTTAGATTAGATAGATGACCAGACTTTGGACCTAGAAGAAGCTCTCGAACATTTTAAGGACTCTACAAAGCCAGAAATCCAAGCAATAGTATTAGGTATTTCTGAGAGTTATGATGACCCAAAGTTTGGGGGTAGAGAACTAGATGAAGCTCTTGAGTATTTTAAAGACTCTAAGGATCTAGAAATTCAAGCCATAGTGCTAGGTCTTACGGAGAGTAGTGATTACCCTAAGTTTGGGGGTATTGATCGTCAAGTATCCCCATTAGAAGTCTCTAACTTGGGACTCAAGCTTAGTACATTTGAGCTATTACTTGAGTCTATTCAGACTCCACAACCCAATCCTCCCGATACTTTCCAAGAAGAAATTAAGCTATTAGAAACCCGATATTCATATGAATCTGTTTGTCAAGACACTCATATGAAGCTCAAATGGTCGTCCCAGATAGATCCAATTGTCTTGCAAGAAACCTTAGATGAGGATGTGCTCTGTCTGTTCATTCTTCTGATTTGGTGAAGTTGTCTCATTTTAGTGGAAGTATTATTCGGTTTTGATGATCCACAGTTGTTTCGACTATTGATATACGATTTGAAAGGATAATTAGCCAGTTTATGGGTACGTAATGTCTGGCTGAAGACGTTAAACTTAGCACTTCTTGGGAGGTAACCCAACATTCATGCGACACGGTAATATCTTTCCTTAACTCTTTTACTTCAAATGGTAACAGTTTCTCCTTGTTCATGCTTTTAATTTTATCTTTAGAACATTGAGGACAATGTTAGATTTAAGTTTGGGGGTATGGGAGAAACATTTTAGTTGCATTAATAAACTCCAGAGCCTAGAAATTTATGCTTATTAAGGATGGCACTAACCTATCTAAGTGGATGGAAGCATTTTGGTTGTAGGAGTTGAGGAACCAATCTGATTAGATGGCAACATCTAAAGAGTCTATTCATAAAAGCACAAAGCTCAGGTGTTAGAAATAACATGATAGTTTCACCAATCTCGTTGAGTCCTTTTCACTTTTTTTTTTTTTGTTTTGTTTTTAAACTATGTTTCTCTAAGTGATTAGGTGGGGCCCACGAATCAAGTTGTTACCGATGCTAGGGTGAAATAGAGTGATTGAGATAGCAAAAAAAAAAATGTTGGAAAAAAAAAAAAAAAAAAAAATTTGAGACCAGACCATCTGACCAAACGGAATAAATTCAATAAAGTCGACCACTGGAACCCTTGTATATGCCAGTTGTGTTGACCTAGAGTTAGGTTTATCGACCACTTTGGTTCCCTTGTATATGCCAGTGTGTTGATATTAGTCAGACCGGTATCTCAGTCCATTAGGATAGGTTCATTTTGGCGGAGGCCTTCAGACAGATATGGGAAACATCGATCACTTAGTAAACATCAAAACCATCTATGTTTTTCTCTATTTCCATCTTCTTGATCTATCCATGTGATTAGTGTTGATTCCGGGTATTGATGTCCATAGTGCGACTATCTGAGTAGAGCTCTGTGACTTATATATGAATTTTAGTATGCTTGAGTGCCAACTCGTAGACAAAGAATTGGAATTTCGCATCGTGGTACTTCCTCCCGTAGTCAATAAGTACGCCAACCAAGGAGATTCTTTAGTGCCTTCCAAGGTTACTGCGTAAATAGTTAGGGTCTGGAGTAAAGGTTTTGTGGGTACACCTCTCGGTAAACCCTCCCGAGACTATAACTCGGCCACTAGGGCCACCTAGGGGTTTAAAGGCTTATTGCATACGCTAAATGCAATCGACGATGCGACAATGAGTTAGGATTTTATTTTATTTTTGCTCGAGGACTAGCAAATAATAGGTTTGGGGTATTTGATAGACACATTTTTGTGTCTAATTTGTCTCGATTCTATATATTGATAGTACTCGTTTTTGTACTTATTATGGTGTTTTATGCGTGTGTAGGTATTTTTGGCCAATAAACATTTTTGGAAAAATCGGAGTCGAAAAGTTGCGCGCGGAAGACACTTGCTATTCGGACCCCCGAAATGGATAAGGGGTACCCAAATTACTAAGGCACCCCAGGGCATCACCAAAGGCAGATGCTAAAGGCACCCCTACTCTGGATAGGGGCGCCTCATCTTCAACATTCAAAAATCAAAACTGGCGGGAAAATGGCAGCAGCGTACAAGCATGGTTGGAGGTGGATTTCTCGGCAGATTGAGTGAGATTCAATGGCCTAATTTCGTTGGGCTGGACTCCCTAGAGCATAACAGGGTGCGTATGGGTGTTTAGATCGATCAAGTTGGGTTGGAAATCATGTTAGAGCAAAACAGAGGTAATAAAGGGTTCGGGTCTCTGTTGGCTTGATTTAGGAAGTTTCAGGGAGATTAAATCGCGGAAAATCCTTCCTAAGATACGTAATTACCTAATAAAGAGTTTGGGATGATTTGGAAAGCTTGGAAACGCGTAAAACAATTCGGCAGAGAGATTATTGCCGTGGCTTGCACGGAAAGAAAAAAACAGAATTATAATCGGGTTTTAAAGAGTTTGGAGGTGTATAAAAGGTGTGCTCGAGTCCCAGAGAAGGGTATTGAAGTTTAGAAGAAGTTAGGGGAAGTTTAGAACACCACATCGCCGAGAAATCAAAGTTGCAGGAATTGGAGTTCTGTTGGTGTAGGAGGAAGAACACGAAGAACAAAGGCTCTCCAAGACAGTCGTTTAAGGGGGTCTTAAATACAACGACAATTCAACAAAGGTACAACGGTTCAGAAGAGTTTCCTTCGTAACAGAATTTGTGTAACGCCGATACAATCGATTACAAATCTACGTGTGTTATTATTTTTCATCCTTTTAATCAACTTTTGGGCTATAAACATGTATTTTGAGCAAGTGATTAATATGAGGAGCTAAACCCTTTCTTCGAGGTGACGGAGGAAGCTATTTTTCCAACAAATATGTGGTAATATTTATTTAATTAATTTCTGCAATTCTTTTTATGATTATTTGCATTGAATCGAAATTAAAAAAAAAAGGATTTTTGCTAACTCTTTGTGTTTTCACTTGATGGTGCATGCTTAGCTTAGGGCTCTTGATGTTCCATGCTTGAGATTAACAACCAGTATTTCGAAAATCTACTTGTCTAGGCAAAAATATAAGAATCACTTTAAACGTAAAGAGTTGCACGAATATTGATTAGATTAAATCACATAAAAATTGGAGATTGGTGGAATCCTGAGTCTCAGTGCTTTTAAAATCTTGATAACAACCTTCTTTGAGTTTTCTAGTTTTATTTGAATCTAAAAAAAATCCTTCACAAGTCTGAGAGGAACGACATCTTTCTTACCACTTTTCTACAACTTTCAAAATCACATCAATTACGTAGATCTCTTTATGGCCTCAAGCAGGCTCCCAGGGCGTGGTTTCAGAGATTTGCCAAGTTTATCACAAGTTGTGGTTTCCGTGGTAGTGTATGTGATCCCTCACTTTTTGTTTATCAATCAGGATCCGAAACGGCATAGTTACTTTTATATGTTGATGACATTATTTTGACTGCCTCTACTGATGCTCTCCTATGCCGCTTCATTGATTTGATGAAGAGAGAGTTTGCTATGTCCGACCTTTTGTCCACTACATCATTTTCTGGGCATCATCAGTTACTCGTTCATCCTCAGGATTATTTTTGTCTCAGTCATTATATGCACAGGACATCATCGCGCGTTCCTCCATGACAAAATGTAATCCAGTGACTACTCCGGTCGACAAAAATTCCAAGCTCAGTGCTACCTCTGGACCGGCACTTTCGGATCCCACTCTATACAGAAGTCTAGCGGGTGCTCTTCAGTGCCTCACTTTTACTCGGCCAAATATTGCATACGCAGTTCAGCAGGTATGTCTATTTATGCATGATCCCCGTGAGCCTCACATGCATGCTCTCAAGCGAATCCTTCGCTATCTTCAGGGCACCATCAACCATGGACTGTTTCTTTCGGTCTCCTCTATCTATGGCTTAATAGCATACTCTGATGCTGACTGGGCGGGTTGTCCTGATTCTCGACGATCGACATATGGTTTTTGTGTCTTTCTTGGTGACAATCTCATCTCCTGGTCCTCCAAGCGTCAAGCCACGTCTCTCGATCCAAAGGTCAAGCCGAATACCGGGAGTAGGAAATGCGGTTGATGAAACAACATGGCTTCGCAATCTTCTTCTAGAGCCCCGACTACCTCTACGACGTGCTACTATTGTTTACTGTGACAATGTAAGTGCGATACATATGTCTGGAGATCCTGTTCAACATCAACGCACCAAACATGTGGAGATTGATATACATTTTGTTCGTGAAAGAGTTCGTATTGGTGCCATTCAAGTCTTACATGTTCCCTCCGAGAACCAATATGCCGACATGTTTACCAAGGGCCTTCGTCAATAGCTATTTGTTCGCTTTCGTTCTAGTCTTAGCGTTTGTTCCTCTCCCGCTCAGACTAAGGGGGTGTAATAGACTTTATATTATCCTCTTACCTTATTAAGCTTTAGAAGATTATCTCCATTGACTTGGGTTGTAAACACAAAAGATATTATTATGGTTTTATATATATTCTAGCCAAGAGGAATATTTCTCCTCAAGGAAATTATCATCAAATCCAAGACATGCCACCACATTATTAGATACAAATCCGAAAATTCAAAAGAATGGGAAGGTGCTAAATGCATCTGAAACTCAAAATCATGATGACTAAATGAAGTTCCCTCAACAAAATTACTCTCCAACACAAAGTCACACATCACATCATGTGGGATTCTTCTTAAATACCAAGTAAGCCAAAAAATTACCATCAATTCTAGGAACCGATGAACCAACAATTCGACAAATTCTGAGATGTAAATCAATGATTAACACCCAAAATATTAAAACGCACAACATCCCATCACCATTTTTATTTCCTCCAATTTTTGATTCATCACTTTTAACACATATATACCCTATTCATAACTCAACTCTCACCTGATTAATATAACCAACGAATAATCAACCAAACTAAAGAAAAAACCCTAATTTGGATCTATTAATTAAACAATCTAGTACCTGAACGGGTGATTCAAACTTTTGGCGAAGAAAATCTTTATTTTGTTTAGTTTTTTTTCCAAACCATAAGAGAAATTCGATAATCTATCTTTGAGATTCTTTCACGTCTCCGTTGGAAGAACACTGATATTTTTTCTCTGATTCCTATTGCTCAGGGCGAAAGGGGATATTTAAGATGACGAATTCGCACCCACCCGCCTCATATTTCGCTCACCCACAGCCCGAACTTTCTTATCCGTCCAAGCAAAAACTTCATCCGGAACTTCCCCACCGCCGGATCGGGTCCCCGGTAAACGACGTCCGTCTAATAGCCCTAGCTATCATGGAGACAAACCTCATACCTTTTTATAACAATGATCCTCTTAGTTGAGCATTTTAAATTTAAATAATATAACTTACTAAGGACAACTAATGTTATTGATAGACACTTCAAATATCAACCATGAATCGATGTTTCCCGATTCAATATGCGCTTCGATTCTTAAAAATGAAAAATGAGTCACGTTTCGCTTCACGTTTTTAAAACCTTGGATGAAATGGCTTCGACGAAAAAAAGGAGAGAAGAGTTGCAGTTGAGGAGAGGAAAATATGAAAGGGAAGAAGTAGAGATGGAATGAATTTGATTTAGGTTCTATTATTATGAGTTAGGTTTTAATAGATATAACGGTAATTTAGACATTTAGGTCACCCCTAACCAAACCTTGGAAAACCTCTATATTGATTTTATAAGCACGTATATGCGGGCTCCTCTAATGACTGCATAACCTACTGTGCAGTCGTTATTTTTTGTTAGCACTGAAATCAACCAAAAAAATAACTGCATAACTTGTTATGCAGCTATCAAACTGTAAGCATAACTTGTTATGTAGTCGAAAAATGGTAGCATAATGCATTATGTAGACAGTTTTATTTTAGTGCAAAAAAATAAAAATGGCCGCATAATGTGTTATGCAGCTAGAAAAATAGTTGCATGACTTGTTATGCATCCGAAAAAATGGTTGCATAACTCATTTATGAAACAACTTTTATGTTAGCACTAAAATCAACCAACAATGACTGCATAACATGTTAGGTTATGTATTCAGTTGTCGAATTTTTTGCCTAAAATGGCAATCGCCTCCGACTTTTCTATTAAAAAAAATATTGGTATTGTTGTTTGTACTCGTGTAGATCTCTTTGAAAGCTTTCTAACGAGATAAACTTTATAAAATTCCAAGACACGGTTTTATAAATATGTTATATTATATTTTGTTTGCTGATTATGCCCCTCAAAAAAATAGCATAACAATTTAATGAGAAGAGAGAAAACCGAAATTATTTGTTGTACATGTAGAAATGTTAATGGT
Source organism: Papaver armeniacum (assembly GCA_023531295.1). Lineage (NCBI taxonomy): Eukaryota > Viridiplantae > Streptophyta > Magnoliopsida > Ranunculales > Papaveraceae > Papaver > Papaver armeniacum. The sequence continues at coordinate 647,748 of JAJJWW010015194.1, forward strand.
GCTTATGTCTTTTTACTCAATTTTTATAATTTCAAATAATTGTGGGTTTCATATAAACTGGAAAATATTTTGGGCCTGTAAATAATAAAAAAAGAAACCTATTTTGAGGCATATCAAATATAGACAAAATAGGGTCACTAATTGATATTAAGAGCCCCTTATCCATATTTTTTCTTAATGGCAAAACTGCCCTTATTCATTTTTTTTAATTTTTTTAAACTTCTAAAAAAAAAGAATCGCACTCCATCTGTTTCAGGAAAGGTGATACTTTCATTTTTTTTTTTTTCAATTTGACGTATTCTACGCAGAAATGAAAAAAATATGAAAGCATCACTTTCTGAAAAAGAGGTATTATTATTTAGAAAAATCAAGAAAATATATAATAATTAATTTACTTATTTAACTTTCCTAGGATACCCCATATAAACCGGAAACTCTAGATACACCGAGTACTGGTTACTGAGATTTACACCGACACTAACAAATGGCGGGACCTTCTTTCCACCATTATAATCCCGATGCTAGATTCATTAGATAACTGCCGCACGATTTTCTCTCGGGAGAAATTGTGGTGTATTATTGGGTGAGTCTATCATCCCTCCATATAAACATCAATAATGCTACGTTTTACCGCAGCTGCTACCGCGTAAAAGAAGAAAAAAAGGTGGCCCCCACCCTAAACCCCACCCCTGCAAATCTCCCTCGGGATTCCCCATTTCCCCTCACGGGATTTCTTCCGGTGTAGAACCGCGGTCAACGTAGCATCATTTGTATAAAGTTTGTAGCATAAAATTTGGGGTTTATTTTGCTTCGTAATCGGGAGATTGTGTTATTAATCTCAAATGTTTTTAGTAAAATTTTCGGATTTGGTAATGAGTAATTATAATCGATCGGGGAGAAATTGTATCGGTCTGAATTTGAGGATTGGATGTTCCTATGTTAAATTGTTCCTTGTATTATGTCAAATTGATTGTAGCAATTGATTTGAAACTTCTTAAAGTTTGTATATCCCCCGTAAATTAAATTCGGAGTTTGAGACACCGAGATTCCAAGCAAATCCCGGTCAAATTCCGCCGAGACAACTAAGAGTTTCTACTGAATTCCGTCTGGCGGAATCAAATTTTTCGCTACCCTTAGAGCCGAAAACGGAATTACCGGCGAAATTTCGGCCGAAATGGCCGAAATCGACTACATTGATAAACATACCAAAACAGGATTCTAAAATAAAGAGAATTTGGGCCCTAGCCTAATCTCCCCATTCCATAAGGCCGAAGGGTTCACCAAATTTGACCCATATAAAGAAACGTTTCAGATCGCGGTTGACCAGATTTGACAATCGAACCCCGCCTAAAACCCGGACCGTTCCCATCTCTACAAAAAGTAAAAACCCTCCCCAAAAGACAATCAGAATCAGTCTTGTGTTTTTCTAGGGTTTCAAGGGAGGATGGCGTCTGCTTCTTCTTCCTCTAGAAATCAACAAGTTGCTCTATGTGGTCCAGGCTATGTTCGAGTTTTAAATACCCCCAACATCAGGACAGAGGTATCGGCTGCGGGATTACAATCTGAAGCAGCAACTACCGATGAGCAAATTGATGCTTCAATTGTTGAAGAAAAACGACCTCCGTATGTAATTGTTGTCCATGGGCCTCACAAGGTAATGCTACTTATTATTAGAGTTCAACATTGGCATTAATTAGCCCTGTTTAGTGCTTCTAATTGGTACTGTGTTCTACTAGGTTGGGAAGTCCACGTTGATTAGGTCTCTAGCATACTATTATAGCACGGATTCTCCTAAATCATCAGTATACAGGAAAGACCCGCTTACAATCATATCAGGTACCTTTTCATTGTATATTAGACAGATTGGCCCTTATCATGTCTTTTGGTTGAATGTATTTTTATTTATCTTTTGGTTTTTTGTCAGGTGAGCAAAGACGAATACAATTTGTGGAGTGTCCCAATGATATTAATGGAATGCTTGATGCTGCAAAGTATGCTGACGCTGTGGTATTGCTCATCGATACATATATCGGTTTTGAAATGGTATGTAACATTTGAAAGCTCAGAAAATATTGCACTTTGTTCATACTTGATAGCAATTAGAACTAGGTCACGGCAAGTTAATATGGTATTTCAATTTGTAAGATGCTTTTGCTGATTTCAGGAAACTTTCGAGTTTGTGAACATTTTACGAGTTCATGGCATGCCAAAGGTCATGGGGGTGCTCACATCTCTTGATATGTGCACAAATGTCGAAAGACTATCCAGAAGAAAAAAATACCTCATGAATCATTTCGGTACAGAAATATGTGAAGGAGCAAGAGTATTTAGTTTATCTTATGTGAATAATGGAATGTAAGTTTCTTATGATTGAATATGCCAAAAGTAGCTTCGTTTGTTTCATGCCGTATCTTATAGCATTGCTTGAAATTCAAGGGACTCGCTTAAAGAAAAATAGAGTACGTATTGTCCATTATGGTTTCTTATTTGTTCTAACAGGTACCCGAAGCATGAAATTCTTGATCTCGCGAGCTTCATATCGGTTATGGAATTCCATCCTTTGTCATGGCGAGCTGCACAACCTTATGTGTTGGCAGAACGTTTAGAAGATGTTACTCCTCCAGAAACGGATAACGGATGCAATAGAAACATTGCTGTGTATGGTTATCTTCGAGGTTGTGATATCAAGAAAGGAACTAAGGTATTTCTTTTGGCTAATCGATTTCACACTTGCTTTTTATCCATCACTTTCTGGAACTAGAGACGACTTAGTCACATTGTCTCGTATGTTAATAAGAGCATATTCGATTGTTGTTATGACAAACTCAGGAATCACATATATCTAGTACATTTGCATTATTAGTATAATTGAAAACCATATTATACTTGGTCTATTTATCTTCATAATAATTGTTGAATGTCCAGTAATATTCTCGCCACATTATCTGAATCAAAAGCTTACATCTAGTGAACATTTTCTGTCCTTCCTCTATGCCCTGATCAGTAATTAGCTCTATTATATGTTGTGAACACATTTAGCTCTGTTTTTCCTACACAGGCTTGTCTCAGTTTCTTCTGTGTAGATCAGCACCTGCTGTTTTCACTTCTTCTACCATGAGTTTTACCTGAATATTTTTCCACACGTATGAAAACTGACTTGAGGTATACTACGCCAGGTGCACATTGCTGGTGTTGGTGATTTCCGTCTAATTGGCGTAACAAGCTTAGGCGATCCTTGCCCTTTAAAGGCTTCTCTTAAAAGGAAGAGATGTCTAGAAGGTGATATCTTGACTCCGTTTTTCTCCATCTAAACAGGATGTATATATTTTCACCTTTTTTTTATCTATAACAAAATTCCTTAAATCTTCCATATCAGATGAAGAGCGTATTGAGAATGAGGGTTTCGAACCAGGGACTTATCTAAGGTTGGAGGTCGAAGACGTTCCTTACAATATGGTTGTGAATTACAATCCTTATCATCCTATTCTTGTTGGAGGCGTCACTCCTGGAGAAGATATTGGATGTATCCAGGTTAATATGCCTTTTCATTTTACTATTGTTAAGTACGTTGTTGTTCCCACTAAATGCAAATCACATATGACTGTTTAATGTTAACACAGCTAAATTTTCTTTACCCGCCTGTAACATCATGTTTTTATAATGTTTTTTTTCTTCCAGGCGTCACTTAAGCGGCATACTTGGCACAATAAATTGTTGAAGTCAAGAAACCCTGTCATTGTTTCAATCGGTTGGAGGCGTTACGAGGCGAGCCCTATATATGCCATGAAGGTTCGCAGTGGACGGCTTCAAATGCTCAATTTCACCCCTGTAGATACACAGTGTCTGGCAATGTTTCAGGGCCCTCTTGCATCCTCCAATACTGGAATTGTTGTCGTACAAAGTGTGCCAGACGACAAGGTTTGATTTGCTCTAATATAAATTTAAAAGCAGTTTCCCTATCAGAAAATAAGAAATTTATACCTCCACTTAACTGTCTAAATAGTATATATGAATAATGGTTTACTTTTGAATCTTTTGATTCCTCAGGCATCTTTTCGGATTTTGGCAACCGCGGTTGTAGTTCCATTTAACCAGGATGGAAAAATATGGTGGAAATGCAAGCGGCGTGGAACTCCTTGGGAGATCTCTGGGAAGACTGCTCTTATTAAGGATCTGTTTAGATCAGATGATGAAGTTGATGGGTTTAAAGATGCAAAACTTTGGACTGAGAGCGGAATTCATGGGAAAGTTATAAAGGCTGCAGGAAAACATGATGGTCTTGCTCGGTGCAAATTTAAGGGCGAGATTCTCATGAAAGATAAGGTTTTCAGGCGTGCTTGGCAGGAAATTGTTCCTCCTCCCTCCTCCTACCAATTAATGACAGCCCCGAAGGCGTTTGACCTCGCAACATACAACGAGCTGAGACAGGGCAACGGGGTAAGTGCCTATTTTTAATTCTGTAATGATTTGCCATAGATAGATTCCCTTACTATGCCATGCTTTTGCTAAATAGTAAATTCTGAATTCATCAGACACATCCAATGTACTCTACTAAATTACATTAGGTACAAGACACTAACCTCTTTTTCTAACTTTTCGTGCTGGAAATATGGTCAAGGTGATACCCACTATTTGTCAGATATCCTAGATGCTCATGTTTTTTTGAAAGATTTCCACTTTCTGGAAAAATTATGGAGTGTAACTTTAGAGTCTAAAGTCGCCTAAGTTTCCTTTTCTTGGATTTGGATGTTTAACTTTAACTACCAGCACATTGCATAAGTTGCTTAATGTGATTCACCAAATTTACAATTTTTGTGTTCCTTTACTTAAAAAAGGTTGGCAGGTTGTTTCATTCATTTATGTTATTGAATCGATTGTGAAATTCAGCTGTGATGATCATTACACAGCTTTATCCCAGTTCTGCTTCAGAAATTCTTGATAGAGAGAGCTGAAATATGTCCGAGCCAAGTTTTGTTTATCTTTTTGTAGATGTGTGTATGACATTCAAAAAAATTAATGAGAGTCTGTTGATTGAGAAGCCTGTGATGATGTTATCCAGTTAGTTGAGATGTAGTGGATATTTTTCGTATATCTGGCATTTTAATTGAGAGTCTGGTTACATGGAGAACCCCTTGGGAAACTATATTCGTATGAGAATAATATATCTAACTGAGGTACTAAGGCATTTTTCATACTGTTTCGGCCTGCAACATTTTTTTTTTTTTTTTTTTTTTTTTTTTTTTTTTTTTTGTAATTGTTTAGTGTACTCTTGCATTACGTATTGAGTTTAAACTTTCAACTCCATGTCCTGTTAAATGGTGTGTTCGGATAACTGGTGGACATGAAGACAGAAACAACACATAGAGTGTGTGCTGTCTGGCATGAGCTTCTTCTTTCTTTAACGAGACCGGAGTTTAATAACAGCACTACGTTTACTTAGTCAAAAATTCTTGATCAATTTGTTTGTATATTCATTTGTGGTTGAGTGATTAATCCTGACGAGGAAGCGAGAACCCAAAAGATATGACATTCTGAAACGCAGCAGTTTGATTTCGTTTCTTCATATTTACCAATAAACATCTATTGAAATTCTGACTGATATCCTTTCTGTTGTAACTTATTGTATTTAACTTTACGGTTTTACAGCCTAATGAATTCCTCGAACTGGAGGAAATCAAAGAGGAGGATATGGAGGGTTGGGGGGAATTGGAAATCAAAGAGGAGGATGTGGAGGACCAGCAAACTGATGATGAGAAGGATCCTCATATGGAGAGGCGGCCTTCACTTGAAGGAGTGCGTACTGTGAAATTTTCCAGGGAAGAGCCTTCCTTCAACTTGCAAGCCCTTTATGAGACTTTGTCGTTGCGATATGTAAGAGCAGTTTTATTCGCATAATTTTTTTTCTAGAATCCGTAATTAATGTCAGAGTTTGAATTTGATTTGTTTTGATTGTTGGTTCTGCAGTGTGATAAGGAGGAGCAAAGGGAATTTGCAAAGCATCCTTTGTATGTGATTTCAAAGGAAGAGGAGATGTTTTCAAAGCTTAAGGGGAGGGAGAGAAAAAAGAATTGTCTTGAAGACTTTAAGAAGTCTCATTATTTTTTGAACGTGAGAGGACGTTAAGAAGTCTGCTGTCCTCTGAAAAGAAAGAAGTGATGTTGGTAGTATTATGAGAGAAGGGATAGGATGACGGATAGCTGAGTTTTTGTTATCTTTGGTGTAATTTTGTAACTGCACCAAAACAGCTTAGTCACTGGCCTTATTAAGGCTTCAAAAAGTAAAGTAAACCCATTTTGGGCTTAGGTAGAAAGTACTCCCATGTTTTGCATACTTCTCTGTATTGTAATCTCCTGAAGTATGTTTTATGTGATTTTTGTGGGTAATTTCTCCATTGAATTTAATGATTCGCATTTGCAAGTGTCTAAGCAGAAATACAGGTTAATTATTACCTGGGTTGCGCTGATACCGGTATCTTTGTTCTCAAGTGCTATGTGCATGGGTTTCCCAGAAGTTAAAAAAGTTACAACTGTTGAACAGTTGTTTCCCTCAAGATAGAGTATAACCAACTAGAAAAAGCTTTACGTTTTCCTGATGTCTTTGTTGTCTTGAAAAGCTCCAGGTAAGTTGATAAGTATCCGTAAAGTTGTAACATTTCCCGTTTAGAAAAAAAAATGATCAAAAAAAAAAAAAACTCCAGGTAAGTATTCAAAATTATCCTCCATCTGGTTTGTCTATGGTTTTTTTTTGGACCTGTTTTTGTCGTTCCTTGTCAAGTAGGTTTGCGGATTGGATGTTACTCGGTGTTCTTTGTTGATGAAAAGAGACATCTATCATATTGGAATGTATGCTTCAAAACCCCGAGCGTCATTGTGGAACATCAAATATTTCTATTACTCCAGGTTTTTTTTTTTGTTTTGTTTTTTTGGTATCTTTCGGTTTGTTTATTAATCTGGGTTGCATTTGGAAGTGCTTTATGAGCATCTCCAATATTTTACTGGCCTTTTTAAGCTTGTTCGATACTTCTTTGGTGATGTGAGGGATTTGGGCTGGTAACCTCTAGATGCGTGCACTTTTCCAAGCTCCTCTCCAGTTTGTTACTCGATAGAGTGATTTATTATATAAAATCCTTACTTTGTTGCATCTGAGGATGTGGTTCCTGCTAGCTATGCACTGTATGACTATGCTGTTGTTGACATGTGCAGGTTCAATCCTTGGACACATATAGTATGAGTCTGGCCTGTGTAAGTAGTTGTGGTCATTCTATTAGATGACACTATTATGTCAACTGTAACAGGTAAAGTCGAGTCATTAATGTCGGTATAATACAAGTAAGACTGATTTATAGCGCATAACCTTCCACACCAAATAAATAGTATGTTTTTTTTTCTTCTTTCCGCTCCCTACTTTTACTTTTTGTCCACCCGTACTCCCTATATTTTCCATAGTCGAAGAGCGTAATTCCTTTTCTTTCTTTTGTTTTGATCCAGGCAATTGATGGAAAGATAGAAGAACTCTTGAACTACTCTGTGATTCTTAGCTTGCTTTTTTTTTTCTTCCATATATTTTAGTCACTAGGTCGATCTTTCTTCACAACTTCTGAATGATGATGCCTTATTAACCGTCTGCCTAGCACTATTTGCGATGCTCACTTTTGGAATCCATTTTATCTTACTTTCAAAATCAACGCACATATTATGATCAATGATCGAATTGCGATTTAATTTGCACGCTTTCACTAGTTTTACTAAAACCTTACATCACAGCTACACGTTACAGCTATTATGATCATTCCTTGTCCGCACAAAAGAATCTAGTATCTTAGTGAAAGGTTCTCTCTGCCCCGTAAGAAAAGTTGACATATTCGGTCTGTCTAAAAATGTTCCTTCTGGCGTAGTGGTGTACCTAGCAGCTAATATCAATTACCGTACGAATATACATCACAATTGGCTATTTCTTTTATTTTCTTGTTGCAGCAGGCAATTGATGTAGATGAAGACATTGTTGTTTACCTTAACTTGGAACACATTCTCTGTAAGTAAGAAATCGGAACTGGCAGCTCAAAAATTCAAAACGTCACTGCTTATACGATGATTGCTATCCAGCTCAGGTTTCATAGAATTAGCATTCTAAATCAGTTACCCATTTACATTTACACAGCAATGGACCAACCTACCCAGTTGATTTTATACGACCGTCTGAAATTTAATACATATTAATATGTTGTCGCGACTTAGAAAATATTTAAACCAACCAATTCTCAGTAAGGAAACACCACTGCAGGACAAGGTTTAGAAGCAGCACAACTGCAGCATGTACATTGTGCAGGTGCTCTTTACCCCTCTCTCTCATTTTCTTTTTTTATGTATATTATCGTCGGCTTCTTACACTAAAATGTTATAAGCCTAGTACTAGTTAGGAATTAGGAGCCAATGGTTTTGTTTTGTTTCGTTTCAACTGCATTTATGAATTCCAAAATATCATGACAGCAACAAGTATTGAGTTCTAATCTTCTTTCTCATTAACTTCTCTGAGCTTTATCAATTATGAGATCTTAAAACTCTTCTGATCGTGCTTGTACTCTCGCATAACAGTCATTCCAGGAATACGAAACTTCTGCAGTTTGGAGAAGAAGTACGCCAATTGAAATGTTTATCAGATAATTCAAGTCTTGTGATCTTCCACTAAACATCCGCATAGTTCTTACTTTCCACTTTATAATGGAGCTAATTTTGGGGATATACCTGTTGTTCCTATCTTAAGAAATGATGATACGGAGCCTGGTTAATATTATACCCTCTGATTTCACAGTGCACATTCTGTTTTCACAACGTGGTTGACACTCTTTCGTCACCTCATTACACATTCCTTGGTTTCTCCTATGTAACAATTGTATAATTTGCATTGTTGGATAAATTTATCCATAAAATATACTTTCCAGAGAACAAATGGCAGGGAAAAATTGACATATAATGTCTTACAAAATAATTCTGGTATCCTATCGTGAAGGTCGTATCAAATAAATTGGGTACATATGTATGTCGGTTGGTCGTATAAACTAAAATGGATTACCAACATAGTTTTGCAATTATCTAAAACTTCAGGATTTGTGTTGTCAAGGCATGGAGTGTTATCATCCTTTCTTTTCCAGGTGAAGCTGGTCACCTGTACTCCTCATTATCCCTCTGAGTTGTTCATCCTTACATATTAAGGGAATATTCAGTTGTCGCATTTCTTATCCACTTACTTCATTTGTCCAGGGTTTACTTCGTGAGTTATTGTGGGCCCCAGTTTTACAGGTTCCCCTATGGTTATCAATGCAATTTCTAAGTTGATCAGTAGAGTTGTTATCATATAAGTCATGATAGTTTTATTTCGCTCTTTCCTGGCTTTATCTTATCTTGAATCCATGACTTTCGATATCTAATATACACAATGTTTGCCGCAGGTGGTTGAGTTGCAGCAAAGAAAATGTGGGAGTATCTTCTCTACATTTTATTACATGATTGTTGTACGAGTCGTAGGTATTCCCATGTTATCGTGCCAGCACCCCTAGCAATAGTATCGAATTGGTTCCTTAGATAAAACAAAGAAAATAAGCACCAGAAGCAAGTAAGTTTCTTTTCACATTTTGATCTACTTATGACTTGCTTTATTTTTAACTCGTCCGCAGGATTTCATCTCAGATGCGGTGTTTGGCTCCAACCAATGCAACCTCGTTTTCTCAAGTTCAGTACATGCCTATTTGCAGGGGGTTTATCTAGAACTCAGCATCCTTGTCGGGAACAAGATTTGTTTTTTGAGATGATAGTGTCAATATATATTTACTTTTTACTCTTCGTTTGGGTACGTAACAAATGTCATTTGTAGCCATTATTTTTTCTTTTAAATATAGATGGATGCCATTTTTCTATTTTTCCTTCGTCTATCAAGTCATAAATATAATACATGTTCGTATTTAACATAAAGGTAATGTCTTAAGCTGCTTCATTTTATTGTTATGAGCTGTTTTATTGGGATGGTAACTTAAATTAAGTCTCACCAGAGTTTTGATTCCTTTTCCCACGGATCTCATATTCTTTTCATTCATTTTGAGCACGGAGAATAACAATGTACTTGCCATATGGAAGGTCATTTATAAGAATGGATAGCAATATCTATCTTGCTTTTGTGGTTCCCAAAAATTATGACTGCTTACTCAGAAAGGTTGTTGAAATTCTTTTGAATTTTTCCTCATCGCCCTTATTTATAATTACCCATAAGCAATGACTGTACCACCATATTTGGGGTGTATACTTGCTATCTATGAAAGTTCATGAGTTTCTAGATCCATGCATGTTTGTATTTCGGGTAATGTACACTTACTTTACCACTTTTTCATGATGCCATCATAAGGTCATAAATTTTGTTCACTGATTCTCACTTTATATATATATTTTTTTCTTTTCTTCAGCTTATTGTTTGGGCTCCAACTAGAGATAAGGAAATTGGCATGAAGGGGGATATTTCAATGACACTATTATTACAGGTGTTACCAATCTCTTCCTTGAAACAAAATATGGTCCGATACACACAATACACTATTCGGTGTTTATTTTTTCCGAGGATCCTACAACCATCCAATATCACAAATTAATATTGGAGAATGAGGTATGCAACTCTCTTTAGGATAATTGTACATTGGTCTTTACAACTGAAAAAATTACTGCCTTTTGGGGAACCAACACAGCTCCGTACCAGACAAGATCTGGAAGATTTGCAACATGACTATGCCAATTTATGCCAGGTGCTCACTGAGATCTACAAATCGACAGTATGTTTGTGATACAAAGAAATCTATAGGAATTTGCCCGTACGCGTGAACTGAGTGCATTAAGAATTTGCATATATAATCAATATATATACATATATTATTTACGAGTATAGTTCAAACGCACGGTATGCTGTTAGAAGACCTTTCCCCATATGTGTACTTCTCCTCTTCCTTTTCTCATATACCACCGTTAAGTAGGAGCTGCTTAATCCAGGTTTTACATCCCAATTTTATTATTCAATCAGAAAGGGTTTGCTGCAGCTGAAAATCTCAAAGATTTGTAACATAACTGGTGCTCTGAAATTCACGGGAATTCACGAGTCATGTGTTCATTTCTTTGATACAAACAATATGTGCAAACAATCCAATCCGGTGCAACGCATGGGCACACAACTAGTATATATACCATCGAATGATTTCACAGATGAAATTAGGTCTTGTGAAAACACTTTGGTTGGGTATTTCGTGGGGCGACGTTCTTCTTTTGAATTTGTTGAAAAAACTTTGAAGAAAATCTGGAAGCTCAAAGGTAAGTTTCGAATGACCCTTAATGGAGACTCCATCTTTATTATTGAATTTGATTTGGAAGAAGACAAAGTTCTAGCCGTGGAAATAGGTTCTCTTTTCATCTCTAGTAGACTTTTTGTTATTCGTCCGTGGCATTTATTCATTGAACATTCTGTTCAGGAGATGAAAACATTGGCTAAATTTGTACAACATTCCAACCCACTTATGGAATGTTAAAGGCATCAGTAGGATTGCCAGTGTTCTGGGTATTCCCTTATTAGCGGATAAGCACACAACTGAGAGAACAGGAATGTGTTTTGCAAGGGTACGTGTTGTAATAGATATGGATTTTGATTACCCCGATTGTATCCCTGTATCTTTTGATGGGATAGAGTTTCAAGTACCTGTGGAGTACTCTTGGAAACCTCCAAGATGCTTATCATGCTCAACCTTCGGCCATTTGAATGGCAAATGTCCTGATGCTTCCGCAAGTAGGGGTTTTAAGAAGACTTTGGTACCGAAAGTAAAAAGGCAGTTGAGGGTGATATGGGGAAGCCTGCTCAGGTGGAGAAAGACTCTAGGTTGCAAATTCTAGAACATGACAGAGTGGATCTAGGCGATGGCGCAATTGCTATCAGCACATTGCCAACAACAAATAGAATTGAAGTAGAGGTCACCGGGTCAGCTAGTGCTTCTATTGTGCTTCCAAATGAGGATAAATCGGGCGATGAGGGTGTACTGGAATTGGTATCTCCCAATTCAGCTACTAAATGGTATACAAGAAGATCAAAGAATTCAGGTAGAAAGGGGGGAAGGCCTAATGATGTACCTATTTGTCTCTTGAACCCTTTCAATATCCTGGAGTCACACACTGATGGTGGAGATTCTACAATTAGTGAAAATCTGTCTGAAAATTCAAAAGATGTCACTTGTAATTCTCAAGAACAAGATATTGAAGCTCATGAAGTAGACACAGGTGAAAACTCTAATGAAGAGTTTGAATACGAGACGGACAATGATGTCGTGGATGTCGCAAAGGTAAAATCAGTTGAAGAGGTCTCTCGGTGGAAACCAATGACCAAGGAACAAAACATGGAGAAACTTAAGACGTTTAGTTCATCGCTTGGTCTTACTCGTGGAGGTAACGAAGTCGTGGTTAAGAAAATCCTTGGAGGCATCGTAGATACTTACCATTCCTCGAAACCAATAAAGGATTTGGGTCCTAGCAATGATGATTTGGGTAGAGGGAAAAGAACCCCCATACCCAAGAAGAAAGTATAGGGTTCATCTTAGTCTGCAGTTAGGCTTGCAGTTATGTTGGTAAGCAGTTGTTATGCTTTTGTTTTTTCTTATTCGCTACTTGTGTGTTGAGACGGCTTTTTGCCTTCTCTTGTTGCGCTTAGGCGCCTCTCATCTTGTATTTCTTTTTCCTTTTGAATAGAATTTTACCCTTTTATGACTCAAAAAAAAAAAAAAAAAAAAAAAAAAAAAAAAAAAAAAAACCATCGAATGATGTACATGGTTGAGTGCACATTGATGTAGAAAAGAAAAAGAAAGAACTGACTCTAAACATCTCATCTTGCAGAAAAAGTGTGTTGTGAAGCCTGCGTTAACGCCCCAGGATGCGCCCCCAAATCACTGCCAAAGGAGGCTGCATTTAGTTGTCCAGTTTGCATGAGTTCACTTGTGGAGCCGACATCAACAAAGTGGGGCCACATTTTCTGCAAGCACGTGTATTATCGCAGAATTTCAATTCACCGAGTATTTATATCAACAAATCTATTATTACTATATTTTACTATATATAAAAAGAACTCCCCCTAGGCACTGTTTATGAACAGTGATGAAGCTGCAATTTTTGTAAATCCTATTTTGCCCTTACTTTTATGATTCTTTCAAAAATAACTTTTAAATTAAACGAGGCTAAAATGGTAAAAATATAAAACAAAAACCAGTACCTAAATAGAGTATTAAGAAAGGGTTGATCACATTCGGGGTCCATAAACAGGTAAAATATACAGTTAGGCACAAGGACAAAGGGGAGGCACGTGTATAGAGAAGCTGCCAAAAAATTCATCTTCCAAAATTGCCCTTATGTCATGACCAAATGAGTAATATCTTACACATAAAATTCTGGGCATAGTAGTAATTTGCACGTGCATATGCACGTGCGGAACAATCTTGTATCAATGAATACCAACTTCTAAGCTAATATTTCCAGGCCAGTGCACTTCTCCAAAAGAAACTCGATAATGCTAAAGCAAGCATAGAGGTCCAGGTGACGATAACACAGATATATTTGTGAATTCCAACTTTCTCTATCATATTTTATTTGAACTCTTCACTAATCATTAGTTGCTGTTGTGCCAGGTCACTATTACTTACTCTGTTGTAGAACTGGGATGTTTACCAGCGCAGGATTAAGCAGGTTACTGCTATTGCTGTCAGAGACTCGCGAAGTTTTCTATTGCTTAACCTGCATAGTTACCTGAGTCAGAGGTCTGGTATGATTGCACGCTGAGAACTTTTTACACTTAAACTGTATTTTTCTATCGTAATCAAAGTTGTCTTTTGTAAATGGAAGGAACTATGTATATGGGAGTTTAGAGGACCCAAAGTCAGACTCAACAAGATTTCCGTCTTAAGTATCATTGTTGGTCTTTCGGTTAGTTCCCCCCTCTTATCATCCCTGGTCAAATTCGATTTCATATTCTCTATATGAAGCATTTTGTTGAACAAGGTTAGACTTTATATCATGGAAAAGAATAATCAACTGAGTTTCGTATCATGGAAAAAAAAATAGCAAACTTTTTGGATTACTGGATACAAGAAACGGTCTTTAATTTTACTAGATTTATTTCCATTTGTGGTTTGTATGATTTCTGATATTCTTTATGATGATGCTCAAACTTGTGTCTTCATTTGCTTGTTTGAAATGCAGTTAAGACCAAGGAAAAATATCAAGTAGATGCAATCCTGAAAATTTTGGAGTCCTGTTATTAGGAGGGAAGAAACGGATTTGAGGAGGGAAAGATTAAGAGGAGGGAATCAAAACATTTGAGGAGGTATTGACTTTTTACAGGATTGATAAAATGTCTACAATATCCCTAACATTAATCATAATTATGGTTTATCAACCAAACAACTCCCAGCTAAGACTCAGAAAGCTTAAACATATGACATAATCTAATGATACGCTGAACAAAAGTGTAAAGTATGTAGAGGACATTTGGGATATTATACTTACGTTTTTCTTGTTTCATTTAAAAATTCTAGTAGTGGTGGATCCTAACAGTAGTTTTAACACTTGAACATCAATTGTCAATTGGTATACATAGACGATCACAAAGAGTAAATGGTTAAATGCAATTGATATCATCAAACAAATAAACAGGCTAGTATCTGTTTTTTTCATATACTATTTAACAGTGTTGCAAAGTACAAACAACTCATAATGGAAGTCTGCAGTAAGATATTTAGAGCTTGGGAGATCGAGAGCCAACGATAGAAGTCATAAATCGTAGTGAAAGTGGACTAAAAGAACCTGAATTAGGTAATCACACAAAAGAATACACTACGACTGTATTTTTCTTGTCCTAATTAAGGGGTTAGGGTTTATTAAAGAAGGCTATTATTGGGGCGTCACACTCCAATAGAGGGGCTTCACTTGGATTCTTAGTGTCCAAAAAAGTGGTTATGGGATATCCTAACACCAAAACAAAATATCTAGATTACCCTTTAACTAAAAAAAAACCTTAAAAACCTAATCTTCCTCACCTCAATAAACCACCGGACGATCAAATTCATCACCAACAACCGAATCAAGAATTTGAAGAATCGCGATTTCAAACTCCTCAACAAGAACCCATGGTTTATGTTAGGTATTAATCGATAACCCATCTTGTTTTTACTCGTTTTTGTGCTAAAAATAGGTTAGATTGAATGAAATCGAAGTCAAATTAGAGTTTTAGTTGCGTTTCTGAAGGTGTTACGGTTGGCTTCGCTAATCGTAATTATAGTTTCTGAAGAAATTACGGTTAGGTTTGGATGATTCCAAACCGTAAATCTAATTTTCCTGTGGTATTCCCAGCCGTAAAATTTGATTTGTATGTACTTTTACATCTAGGTTTAACTGATTTCAACCGTAAAATTTGATTAGCATGTACTCTTACGTTTAGGGTTTAACTGAATTCAACCGTAAAATTTGATTATGAAGAACTTATGTCTAGGTTTAACTGAATTCAACCGTAAAATTGGATTTGAATGTTGTATTATGTCTAGGTTTAGTTGAATCAAACCGTAAAATTGGATTTGAATGTTGTATTACGTCTAGCTTTAGTTGAATCAAACCGTAAATAAGGGTTTTGGTCATTTCAAAATTATTTGAGATAAGGGGTTTTTGAAATTACTTACGGGTGACCCTTTTTTGTCCTATTAGGTGACGCCCCTCTAATGGAATGTGACGCCCCAATAATAGCCTTCTTATTAAAAAGTTAAGGTTTTTCATTTTTGTAGAGGAAGAGATGAACACGGGGACGACGGATGTAAAGGGTTGAGAACAGTCGGTCATTAAGTTAAGGGTAGGGTGGAGAAGTTGAAAAAAATTACTTATTTTCATTATGTCTGGCTTTGACCACACATTGACTGGAATTTGGTAAAAAAGTTTCCCTCCTCAAATCCATTATTTCCCTCCTAATAACAGGACTCATTTGGTGGGTGCAGAGCTGGAGATTTTTTTTTCTTAATTTGTACTTTTACTTCCAAACAATTAAAATTGTGTGTTTTACTCAAGAATACCGAATTTGAAATTTGTGTAACAGGTCTAGTGTTAGTATCCATTACTGGTAATCACAGATCGAATCATGTCTTTCAAGGCAGGTAAATTTCAATATGGAGTTTATTCTTAAATATAACTGGCCCGACTCGGGATCAAAAATTTTTATTCTTATATGGAGTTTATTCCTATATGGAGTATTCTTCCGGAGAGGTTTTACTGTATGTGGAGAATGCTTTATGGTAAGTGGTAATAGAATAGTCAAGCTTCTAAAACAATTATTGTACTAACTTCAAGATAAGAAAGTATATATTCATATATACCTCGTCATATTCTTTATGTTGTTCCTTGGGTTTCTTCAAAGGCATAGCTTTTACGCCTACAAACGAAGAAATTTTTAAATCAGATCAAAGAGATCCTTACCAAGAATATCATAATTGAATAGCTGATTTCAAGAGTTAAGTCATAATTTTTTCCAGTCTCTCTTAAGGAACCTACCTCCATATAAGAATAATTGACATTATAATATAAATAATATAGGTCTTGTCTTACATCAAAGTTCAAGATGAAGAGATTCTTGTAACCATTACAAGATCATTTTGCTTCAAAATGGATTCTTTGCTTTTCTTTTCACAACTTAATGTAAATATCTTTCACTCGTATGATTTTATTTGTCAATTGTCGATGTCAAAGTTAATTTTACTACTCCCTCCGTTCTTAAATAATAGGCTGGTTTCTATAAATAAATATTTCAAAAAATAGGCTGGTTTCCTAATTGGGAAAGCCAAATGTTACTTTAGTTTTCTGGGACCACTTTTCTCTTAACTTCTTTTGTTGACAAGTGTCATGGGGACCATTTCACTTTACTTCTTTTGCTGACAAGTGTCATGGGGACCATTTCACTTCACTTCTTTTATTGACAAGTATCATGAGGACCACTTGCAATGATTAGTTCTCTTAATTTCCTTAATTTTCTCAAAAAAACAAAACCAGCCTACTAAAAAAAAACGGAGGGAGTATTACCTAGGTACATTTTTGTGCTTCCTATGCATATATATGTATTTTCCCAAGTACATTTATGAAAATTATTCTTTTGGCTATTCAGGGTACACCTCCATATAAGAATAACCCCATATAAGAATATTTTTTTGTGGTCCCTAGGATATTCTTATGCGGAGGTTTTACTATATAACTAATCCATTCAGTTGGTTCAACCAATCAAATTTGAAATATTTGAATATGAATCTGGATTTTAACATACCTATTTCACAGCATTGGGGTATTGATTTCATGTATGTTTCCACACCTGTTAATCCACTTTCAGAACTGAAAACGGCCTTTTGACCTTTTTACTTTATATATAGCACCAGGTCTCTAACATTTTTGATCATTTTTATTGTCTCTCTTTTCGGACTGACTTGGAAAATCTTCAGAAGAAGAAAAGGGAAACTTTATGTTAGGTGGTGTTGTACTAAAGAAAAGTGGAAAGATCGGAACAAGATACTCTAGTAAAGATATATATATGGAAATTGTTCCCTTTTAATCTTGTCCTGTTTTTGTTCTGGTTCTTTGGTATGTATACTGACTCCTAGAGATGTTCCATTTACTTCAGCTGGCATTATAAGGAAATCAAGAAGAAAAAGTTGGATAAGCATAATGATTAGAGTGAACAAGTTGTAGGTAATTTCTTAAATTCTTGTAAAAAATGTATCCGCTGCATATGTATGATGAAGTCCGGTGACATTGATTGAACAAGAAACCCAAAATATGCTCAACTTTGATCCCAAATTGTGGAGACATACCTTTTATCCATAGTTTATTTTGTTAAATCCCAAATTGTGGAGACAGACTTTTTATCCAGAGTTTGTTTTGTTAAAATTCAATATCTTACATCTGTAATTGTAATGATTGATTGTATGGATGGATTCATATGTGACAATAAAATTGATTAAATAATGGTTTCATATTTGATTGGGAATTGAGTGGCTAGATACCTGTATTCTGGTGCACGAAACCAAATGTACAGGTGCAGGAAATTTTGAATATATACATTTTTTTAAATCTGATTTTTATTTGAGACGGATATAAGTGTCTCTCAGTTAATTTTTGTGTCGCTTTAAATGACCAGAAAAATAAATTTGGTTCACTTACTGAACCGTCTCAAAAATTATTTATAGGTGGATAAATAAAGATTGTGGTGTATTTGGGTACCCTCGTCTTTTCACCCCAATTACGTCTTCTATTTAAAATAAAACCTGATTATTAGTGTTAATTAAACAAGGGATAGTTTGGCCATTTTCAAATAAATGATTAAGGAGCTATGTTTTACTTCAAAATAATCCGTGTTTTGTCTCATTAGGTATACCCCAGTAAATCTGGGTATATCCCAATCTCACCATCCTTTTGATTAGGTAGTAGCCCTTTTCCTTTCGCAACCAAAAAATTGCCTGGCATTTTTATGGGCGACCCCAAAAGAATTAGGGGCGACACTAAAAGACAAAAAAAGTCACCCAAACGTAAATCTAAGCTACCCCTTATCTTCGATTTTTCGAAATGGCCAATATGCCCTTTTATATTCGGTAGCCAACATCATAATCGGTAGGTTAAAGGTGAATCGGTAGGTTAAATTGAAACTATACCTAGCGATTATTGCGTAGGTACTTCGGCTAATAATCCCTTTTATAATCGGTAGCTTATCCAACTTGTACGACTACCGATTATAAGGAGCCCCATATTCAACCTTGGCCAAATTCCATAGGTTTTAAGGGGCGCAGAGCCAACCATAACCACTTGGCTTGGCTGAGGTTGTAACCATAATCTAAGCCTAATAGGTTACATACACTATTTAACATTATAAGTTGCCCCAAAATGAGTTTTTTATAAAATCCTTCACGTAATGAATTTTGAAATCTACCATAATCGGTAGGGTATATAATTATATAACCCACCGATTATAACGAGCCTCAGATCCAACTTTTGCCATATTTCATAGGTTTTGAGTGTACACAGCCAGCCATAACCACTTGGTTCGTGTTCTGGATGCAGCGTTAATCGGGAGTTAAATATATTATCAAACCATCCGATTATGGGTTGCCCAAAAATGAGTTTTTTCTAAAATCCTTCATGTAAGGGAATTTGAAATATACCATAATCGGTAGAGTTAACAACTTAACAACCTACCAATTATAAGGAGCCCCAGATCGAACCCTTGCCAAATTCCATAGGTTTTGAGTGTACAGAGCCAGGCATGACCATGTGGTTCGTGATTTGGATGTAGCCATAATCGTATGCCAAATTGGTTTTACAACCTACCGATTATAGGTTGCCCCAAAATGAGTTTTTTCTAAAATCCTTCATGTGATGAATTTTGAAATCGACCATAATCGGTAGTATATCAAACTTAACAACCTACCAATTGTAAGGAGCCCCAGTTCGAACCCTTGCCAAATTCCATAGGTTTTGAGTGTACAGAGACAGGCATAACCATGTGGTTCGTGATTTGGATGTAGCCATAATCGGAAGGCTAATACAACCTACCGATTATAGGTTGCCCCAAATTCAAATTTTGAAAGCTACCATAATCGGTAGATATTCTAACTAATTAAAATACCTACCGATTATTGGTTTCTCCACATTCAACCTTCGTCAAATTAGCCTGGCATTTTAAACCAAATTTCAGAAATAGTTGTTGGAGTTTTGGGAAAACGAAAAAGAGTCGTTGGAACCTAAACCTATATAAAGAAACTCATATCTATCACCCCAATTGCACCAAACTCTTTCCTATCTTCAATTCTAATTTTGAAAACCAAAAACATGGATATTGCTTTTGCCGAAGAAGAAGATTGTGTTATTTATAGAGCGTGGGTTGTGGTAACTGCTCATGATCGTGTTCACAAGCTCCACAAATGGGAATCCAGAAGAGCGGTTATGGGCCGTATTCTAATGGTATTTGAGGCGTTAGATGGTAATCGAATTCGAAGATCATCCAATGACATTAAGATGAGAAAGAAGGCGGTCGACAAGGAGATTGAGAAACTTGAAGATGAAGAACGATTTGTTAGGGACGCTTTTTCTTGGTGGATGTATGAAAAACGAGTAAGTATCTTTATAACTCCGACTCAAATTAACATAAGTTAGTACTAACTTGTTACTCATTCGTAATTTCAGAGAAATCTTGTTGATCGTCGGTATATGGACCTCTACGGGAAACGATTTGAAAATGAAGGATGTTACAAGATCAAGAGGGATAATTTCTGTGGTGTTTGGACGTTATGATCTTTTTTAATACTTTTAGGGTCAATTAGTAGTATGGATTTAGGTGTTTTTGACGAAATTGTAAGGTTAAGGTCATTTGAACTTTATGTAATGGATGTAATCGGAGGGTTATTAATATAAAAAACTTCCGATTATAAAGAAACAGAAGCGTATTTTGTTAAACAAACTACCGATTAATATATTCGGTTATCTTATGTGTCAACTTTGTTTCCGATTATGGTGTTATTTGGTTCCAGGAAACATAAGTTCTTTCACACAGAATAATCGGATATTAACAAAAACTAAACCTACCGATTCAGTTTATTCGGAAGTCAAGGTGAACACTTACCTTCCGATTATGGTGTTGTTTGGTTCCAGAAACCACAGTTGTTTTTTGGTAGAATAATCGGAAATTAACAAAACCTAAAACTACCAATTAATAATATTCGGAAGTCAAGGTGCACAATTACCTTCCGATTATGGTGTTGTTTGGTTCCAGAAAACAAAGTTTTTTACATAGAATAGTCGGAAGGAACATAACAAATAAACCTACCGATTATTATTATTCGAAAGTGAAGGTGCACAATTCCCGTTCGATTGTGGTGTTGTTTGGATACTGAAGAAAGTTTTCTTTACACATGATAATCGGAAGGCAAATTATATTAGCAATCTTCCGATTTCGACAAAATATTTTTGCAAAATCTGAGAATCGGTAGGTTAATAACGTATAATATTCTGGATTCGACTAAAAATGCAACATCCCTAGAATCGGTAGGTTCATATATAAACTTATCTTCCGATATGTTCCAAAATTCAACAATTTCATGTCTCTTCATGTGATTCGCTTGCGAGTCATCGTTAAATGCATAAACATAGCAACATAACCATTCACAATCGATAAACATAACGTAACAACTAATAATCCGACACAAACTTTGAAGCCGACATGTCCAGAGCATAATCCAACATAAACAAAGTTATCCATAAAGTTAACGAAAAACATCTAGAGTTTACAACATGAAAGTTTACTTGTTCCTTTTTGCTTGGATTTTGCACCTTTACCACCTCTACGACTTGGACCAACATCGTCATTGGTTTTAAATCAACTTGAGTACTCGATGGCCTTAGGTTCTTTTGGTCACCTTGGTTGTAGGTTTCTTTTGCACTTTTTCCCCAAACTGAGATGCATACTCCTCATTGTCAACGTTATCAATCAACTCTTGGTGCTTTTTATCTTCTCCAAGTGGCACGGAGCTCTCCGGACTTTATGCAATAAAGTGCACCATTTGGAAAAATGCTTGAACCTGCTCATCTGTTTTAAATCAGCAGCCTGCCTCGTCGTGAGAGTCAGAATTGACAGGGCAGTGTTCGAGTTCAGATCATTTCGTTTGACACACAAACAAACACACATCAGAGTTCAGA